>CM031235.1:308691355-309891355 GCA_018340775.1 Taxus wallichiana var. yunnanensis
AAAGGATGCATTCTCCTATGTGGTGATCATAGTGAGGATGTTGGTGAAGAATTCCATAATCTTGTAGAGTAAGGAATGGGTTGACACTATATAGGTGATATTCCCCAAAGTGAGGCATTGAAAAATGCCTTCCAAGGGATCGTGGTTGGTATGTGGGTAGCTAGAATAGATGATGTGTCGAGGTTGATGTGGAGGTGGAGCTAATGGATTGGGAGGCTAATGGGTCAGTCATGGAGGTTGTGGCAGTGGTAGGAATGGAGGAGGTATGTGCAATGAGGTAGCGACATACTGGTAAGCAGAGGTGTAGGTGAAGCGGTAGTAGTGGTCGTGGAGGTAGATGCCTTAATGGGAATAAGCATGTCATTGGGTCGATAAAGCATGTTGCATGTTTTAAAATGTGATGGATAAGCTAGAATAGTATAGGTGTGTCCTTCATGCTAAAACTTTACACAGCGATGCAAAGTGGAAGGAACACAACCCATGACACAAATCCAGGGTCTACCAAGCAACATGTTATATTGAAATTCCCCTAAAACATAAAATAAATCAGGATAGTGCAGGGGCCCATGCGAATGTGGAGGATGATGGTGCCTAGTGTGGAGGTGATAGCATCATTGAATAAATGCAACATGATAGGATTTTTATGCATTCACTTGTCGTGTATGTGCATTTGAGTGAATGCATGGGATGAAATGATATTAATGCTTGCCCCCATCAATTATTACACATCATACACATGTATCATCAATGTGGATAGAGATGAAGAGAGCTGGGTATGGGTCATGAGTTTGGTGCGGTGTGATCTCTTCCTCGAGGAGCTAAGGGAGGCTACTTGGTGAGTAGGGTGTAGTGTGGATAAAGGTGGCAATTTGGTGAGAGAGGCTACATGATGGGGTGTGATAATGAAGGCTATGGGTGTAGGGTCATTTGCTAGAACCTCAATAGATCAGTAGGACCTCCATAAGAGCTAGATGATGGGATTCCAAGATTTGGATGAGGTCATATAAGGACATTTTGAGGGGGATTGGTGTATTTGTTTGAGCATGGTGGGATGTGTGACCCCATTAGAAATAGGATATGTGGGGCTACATATAGTAATTTTAGGTGTGGTGTAGATGGTATGTTGGGTATAGGATTGGTTGGTGAGTAAGTTGCCTTTTCCTTACCTTTTTCCTTCTGAGCACGAGTAGCAATGTGGATCATGTTGATCTGAAAGGAATTGGTAATTAGAGAAGGTGTAGGATGAGTGGTATAACAACATGACGGAAAAAACCTACCAATGGAGAAAATCTTTGTGGAGTGATTTGGGCATAATGACATTTAGGTGATGGTGTGGCAAGTTCTCTAATGTGAACCATGTTAATTTCAAATCTTGGGGTGGCTCTAAGAGTTGAGGGGGTGGAGGTCATGGTTGTTGAGTAGGAAATGAGGGAAGGACTGTGGGAATGAGTGTTGGTGAAACAAGGTCCTCATCAAGAAGGTCATCATCATCAAAGTTTTCTTCAAAAGGACACAATTGGATAAGGACTGTTTTCAAATCCTTGTAGTTCTTCACATCATGCCCTAGCACACGATGGTAGGAGAAAATTTTAGTGTCATCAAACCCTTTTTGCTTGGGTTTGAGGGGGTCATAAGGTCTGAGCAGTGGTAATGTGATGACAGAAGTCTGAAGGAGGTTGGTTAAGATTTTGGCTTAGGACCCTACTAGTGAGTAGCAATGGGAAGTGAAAGTGGGTTTGGGTGTAGGTGCGGCTGATTGTTGAGGAATGATATTTGCAGGAGGGGGAGTGGGTTGAGCTATGGTTTTGGGTGCTGGAGTGGTCTTGGGTGTTGGTCGTGTTTGCTTTGGTAGGAGTATGGTAGATGAATGGGTAGGAGGGTGTATGGTTGTTTTGACTACCTTATTGGTGGGTAGTGGATTTTGTCTTTTTGTTACACCTTCTCTAGTAAAGGTAATATGGGTGTGCAAGATCTAGAGGGAAAAGTGGATGGGGGAAGAGGGCGAGTTACCCAAGGGGATAACAAAGGTGTTGTGAAGGTAGATGATGTGGGTCGTGTAGGGGGTGTGAGGGACAGAGACTGAAGTGTAGTGGGTAGTGAAGAAGTTGTTGAGGGTATTGGAGGTATGGGTGGTAACAATGCTACAGTGTGGTGTAAGTCATTTTGGGCACTTGGGTATGGTAGAGGTTTGCAAGGAAGGAATGGGCTGTTGTGTTTCTGGTTTATTGATGAGTGGAGGTTTCTTGACCGTGTTGGGAGGTTGAGGTCCTAAGACGGATGGAAAGGGTGTAGGTGATGAAGGTATGATTGGTGCAGCAGGGTGTGAGTTCTATGGGTTTGGTTCTTTTGTTTGGGTGCTGGAGTAGGTTTGGTGTTGACTGTGGAGGATGTAACTAAATCTAGTTTGATAGGTGGATGAATAAGGCTGGTGGTTGGGGTGACCCCTAAGGTAATAATAGGTTTAGTCGAGGAAGATGATGTAGGTGTGGGTTTGGATTTAGATGTATGTTGGGTTATGGGTAAGGGTGTGTGTTGAGTTATGATGGGTGTCATGGAAGAAGTTGTGATAGAGGTGGTTGTGCTCGGTTTGATTGGTCAAAATATTTTTGGGTAAATAGTGGAAGTATCAGCAAGTGACATCTACATTTGTGTTGAGACATGAAGCGAAGGTGCCCCACAAAGAAGGCTTTGTCCACATAATATAAGTGATCAACCAAATGAGAGAACGAAACATCCGTGTAGGTGAGGTTGATGAGGACCTAATGGAAATTCTGTAAAATATGTCTTAGAGACGGGGAATTCTCTAGCTTCACTTCCGTGGTAAGAGAGCCGAAAGTAGTTCTACATGATCTTGGGTAGCATTTCTTGGACAATGTTTTTGAAAGTGATGCAATTTCCATCACTACGACCCTTTACTTGACGATAGTTACAGAAGTCATGTTCTTTATACCATGAGGGTGTGGGGAGAGTAGGGTCAAAACCAATGTGTGGTTGTATAGGAGGAAGGGTGATGGCCCCAACTTTGATGAGCTTCTCTAAGACAGAAGAATAAGGTTCCCTAATTGTGGTATATTTCCATTGTTCCCATCTGAATTGAAAATTCTGAACATGTGAGAGATTAGATGAGGGGCTAGCTTGATTTGACGGATGAGATGGGCTGGCTTTAAGTACCACTGCGTTAGCGGTTCCTTAGATTTTGAATAATTGTTCTGTGGTTTTAAAGAAGAAGAGGTATCATTTGACTTGAATTTTGAGTTCTTATTACGTAATTGAATTTTCTTCTCTTCAATGGCATGAATCTACAAACTTCGTGCCATGATGAATGCTTCATCGAAGGTTTGGAAAGTTTGGACCTATAGGGTCAATGAGATATGTCTAAAGACAAGCCCATGTGAAGAGTTCTATGAGTTCGGTTTGCGGTAGTTGGAATGTGAGTTGATTGATTAGGCTACGCTAGCGAGCAACAAAATATGCGATAGATTCATCATCATACTGATGCATGGAGTATAGGTTAGTCATGGTAACCTTCTTAATGATATTAATGGAGAAGTGATCCAAGAAGGCTTGGGCTACCTGATTAAATGAAAATATAGAGTGTCTAGGTAACCCACTATACCAATCTAATGTGGGTCCAGTCAGAGACATGGGAAAGGTCCTCAGGAGTAAAGCATCATCATGGGAGATTAGGTAGCACCCATGTTTGAAAGACTGAAAATGTTGTTGCGAGTCTTCTTTGATATTGAAATGGTTGAATTTAGGAATTTCCCAATGCATGGGATATGGGCAAATAGGAATGGATGGATGGATAGGCTCATTACAAATGTCATCATAGGTGAGAGTGTTACGTGAGCCAGAAACTGATGCCTCCAATGTCTACGTATTGTTCATCATTTATCTTAATTAGGTCATTGGTAGGTTGTGATGGATGGGTGCCTCCTGTAGCGTAAGAAGGTTGGTGTTGGGCATATAATAAGGGTGGCATTCCAGTATATGGTGCTGCCGTATAGGTAGATTGAGAAGAAGGAAGTGAAATAGGGGGTACGTACCTAGAGTGAATAATAGATGAAACAGGAGGCTACTGATAGTACGTATATGGAGGTGGAAGGGTCGTGGTGACCCTAGTGGCAATGGGGGCTAAAGATTGTGGAATAGAAAGGATGATGTTTTGAAAAGGGTAGGGGTCACCGACACTAGGGGTGGTTGTGTAGCTATGGGTATATGAGAGACAATAGGCATGAATGAGGTTGTATTTTGGGTGGTTGGCAAAAGGTATAGTGGATGTGGCGGGTACAACAGATGTAGCAGATGTGGCAGTCATAGCAGGTATAGGGCCTAGCTATGAAATGACTGGGGGTAAGGTAGATGCGAGTAAACGCAGGTTAATAGAAATGGGAGCCGAGGCAGTAGGAGCGAGTGTCGGGGATAGATATGGGCATGTCATATTTCAAATGACCCGAGGCATCTTGAGTGGATGAGTGGGAAAGGTAAAAATGCAAGGCAAGAATTTTGTCAAGGAGTTGTGTGAACTCCTCATCTCCAAAGAGCTATAGTGATAGGTCGGATAGATTTTATGGCGGGTGATAAAATGGAAGGTGGTGAAGGGCTAGGTGGGAGTGGTTGAAAACTGGCGTGGAATATGAGGGCACTTTCTTGTCGACATGTCAGTACCATGTGAATAGGTACTAATGTGGTAAGACTACTTTCTGTAAGTGACACAGAAATACAACACAAATAGGATAAATAGGAGGTGGTAGGTGAATTGGGGTTAAAATGTTAGCTAGAAAATGGCACAAAGCAACCAATGCCGCTTAGGTAAACCGACGCCAATCATAGGTAACATTTCGGTCATGGTGGAAAGTGGACAATTCGTCAAAAATAAGGTATAAGGTCAAATTTACTGTATGCAAAATGCTTATGAGACTTACGGGGTCAATGCATATGATAAGAGTGATAGGGATTCTGAACAACTAAAGAAGGTGAATAGGTGTCCTTTTGGTTAGGTTAACTAAAAGAACAAAGTGGATCGATGCCGATTGGGTATAACGATGATGGTTAGAGGGTAACCAACAATAGTCAACTTGACCGACACCTTAGCTTATGAAATTGAAACAAGATGAAGAAAATGTGGTTATAAGTTAAAATTTTATGTGGAATCAAACCCGAATTCTAAGAATGATTGAATATGGTCCGTGCACACTCGGATGAAGTTGGAATATACTAACTGTGATGAGGAGTGTGCAAGGAGAAATAGGAAAAATGAATAAAGATGACCTCTCACTCAAACGCAAGCCAAACAGAAACACTAAGAAAAATATAATCCTAAGAGTGCCTTTTCTATTATGTTTGTTTAGCTTATGCTATTTTAAGGACTAAATCATGAACTGTAAAATAGATTTTTTTGGTGAGGATGGCTTCCTACGAAGAAGGAAATCTACAAGGAGAGGTTTTAGGTATGTTATGGCGGGCGGGCTTTTCTCTAAAGTATGACTAGATAGAGTAGTGAGCTAGGTGCCCACTATACCGTGATCATGTGATCACCTACAGCTTCTTCTAGGAAAGATGTTGTTTAAGAATGTGTGTATTTTAAATTTGTGATGTTTGGATAAGACTCAGAGAGAGAGAAAGAGAAAGGAAGTGCTTTTCTATGATTCATTTGTCAACCATCAGCTGGGCATGACTTCCAGTGTATAGGTTGCCCTTAATTAATGTGAGCTAATGCAGAAAGTAGAATGAAATGCAATGATTTTAAAACCCAAATCAAAATGTAGAATTCAATGCCACAAATAGATGAACAAGAGAAGGGATTCTCTTTCACTAATGTGATACTAATGAAAGGGAAGAAATGTTCATTTTAAAGCACCAAAGTACGATTACTTTTAGACAATAGAAGAGAAGAAGGTTCTAGGGGAGAAAGTTTAATGTAAGAACTTTTTGGAAAAGAAACAAACATACAACGTTTTCACCTAGGAATGAAATAATGCAAAGGAACCCCAAATGGGTCCCACCGGGGTGCCAAAATGTTTCACCTGATTCTAGATCGCTTTCTTCAAATTTTGATGAAACAAATAGGGTAACGGCGTATGAGGAATATATGTATAAGATGTTGGTTGTAGGTTGTTGCATGCGTGTTGACTCCTCAATCCACAACTGACCGTGAGAGCTTCCTTTTGGCTGGGAGGAACTACCTGAAATAGAAAGCAAGACCACCGAAAGAGTTAAATAGTATATGCAGTGGACTACCTAGCATATGCTAGATCCTGGAAGTGTGGTACTTCCTAGAATGCTGTCAATAAACTATTTTAAACAATTTAATGCAAGAAATAAAGTAAATGTCGTCTTACTGTAATCTATACAATTTAGGCATCTCATATAAAACACAATAAAAAGGTCTAATTCAACAGGCTAAGTTAAAACAAGATCCAGGGGTCAGGTAAATGGTTCTGGGCTTCTGCAGGTCTGGTAGAGGTCTAGAAAAGGTCACATGCAATTGTGGGTAACTCAGGAACAAGTAGGTAGGTTGTTGTTCTAAATCAGATTAGTGGATATAAAGACCAATGTCGGTCTAGCGGTGATCTTTATGCCTGGCCACCAAAAAATTACAGAGGGTTAAGAAAAGAGTTCGAGGAGGTTTTTCAAGTTGATAGGGAGTTGAGTGGGATATTTATGAGTTCTAGGTGGGATATCAGGCCAATGGGTAGATCTAATTGGGTTTAGATGTAGCTAGGATGAGCTATGGTTTAGGTTGGAAAATGGTGGCATGAGGCCAATGTACTATGGGCTAACCAACTTCCGTCAGGAAGAACCGATGCTGATTACTATGGGATACTGGGAATATCACAGAATGAGTTTTTGGGTCTTCTTTGTGGTTGCACAAAGGGGCTTGGTTGATCGAATGAGGAATCAAGTTGTTTAGATGGGTTTTTACAAGGGTTTGATGGGGGTATGGAGGGAATGCTACCAAAGGAGATAGGTAAGTGGTTGTGGGAGCAAATAACAATAGAGAAAGATGAAAATACTTGGAACTAATGAAGTGAATGAGATGAGCAGAGGTTCTACTTACTTGGAATCTAGGCTTGGATACCTGTGAATGAAGAATGGAGATGATGATGAGTGGTTGGATGCTATGGAGGAATCACCAAACATTGGGGAGCTCTTGCATGGGCTACTTGTGCTCTCCTTCTTGCTGGACTGGATCAACTCTATGCCAGAATGAGTGTTAGATGGTTGCTAGATGATTACTCAATGAGTTCGACATCTATGTGAAAGAAAATGCTTGATCTCCTGGTGTGCATGTGTACCCATGTTCTCTAAAACTGCCAACCTTGAGAATGAGGTTGCCCTAGGGAATTAAGGCTGACCAACGGTAGTAACCAGCTTTCGTTAATGCAGGATTCCCAAGTTAACTAAAAATAGGAGATCATGGTTGTAACTACTGCTAGATCTCTCTATTCCTCCGGATAAGAGTGGAAGTTTCCATTTGTGTCTACGGAATGAGGTGTAGGCATTGATTTTTAGGGTGTTGGTTAGGTCTTAGTTAGTTATGGGAACATACTAAGAATAGGCTTAGGGTGAGGTGGCTAGGTGAGGTGTCTTGGTGATGTGGAGGGGTGGGTATTAGGTAATTAGGATAATTAAATAATAGCTATGATGAGGATAGAGATTAATTTAATTAAATGAATTAAATTAATATTAGTGTGGGGTGAAAGGGGCCATGGTTAGGTAAGTGTGTTTAAGTTGATTAATTAACAAGGGGCTAAGGGGAGTGTGACCTAATTTTGGTGTCTACAGAATGAACTAGACATCAAAGTGAAAACAAATTTTGGAAAATTCCAGGCCATGGATTCAAGAGAGGTGCTAGTGATAGGATATGTAAAAGGTTTAGTAGTGTAATTGGCAGCCTATCCATGTATATATGTGACTATGAATATGGTCATTGTTGATTGCCTTGATAAATTGGGAATGTTTCTTTCTAGAATATGGGCAACAAGTTATGGAGGGAGTGTGAAAATGGACATGTCTTATGCCACCATACCTGTGGAAGGAAATTTGGTGAAGTTATACAGAGAAAAGAAAATGCTACACTTGATTGAGGACCCAAACAATGCTTCCTATGAAGTGTTGTTTGTTGATGTGGATGATAATAATTTTGTTGGATATGTAGACTATGAATAACATAACATAAATGATATTCCATGTCTAGAACAATTTTGTGCCCTTGGAATATGATATTTTATGGAATATAAATGTGGGTAATGGGGCTAGTATGGTGCTTATATCCCCAAAAAAGGAGACATTCAATTTCTCCTTCAAGCTAAAATTTGAATGCACCAATAATATTGTAGAAAATGAAGCACTACTCCCATGATTTAGAATTGCATGGAGGTATGGAATAAAATATATAATTGTTAAAGGGGATTCTGAGCTAGAGGTAAATCAATTTGGAAAATTGTATGTGACAAAAAAATAAAAGAATGAAGCAAAGATATAAGCATGTAGTGTGGGAATTCATTGAAATGTTTGAGTATTTTAATATATTATGCCATGATAGGGCTCAAAATGTTATAGCTGATAAATTACCAGCATTTGCATCTCAGTTTGATAATTGTATAGTTTTTCCTTATTATAATTATGACATAGAGGTAATGTCGAGAACCTCTAAGCCCGATAATGTAAAGCGTTGGAAAGTATTTGATGATGATGCCCAAGTGCAAAGGTTCTTACAAAGTGAAGGAGAATTTACAAATTAGTGCATGGATTGGGAGCCAATGGTTTTAACATGTGATGGAAAATAAACTCTATTTGGAAAATACATAATTCAGTTGAAAACTAACACAATTCCTGTGGGATTAGTTTCCTTAGAATATAACTTTGACAATGATGATAGGGTTTTCCATAGGCACATCTCTGATTTAAGGGATGTTGAGGAGTAAAATTTGGGAACCAAGGAGAAGCCTAGGAAGGTGTGGTTAGGGAGTAATCTAAGCAAAGAAGAGAAGAAATCTTATTTAAAATTGTTGACAAAATATCAAGATTTCTTAGCATGGTATTATTCATAACTCAAGAATTATAGAGAAGACTTGTTCCAAAGCATGAAATACCCTTCGAACTTAACACTAAGCCATTCGAAAGAATTAGAGGCCTATTAATCCTCTTCTCTCACTTAAGATGCAAGAAGATTTGAAAAATTTGAGGGATGGAGGAATAATACAGCCCACAAGATACTCTTCATGGGTGTCTAATCTTGTACCAATAAGAAACAAGAATGGAGATATAAGGCTTTATGTGGATTTTAGAAATTTGAATAAGGCTTCAATCAAAAATAATTATCCATTTCCTAATATAGATAACATGTTGTAGTTGGTTACATGATTTGAATTGCTCTCAACTTTTGATGGTTTCTTAGGATATAATCAAGTGGTGGTAAAAGAAGTAGAAATATTTAAAACTTATTTCACCACCCCATAGGGAACATATGTGTATGTGATAATTCCATTTGGTTTAATGAATGTTGGGGCTAATTTACAAAGAGTCATGGATATTGATTTTTTATGGTCTCATTAATGATTTTATTTTTGTGTATCAAGATATTCCTCTTTTAAAGGAAGGAGAAGATAAGATTGGCCCATTAGGAGAAAAAAATCCTCAACTATCTACAAAGAAACTTACTTCAGATGTTATTGATGAATGGACTACTACTAGTAGTAGCACTAGGACTTCTATGTTTTCCTTGAAACATAAGAAAGAAGAAATTATTTTTAAATCTATGCAAAGTTCACCTATTACCCAGAAGTGCCCATTCAATCTAAAGGGGTGGGTTTAACCAAACTTATAATTCCCACAAAAATATTACTTGGATCATCTAGCATTGGAAA
Source organism: Taxus wallichiana var. yunnanensis (assembly GCA_018340775.1). Classification (NCBI taxonomy): domain Eukaryota; kingdom Viridiplantae; phylum Streptophyta; class Pinopsida; order Cupressales; family Taxaceae; genus Taxus; species Taxus wallichiana. The sequence goes on from CM031235.1 coordinate 308,701,228, forward strand.
GATGATGAGGGAACCTTCGTAGGTGTTGATCTTCAATCCAAATCATAAAGTAAAAAAGAAAGAGAGGCACCAGATCTCAAGCACTTTGAGAGAGCTAAGAAGAAAATTAAGATAATAATACCTTGGGTAAGGGATACTGATATTTTAATGAAGGAAAGTGGCCATGTATCAAAAAATCATAGACATAGAGAGCCTGAAGTTATAGATCCAATTCCACTCACCAAGGATCAAGAGAAATTGGTTACCTCATTTGCAAAGTAGAAATGCCATCACCAAATCAAGGAGTAACTCATGTTGATCCACCTGTACAACCAAAAGTTGAAGCTGTTGTTTTGAATCCAAAGGAGATAGTGATAAAACTATATTAAGAACCAGTAACTCATAGTATTCCCATGCCCAATCAGCCTATGATAGAAAAGGGGAAAGAGAAATCTAGTGCAAAGTGCAATCCAAGGTTCATGATTTACCTCAAAGACACTCAATCACATGAACAAGTGAAAATTCCAATTGAGGAAATGGACATAGATATACTTGAGGAGATGCCCTTATTTGAACCTTTTGATGTAACAATTTAAAAATATGTAGTAAAAGGTGAGAATGTTTCTTAGGTAGATGAACAAATGAAGGAATCATCTCACCATCAACCGGTGAATGAGAGGTTCACATGAAAAAGGACCATACTAAGAGTGCAACAACTATAAGAGTAGATGAATCAATGATTTAAGGACTTGCATGTGGAACATCTGCAAAGAACATTGTCTTTGCTAAGATTCACTCTATAAAGGAAGTAGAAAATATGAACGGTGATGAGTCACTTTAGCATACAAATCTTGTTAAGAAAGCTATGGTGGGAACTACAGAAGAAGCTACTAAAATGGTGGAGACTAATGAAAAATAAAATGTGAAAATTGATGAAAAAGGTCAAAAAAATTAATGGGTCTAGATATACTAAACAACAAGAAGAAGAACTACTAAAACAACACCTCACTAATTTTCCAACTTAGAAATATATCCCTAGTGAACATCAGCCTTTAAAGGAGGAAGATAGTACAAAGAAAGAGGAATTACCCAAGGTAATAATTATAATCGAAAAATCCCAAGAAAAATTTCATAAATGATTATTACTTGAATAGAGGGTTAAGATAAGGGAAAGGATCTGTTGATAATGTGACTCAAGAAACAACTAGTCATCCCTGCATTCAAGGATATGAAATGAAGCAATTGTAAATGGTAACACTATATGATGAATTTGAACAACCAACCTTATAAATGGATAATATAAAAGAAGAAGTACAATTATTGTAAGATCCTCAAAAAGCATCTAAACAGATAGTAGTTCTCTCTGAAAATTCCTACCCCGTATCACAATGAGAAAAAGTGGGAAACATTCTCAAAACTAGCTGGATGGGAGGACTATTGTCAGATGTGGAAAAATAAGTTACTCTAGAAGAAGCTATAGATATCACAAGTATAGATTTTCCAAAGCCCAAGAAACCCTTAAAAGGCAAACATCCTTACTAAGACCCATGTAGACCAAAAAGGGTTCAAAAATCTGAAATTGCAACCCCTCACCAAGGTAAATCAAAGAATGAAATTACAATGAATGATTATGATGTTCAACACATTCATTTGGGGAAACCTATCAGAGAATCATTAAAACAATATGTTACATTAGTTGTTGAGGGTTTGTTGCACAAAGTTGATGATGATAGGGTGTCTAAAAGAATATTAAAGGAACAAGTTAGAACATTATCCTTGTACCTATAGAAATGGGTATATCTTGTTGAAGAAGGGAAAGAATATATTACCAAAGTATAACACCTCAAATTCTATAAGAGGCTGAAATGGATAGAGCAACAACTAGTGCAATACATAAATGGAAAATAGAGTTTATTGAAAGAGGACATATGATTATTGAAGCGATAATAGAATGCTATGAAAAATTGAGTGAATTGTCTAAAAATGCCAAGGATAAACTTAACAAATATGGAGATGAGTTGTACTTTTAGGAAGGAATCCTTCCTAAAATGGAAGAAATAGCTCAATTAGATGATCAATTAGTGGAAGATGAATGATTGTTCCCCCTAAAGAAAGGGGAATACAACATACTTATGAAGGAGCTATCAAGTTAAGGGTGAAAAATATCAAGTGGATTGAGGAAAGTATTCTTTGTGAAAGGGAAAAATAACAGAGCATATAGATACACTTGATGTGTGGTTAGGAAAACTTGTGACAGAGAAAACAATAATGTATGGTAATTACCGCATTGAGAATCTGGTATAATCCTTTGATCACAATGTTAATGGAAAACATGATGCAGTGAATCCAACTTTTAGTTATGATACTATCTAGAAGTTTTTTGGTTTGGAGAAGCACATGACCAAGTTGTCAAAGAAAATAAGAAAAGGTAATGTTGCAAGGCCAAATTTTGAAGGAGTACTCAAAGATCAAACATTGATGTTCATGTTCCAGGTCAAAATTGATGAAGAATCCCTCATTCCAATAAAGGACTACTCGCAAATAAGAACACAAGACCACAAGATTTTGATTAAACAATAAATGAGGAAACTCGCACTGGGCCTGTGAAATATAAAACTTCCTTTCAAGGTGGTCAGCCTCTCGCTAATATGAATTAACACAAAAGACCGCAAAATATCAATTAAATTATTTCGTTAAACCGGGTAGGGGAAAGGCCGGTTTTCTCGGTTTTGATCGAGGAACCGATGCTTATTTTATCGATAACCGATGCCGGTTATCGATAACCGATACCGGTGGGTTCTAGGATCTTCTCGTAGCTATGGTGTTTGAATGGCTGGTTTTTGGATGGTATTAGGAAATGGGATGATTAGAAGCAAAAGAATGACAAGCTAGATGCAATGGCACGTTGGGTAGTGGATTCAAACGGATTTAGGAGCACCGAGATTCAAGAAGCATAAGAAATGTTATAACAAAGGACATGCAAGATGTGACTTACCGGTTTTGACCAAGATGCAAGTTGATCTCCTTGGTCAGAACACTTCTGGTTTCTTTACTCGCCTCTCGCTCCGTCAAGTGAAGATCTGACTCGCTCCTCGCCGCAATGCCTCTCGCTGATCCAAAATCCTTCGACCGATCTCCAAAATGAAATTCCGATCCGTTGTTTTGGCTTTGGGGAGCCCATTTACAGGGAACCGATGGCGGTTGCGTAACCGACGGCGGCGAGTAGAACCGCATCGAAGGAAAAAGTAGGCTATTTTTAGTAAAATAGCCCACCTTCCCCGCTTTCTCCCGAGAGATCACCATGGGCTTGGTCAAGTGGCTAGAAGGTCGGCTTTGGGTGCGAGTAAGGAGGCATTAGTTATGGATGTGAGTCTGACCAAGTCATGGGTCTTAATTAGGTTAGTTTAGGTTAGGGCTAGGTCATGATGAGGTGGCAAAGTGAGGTGGCGGGTAAGGTGATGTGGATTTATCAATTACAAGGTAATTAATAAATAATTGTGTAAAGTTTAGGTAATGAGGTTAGGTCATGCGAAATGGGATGCGGGTCACAAGGGGTCGTAAGACACGAATTTGGTGTCTACATTAGCCCCTTATCATCGTGGTAGCTTGTTCTCGTAAAGTCACATGACAATAATATGAAGTGGTTTCTCATGTTAAGGATATAGGTAATCCCCCAATCTATCACAGATTGAGTGAACGGAAATCAGGATAGGGTCGATAAAGGGTATATGTCAGAGAGAGGATGGTAAGGTGGTGGGGTAGGTCCAAGGAAGCAGACGCATGTCAAATGCAATAAGACGACGAGGGTACATGATTCGACAAGCAAGCAAACCAAAGAATGTGTAGGCAAAGGTCGATAGTTTATCCAAACAAGGGTGATATAATCCTCGTATCCAAGGCATAGGAAGTAGCTCTGTGGTATATAACAGTGAGGTACAGAACGTTTAGGCATGTTCGGCAAGCACTCAAATGGTCGGTTTGGTCGAGATAAACGCCACGGCCCAGGTCTCAGGGCAAAGTTGGTCGACAGATCAAGTCAAGGACCCTAATCATGCTAAAACACGAACAGTGAGCTCGATCAACAAAAGGTACATGATGGATGGATAAAATAAAACGTGTGATTTTGGGTATGGTATGGAAGTGATACGGCCTGGGTCAGCCAAGTGGTCAGGGCGGGGGTCAAGTTGTCAGGTAGGCCGGGCCTCGGGCCTGGGCCTTGGGGCAAAGGGCAGGCCTGGGTCGGGCCAAATGTGTAGGGCGAGGCCTCGGGTCGGGCCAATGGGTAGGCCGAGGCCTCGGGTCGGGCCAAATGGTAGGCGAGGCCTCGGGTCGGGCCGAATAGGTAGGCCGCGAGGCCTGGGTTGGGCCAACAGTAGGTCGGCCTGGGTCGGGCCAAAGGTAGGCCGAGGCCTGGGGCCTCGGGCCAACAGGGGGCGAGGCCTCGGGTCGGGCCAAATAGGTAGGCCGAGGCCTGGGTCGGCCAAATGGTAGGGCGAGGCCTCGGCCTCGGGCCAAATGGTAGGCCGAGGCCTGAGGCCTCGGGTCGGGCCAAATGGTAGGTAGGCCGAGGCCTCGGGTCGGGCCAAATAGGGTAGGGCGAGGCCTCGGGTCGGCCAAATGGTAGGTCGAGGCCTCGGGTCGGGCCAATGGTAGGCGAGGCCTCGGGTCGGGCCAAATGGTAGGTCGAGGCCTCGGTCGGGCCAAATGGTAGGTCGAGGCCTTAGGTCGCCAAATGGGCGAGGCCTCGGGTCGAGGCCGGGTCAGCCGACAAGTGACAAGTGAACAAATGTGTTCAGCAAAGAAAGGTGGATAGAGAGATGGTGTGGTGAAAAAGAGGCAAATGAGTAAATAAGGGCAAAGAATGGGGTGAAAGTCAGGATACGAAACCGATGTCGATTCTACATGACCGATATCGGTTAAGAGACCGATACCGGTTCCTTAGGGCAAAATGAAACCGACATCTGCTAAGGCCTAAAACCTATAAAAAGAAAAAAATACGGCTCATTATCACACTTTTGTTATTTGCAAACCAAATCGACTTGTCTCGACGTGGAGAGTTGGGATTCGAGGGTTATTGAGTGAGGTGGAGCTATTTGATCAAGTGAGAGAGTCGATAGTGGGCCCGATTGAGGAGGAGGCAAAGCAGGATTGGCCAGGGACCCAAGAGATCGTGATCGAGCCATGGCACAGCAGGAGGAGCCGGAGGGGCGGACCACCGACCGCCACCACCCATCCCACCACGACGACGTGTCGTCGTACCGTAGGTTCTAAACTCGTGATTTTATGCATTGAAATGGTTATTAGGCTAAATGGGGGTTTGGGTAGAATTTGTATTTTGAGGAAATAATGAGTAAATGGAGGTAATTTGAAAAACTGGAGAGGGTAGAGATAGGTAAAATAGGGTAATGCGGCTAGGGGTAAGGGTAAAATCGAGGGTGTTTGGGTGGGTAAATGGGTAGAAATAGGAAAAAATGGGTTTTGGGGCCCGCGGGGTTCGGCCCGGAGAAGAAAAAAGGACCGATGTCGGTCACTGCTGCGACCGCATCGGCCGCAAATTTTAGGGGTTTGGTTGGGAGGGAGCCGGGGGGACCGGCCGGCCATGGCGCGATCGGGTGGGGTCTGGGTGGCGTGGGGGGGTCAGGGGTGGGGTGGGTGGGGGGTGGGGGGGGGGGGTGGGGGTTGGGTGGGTGGGTGGGTTTGGTGGTGGGTGGGGTTTGGGGGTTTGGGGTGGGGTTGGGTGGGTGGGGGTTTGGGTGGGGGGTGGGGTTTGGGTGGGTTTAGGGTTGGGTTTAGGGTGGGGGTGGGGGGGTTAGGGTTTAGGGTTTAGGATGGGTTGGGGGTTTGGTGGGGGTTAGGGTGGGTGGGGTGGTTAGGGTTTAGGGTTTAGGATGGGTTTGGGAAGCTTTTGGGTTGGGTATTAGGGGTGGTCGGGGTGGTGGGTGGGGTTAGGTGTGGGTTTGGGTTGGGTCAGGGGGGTTTTGGGGTTGTTTAGGGGGTAGAAAGTCGGGGTGTGGCCTGGGGATACAAAAGGGGGTTTAGATGGTAAAGTAGATGTTATAATAAAGAGTAGGTCTAAGAATGTGGGTTGGTTTTTGCAGCACGCGCAGAGCTGACGATGCGTGATAGATGCCCCACTATCGAGCCGGATGAGGCCACACGATCTGCGGCGCATTGGGCCATCATGCGCGAGGTGGGACTCCTGGGGTCCAGAGGTACAGAGCGATAGAGAGGATCACACCGATGGTCGCCCTCATCGAGAGATGGGATCCGGCAGCTAATGTGTTCCATCTTCCGACCGGGGAGATGACCGTCACATTAGAGGATGTGTATCGCATCCTGCGGCTACCGATCGAGGGAGAGGCAGCTTTCTGTAGATTCAGAGATCGCATGGACAAAGATACCGCAGTGTTTTGGGGATGCAATGCGCTTCTTACGTATCATAACGAGCATCGGATATGGTGACATGTACCGCGCACACGACATACGAGACACGGCTCGGGCCGTGTTGATGATGATGGTCGGGATCACCCGCTTCGCCTCTCCCGATTCGTAGGGAGGCCGCTCCCACGAGCATCGATGGGGGTGCCGCTGAGATGGTGGAGGAGCACACTGTTGCACGCATGGGCACCAAAGTATCCGTGCAATTATACAGGAGTTATGGGGCTATCACGAGGAGGCGATTTGGTATTTGTTCTACATTTTGTCAGATCATTGGGCATACGAGCACATCGTATGCATCAAAGCCAAGAGGGCTACCCCAAAGAGCCTGTGGCCACAGTCGTATACCGATATGGCTTTCGTGAGGTGGTCGGGGTCGTGGGCCACCACGAGCAGCAGCTTGTCAGCAGGTCGGGATGTGGCCTACTATGTACACTCTGCAGAGGGCCTTACAAAAGAGAGACATCAGTATGGAGACCCTGCACAGAGGTCACCATCCCGGCAGAGGAGCCCGCATACAAATAAGCGCCTATCCAAGACACATTCCTGGATAAAGCAGGATCGAGGCCGGAGAGTACGAGCGATACCCCCTGAGAGAGGGTACGCAGCAGATGGGGCCACGACAGACGAGCCACCTCCCTCTCCCAAGACAGAGATGATGATGAGGCCCCACCGCCCGCACACACACCTTTGATCCGATCGGGTAGCAGAGAGGCCAAAGCAGTGAGGGTATGATGATGCCGGGTGCACGGAGCATACAGGTGTGGTGGGTCAAGCAGAGAGCAACCAGATAGACCACCCGCACAAATGCACTTGGTCACAGCTGATAGGAGAGAGAGATCACCAGGGGTCAGCAGCAATTTCTTTACAGGGGCAAATACTAAAGCCAGCAGACAGTACGTATAGGGGCCTTACAGGGCAAATAGCCCAGCCCAGCAGCCAGTGCAAAGTAAAGACCACCACCAAAGACCACACCCACAAAGCAGTAGTGTGCAGTGCACAGTAAGAAGACAAGCAAAAAGACCACCACCACAAAAGACAGTGCACAGCCACAACCACAGTGCACAGTAAGCAAGAAGCAAAGTACCACAAAGACCACACAGCACCACCAAAGCAAGCACCAAAGACAGCACAGGGGGCACCCGGGTGTTAGGTGTCAGGACCAGCCCCAAGACCTTCAAAGGGCTCGAGATCGCTATATGGAGGTTAGAGCAGAGGCCCGATACTATCAGATATTCTCGATGGTACCGGGTCGATTATCGCCCTACGCGCAGCACATAGAGCAGAGACCTCGCAGCCGAGGTCTCAGGAGGGGCAGCCACACCGGTGGGTCCGTGACAGCAGGAGGCGAGAGGCACCACAGTGACCAATGGGGAGAGGTGCCGAGGGCGGGGGGGAGAGCCGAGGGATCCCGACATGGTTTTGTATTTAGAGATGGGCACCGGTCCTCGAACCGGTGTATTGATAGAGGCCTCATGTGTGCCGACATTATTCATTGTATTCATTCATTTATTTATTATATACCGCCTCGCGAGCCGAGTAGGGGTCAGATATTGGATACCGCCTCGCGAGCCGAGTATATATTTTTTTGATATGAGAGACCGCCCGCGAGCCGAGCCGAGATTTTTGGTAGGTATCATGCCCTCATGTGCCGGCTTTGGTATATTATGAGATCACAGAGGCCCCGATGTAGGGCACATTGTATTTTTGAAAATTTGTATATATATAGAGATGATGTTTTGATCCTCGTATGTAAAGTTCAAAATGTGTTTAAATATTTTGTTAATGGTTGTAATATGTAATGTATGATAAGTTTTAGTGGACATGTTGATAGATGGATGATGTTGATGTTTTTGTTTTTGCACGTATATATGAATGTCGTGTTATGTGATGAATTGGTGGTTTTGTGACATTGTGATATATGTAATCGATGAGTCGATCCAAATGATGTATAGATTGATAGTTTCTTGATATCCGTAGTTGATGGTTTGTGTATTTGTATAAAATAAATGATGTTAATGAAATTGTAATGCTATGTGTGGTGGATGAACAAATGTGGTAAATTGTGTTGTTTATGCAGGAAAAGAGGCGGGCGCGACAAAAATTTAGGTGAGAAATGAAGAAAAGAACGCTGTTGAGAAAAGATAGGTGTGTAACCGATATCGGTTAAGGAACCGATATCGGTAGATGCAGTAGACCGATATCGCTAAGTAACCGATACCGGTTATTTAGGTATGAGCTTTTCTAAAAATAGAAAAGCTAGGGTGGCAACTTAAGTTTTAATTTTAGAGCCATGCAAGAGGTTAAATACGCGAACGCGACGCTTTTTGACGACTGAGACAGGTATTTGCATGAGAGATTTGAGTGATAAGGAGAAGAGAGACAGAATTTGTATGAGAGATTTGGGTGATAAGAAAAGAGACTGGGAAGGTGAATGCGATCGAGATTCGTAAAGTAGAAAGGTGAATTTGAAAAGAGTGGTGATAATGGCAGACGAGGAGAAACATCCAAAGCAGGGGACAAGAGGGAAGACAAGGGCCACCTCAAGCTACCGCAACCCCGTGAGGTAAATGTTTTGGTTGTGATTTGATTTTTGCATGTGTTATGAATAAGAGATTAAGTGGGTAGATATGAAGAAGAAAACATGATAAAGCAAGGGTTATAAGTGAGGTAAGTGTTACGTGGTAGGTAATCACGGGTTTCGGGTATGTCTCGTATACAGAGAGGAATAAACGAGCAATTTATCGTCGTAGGTGGTTGTTTTAGGCAAGATGTATGTAATCGATAAAGGACCGGTAGCAATGCGTTAGAAAGAACCGGTATTTGCTACTCAACCGATATCGGTTATGTATAACCGATACCGCCATCGGAGGAATTTCCGTAATGTTTGAAAACCCCGACGGATTGAATGGTTGTTTGTTGTTTTGGTGTACGCAGCAGAGGCGTGATCGAGGATGAATGATAGTGCCCAAAGCCATTGTCACGAATCCGAGCGGATGTAACACCAAATGAATGGACATTGATAAATCGCTTTGGGGTTAAGTGGAATCCGCTATTATTCACGAATCGCACGTAATCATGCTATGTCATGCAGCATTGATCGAGAGATGGAATCCCGAGACAAATACCTTTATCCGCCAACAGGGAGATGACAAGAATATCGAAGATGTGTTTCGATTTCGAGACTCCCTATTACAGAGAACCAAGATATCGTGCACTACCTAGCATGGCACTGGGAGCGATAACAAAGAGATTTGGTCCATACGCACGAGATTTGACACAATGAGGTTTATCTTTTACATATGGGGTAATGTATGCAAAGACACCCCGAGGAGACAAGGTTAAGCAAGTGATATTAATGATAGCGGTAGGGTATTATGCGTTACCGAGGGCTAAGGGGGAAGATTTCCAAAGGCATCGATGTGTGTTATTCGGGAGATGATAGAAAGGAACGTGACTTTTGTGCATGGGCACCGCATATTTGGCGAGCTATACAGGGGTTTATGGGCAGAGGCGAAATCACAGACGACACTGGATAGTTCATACTTATTACACTGTTGGGCCTATGAGCACATTGTTTGTGTGCGACCAATAGGCCGACCCATCCAGTCGGGAGAAACCGGAGTGCAGAGGTTGGGATTCAGACGATGGGTCCAGACATGTAACAAGAGGCCGATCCCGTGCCGTGACGGGTGATATTGAGTATTACAGTGTGTGTATGGGAGAGAGTGACGGCATGGATATCTGCTGAGGCCATACGGAAACTATATGGTAACAGAGAACATAGCCGAGGAGTTGAGGGGTGTAGAGCGATTGAGGTGGATCGCAGGCACAGCCGGTGAGTATGAGAGGATTCCTATAGATCGCGTGCGGCGACAATTTGATTTGTGCAGGATGATATACCCCGGCTTATAGAGACCATATATGAGGATCGACGCCGAGGCAAAGATTCTCACCTCCCCGCCAACACCTCCGTAAGGGCCTCAAGAGGTAGCAGCATCGATCAGCAGGTAATGGATGCGGAACGACAGAGGCCTATAGATTATGGTGGGTAGCAGAAATCGCGAGGTGTACGTGAGCGCCCGACATAGCGGTGATTACAAAGAGAGGGATCGCCCTGCAGCTGCTTGGTTCAAAGAGCTCCAAACGCAGTGAATGAGACAAGAGGATTGTTAGTGGTCATGAGTCACTAAGGGGGAGACTAGAGGCTGGAGTCCTCCATGCGAGAGGGCGTATTCATATGTTACAGGAGAGATTGGTCAGATCAATGGGCGGTACCAATAGCCGTGGTACCTTTGAGGACAGAGAGGCCCGGCGAGAGGGGTCGACGATCACGATCATCACCTAGTTCGGGATGAGGCGTGAGGGTCTGAGTAAATGTTAGCAAGGTATAAGAATAAATAAGGATGCCGACCTGCGTGTCGATGATAGAGAAGATGTATTTGTTTAACATCTAAATAAAACTGAATATGTATGTTGATTTGAGTTACGATAATAATAAGATTGTTTGTGTTTTGATTTTCGGTGTTTTGAAAAAGGATAAAGAGGACTGTGATTAAATAGAAATACACAAAAATATTTATATTCACCACACAGGATAGGTTATGGTAGGGGATGGTCGAGCTAACCTCGGGAGACCCCATGTCTCCGAAGTGCTGCCTACATAGCCCATCGCACAAAAGCAAGGAGGGGCCTCGATCGATGTAGTTCTCCTCAGACTCGTGAGAGGTGAATTCAGCAATTTGGGTATGGTTAGGCAATTTGTTGGTTGATAAGAATTTGATGTCGATAGGTAATGTTGATGGTGTTGGTAAGGTATGGGCGATGTTGATGTAGGTATAGGTAAAGCGAAAGTTAAAGTTAGCCTACCCAAATAGTAGGGGAACCGTATCCCGATTAAGGTCAACACACAATCCTAGAGTCGAGCAAAAGAGGCAAAAGTGTCCCGTAGATGAGAAGAGCTAAACAAACCACACCATTAACATAGATGAGCTTGAATCCCTAGTACCTGCATAGAAGAGAAGTCAATAGGTGAAAAGAGTCAGTATAATCACAATATATCGAGCGTACATTACGTCCCTTGAGTTTTGTTGCTTTGACAAATGGTGAGGTGAGGTGGATGATATAGCCGAGGTACGAGAACTTATTACAAAGTGAGTGTTCTCGACGAAAGAGAACCTACCCTAAATAGACAAGTCCATGACTCAAAAGTCCTTTTCAATGAGGCTTTTCTTTTATCAATGTAGACCGATCGATGCGGAAGTCTACAAGGGATATTGATTGTATTATTCTTGAGGTCTTCACGGCCGATCAATGCGAGAAGCTTCGATAAAGGTCGACCGTGTATAGCTGTCCTTCGAGGGAGCAAATTTTTATAGTAGCAGATATGATTGTAATGCATAGCAGTCCTTCTGGGGAGCAAATATATATAATAGAAGAATAGTTCTAAGATATAGCATCCTTCGAGGGAGCAAATATATTTAATTTAGATGACTAGATGTTCATTTGCATGTGAAGCATCTAGTTTAGTAGGAAGTTTGACTCAAGAAAATCCCATAAGAATACGGCTTATTTTAATACTTTTGAAGTCATGGACTAGACTAAAAAGGGGAAGGCATCATCAAGGGGAGGTGAGGATCAAACTATGTGAGCTTGATTGTTATTATGAGGTGTAGGAAACAGAGTGTATGTAGTGGTAAGTGAGCTCAAGGGACGAGCTAAGGTAGATAAGAAGTGATATAACACTAATTTCAACAAAGAGAATGGTCGAAGATGCAAGGCATTATGGGGTTCAGTGCTCAGTTTACCATTGCTTAAGCTAAACGATAAGTACCGATCCATAGGTATGAGTGATTATATAAGGCCCAATCCAATCGGGAGCAAATTTTCCACGCTTGCTCTTTTCTAGTTTGGTTACATGTTGATTCTCTTTTGAGAACAATCACCAACCTTAAAGGTACGCCATGAAGTCGCTTATCATAAGCACGTTTAATGCGTTTTTGATAGATTTGAAGGTGATCAAGAGCCGTAAGACGGCGTCACAAGAAGCTCCAATTGGGCTAACCGCTCTTGGCGGAAATCATCGCTGGTGAGAATATCCCAAGAGATATTCTAAGGGAGGGTATTTGTATTTCGAGAGGCAAAACAGCCTCTGCACCGTATACCAAAGAAAAGGTGTGGCATTAGTAGAGGTACGAATGCTAGTACGATAAGCCCAAAGGGCAAAGGGAATGTGATCGTGCCAATTTCTTCCGGATTCATCGACAACTTTCATGAGGATTTTGGTTAGTGTTTTATTAGAGGACTCGGCTTGCCCATCGGCTTGTGGATAAGTAAGGTGATGAGAAACTAAGTTTGATACCAAAGTTGTCACAAAGGTCTCAGCAACAACTTGTTTTTGAAAGATTTTCCATTATCTCGTTATCAAAGCGATGAGGACACCAAAACGATGATAATGTGGTGGTTAATGAACTCGACAATTTTTTTCTTTTTTTTGATTGAAATGAGTGGAATAGCCTCCACCCATTTTGTGTAATATTCTGGTCACCGTGATTATCCAACGGTGACGCTTGTGAAGAGGTTGGGTGAATCTCACCAATAAGGTCTAAACCCCATCAGTGAGAAGGGCCAAAGATCTCGAGCGATCCGGAGCGGGTGGCTAGGAGTATGTCAAGGTCAGGCATGTTGTCGACACATAACACAACGCTTAACATATTCGTAGCAATGCTATCGAGAGTAGGCCAATAATAACCAAGGCGAAGGATTCGCTTTGGCCACGGCAAGGCCGCTAAAATGTCCACCACAAATACCGTCATGGACCTCGCTGGATGGTATGAGTGGCCTCCGCGCCGCTAGACAAATGGGAGGAGGATGCCATCAAAGCCACGTTATAGAGGAGTCCCCCATGACAACATAACGCGAAACACTTTAAGAAAAGCACGTTTGCTTGCTACTAGTAAGGTCAAAGTGGGAGGACAGAGATTGTAAGGTAGTCGTGAAATCGGTGGTACTGTATCCCGTGAATTAGTAGACACAAAGATTTATCATACAAACTACCGGGGTCAATAGATGGGGCAAAAAGTTGTTGACCACGACGAATAATTCAGAGTCAACATGCGCGGGAATTTGCATGAGGCTAAGCAAGCCATAGTATCCGCAAATTTGTTAGTGGAGCGGGAATGGTTCAGATAGAATAGTGGGTAAATAAGGCTAGAAGTGAATCCACGTAGTGTTTGTATTTTTGAAGTTCCTCATTTTTTTGCATCGGTAGACGCCCATAACTCGATTGACTACCAATCGAGAGTCACCAAAAATGTTGATAGATTTGATACCTAAGTGTAACGCAACTGAGACCTGCAACAAGGGCCTCGTATTCCGCCGTCAGTATTATTAGTGCAAGGGAAATCAAGTCGGAATGAAAGAGGCATAGGTTCAGCGTTGAGAGGAATGAGAACAACGCCGGCTCCTCCGCCGCGCTGGCATTTAGATCCATCGAAGAAGAGGGTCATTGGGTACGACTCCTCCGTGAGGGAAAGAGTAGCGATGAGTTCGTCGGGAAATGTGAAATTGGTAAATTGTTCCCCCGGTAAAGGAGCTTCCGCAAGTTGGTCTGCGATGGTTTGTCCTTTGATTGATTTCTGGTGGACAAACTCAAGGTCGAGGTCGGCGAGAAGCATGAGCCATCTAGCAATGCGTTGGTTCAGATGAGGTTTGGCATACATGTAATGGATGGGGTCTCAGATTGGTGATGACGAAAGTCTTGTGATTTAGAAGGTAGTGTCGAGTTTGGTGGCCACGAATGATAGGGCAAGGCACAATTTTTCTACATGTGTGTACCTAGTCTCATAGTCCACCAAAGTACGACTTATATAATAAACGGCTTGTTCGTGATTCTCAGAGTCACGATGTGCAAGCATGGCTCCTACAAAAGTGGGTGCGGCGGAAAGGTAAAGGTAGAAAGGGCGGTCGCTTGGGGTGGGATAAGCACGGTGGTCGCAAGAGATAGGATTTGAGAGCTTCAAGGCTTGGTGACATTCTTCGCCCCATCGAATGCAATATCCTTTTTAAGGAGGTGATGGAAAGGTCGACACCGATCCGAGAGTCGGGAGATGAAACGCCGGATAGATCGAGCTTACCTTGTAAACTACGCAATTGTTTGAGATTTTTGGGTGGGGGCATTTCTAGGATAGCTTTGACTTTAGATGGATCGACCTCAATGCCACGCAAAGAGACGATAAAGCCAAGAAGTTTTCCCGAAAGAACACCAAAGACACATTTCTTCGGTCAAGGCGATGAAATATTGTAACAAAGCATCAAAATAATGGTTAAAACATCGAGATGTTCACTACGATGTTTAGACTTGCCGAGAAGATCGTCGACATAGTCTTCAAGGATAGTGTGCATAATGTCATGAAAATGTAGGTCATAGCCCGCCGATAGGTAAAGCACCAAAGATTCTTAAGGCCAAATGGCATGACACGATAATGTAAGGTTCCCAAGGAGTTATGAAGGCAGCTTTGTGTTGATCGGGCAGGGGCAACCAAAATTTGGTCAGATCCTCGAAAAGCCATCCATGAGAGAGAGCATCTCATGACTCGCAGCTAGATCAACAAGTTGGTCAATGCTAGGTAAGGGGAAGTCATCCTTAGGGCAAGCGAGGTTAAGATCCCGAAATCTGCGCATATCCGAAGTCCCCCCGTCGCTTTAGTGACAGTGTACGATGTTAGAAATCCATCGAGGATAGTCAATAGCAAGATGAAGGAAACAGAAAGGAGTCGCTGAGCTCCTTCACCAAGAGAGCAATGCGTGGATGCATTTTTCTCAATTTCTGTTTGACTGGTTTGGAATCGGGGTTTAGGTGATGTTATGGACGGCGATGGTAGGATCAATTCCCGGCATGTCAAGTAAGACCATGCGAAAGCTTGTCATGAGCACGGAGAAAGGTAGTAAAGGCGGCTTGTTCTCGATGTGTTAAGGGATTGTCCAATCTTCACAATGTGAGGATCCTCCTCCGTGTGGATATTGATTTCTATGGTAGATTCTGCTCAAAGATAGTTTGGGTTTCGATGGTAAGGCTCGTCAATATAAGAATCATCCGCGCCAAGGTAAGTGAGGATGGAGTCGCTATCCCGCATTCAACAACATTAATCAAAGGCTAATCCTCTTCGATCATGTCCGGATAAAGAAGGGGCAAAGAAGATGGGTCGTCATTATCGCGCTGATAAGTGAGAGGACCTATGAAGATAGCATTTATGAAAAAAAAAAAAAGTTAGGAGGGATGGATTCAGTGGTCTATAGATTCTCATGGGTGATGATGGCAAAGTGGGTGATGATGGTTTGGTAGGGGCGACGCTTCTTCTTCCAGATACAAATGACAGAGGTGTCTCCCGTGTAGGTGTTTCGGGAAAACCGAGACCACCGCGATCATTATGTTTACGGGTAGTCACGGAATGAGTGTATGTCGGCCTTGTTCAGTAAAGGCCAAAACCAAAGCCTTCCACGCACAAATGAGTCAAGAAGGTGAGGGATGAAACGACGATTTGTCAAGTATTGAAAATCGGATCGAAAGGAACCACACCAAGAGGAGGTTCAGGGGGTAATGGAGGATGCGCCAACACCCCCATACGTTAGGTTAGTGCGGCAATGGGGTGGTCCGTAAGAGATTATCTCCCCACGCGACGGCCGTAGGTGGATGTGCATGTAATTGTCCGTACTCCCGGGGTAGGGGGAAAGAACTAACGTTATATAGGCGGTACTCCCAAACAGAAGGCGCCAAAACATCTACTAAGGGGTCGAGGTTGGAATGTTAGTCATGGGAAGGGAAGTGGTTTTTGCGATGGTGGTTTCATCAATCAAGGCGTAGGCGCTGGGTGAGGTGGATGGTTGAGGTACATTCTGAGGAGGATGGTCAGGTTGAATGTATGGGTGTCTTGATTGTATAAGCACATCGTTAGGGCGGTATAACATATCGCAGGTTTTAAAGGGGGAGGGTCACTTTTACTGCAAGACTTCCCTCGTACTCAAATTTTATGCATCTATGTAATGTCGAGGGAACGCATCCCATGGCTCCTGATCCAAGGACGACCCAAAGAATATATTATATCGAACTCTCCTCAAGGACATAGAAGAGTTCGGGTAAAGTACGTGGTCCTACGCGAATGTTGAGGATCACGGTGCCTAAGGTAGAAGTAATAATAAGCATCAATGACCGCAACATGATGGGGTCGGCACACATGCAACTAGTAAGGGATGTTCATCCGCTGGAAGGCTTTTCAAGAGATGATGTTTAGGCTAGCGCCCCGCAATCATAACCCGACGTACTCAATGTCCCGACGTAAGCGAGATGAAAAGGGCAGGTGGTCGTGGTCTTCTCGTACTCAAAGTCGACAATTTCATCTTCGAGAAACCGATCACAGCAGCTTGTTGTATGCAGAGACAATGGTCATCAGGCAAAGGGGTTGTTTTTGGTGAGAGAAGCAACGTGATCGGGTGTTAGAATGGAGGCGACAGTGTGTGGTTTCATTAGGTAAAACCTCTATCCTCAAGGATCTCAACGAGAGCTTGTCGATGAGATTCAAGTCCGAATGAGATCATACAAAGGTCATTTTTACTGCGATCGGTGAAGCCGTTTAATCATATTTCGGTGGGCAATGCCATTAGAGACTGGATAGGCGGGTCCGCGAATGACCACTTTAGGTGGTGGTGCAATCGGGATGTTCGACGAGAAAGAGATGCCGCAGTGTGTTTTCTTTTGCTTTCCCATTGTTTTTCTCGCCTCGAGTAATGACACTAATCATATTAATCTCGTAGACCCGAGATGAGGAAGATGGTGGGGATAACTCATGGTCTTCAAGAGGTGGGGTCAGAATAATGATAGATCTTGGTGAGGCGGGGACAGATGGTATAGAGAGGGAATGGAAACTAAAGGTCTCTCCCTTCGTAAGTTGTCTTTCTTAATCTTTCTATCCGGGAGAGGTGACTCGCGAAGGATGGTTTTTAGAGCTTTGCATCCCTCCACATCATGTCCCGTGTGCGTGATAAGCGCAGATTTTAGACTCATCGTAACCCATAGGTCGGGGCTTTAGACGGGTCATAAGGTCTAAGTGGAGGTAGGGAAATGGTCGCATTCTCCACCAACATAGCAAGGATTTTGGCGTAAGATCCTTTGAGGGGTCAAAATCGAGAGGATGAGGGTATTGATCAGTGGGGTTTTGGTAATGTTTGGGCATGATTGGTTCGCATGGGTGGTGGTTTAGCCGAGGGGTGTTGATACATGGTTTTTACTAAACGTGATTTCTTCGCGGCAGCGTAGGTTATGTTGATGATGAGGTCACAGATGATGTGGTATCGTAAAACAACCACGGGAAATAGGAGTGACTCAAAACAAATCTTTTGATGATGGAATTTGTTTAGGGTCGATAGGTGGACAGATATACGCGAGAGTGCGGTGTTGCTATACCCTCGAATTTCTCGATAGGTGCGGAAGGCGAGGTTGTTTTGAAGAAAACGCAGGAGGTATGATATATTGATGTAAGGTAGAGGGATGGGGTCCCAATATGGAAGGTAGGTATGACGATGATGGTTTTGATTGTGATAGGGGCACGGATTGAGTTTGTCTCCTAGGTGGCGGAGCGGATTTATTTTTGGATAGATCGAGTCGCTTAGGGGGTGCGTTAGACTGGGCATTGTGAGGTCCCAAGCGTAGGGGAAGATCTGGTTAAGTTGATAGAAGTGGACGGGGCATTTGGTAGAGGTGAGGGGGGTGAAGGTGAGAACAGGGGCATTTTAAGCTTCTGTAAGCACTTCGGGTATATGGTGGAGACATCAGATCACTCATTTGCATTTGAGTAGAAAAAGGGGTACTCAAACGCTCCCATAGGGCCTCTCATCTTCCGTGGAATGACACCTGTGTGTGATTTGTAATTTTGTACGGAAGAAAGGTGGGTAGTAATTCCACCACCGCGGGTGTGACACAGAGGTAGATGAGGCAATCGTATCAATAGATGTTAAGAGGTCAACCGGTCGTTGAAAAGATTTAGGCGATGAGGGACTAATAGGTAGGAGGGCGTGTTCGAGGGGATCTCACACGCTTAAAGAATGTGGTGATGTTAGTGTAAGAGATTTCTGCCTAAGGATGTCAAAAGGAGTGGCGAGCCTTCCTCTTGTGTAGCAAGAGTGGTAGAAGGGGACGTTTGGGAAATAGATAAATTAGATAAAGATCCGCCACACCTCAGAGGGATGTGGTGTAAGAAGACTCGCCGATGAGAAGAGAAGTCCGGGCAGCTTAACTCTTCTATGGGTAAAGGAATGATTTCACTTTGGCTTGATGGTGGTGAAGGAGGTTCAAACTCCCGTGTTGGTGGAGAGGCTTGATTTAAAAAATTTCAATAGAGGCTTTTGGCCGAGAATCGAAGACCGCATGGATCTCATGAACACTCTCCTCCTAAGATATCTTGGTTCACGCATATCGCTGGACGAGTGATTCGGGAATGGCTTGTTGAAAATTTTCAGATTTCGCTAGCAGGGGCGTTAGGATTATCGAGGGTTATATCCCCTCACAGCCAACCATTTCCCGCACTATGTTTTTCAACATCTTGCAGCTTTCATGACTATGTCCTTTTACGCGTGAAAGTTACAAAAGTCATTTTCTTTGTACTGTGAAGGTATTTACACATGGGTGGAGTCAAACCCAGAGTGAGGTTTAACAGGGGGCAAGGTGATAGCCCCACTTTGAGCAATTTCTCCAGATGACGCCATAAGTTTCTCCCAAGGAGTGTAATTGGTGGGCTCGGCTTTGTACTTATAAGTGGTTTTCATGAGTATCGACGGTGTTTGAGATTTGACCATTACCGCGTGGACAGCTCCTTTGATTTAGAAGAAGTGGACGCGTGAGGAGTGGTGGTGTTTGGCTTGTTGGTAGAATCAGAGTTCGAAATTGGGGTTTTTACGCAACAACCGCAATTTCTCTTCTTCTAAGGCTCGACTTTCAGTTTCCGAGCCATGGTAAAGGCCTCGCCGAATGTGCGGAAAGTTTGAATTTGGAGGGTAGGGGAGATGAAGCTTAGCGCAGCAGCCGCGTAAATAGTTCAATGAGTTCGCCTGAGGCAAGGCATACGTAAGTTGGTCGATAAGGCCCCGCCATCGTCCAACGAAATCTGCGATAGATTCGCCTTCAAATTGTCTGATGGCATAGAGGTCAAGTGATAGATACTTTCTTGGCAATGTTAATGGAGAAATGATCCAAGAAAGATTGGGCTAGTTGGTTAAAAGAGAAGATCGAGTGTCAAGTTAAAGCACCGTACCACTCCAAGGCAGGTCCCGATAAGGACATGGGAAAGGTGCGAGTAACAAGGCATCATCATGGGCAATCAAATAACAAGCATGTCTAAATGATCGCAAGTGTTGTTGAGGATCCTCTTTACCGTTAAAACGAGTAAACTTTGGCAACTCATCGAGGAGGATATGAATGAAGGGGGACAGAGGGTGAATGGGCTCCCGACAAACTTGCTCGTATGTCAAGGCGCTACGACTTCCTCAAACTAAGCCTCCGTGTTTTGCATTTTGTCCATCATTTGTTTGATGAAATCTGTGGTTGGATGAGATGATGGTGCCACAGAATAGGGATGTCCCATATAAGGTGTTGAGGTTACTGGATACGTGTATGGGAATGAAAAGGTAGGCGGAGCTTGAGAAGGAAAGCTCGTGTGAATAGGTGGCAGAGAGTAAGTCATGAATGGAGTGGTCTGAAAGAGAGATGAGATAGGGGCTGGTGGTAACGATACGTGGGGTCCAAGGTTAACCAAAGGAAAGCTAATCGGGTCGTATGAACCTCTCTGGCCGCCGGATCGGGAGACGGGGCTAGAGATGCAGAAGTAAGGCATTGTTATCGTGGAGGAGTGGGAGCTAAATGAGCAGCTATACTAATAGGCATGCCAATAAGGAGCCGACCATCAAAGCGCACGGGGTCGGGGCATGAGACAAATAGTATCAGACAAATACTGGGATTAGCATCCGTAAATTTGGCAAAGTCCTTGTCTCCTACAGAATTTGGGGGATCTCACCGTGTCCGTAGGGTTCCCTATGTAATGTGAAGGGGGTGATTCAGCAAAGACACAGAGCAGGTGCATGTGAAACCATGGCGGCGGCTTGCTTCCGAGTGATGACAACCATGTACAAGAACACACAGAAAGTTTCAATCTATCAAGAACAAAAACAACCTCGTAATGATGAATTTGGCAAGTCATGGTTTGTCGTGGGTGATGAAGACAAGAATCGATATCGGTTTAGTAACCGTGTCGGGCCACAGAGAAAACGACGCCGGTCCCTTAACCGATGCCGTGTCAAAAGTCTAGGATAAGAAGATATAAAAGGTTGCTAATTTGATTTTTAGCAACGTTGAGTATATTTATCAACTTATTGATCACATAAGACAAAGTATGACAGAGAAAACAGAATTTGAAAACAAGCAAGAGGCACACGCAAATCTAGAGACTAATCCTAGGGTTAATTTTAGTTATCGTGGGCTTATGCCTTTAGACGTAAGATGATGTCAGAATCCTAAACAACAAGACCTAGGGGAAATGTCAAGTTTGTTTTGGCTTATAAGGTTACCTCAATCAAAGTGAGGAATACCGCGAAAAGGGGGATGTTTGAGCTGTTGTTAATAATTGTGAAGTGATTCTGTATGTGTGTGTGCAAAGAAACTAAGGTTAATTTCCCACAATACCGTGGATATCACCCCCACGTGTACGACCTTCGCTACTTAATCTATGTTCACTAGAATCAAGAACAACAAGCAGAATGCAATGCACGTGTTTTAAACCCAAATCGAAAATTATATTCGATGAAGCAAGAGAGATGACTTTCACTAATGCGAAACTAGGAAAGCAAGACAAATTCTTTACTAAATATATAACAAAAGCAAAGAACAAAAAATATGCTTCCTAAAATGAAAAAATAAGCAAGAGAAAGAAACCCAAAATGGGTCCCACCAAGGCATGCAAAATGTTTCGCTTAATGTTTCGGCTTCTGGGAATAGAGTTGCTTTCTATCCTTTCATTCCTTTTAGAAACAGATGAGGTTAGGGTTAGGAGGAATACCCGTGAATGTCGAGATGGTGTGCGCGCACAGTAGAGAAAGATCAGCCGATCATGGAGAACTCCTTTTGTCTTGAAGGACTACCTCGCAAATAAGAACACAAGACCACAAGATTTTGATTAAACAATAAATGAGGAAACTCGCCTGGGGCCCAGAAATATAAAACTTCCTTTCAAGGTGGTCAGCCTCTCCCCGCTAATATGAATTAACACAAAAGACTCGCAAAATATCAATTAAATTATTTCGTTAAACCGGGTAGGGGAAAGGCTGGTTTTCTCGGTTTTGATCGTGGGAACCGAACCGCATCGATAACCGATGCCGGTTACATCGATAACCGATGCTTAATATCGATAACCGATACCGGGGTCTAGGATCTTCTCGCAGCTATGGTGTTTGTAGAATGGCTGGTTTTTGGATGGTATTAGGAAATGGGATGATTAGAAGCAAAAAGAATGACAAGCTAGATGCAATGGCACGTTGGGTAGTGGATTCAAACGGATTTAGGAGGACCGAGATTCAAGAAGCATAAGAAATGTTATAACAAAGGACATGCAAGATGTGACTTACCGGTTTTGACCAAGATGCAAGTTGATCTCCTTGGTCAGAAACACTTCGGTTTCTTTACTCGCCTCTCGCTCGTCAAGTGAAGATCTCGACTCGCCTCGCCGCAATGCTCTCTCGCTGATCCAGTAAATCCTTCGACCGATCTCCAAAATGAAATTCCGATCCGTTGTTTTGGCTTGGGGAGCCCATTTACAGGGAACCGATGGCGGTTGCGTAACCGACGGCGGCCGAGTAGAACCGCATCGGTAAAGGAAAAAGTAGGCTATTTTTAGTAAAATAGCCCACCTTCCCCGCTTTTCTCCCGAGAGATCAGGCCATGGGCTTGGTCAAGTGGCTAGAAGGTCGGCTTTGGGTGCGAGTAAGGAGGCATTAGTTATGGATGTGAGTCTGTACCAAGTCATGGGTCTTAATTAGGTTAGTTTAGGTTAGGGCGATGTACCCACCTGAAAAGGTGAAATTATATCATTTCAAAGGAAAAAAAGGACTTATTTTGATGAGCCTTTGAATCAAATCCACACAAACAACTTGGGTGTTCAATGGCCCATTATAATCCTTTGGGTCTACAATATCAAATAACATCCTCACAAATGCCTCATCAAGCCTTCTAAGTTGAAGATTTGATTTAAATATTCAGAGGATACCTCCTTCAAGATGGGTGCTAATACCATTCCCACCATGTTGCAAATAGAGAAATCCACCAAGATTTTTCACACTCATAAGAAGGGATGTAAATTTGAATGTGAAGTTGGTCGAATTTATAGTAGAGATAGAGTCGGTGAGTTAAACCAAGCATAATCATGATGAATTGATCATTGAGATTGTGATTAAATTTTTTCCTCATACTATCCATATTGTCCCTCAAGGGGTAGATGAGACAAAGGGGACACAAAGTGTGTCCTTGCCCTCATGTGTAAAATTTTCTAACTCTAATTAACTACATAGGGTCTCAAGCAGCTAAGGAAACTCATAGATATATTGAATTTTCAATCACTCTATGAGCACTTACTCAATTTATCATGTTAATTAACTGATAAAACATCCACCAAACTCCATTTTTGTCTATAAATGATACACAATTGTTTTCCAGACATCTATAACCTTCAATACAACTATTTTCTCGTATCTCCTTAACTATGCATTTGTTTCCAACGAAAATTTATCAGTGTATTCCTCTTTAAAAATCCTTTGAGAAGAATTTCAAACCAAATCCATTGATGCTATGTATTTTTAAAGAAAAAAACCAAAAATATCAAACCCTAAACTTGCATCTTCGGGCCCACGAAGATCTAGTAGATGGAAGACTTTGAAATTTAGAGCACAAGGTCCCGTCAAAAACAATTTTCTTCGACATTTTTTTGTGTTACAACCTGACACATGTAACTAATTTTTCTAAAATAGAAATTATTCAAAGAAATTAATGTCTAAAAATAGTAATTTTTGGAATTAGTAATACTTTGAATGAGTAAGAAATGTCAAAGATAAAAATAGTGAAAACTTACTAAAAAGAATAGTCCTAGGAAGGACCTACTAAAAATAGAAAGTTTTATATTTGAGTTCAAATTTTTTGTGGAAAATCCTACTCTAAATATATTCATGTTTTTGGCATTATGAAGCTCAAATACTTAGATGTATAATCCATTTCAACCCTAATCATTGAATATCCTAGTGTGGGAGACAGTGATGTCACTCACATAGATATGGGGATTTAAAAATAGGGTGCTTCGTGGACTTTGTGAACTAATGGAGGAGAATATTTTATTGAGTGGGTTATTCTTAGTATGATTTCACCCACTATCGATTCATATATTTGAATTGTTCCTTGTCTATGCACAAAAATATGAAGCTAATTCAATAATAGTGTGAGTGGACCAAAATTCAATCCTTGTAATCCTTACTCCCAAGGGCATCTAAAATGTCT
This sequence comes from Taxus wallichiana var. yunnanensis, assembly GCA_018340775.1. Classification (NCBI taxonomy): domain Eukaryota; kingdom Viridiplantae; phylum Streptophyta; class Pinopsida; order Cupressales; family Taxaceae; genus Taxus; species Taxus wallichiana. Next base: position 308,725,223 of record CM031235.1, read on the forward strand.
ACATATTTCCACTAGTAGTAACATGGTCATCATCACCAAGGAATTTTCATCATAGGAGTGGGTGAATAATGAATCATACTTGCAAGTCTTAGCACTGGTTCATGGCTCGTGAAGGACAAAAAACTTCATGTGTTCCTAAGAGCGTTTCCATAAGTGAACTCCTTGAACGATATTAAGATGTCATTATCTTGTACTAAGAAGGGTGATGGGAGAGGAAAAAAAGAGTTCAAGGATTGGATGGATTAGTTCATCATTGTTTCTATCAAAGGAATTGAGTGATGGATTGGGGGAATATTATCCGTGATAACATCTCACAATAGTTTCTTCGATTCCTTCCACTAAGAAATTTACCATGACTTCTTAATTGGTATATATTGTTTCCTTCACATAACCATTTAGGGCCCTAATTTATTTTCCTAATTTATCTCATAAATCACCTGCTTATGAGAAGTATCCACATATCATTTACATAGAAAGTAATTATCATTTTTCTATGGTGAATGATGTATTCACCATGTTCATCATTGGACTCCTCAAGAAAAACCTTGATTTGAGGATATCCTATCAAGCTAGCTTGCAGACCGATTATGAAATATGGAATCCATTTCCTATAGTTCTCTCGCTTTAAGCTACATCAGATCTCAAGACATAATCTTGTCCCTCCTCAAATCCTAGGTACTCAAGTAATAAAACCATCATGTTTGAATTATGTAGGTAACTAGCTCATGTGCATGCTCTGGTATAGAAATAAAAAGAAGAAAATTTTATTTCTTAGAATTTATTTGAGATCTACTCATGTAATATTGTTCCAGATGCATCGAACATCAATAATATCTCTTCTCTAAATCTCTACTCTTACACATCCAGGCATGAATTTGATATTAGAAAGAATCCTAAAACATTCACCCTCGCATGATTACATCAAATACCTCAAATTTTGGACTATTGGGCCAACTACATTAATGAATTCAAATTTAGAAAAAGGGACTACATGCATATGAAAGTAGACCAAATGAGATATTTCAAGTTTTACTGGTTCACTGATAAAATAGAAGATGGCGGAGAAGACTTGTGCGATCCTCGAATATCAAGTAGCATAATATTCCTATTTCACCGTAATATTGTGTATAAAAAAAAAGGTAAAGGTGAGGTGATGAGGAATACATGTGAAGTCAAGAAGGTTGCACACCATTTTTAGAAGAATAGGTTAATCATGAAGAGCTTCTTTTTGCCTAGGAAGGAATACCTGTATAAGTAAAACAAAATCAAAAATAGAATTAAATATCATATGACAAAGGTAATCGCCTAAGATATGCTAGATCCGGGAAGTGTGATACTTCCTAGAACATTTTTCAATCCACTATTTAATAATAACTTAATGTAAAGAAATGACAATAAAATAAAGGTCCTATTGTAACAATACGATTTAGGTATCTCATACGCTAACAATAGACTAGATTTAAGATAAATATTGAATATACAACTAATTTTTGAGAAGGAGAGGTGTTGTCAAGGCTGATAGCTATGGAAGAGGTGTTTAAATTTTTTTGGACGAGATCGGTGAGGTTTTGGAAGGTTTTTGGGTCGGTTAAGAGCTAAGTGGTTTGATATAAATTAATAGTCATAGAGACCAATATCGGTTAGAAACTGATGTTGGTAGCTAGTAATAGCCGACACCTATTGGGTGACTAATGTTGGTAGGGGAAATTAGATGAGAAGCCTAAAATGAGTTGATTGGGATATCTCTATGATTGCATAGAGATTTAGGGAGGGCTTAGCCTATGTGCTAGGATTCATGTGAAGATTCAAATATGGTAAAATAGGTGGTTGAGAAGAGTAAAAGGCTCAATAGGAAGGTGGTTGGTCATAGGTGCAATGGAGAAGATATGGGAGAGGTAGAAGGTGAAAGAAATAAAATAAATGATTAACAATACAAATATGAAAGAAATCACAAGGTAGAGATTACTTACTTGTAGATTGGAATTTGGTTGTAGAAAGAATAGTTGTGGTTGAAGGAGAGACAAGTCCTAATCCCGATTAGTAGCAACAAAAGGCTCTACACTTCCCGTGAATGATATAATTCTCTATAACACACCGCTGATCCTTGGTGAAGGTTGTGAATTCTCTTGAATGATCTCTAGCTTGTTGTAAGTTTGTCCGGATGCTCAAGAATACCAATGCCAAAATTCCCAAAAGATAAGATTAGAGAAGAACGCAGAAAAGGGTAATTGATGGTAGTTAGGTGAATTGTGCCAAGTGAGGAATAACTGTGTCCTATTAGAGAGAAAAGGCCCTCTTTTTCAAAAAATAGCCTTTTCCCTCCATTTGTGGCATTGGTCAAGGTTTGTTATGGAATAGGAGTCTGAGTTGGCACTAAATGGAGTGGGAAGTTGGTAGGAGGGATAATAGGTAATAAATGTTAGGGTTAGAATGAGTCTTAGTTAGCTAAGGGGAGTGGAAACTTAGTCTATATTAATAAATAGGCTTGGAATGGGTCCATGATGAGGTGGAGAGGTGAGTGAATTATTAACTTAATATGGGTAGTTAAATTAATAATAATTTGTTGAGGGGTCATGGTAAGGGGATGTGACTAATTAATTAATTAAACAATCTTAGAGGGTTATGACCCAATTTTGGGTGTCTACATTTTCGCCTTTCTATCACATAGCTTGTATTGATAATCAACAATGACAAAAATAAGAATTGGTTGCCCCATGTATGGGTGGTGGAGATCCCCCTCAAACTAGGAAATGACGAAGTAGCGGGAAGAATCAAAGATGGGTTTGATAAGGTGGTAGGTGATGAAAAATGAGGTAATGTGTGGGTAATAGGTCAAGGAATTCAAATGCACACACATGTCTTGAATGCGATAAGACACTAGGATGAAGAGATCACAAACTCTACATCATCAAAGGTTGATAGTTTATCAAAACAAGGTTCATATGGTCCAGCAATCCAAGGTATAGGAAGTGCTCCTAGAAACATAACAAGGCTAGGTGTAGGAATGGGAATAGGTGTGTTCCAAAGCACCAAAAGGTTTGTTCTGGTCAAGCTAAACATAATGGCATAAGGCAAGGCAAGGTCGGTAGGCTAAACAACACGAGTAGCATCATCATAAGGTATAACGAGTAAGTGAATTCAAGTGTCAAATTAGTGAGGTCGGTGTGGGTGTACGGTAAGACCATGAGTGAGGCTAGGTATAGTAAAAATGTTCCCTAAGCATAATTAGGTGGGTGAATAGTATGGTAGGGCTATTAGGCGTAGTCCGTAGGGTTGTGATAAGGCTATAGAAAAAAGAAAATGGCATCTTGTTGTGAAAATTTGGGTAAATTAAGTAGAATTGATTTAGACAGGTGACCGATACCGGTGAAAGAATGACTAAGGCTGGTAAGGGTAACCGACACCACCACCTAAGGCACTACCTAACCAATGTTGATCGACATAATGTGGGGTTAAAATGGAAAATCCGCGTGAAAATAACTCATTTGAGCATTTTTAATTTGTTGAAAGTGACCGAGAGAGGACATATTCGCTAGGAAAATGACAAAGATACCGAGAGAGGTGATTTAGTGAGAGGTTAGCAAATTGTAGGAATGGATTTTTAGGCCCATGAGATATACCCGATTGAGGTGACTGGTGGAGTGTTAGGAGGTTGATTTAGACATGACAGAGGCAAGAGAGGGCTTAGGGGTAGTTCTAATGTAAGGACCAAACATCCTACCATGGAGACGGAGATGAGTAGAGGTAGGATTCAGACCTCCAGTGTGATCTTGTAGAAAAATAGGTTAAGTTAAATTAAAAATTTTGGTTTGTGAAAATGTGATGAAATTTGGGTGAAATTGGGTGCGGGGAGGGTGAAAATAGTTTAAGTAGGTGGTAAATTGAATGTAGGAAAAATTAGGGGGATTTGGGTGGATAAATGAAGTAGGTTAGTCAAATTTTAGAAAATGGGGCTCGAGGGTTCAGACCTAGGGCTGAACCAAGAATCGACGACATCGATATCGACCGACCATGGTATGCCTTCCGCATCACGAGTAAAAAGGGGACTTGTGTCGGTTGGGGTGACCAATAACGATCACTGTGAGAAGTGAACAAGTTTTTGAAAAATGTCAATTGGGGAGGTCAAAAGGTAAGGGAAGGTTGGGTAGTGGTGTCCAAGATAGGAATAGGTGGGTTTAGGCCAAATAAGGGTGGGTAGGAAGAAATGAGAAGGTGTAGGGATATATTGAAGGTATAGGTCAACAATGTAGGATGGGCACAAGATGGATGAGGTAAGGTAGGTCAATAGATGAAGGGGGAAATAAATGAAACATAGAGGTGGGTAAGAAGATAGAAGGCAAGGAATATAGGTCGTAGGGTAAAAATTGTAAGGCAAGGTAGAATGTAGATCCATATAGGAAAGGGTAAATGATTAACTGGTGTGAATGTTGATGATGTAGGCATGATAGTAGTTGACGATGAGAGATAGAGTGTGGCCATTATTAGTGTAGATGAGACTTAGCACCACATAGGATGAGTGGGATCACATGAGGGATGTCAAGATGGGTGGGGTTAGGTGGTATAGGTGGATAGTTTGAGATCATAGCATGATGGTCACCCTCATCGATAAATGGGACTTGATGACCAACACATTCCACCTACCTACCGGGAGATGACTATCACCTTAGAGGATGTCTATAGGATCCTAAAGATACCTATTTTGGGGAGCCATCAGATCAAATCTCTTAAGATGATTCACTTGATCCCATGTTTATAGTTTCGGAGAGGTCATGGGATATTTTTCTTATCACAATGGGAGCATTAGCTATTGCAAGATGTATGTAGAACATCTAGAGGAGACTAGATTAGTAATATTGATGATGGTGGGGATTGGTTGTTATGCACTCCCAAACTTAGAGGGTGGGAGATTTCCACAGGCATTGATGGGAGTATTAGAGGATATGATTGAGGATAGGGTCTATTTTTCATGAGCATCAACTTTCCTAGTATAGTTATATAGGGATTTGTGGGCATATAGGAGGATTCAATGGTTTGGTTTGTGTTGTACCTATCTTCTTCACTATTGGGCCTATGAACTATAGTATATATGCGTCCAATAGGCATTCCACAATAGGATTGGTATAGAGGGGTCTACAGAGAAATTTTGATACAAAGGGATTCAAATAGGGGCACATGTGAGGGTGGACGTGGCGTCACAAGATGTGACATATTATAGGCATTTACTAGATGGCCTATCAGTGGTCGATATTTTGTGGAGGTCATATCTTGGTTACCCTTCATTTGGAGGTATGGTGAAGGATTTGGTAGGTTTATAGCTCCTGAGATGGATATAGGGATAGAGACCTAGAGAGCATGAGATGATACCAAATTTACTAGGTTAGATAATAGTTCTAGCTACGATAGGATGTGCCTTTTCCCTTCACACAAGATTACAGGATGACATGGAGAGACCATGGTCTCCACCACATCTAGAAAATCTAGTAGGGGGTAGAGGAACAAGTGGTAAATAGGAGTATAGATGATATGGGCATGACTAATGGGTATAGGCGTGGTGGATAACTAGGCTACAAGAAGCACCATCGAGGCTAGGACAACTTGATTTTACTATTGTTATAATAGAGGGAGCTAAGCTACAGGAGTGGTGGCTGCGTTACATGTGCCTAGGTCACAACATTACAAAGGGTAGCTAACATTATCTTAGGTACATGTGACCACCTTATAGGGAAACTAGCATCGAAATAGGTACTAACATAGGCATAGGCACGAAACATGATGGATAGGGACAGGGTACATCGTGATAGGTGTAGGCACTAGGATAGGGTCCATCGAGATAGGATCCATCACGACAAGTGCAGCACCAGACATGGTCCACGACCTAAGGTACTAGGAAAAGGGACATTATTACTGGTATAGGGTCCACGAGATAGTTGTTAGAGCAATGATACCTCCATATGTGATATTTATGGATAGATACAGAGAGGTTTTGGCAAAGGCCATATAATATGACGATCAATTTATAGAGAGTGGTACTCCTTTTTATTAGTTATGCCACCTATAGAGCCTAGTAGGTAGCCAAAGGAGAGGTCCAATTCATGAACTTGTAGTACCAAAGAGTTCAGTGGAGCCATCGGTCACATGGGCAGGGGGCCTGAGAGGTGACCAGCCACGAGAGATAAAGGCTTGGTGAGGGACAAAAGAGATCAAGAGAGGCATCAAGATCTCCCGAAGATGAGGATATTGTGGAGATGTTGTTATTTTTATTTTGACTTATATATGTTGGCCTATGTGTCGAAGAGGCAAGATGTACTTGATATTTTTGAGATACTTATTTATATCTATGTAACATTCCCATTTTAACACTTTAGATACAAGGGAAATTTTTTTTTAAGTAATGTTCTCTATTTTAAATACATAATTTAGAACACACATTCCATAACATCCATTCTTATTAAAAATAACCATATGCACTGTAATGACTTGATGTGCCACTAATCTATTCATTTCATGACTCGATGAACTACCGATCTATTCATGTTTAACTTTAAGTATTGAATACTTTTTCCATATACTATGTATACTTGGTTCTCTTACCCTATTTGGGGTATGTAGTGATTTTTCTAGAAACCTATATGAATATTTGCTACCAATATTCATCTGCATCTTGAACCTTAGACAAGGTGACATAGGACAACACAATCAGCAGCTTACGATACTTTGGCCAAAGTTTTCCTAACATACTGTTTGTATTATTCATTCCTTGATGGCATACTCATCAATCCAGAATATGTCCTTCACCTCACTTAATTGTTATCTAGAATGTCCTTTACTGACTTCTGCCAGTCCACTTGCCCATGGTTTACCCCTAGTTCAGGTTAACAACATAGGTTATGATAGGGAGAGAATCACAAAGACTTAGGATATATTGGCATACTGGGTCAACCTAGGTTAACCCCATGTGCCAAGGTACCCAGAGTCCTAGAGGGTTACTTCGTATCACAACTATGCTACTACCCAGTTCTAGATAAAAACTAAGTTCAAGTCCATAAGTGTGTAGATCTAGACGATCAATGTAGAAGGGTGTTGCCACATGTCAACTACAATGTTGTATCCTCAAGAAGATCCTAATCTTCTCGAAGGTACAACTCTGCAGTTGGCATGTGCCAGCATCCTATAGAACAGCCTCGTTGAGATGTACAAACCCAAAGGTGATTATTAATATTTAATTAATCTGGATATTTAATAGCAGATTTCAGCAACCTTGTCCAAATCCTAGTCCAACTCTTCCCAAGTTCCCTTCCAAATCAGGTTCCATTAATCCTTGGAGAACTTCCTTAACTCATGATTTCTTTTGATGTTCATTAATTTTTGGCTTAATAAGCAATTACCAAAAAGAGAGGACAGCCACCTCATAAGTTCTGTTAATGTGACTTAACCAATCAAGGAAGTGTAACAACCACCTAGGTTGTATCTTAATAGACTTTATTAAATGTAGTCTATGATTATAAATCATATCTTCCTTTTTGTTTACTTTTCCACTAGAGAGGAAGAGTCTTCCTCTTCATGGTTAAGTTATAGGGTTTAACACACCCTTTTTGTTCTTTATATTTTCGATAGTTTTCATTGTGTATTCACTACACATCACCTTACCATATTAAGTTGTTTATATAAGAACATTGAATTATGTAACTTATCTAGCTACATATTAATTAGGGAGATTACTCTAACTCCCTTTTTATCCTATTAATTCAAGAATCCTCCTTTAATATTATAAATAATAAGAAGAATATCAACATGATAAGATACCATTTATTTTACAAAGGTACAAGATAATTTACACAACTCATGCAAGTAAGTTCACATCCTTCAATTTCATTTTCAAACTTATACCTTTACAACTTATGCATTTACAACATATGCATTTACAAACATTTGTATTTACAAACTTATGCCTTTACAACTTATACATTTTTGGGCTTACTGCATGACAACAGTCTTTATTCAAAAAGGAATAATACTTTTATTTTTCAATACATCTCTAGAATGAATCATAATTCTTTACTATAATCAAACTTAGATCAGTTAATGTATCATATAATATTTTTCCATCTTATGTCACTTACAAAGTCCATCTGCAAAAATTGCTAGCACGGGTCAGTTCAATGAACTGAGAATGATAAGCACTAAGCCTTAAAACAAAGTGCAATCCACTAATTGTTCCAATAAAAACAACCCTACTTTAATGAACAATTAGAATTTCATACACCAAGCATAAGTATAACAAAATAAGATCATCAATGAATCGAAATTCACTTCTAAAAGAAGAACATAATATAAGCTATAATATATGTCTTACGAATTCAAGTATAATTAATCCTATCAATCATCTTTACCAAACAATAGAACATAACATCTCATCATTTCCCATTCTACCAAAATAGAATACAACACTTATCTTTACCATAAGATAAAAGAACTGTTTACAACATGTTTTCACTAAGGTGTTTCATCTAATCTATCAAGTGAAGAAGAAGAAAAACCATTTCCATTATGCCAAAGTACATAACATCCGCAAAGTAGAAACAAGTGCATTTCATGACTTAAATTGTTTCCTTTAGGGACATCTACTTTACAATTCAACATTTTAAGGTGTTCATCAAAATAGGGTCACATAAAAGAAATCCAAGAAGGAATGATGGATTAATAGTCAATCAACAAGTTTGCATTTCCTTTTTACTAATCAATCATCCATCTCTTTCTACTTATTTCAGTCAAATGACAAGTATAAGAAAACTAATTAAGTAATGATTCTCTTTTTCCCATTAGAATAATTAATAGAAGGTTCTAAACCAATAAACTTAACTCAACTGCAATATAAAAGAAGCTTAACTTGAAATGATCCTAAACCATAGTCTTATCCTTCCACTTAATTAACAAATTCCATTCTTCAAATACATACAGTTCAAGTTCATATAAGGACTCCAAAGGAAGAAAAAGAGCACCTCAAAGTGAAAAGGTATCTAATGAAACTTTTCCCTTAAAAACTTCCTATAATAAGTAAGCAAGGATCTATTCAAATAGGAACATTAGAGCAAAGAAGATCATACACAATCCTTATACACAAAAGAACTATAACTAATTATTTCTTGGGTTCATCATTTCTTTATGAGGAGCCTACAAAGAGAAATCGAGCGCATATACTAGTGGCTGGAATTACCCAAGAGATAAATCAAACAATATTATTTATCATACTTTTCAACATATTGCTTCAAGAATAGAATAGAGAACAAATTCCCAATAAGATTCATAAACTACAAAGATGGTTCCAGTCAAGGTCTAACAGAGTTTACCAACTGACTCCTAAAACCATATTTCCCATTTTCTCCATGCACATAGATCTCTTTCCTTTAGAAAATTTAGAGTTTTAAAATAGTTTCCCTACTGTAATAAACTCAATATACATGACAGGATCAAACAACATATTTACAAGATACCTTTTGCCCCAAGATTCGAAATTCCAATCTGAGCGCCATGTGGAACATAAGTATTTACCAAGATCAAAATCATTCAACTGATTTAAAACAAGTTTGGGAAACTTTTGTTCCCTTTTGGTTTGCATATTTAAACAAAGAAAACTAGAAAGAATCCTAACTAGACTGACAGCTTGCTTAGAGTTTTATAACTCCAACAATATGAAACAATTCCCTTGAATCATATTGAATCAAAGTACTCCTTATTGATTGAATATAACTTTTGCATTCTAATGCTAGATAAAATGTAATGAACAACATTTAAATAGTTCAAATTAAAAATCAAGTGTCATGTTTAAACAACTATTGTATCAAACCTTGCTCAACAACTGAAGTGGTTTGAAAGATCACTTAAAGAGTTCGACCAACACCATATAAGTGCTAAGGCGTATTCAAAATTATATCTCACAACAATACACAAGGTCTCGAGTAAAACATAAACACAACCGATGCGGAATTGTAATAGTCCATAATAACTTGATAATGCTACACAATTATCACACTAAGTTAGGGTTCTAGCAACAACAATTGTTCGTAGTTTAGAAAACAAAACCAACCAAATACTACTCTATTCTCAACTCCATATACTTACAAAGTGAAACACAACCATAACAACACCAAGAACCTAACAATAGTTCTCGAATACCCACAAGTTTCCAATAGAATATGATCTTACATGCAAGTTTTCATGACAAACTAGAGCTTTTTACCAAAGACAGATCACAAAATGATAGCTTCAATGTAGATACAGTAGGATGTAAGATTCTCTAAAGAACTAGGAGAATACATTCATTTGGAAGTAACAAAACCTAACCGAAATTTCTAAATTCAGTTAAGCCAAACAAGGTTACAAAGTCGTTCTTGCATGCAATTTTCATGTGCTTAAACCAACACATACTATATTTAAAACCAAACCACTTTTGCAAAGGTTTTGAAACTAAGAATACATGATTTAATAACTTAGTAACCAAACAACCAAAAACATCATGTAATGCATAAAAATCACACAACAAAGTTGTTTTAATGAAAACACTTAGAGGAAAGCAATAGATTTTAACAGTTAGAGCCTATCATGCCTGATAGTGTCTCTGTCAAATCGAAGAAGACCTCTAGCCAAGCTCACTCCTTCTCCTCTTTTCCATGAAAGATCAAACAACCAGATACCTCTTCCACAATGCCTCTTATAAATTCCATGAAACGAAAATAGATTCAAACCTCAAAAATAGCCATGAAGTGTAGTTCAACCTGCTGGTTCGAAAAACTAGAGCGCATGCAGAGTGAAAATCGAGAACATGCAAAATGAAACAAACCAAGAAAAATCCATTGCATGCCTACCAAGATGGTTTGGGCTCATAAACCAAAATTAATTAATTCTATTAATTCCAAATCTCCCGCTAATCTTCCTTGCCACCGCCTACCAAGTTTGGTGAATGTCAAGTCCAAATTAACATGTGTTTCCATTTTAGCGATACTGCCACCTAATCCTTCACCAAGCCAACTAACCCCTACCAAATCTGGTAGTATCGTATGCATTTACCAACCTTATCAATAACATAAATTCCTTAGGAACCGTCGCCCAAGTGCATGTGGCTACATAAGTTCCCTTTCAAGCCAATAGTTTAGGATAGGTTACTTGCTTAGGTTAGATCTTAGGTAGATTAAAGTTTATACCTTAGGATATAACACAAACAACTAACCCCCACCATAGGCCTTAGAAATTAGGTTTAAATAAACCCACATAGGTAAATAATTCAAAGTGCCATAGTTTAAAACACTAGGTTAGGTCACCATATAGCCTTGTAGTAATAGGTTTAATGTTTAGTTTTAATGCCTAGTAACTTTTTCCAATTCCCTAGCACCAAGTTTAGGTTAGAATTAGAATTATATCTAGTTACATAGCTTAGGTAGGAAATACTTTTACCTAGCTTAGGATTTTGGTTCTCTCCTACGCCATGAACAGGTTGAATCCCAATCACGTCAGTAATGACCTACCATGGTCGATCTCCAGAGACCCAAATGAAACATACCACTTTGAATGGAAATATTTTCACACAAAAGAGAATTTAAAGAACTTGCATCAACTAAGTTCACCCATTTGTTTCTCAGTTCATGGAATGTTAATTCATCAGTTGTTCACTTTGAAAAGATTTTAAACATTCCTTAGATCACTGAAATTGATCCAAGGATGAGTCGGGTAAATAGATAAGTTTACAACAATTAAAACCAATTTGCAATCTCACCTTCAAGAAGTGAAAAATGAATTTAAGAAAAATATTCCAGTTCAAATCGAGAAGATCTTAAGAGTAGAAAAGACTTATCCAATCAAGCATGATTTCCCCAAAGTCAAAATAACATATCCTCCAAAGGAAAATCACATGCCAACAATTGAGATGCAAAGGAAAAAAATAACAATGGTCAAGGGTGTTACAATCTATATATACATTGTATTGACATACAAACTTTCCACTATATAGATGATGACATTGTATTTATTTTATGTTTTGTTTTTATTTCCATTATATTTTTGTTATGGAAATTAATTATAGGCATGGTTGATGTGATGGTTTGGTTTAATTTCAAAGTTATTGATGATAAGGAAACTAGATGATAGGCATGGTTGGTGTTATGGTGTCTTTAATTTCCAATGTATTGATATTGTGGAAATTAGATGTATAGGCATGGTTTGGTTATGGTTGTATGATTTGATTTGATTACCATTATACTGATGTCATGGAAACTAGATTATTTAAGCATGGGTGTAACGTATGAGTTGAATATATGCTTTGATTTCCAATGTATTGATGTCATGGAAACTAAACGTAGGCATGGTTTGGTTAAGGTTGTATGATTGAAAGGTTTAATCTCAATGTATTGATGTTATGGAAATTATCTATAGGCATGATTTGGTTGTGTTTGTTTTGATTTAATTTCAAAGTTATTGATATTATGGAAAGTAAATTATGATGTGTATGGGTGATGTTTGGTTTTTTTGAGTTAGCTTCCAAGTTATTGTTTTTATGGAAATTAACTAACTCGGGTTTTTTTGTGGGGGAAACATTTGTGGGGAAAAGGGTGGTCGCGCTAACCTCCAATGGCCCCATGCCTTCGGAGTGCTTCCTACATAGACCTTACAAAAGGGGCCTCATGTAGATGTAGTTCTCCCATAAACCAAGGAAGAATGAGATTTGGCTAGCTAAGTTGAGTAAATAGGGTGGATAGGTAAGTTGGTTGGGTAAGGAATGTTTGAAAAATATACAAGGTCGAATGTTGAATAGGTAATATGAAATGTGATTTAGGCATAGGCATAGATGAAGGTGTTATGGTTGATTCAATTTCTATGGTTTTATCATGTTGAAGAAACAACAATTAAACAAATGTGAAAACAAAAGAAGCAAAGCATGTGCCTATTTGGTAAGGACCAAAATTGTCTTACACCTAGAGTTATTGAACATAAGCCACTAGGCACACTGCATAAGTGATGTGTCTAGAGTTGAAAGAAGTTACATGATCACAATGTGTAGAATACATGCCACATCCCTTGAGTTTATTTAGAAGATAACAAACAAAAGGTAAGGTGGATTGGTTTGTTTACCGTTACCTTATTATGGGACAACATGCCCCTTCTGCAAGATACCCAAAACCATAATAGGGAAGTCCATGATGAGCAATTGGTATTTTTCTTGACTTTTTTATTTGTTTTTTTGCATGTATATACTGATTGATGCGAGAAGTTTATATCTTGGGATAAATAGTAGTGTCTCCTTGAGGTCTTCATGAAGCTAATCGATGTGGGAAGCTCCAAGATAATTTTTTCTTTTGAAAAATATAGATTAGTCTTCTTTTTGGATAGACTAAGTATAGTAGGTGGCTAGATTTTTATAGTTATCCTTCGAGGGAGCAGTCTACTTATAGTAGAAAGAGATACATAGATGTTATTTTGAGGGAATCATCTATTTGCAAGAATTTTGAGTCATGGAGTAAATTTTTGGTTATCTTATATATTATTATTATTATTCTTTTATTTTAAACTTGTAGTCATGGACAAGACTATAATAGAGTAAGGATTATTTTATGAAGGAAGAACCATAGCATGAAAATTTTAGCTATGAAAGAGTGGTTCCAAGAGATGAACGACCATGGGATTCCATCCTGAAAAGGATGAAAATTATCCATGAGAATCATGCCATGAGTAGAGTCGAGGTACTCATATTCAAGATAAAGATGAATGGTGATAGATAATCACACAATTATAGTTTAGTCATTGGTCCTTAAAAGAGGTATGTAGAAGGAGAGGTTCACTTAAGGGATGAGAATATATAAGGCATAAAGTGATATAGTACTTTATTCAACAATAGAATGGTCAAAGATACAAGGCATTAAGAGGCTCAGTCCTGGGTTTCCCTTGAAATGAAGACAAATTATAAGCTCTTGATCCATAGGTATGGGTGACAATGTAAGGTCCAAGAGAATTATTGGAAAAATTGCCTCATTTAATTTTCTCCATTTTGGTCATGTGTTGATTTTCCTTCATGAAAAGGTTACTCGATTCTAAAGGTTTACTCATGAACATGTTATTCATAGGCAAACTTTTTGTGATTTTGGTATATTTGGATATGGTTGAGAGCATCTAAACAAAATTCATCCAATAGATCAATTTGTGCCAAACGTTCTTGGAAAAAATCATCATTAGAGAGCATATTTTTAAGTGATATATGAAGAGATGGTATTTGGACTTTGAGAAGAAGGAATTCCTCTGTATCATATACTAAAGAGAAAGGTGTGGAGTCAGTAGAGGTATGAATTCTAGTATGATAAGCCCATAAAGAAAAAGTAATGTGTGTGTGCCAATCCTTAGCAGTGTTGTTGGCGACTTTCATAATAATTTTATTAAGGGTTTTGTTGGAAGATTCGGCTTGGCCATTTAATTGTGGGTAATATGGTGATGATTAAATGAGTTGAATTACAAAATTTTCACACGGTTTACGTAAGGTTTTGTTTTTGAATTTTTTTCCATTTTCAGTGATGAGGCGATGAGGAACACCAAAGTGACAAATGATATGGTGGTTGATAAATTCAGTTATCTTTTCAGATTTGGTAGAAATGAGAGGGATGACTTCCACCCATTTAGTGTAATATTCAGTCATTGTGATGATCCAACGATGACATTGAGAGGAATGAGGATAATATCTCCAATAAGAAAACCCCATTGAAAGAAGGGAAAAAATCTCTTCCAACTTGTAAGGCATGACTAGGGGTGTGGTGAAGGTTAGCATGTTGTTGACACTTCACACAATGTTTTACGTAGTCAAAACAATCTTGTTTAAGGGTTGTCTAGTAATAATTGAGGTGAATGATACTTTTTGGGAATGCAAGGCCACTAAACTCTCCCCCGAAAATATGAGCATCAATTTATTTGATGGTGTACGATATTTTAGAGTTTCAAGGCACCACAAGATGATATTGTCAAATTCATGTTTGTAGAGAGAAGATATCCCATGGTTACATAATGAGAGACACTTTTGAGGAAGTCTTGTCATCCATTGCAAGTAAGATCTGAAGGCAGAATTGAAAGGGAGAGGTAGTCATGAAATACGTATACCAAATGTAGCATGGGTTGGTTTTGATTCTTCCCAAAAATGCATGCCATGGATAATATAAAAAGGGTGAGTATAACCGTTGTATTGTGACAAATATTTTGGAGTTAGAAGGTGAGGAAGGTATTTAAGAAGTCGACAAGTCATGGTATCCCCTGATTTGTTAGTGGACTATGAATTTTTTTGAATGAGGAAGTAATCAAACGTGGTCAAAAGTATGTCGACATGATGTTTATAGTTTTTAAGTTCCATGTTATGATACTAGTACAAACCATTGACTTGGTTAACAAATAGTTGAGAGTCATCAAATATATTAATAGATTTAACATATAGGGAAATGGAAGTTTGAATACCTAACAAAATTCCTTCATATTCATCCATGTTATTAGTGCGATCAAAGTTGAGTTTAAAGGAGAAAGGCATAGGCTCACTGCCAAGAGGATATTGAATTTGGTTCAGAATGCACAACAAAATATAGACAGATACTTCATTATTTGATTCAATAAACAAGATACAATTATATAGGAAATACATTCCTATATTTACAGAGATCATATCTCCTGATATAACTCACCCAAACAATATTTCCAACCTCTAACTATTCGTAATATATATTGTTATAACAATATATATATGCCTTAACCATCTAACAAACAATATTATAACTTACTGTATTAATCATACAGTAATTACAAATAATGTAAACATAAATTTCCTAAAAGAGGAATTAGGATGACACCTACACCACCCCCATGTTGACATTTAGAACTGTTGAAGAATAAGGTTAATTGGTGAATGATGTCACCCAAGGAAATAGTGGCGATGGATTCGTTAGGAAAATAAAATTTGAAAGATTGATTTCAAGAAGAGGAACATCTGCATGATCTCGTGATGGCTTGTTCCTTGAAATAATTTTTATGAATGAGTTATAGGTCTAGGTCTACAAGGATCATGAGGCAATGCATGATGCATTGGTGTTGTAAGGTCTAGTATACATGTAATGTAGAGGTTCAAGATATTTTTGACGATGAGGGCTTTGTGGTTAAGTAGGTAGTGGTGAATTTTTTTGTCTTGAAGATCAAGGCTAGGGAAAAAAATTAACATGAATTTACCTAGTCTCATAGTCTAAAAGAGTACAAATTATGTAATAAAACACTTTCATCCTATGATTCTCTTCATGATGAGTGAGCATGGCATCCAAGGAATGGTCAATGGTAGAAATGTAGAGATGAAAAGATTTGTCATCTTTAGGTGGGATGAGCACAAGTGGATTAAGAAGGTATTTCTTCAACACTTTAAAGGATTTATGGAACTCATCATTCCGATTGAAGGAGACATCTTTTTTAAGGAGATGATGAAAAGGGTGACATCGGTCAGAAATTTGGGAAATTAATCATTGAACGGATTTTGCAACTTTCCTTCCAAACTACAAATCATGTGTAAGGTTAGTAGGTGGAGGCATCTCAAGAATAGATTTGATTTTGGTGGGATCGTCTTCGATTCCCCAAAAAGAGATGATGAAACCAAGGATTTTTCCAAACATAATGGAAAAGAAACACTTCTTTGGTTGAAGGAAAATGTAGTATTGGATAAAAGGATCAAAGATGACTTTAATAACTACGAGGTGTTTATCATGACTTTTGGATTCACCGAGAAGCTCATTAACATAACTTTCCATGCCTTCTTAGGAATAGGTGGCATGGAAAACATAATACCATAATAGTCTTTGTGTTTTCAGGTGGTGCAAGGTAAGATTATATGATGACCTTTCTCATAAAGACTAAAAAAAAAAACCATTCTAGGAAAATTGATGAAGAAAAGTGTGGGTAAAGTGGTGGTTGGTGAGGTATTGGAAGTCGAATGAGAAAGGCCAGGTTTGGGGAAGTGGTTTGAGAGAATAAGAAGAAGTGTTGAGTCCCCCATACATTAGGTTAGTGCAAAGGTGGGGAGGACCATATGGAAAAGCCTCTCCTACACGATGATCATAACATGGGTGTTGGTGAAGGATTTCA
This sequence comes from Taxus wallichiana var. yunnanensis, assembly GCA_018340775.1. Taxonomy (NCBI): domain Eukaryota; kingdom Viridiplantae; phylum Streptophyta; class Pinopsida; order Cupressales; family Taxaceae; genus Taxus; species Taxus wallichiana. Next base: position 308,742,356 of record CM031235.1, read on the forward strand.
TACTCCTGAGGAGTAAGGAAAGTGTCTATGTTGTATAGGTGGTACTCCCCGTAGATGAGCTAAAAGAAATCTATGAAGGGATCTGAGGTTGATACTTAGGTAGCGGGGATTGATGAGCTACTCGAAGCTTGAGAAGGTGGGGAATTTGTTCCTTGTGAAATAGGGGGTTGGTATATGGACTAGTAGTGGAAGTTGTAGTAGACAAGGGGATGATGGGCTGGTTGTGGAAGTTATAGCCATATAAGTGGTAGATGAGGCGTGGAAGAGGATGAAGTGGTAGATACCTTGAATGGAATAAGGACATCATTTGGTTAGTAAATCATGTTCTAGGTTTTAAAAGATGAAGTATCATCCTGAATGGTGTAGGGTTCCCTTCATATTAAAATTTTAAGTAATGGTGAAGGGTTAAATCTACACACCCCATGGCCTCGAATCTAGGGTCGGCCAAGCATCAAGTTATATTGAAATTCCTCCTCAAGAACATAGAATAATTTGGGAATAGTAGGGGGACCCATGAGGATGTGGAGGATGATGGTGCTAAGACTAGAAGTCATGGAATCAATGAAATAACACAACATAATAGGGTTATTATGCATGTAATTGGAGGGTATGCATAATTTTTCTTACATATGGGAAGAACTGATATAAATGCTAAGAACTCCATCTATCATAACACATCGAATGTGAGTATCCTTGATGTAGGAAGAGATGAAGAGGGAAGGATATAAATCATCTGATTGTAGAGGGGAAATCTCTGAGTCAGAGAAACTAATGGTGGAAACTTGAGGAGAGGTAATGGGGAAGAATTTTGAGGTGGAGTGGTGAGGGTGGCCACATGATGAGGGGTAAATATGGTGGCCATAGGTGTAGGATCATTTGGTGGAACCTTGATAGAATGCAGGACCTCAATGAGGGCCTGAAAATGAGACTCAAAGGTTTGAATTAGGTCATACAAGAAAATATTCATGAGGAGATTGATGAAGTTGTTTAATCATAGAGAAATGTACGACTCTATCGTAAAAAGGATAAGCCACCCATGGATGGTTACCTTGGGGGCAGGTGTAGGTGGAATGGTGGGTGAAGTTGCACTAGATGGGATACAAGTTTTCTCTTTCATTTTTCCTTTTGTGATCAAGTGGCTACTTAGAACATATTTACTTCAAAGATAAAAGGAGGAAAAGAGGGTTGTGGCAATGCAAGAAAAGGCTGATGAATAGATATAGGGCTAGACTATTTGGTGGCGTGTGAAGGGGAAATGGAATTCTCCTCCAATAGGTCATCTTCACAAAGAGACCATCCAAATTATAGAGTTAAAGAAGAATTTTCTTAAGGAAATTACAACCTTTGAAATCATTCCTTGATGAGTGATGATATGTGCATATTTTGGTGTCATCAAATTCTACTAGTTTGAATTTGAGTGGGTCATAAGGCTTAATAGGTGGAAATGAAATTTTTAACAACCTAGCAAGGATGTTAGCATAGGATCCTACCCATGGATCACAAAGAGAAGTTACATTGTCTTAGATGAAGGTGCAAGTAATTTTTGTAGGAGTGCTTATGCTTTGGAGGTGGTGTAGGTGTGACTACCTTTCCGGTAGGTAGTGAGTGTTTTGGTTTTTGTTTAGGTTGCAAATTATTGGGTAAAGGTGTAGGAGGGGTATGCAAGGTAGAAGAAGATGTAGAAGGTGGGGTACCCTAGAAAGCCAAGGTGAGAGTGGAGGTGTTTGCAATATTATGGTTGTAGGTTGTGGAGAAGTTGTAGGTAGAAGAGGTGATGACAGTGAAGGTGTGGGACAAAGAAAAGGTAAAGGTATGGGTGAGGGTTATCATGCCTTGGATTTTACTTGGTGAAGAGTTAACATGACGAAGGTGGAAGGGTATTGGACTAAAATTGAAGGTAGAGGTGAAGGTGAAAGAGAAGACATGGGAGAGATCGGGGTATGAGGTCTAGGAGGTTGGGTCTTCCTCTTAGGTGTGAGAATTGGTTTTGTGATTGGTGGTGGTTGAGTAGTTAGGTCTAGTTTCACTGCAGGATGTAGTAGGCTGGGTGTTGGTAGAACCCCTAAGGAATTGACAGGTTTAGGTGTGGATAGGGTTTTGGGTGAATGCAACGCTGAAGAAGAAGGGTCTGATATGATTGGCTCAGGTGCCATGGTTTTATTTACCTTGAATACCTTAGGATAGATAGTTGAGGTATCTAGGGACAACATCTGCATTTGGGTGGATATTGGGAGTCGAAGGTACCCCCATAATGTTGAGTAATCAACATACTCTAATCGGTTAAAAAATGCAAGAATATTTTTGGTTTAGAAGACGATGAAAATATGGTGAAACCCATCTAGAAATCTGAGTCCTATGATATAGGGAAGGTTTTCACCTCTAATTCAGTAGGAAAGAGTGATGTAAGAAGGTTGACAGGATCTTAGAAGACCTTGGGAGAAGCATCACCTATAGGAAGAGAAGATAAGATTGGATCCTCTATGGGTCGAGGAGAAGGAAAAACAAACAATGTGGAATCCACTTTAGGTAGAAAGGTGGATAGGGTTATCTCCTTCTTGGGTAGAGGAATGAGTGAGATAGGTTCCTCCTTGGGTAGAGGAACAAGAAAGATAGGATCTGTGGTAGGTAGAGAAATAGGTGGGGTAGGCTCCTCCGTAGGTAGAGGAGTAGGTGTTATAGGATCCTATGTGGATAGAGGAATAGGTGTGACATGCTCCTTTGTGGGTAGAGGAGCTCACTCAAGAATTTTCTCAATAAATGCTACCGAGAAGGAAATTGGCTAGATGGAACAAGTACTATGTTAAAAATGACATGAACCTTGTGCACATTGGTGTCACTAGTAGAGGTCTCTGAAACCTGGTTTGATGAAGGGGTATGATTAGGAAAAGGTTTCTTAAACACACCCATATTGGAATTTTCACGTGCATTAGGGTTTTTTAGTGCCCACTTCCCTTTAACACCTTTTGATGTTGATCATGAAACTGTCGGCTATATTATGGACATTATTATAGTTTTGATTGAGTATGATGTTAGATATTTGATCATGGATTATCGTTGACTTTGATTTTATATGATGGATGATGATTATTTGGGACACTTTATATGTTGATGATGTTATACTTTTGTTGGACATGTTTATATGATAGATGTTGTTCGGACTTGTTATATTTGGATATTGTGAGTAGCCCTAGAAATGGAAACTTATTGGATGATGATATAGCTATTGATAAAACTATAATGATATTATAGGATTGCTTTGATGTTGTTTTGATTCATATATCTAGATGATTTTGGAAATTTAATTATATTTATATTATTTTGGACATTCTAATATAACCACGAGGCCAAAGGAGGTATTTGTGTTTTGCAGTTAAAATATCACAACAAACAACTCGGGGATTAAAGACCAACCACATTGAATTCTAGATGAATTCAACAAGGTCACCATGGCAACTATTTTGTTTGTGTGTGTGTGTGTGTTTGTTATTGTTAAGGATTCCAATGGGGATCATCTTTAAATGTGACCAAGGGATTTTATGTATTTCTTTTATTTTTGGTTCCTTTGTTATGTTTTCATGTGTTTATTTTGTGACGCTTTTACCCTTTCATTAATTATTAAATGGTGTGTAAATATTGTGAGAAATCATATAGTTTAGTTAATTAATTAAAAGATGTCATAAGAATTTAATTAATAGAGTTGTTGGCCATGTTTTAAAGTGTTGTAAGAATGTGTAAGTAATGTGTAAATAATATGTAAGTGATGTGTAAGTTAAATTTTGAGTGTGAAACACTCCACCTTCTTGGAAATTTGAATTTTTCTTGGAGGCTGATTTTGGAGGCTTGTGGGACAAGTTACACTTGTCCTTACCTCTTTAATTTACATACCAACCTTGCCTATGGTTAGAGGATTAAATTTAGACCTTTACATAATTTAATTTCAGTCCTTATGGGGTATGGACTTGTTTGAGTGTGTAAGTAAATTTGTCATATTATTCACCCACCTATTTATTATGCATTGAAGAATGAAGTTGACTTTGTGTTTGGGGTTGAGTATGTGTGATGTGGCATCCTACATGGACCCACCTCATACTCTTCTCTTCCCTCCTTTATAAAATTTGAATTCCTTGTCTTGTTTTAGGTTGCTTCACTTTTGGGAGACTTATTTTGGGCGAAGTTTCTTGTTTTTTTGGGAGCTCTTTCTTGGAGAAATTTTCGAAAGATTGTTGCATGCTTGTATTGGGTTGATTTTTTGATTTCTTGCATTGGAAGGAGCTTGTTGTTTTGAACTTGGAACAAACTCCATCATGGAGAGGTAAGAGCTTGGCTCTTGGAAATACTCTTCTTTTCCCTTTTATGAATATGTAAATGTTGGTATGTTTTTTTATTGTCATGGGTTTTGGGTAGATGGCCTAGGAATGGTGTAGGAGAAGACTATGGGGTTTATTATGTGGGAGGCACAAGTGTGTTTTAGGTAGGTTTAAGGGTGGAGGGAGTTGGGATTTTGGTTCCACCTTTCAAAGAAATAGATTTTATTTCTTTACTCATTATGGGGTGCCATAAGAGGTTGGGGAGACATAAGGAAATGTGAGGAATAAGGAATGTTAGGGATTTTATGTACTATCCTTTTTGGTGGTTTGTAACTCAAGTGGTGATACCCATTTCCCTATTTAGAAGGCCTAAGAAGCATCCCCATAGTTTTTTCTCCTTTGGCTTGCTTGGTGAAGCCTTAGTATTGCTTGTCATGTGTTATTGTAGTTGTAAAAACTACATTCTGTTTTGGACTGTGTTTTATTGTGAAAATGTTGTGTGTATGTTTTGTGGAAGCCTATTGTTGCCATGAGTTGGATCACATCTTTTATTGCATTGTGGTTGGGGCTCAGGGGCCAATGAAGAAGGATGGCTTCTCCTTTCATTGGATGTCTTAGTTGGGTGGAGAGTGTTGCCTTTCCCCTTGCCTTTGTTGTGATCAAAATTGGAAGAAAGAGAAGAATGCATGTTGCTATTCTAGAGCTGAGAAAAGACAGTTTGATAGTCCCTTGTGAAATGAAATCTCATTATAACTTTTCCCTCTTGAAGTGGATGACCTTTTAAAATGTTGTACTGACTGCAAGTGGAAATTGGAAATGTAAAAGAGTTATACTTTGTATGTTGTTTTGGGAAGAATGTGAAAGAATGATATTGTTTTATATACTGTACTTTGAAATAAAATGGAAAGGAGGTTGTATGAGTTTCATTGGAATTATTGGAAGTGTTTACCTTGTTCATATGATATTCTTCAATTGGAAATTTGTGTTTATCATGCACTAGGAAGACCCTGTTTTGAAAGTGGAAATGTGCAACACGTGAAAAGAAAATGTATTATTCTACCCTGTGTCAATAAATGATTTTTGGAAGGAATAAAAGAAATAAGTTGTAAAGTTGTCTATTGGAACCAAAAAATGAATGTAATGCTTTTCTCAAATTGCATTGTAGTATTGAATCTGATCATTTCAATGTATTGGAATCTCTGTTTGAAAGGAAGAAATGCGTGTGAGAAAAATATAGTATTTTGTCTTTTGGAAATGTGTAAAATTAGAAATCAGAATTACATTTTGGTCTTGAATGGTTTGCTTTGAATCAAATAAAATGTGTTAGATTGGAATTGGAATGAATTTTAATACTTAGAAGATGAAAATGGCAAATAGATCCTTTAAAATTTGATCCTTGTTTTTTTGTAATTTCAAACTGGCAATTATCTAAACCAAAAACACATAGTTCAAACCTGCAACAATAAAATAACAAATTAAATAATTAAATTGAAGTGGTAGGCTCTAAACGAATTCATCTAGACATTAATACTCAAGAAAATTTCTTAGAAAACTTAGTAAAATTGGCTGGAACTATTTTACTGTCATTTTGTAGTCGTTTTTCTGTCAAATGTTGGAAATTTTGAATTAAGCCTCAATCAAACAAATTAACCCTTGAAATCTATCCTAAATTCATCTAAGAAAAATCCCCCATGTCTATTTGACATGTTGAGAGAGGAAGAAGATCAAATTGAATAGATCTAACAAGTTAAAATTTATCAGTTCGCACTATAAAATCCTGCGCAGTCGTTTTCTTAAAATTGACCCCTTAAACTTTATCAAAACCAAAAATTAATGAGCTCTGTACAAATAGGACATCGATATATTTCCAGAAAGTCCTCATTTTCCCCAAACCGAGCTCTCTATCAAAATTTATGGCCTTCTGAAGTTTTCTTCACTTAGCGTTAAAATTTTGGGAAAAATTTCCTTGGTGGGCCCGTTAAATTTTTCCCTTAGGGCTTAGGAAAATTTTTGGGAAAATTTTCAAAATTTTCTCCACCACCCCACCACCTCACAACTAGTGAGATACTTCCACATGGCACCATGAGGTGATAGCGGAGGGGCGGATCCTCTTTTGAACTTAGCATTTTAGAAAATTTCAAGAAAATTTTCCAAACATTCCCTCATCGCCAGTAACCAATCAAGTGATGCCGATGGTGTCACAAGGAATCGGTGGGGAACAGATCTCTTTTTTCATTTTACATCTCAAATTTTTTTTTGGAAAATTTTCCAAGTTTTCCCTGATGTTTCGTCAGCTTGCAACAATTCAGGGGCTGCCACGTGGCATCGCGAGGTTCCGGCAGAGGTGCAGGTCTATGTACCCTCTTAGCCCTTTGGGGCTTTAAGTAATTTTTCTACCTTCCACCCCACCTTCCCTTCATTGGCTTAGGAGATGCCACGTGTCCTTTGTAGACTCTCGGGAGTGCGGGCGTAGAGTCGAATTTTCATCAGTGTGGGAGAATTTGCAAAATGTCTCCCTGGCCCCCATTTTTCCTCGTTTTTTCCCACATTGCCTTAAGGAGTGCCATGTGTCCTTTGCAGACCTACAAGAGTGTGGGTGCAAATGTCATTTCTTCCCCCGTATGGGAAAATTTTTACAAAATCCTCCCGTGGCCCACCAACCTGCCCTTTGGGCAAATTTTCTCCCCTGGGCCTGCTCTTGGGGAAAATTTTCACCCCAAGGCCCGTCGGCCCATAACTTGAAAAATATGAGGAGTTAGGAGGACTTATTTATATCACTGGAAAGGTGAAGAAATTTCCTATCCAATGGGAATGATTTAGGAAATTTTTAATGTGTTAAGTATGAGAAAAATCAATTTGAAACTTTAAGCCTATTAGAGAATGGGTATGGTGAGGAATTTTCCTCTGAACCTAATTGGAACTTCTAACCCTAAATTTTGGACCTTATGACCTCTAATAATTATTAATAAAAGGAAATTATACTCTAGTAGATTTGAATAGTTCTAGAACCTATTAGTGATAATTTTTGCCTTGTAACATGATTGTAGATTCTTTTAATCAAAAAAATTATTCCATAATTTTCCTAACTAATCATAGGTTGTTCTTGGGTCTCAATTGTGTTGTTTTAATGCGAGCGTTACACTTGGTATCGCAGAATTGGTTCAAAATATTGAACCATTAGGCACACTATAAAAAGCGAAGACATGAAACTTAAATCTAGCACACTTTTAAATCTAGAAAAAACTTAGTTCAGAATTACATATTCTAGTAAGCATAAGAATTAAATAAAACTTAGAAAAATGAACTAACTCTCACCTTGGTCTATGCAGGAGGCACAGACGGGATGAGGGGAATTTTCACATAGACCCAGACTTACCACCACTAGATCATGTTGTGGCAGCCATCCTACCCCATATTTCGTAGACTCTTCAAAATGTTAATGTTTCTTTATACTGAGGATCAGTAGGAGGACATGCAGCTAGACATGACAAAGTCCCTTCCATTGAGGGTTAGGTATCTCCTCAACCCAATGAGGAGCATGAAGGAGAGAAATCCCATGAAAATTTAGCTGGGTAGAACCACCATAGAGGGGACAGGGTGACCAAGTTTTAAAGCATAGAGAGAGGTCTCAGAGCCCTAGGATTAGGGATGAGCATGCAAGGAGACCTAGAGGTCATCGACTATAGCTACGATCACATCGGGAGATCCTGAAGCTTTGACCATCACATTATCCTAGTGATATAGGTGAATTTTAGGTAGAGGCACAGGTTAATGAGCTTGAGCAGATGATTCAAGCTCTTTCCTTCTTCTAGTAACAAGAAAGCTCATGTTGTAATCCATCTACCGAGGGATGGAGCTGGTTTCTAGTGGAGGACAAAGGAGTAGAAGATCCATGTTGATTCTGAGATAGTTACTGGGAGATCTTTGAAGAGAGTTTCTAGAGTAGATATTTGTCACGGAGGTTCATACAGTAGTAGATATATGAGTTTCATGACCTCCGACAGGTATCTCTTATAGTGGCTAAGTATGAGAGTATATTTTTAGATCTACTATAGTATGCTAAGTACATGCAGGATGAGTAGGTACAAATCCACAAGTTCATCCGGGGCCTAAATCTAGACATTGGAGGTGTAGTGTGGATCCATTATCCACAGACATTAGTTGAGGCCGTCGAGAAGGTCTATATAGTAGATGAAACTTGGGGAAAGATGTTGTAGGCTAGAGGCGAGTCTAGAGCCACATACAACATATGTAGGATATCAGATCAAGGGGATCAGTACCTCTTCCTTGTGGTGGACAGGGTTCATCACAGCCATATTTTAGACCCCAATAGCAGTAGCAGTAGTCGTCCCACCCACCCTATAGACCTCCTTAGAGGTTTGATGCATAGAGAGGTCAGAGTATCGAACCTCCTCTTAGGGGTCCCATTAGGACACAAGGTGTCCAAAGAGCTCACTCAGCAGAAGCTTACCAGCAGAGACCTCAGTAGACTACATCTAGATCATTAGGATCCACACCATAGACCTCCAGAGTACCGACTAGACCTGCTACATAGGGGAGAGGATCAAGTGGTTGTTTTGGTTGTGGTGTTACTTGGACATTTTTGGAGAGATTTCCCATAGAACCCTAACAAAAAGGGTAAGACACAAATCTCAGAGCCTACTATCGGTGATATGGGGCATAGTCATAGGATGTATGTAGTGGTCGAGAACTATCAGGCAGAGCATCAGAGTACAGTTATTGAGACTGCAAGTAGCATTGGTGGTATTCCTACCTCCATCTTGTTTGATTCTGGTTCTTTTGATTCTTTCATTACACCATCTTTAGTAGAGTGATGCAGGCTGGTGGTAGTTAGGAAGGGTCATAGTTAGGATGTTGAGATGGCTTCTAGAGCTAAGATCTCTGTAGACTCCTTAGTTAAGGAGTGTGTGGTATATTTGGGACCTTTCACCACTACCACGGATCTTTGTATCCTTCCTTTGGGCTCTTATGGAGTCATCTTGGGTATGGATTGGTTGTCTGTACACAAGGATAGAGTGGATTGTTACCACAAGATTATATCTTGTGTGGATGATTTGGGAGTTGAGTCAGTGATTTTAGAGGTCAGGAGACTGTTTCTATTCACACCATCTCTACTATGTAGCTTAAGCGGTGTGTATGGCGGGGTTGCCAAATGTATACTATTACGATCGTGTGGATGGAGGATGGGTCTTGTATACCATTGCTAGATGATCATCCCATTTTGAGAGATTTTGCAGATGTCTTTCCAGGGGAGCTACACGGGATTACCACCCCCATGTGAGATTGATTTTTATATAGATCTAGTTCCGGAGGAGAGCCTATCTCATGAGAACCTTATCGATGACCACACCAGCGCTCTATGAGCTCAAGTTGCAACTTGAGGGAATTTTGGAGAAAGGCCTTATCCATCTTAGTGTATCCCCTTGGGGTGCACCATAATCTTTGTGAAGAAGGATGGATCCTTGTGGTTGTGTATTGATGATAGCTAAGCTGAACAAAGTAACGATCAAGAATTGTTATCCCCTTCCATGCATTGATGATTTGTTTGATCAAACAAAGGGAGCCATGGTTTTCTAAGATTTATCTTAAGCTAGTTTACCATTAGCTGAGGATTTCGAGAGGTGGATAGCTATAAGACTACCTTCCATATGAGATATGGCCACTATGAGTTCACATTGGTGCCTTTTAGTTTGACTAATGCCCCTGCAGTGTTTATGAGTTTGATGAATGGGGTATTCAGAACCTTCTTAGATAACTTTGTTCTCATCTTCTTTGATGACATTTTGATTTACTCATGTACATGTGAGGAGAATGAGGGGCACATTCATTAGGATCTTAAGTGTCTTCGGGAGTAGTAGCTTTTCAGGAACTTGGAGAAGTGTGCATTCTTTCAGACAAAGGTGCAATATTTGGGTCACATCATTTCTAGGAAGGTATCACCATCGATCCTTCCCAGATTAGAACTACTATGGATTGGCCAACACCCATATGGTGGTGACCGAGGTGCGTGGCTTCATGGGATTAGTAGGTTACTACCGGATATTTGTTCAAGACTTCTCTCGGATTGCACACCCCATCACTTCCCTTAAGAGGAAAGGGAAGAAGTTTGTTTGGTCAAACAAATGCAAGCACACCTTTAGTACACTAAAGGAATGTCTCACTACAACACCTATTCTTGCAGTGCCTGATCCACAGGGTGAGTTTTTCATTTCCATGGATGCTTCTTTAGTAGGGCTTAGAGTCGTGTTGGTGCAGGAAGGTAGAGTAGTGGCTTTTGAGTCTCGCAAACTCAAATATTACGAGCTTAATTATCTGACTCATGATCTTGAGCTTGTGGTAGTTTTACATGCCTTGGTTTAATGGAGATACTTTCTTCTTGGTCAGAGATTCACACTTAGGATAGATCACCTGAGTCTTCACCATCTCTTCACACAGCCCAATCTCAACACTCGTCAGTGGTGTAAGATGGAGTTGCTTTGTGAGTATGATATGGAGATAGAGCATGTGAAAGGGAAGGAGAATGTGGTGGCAGACACTCTTAGTAGACAGAGACATGTGGCTATGGCCACCTCAGTGAGCATAGATTTGTGGAGTAGGATTCTTCAACAGCTTCCTCTTGACAGCTTCTACATTGCAGTTTGAGTAGAGATCGAGTCTTAGAGACCCCTTGAGGGGAAGTTTGATGGTTTTTATTTAGATCCAGAAGGTATTCTTAGGCACAGAGGCCATATTTATGTTCCCAGAGATGGAGGCTTGAGGTAGGACATCTTAGTAGAGGCACATCGTGCACCCTATTCAGCCCATCATAGGGTGAAGAAGATGCACACCACCTTGAGACAATTATATCATTGGAGAGGATTTTGGAGAGACGTGGCCCAGTTTGTGTCATGATGTTTAGAGTTCCAGAGAGTTAAGGCTGAGCATCAGCATCCAGTGGCCTTCTCTTTCCTCATGCTATACTAGAATGGAAGTGGGACACCATTTCCATGGATTTCATTGTTGGGCTACCAATGTTTAAATATCACCATGACGCCATCATGGTCACGGTTGATAAATTGACAAAAGTGGCTCACTTTTCTCGGGTGAATACCACTTATACAACTAGAGCAAAGGCATGGGTATATTTGGATGAGATCGTCAGGTTATACAGGATTCTGTGGAAGATCATTAGTGATCACGATCCTTTGTACATATCATCCCGAGAAATATGGACCAGATACTAAGTGGGTGAATTAGATTTTAGAGGACATGCTTAAGATGTATGTGATGGATCAGTCGTCTAGATGGGAGGAGTACCTGTACTTGGTGGATTTTTCCTACAATAATAGTTTTCAAAGTTCTATAGGCATGGCTCCTTTTCAGGCTTTGTATGATAGAGAGTATTGGACACCTCTTAGCTGGGATAGGCTAAAGGACAAGGTTTCTCTTAGACCATCTTTGTTATAGGACATGGAACAACAAGTGGTATTGATCAGACAGAGACTATAGGAGGCACATGATAGGTAGAAGTAGTATACAGATAAGCATAGGACTGACCATAGTTTGGATGTGGGCATGAAGGTGTTCCTTTGTGTTAGGACACATAAGAGCCCTATCCATTATGGAAAAGGTTCTAGGTTAGCTCCTAGACTCATGGGTCCTTTTGAGATCTTGGAGTGTATTGGTGCTTTGGCCTACCATCTAGCATTGTCACCTAGCTTGTCTTACATACATGATGTGTTTCATGTTTCAGTTCTTAGGAGATATGTTGCAGATCCTTCTCATGTGTTAGATTGGACATCATTGTAGGTGCAGTGATGGTGGAGCCCGTTTTCATCCTAGATCGCAGGACCCTAGGCCTTTGAGGCAGAGAGGTTGATTAGGTTTGGGTGCAGTGGGATAGATATGATGAGACTGTAGCTACATGGGAGGACACCACTTTATTACTAGTTCAGTTTCCACATTTCTTCTAGTGACTTCTAGGAGGAAGTCGAGTCTAAGGGGAGTGGGATGTAGTGCCCACTTCCCTTTGACACCTTTTGATGTTGATCATGACACTATTGGCTATATTATGGACATTATTATAGTTTTGATTTAGTATGATGTTAGATATTTGATCATGGATTATTGTTGACTTTGATTCTTATATGATGCATGATGATTATTTGGGACACTTTATATGTTGATGATATTATACTATTGGACATGGTTATATGATAGATGTCATTCGGACATGTGATATTTGGATATTGTGAGTAGCCCTAGAAATGGAAAATTATTGGATGATGATATAGGTGTTGATAAAACTATAATGATGTTATAGGATTTCTTTGATGTTGTTGTGATTCATATATCTAGATGATTTTGGAATTTTAATTATATTTATATTATTTTAGATGTTCTGATATGGCCACAAGGCCGAAGGAGGTATTTGTATTTTGTAGGTTAAAATATCACAACAAACATCGAGGGATTGGAGACCAACCACATTGGAATTCTAGATGAATTCAACAAGGTCACCATGGCAACTATTTTGTTTGTGTGTGTGTGTTTGTTATTGTTAGGGATTCCCATGGGGGGATCACCTTTAAATGTGACCAAGGGATTTTATGTATTTATTTTATTTTTGGTCCCTTTGTTATGTTTTCATGTGTTTATTTTGTGATGCTTTTACCCTTTCATTAATTATTCAATGGTGTGTAAAAATTGTGAGTAATCATATTGTTTAGTTAATTAATTAAAAGATGTCATAATAATGTAATTAATAGAGTTGTTGGTCATGTTTTAAAGTGTCATATGAATGTGTAAGTAATGTGTAAATAATATGTAAGTGATGTGTAAGTTAACATTTGAGTGTGAAACACTCCACCTTCTTGTAAATTCTAATTTGTCCTTGGAGGCTGATTTTGGAGGCTTGTGGGACAAGTAAAACTTGTCCCATACCTCTTAAATATACATACCAACATTTCCTATGGTTGGAGGGTTAAATTTAGACCTTTTTATGCATTTTTACAAGTCAAGTTGAATGTTGTAATTGCACTTTTCTTACATAATTTAAGTTTACCCATTATGGGGTATGGACTTCTTTGAGTATGTAAGTAAATCATGTCATATTATTTACCCACCTATTTATTATGCATTGGAGAATGACGTTGAATTTGTGTTTGGGGTTGATGATGTGTGATGTGGCATCCTACATGGATCCACCTCATCCTCTTCTCTTCCCTCCTCTATAAAATTTGAATTCCTTGTCTTGTTTTGGGTTGCTTCACTTTTGGGAGACTTATTTTGGGTGAATTTTCTTGTTGTTTTGGGAGCTCTTGCTTGGAGAATTTTTGGAAGATTGTTGCATGCTTGTATTGGGTTGATTTTGGATTGCTTGCATTAGAAGGAGCTTGTTATTTTGAACTTGGAACAAACTCCATCATGGAGAGGTAAGAGCTTGGCTCTTGGAAATAATCTTCTTTTCCCTTTTATGAATATGTAAATGCTGGTATGTTTGTTATTGTTGTGGGCTGTGGGTAGATGGCCTAGAAATGGTGTAGGAGAAGACTACGAGGTTTATTATGTGGGAGACACAAGTGTGTTTTTGGGAGGTATAAGGGTGGAGGAGTTGGGATTTGGGTTGCACCTTACAAAGAAATAGTTCGTATTTCTTTACTTGTTATGGGGTGCCATAAGAGGTTGGGGAGACATAAGGAAATGTGAGGAATAAGGGGTACTCGGGGAGGCATAAGGAATGTCAAGGCTTTGATGTACTATCCTTTTTGGCGGTTTGTAACTCAAGTGGTGATACCCATTTCCCCATTTAAGAGGCATAAGAAGCATCCCCCATAGTTATTAATCCTTTGTCTTACTTGGTAAAGCCTTAGCATTGCTTGTCATGTGTTATTGTAGTTGCAAAAAAACTACATTCTGCTTTTGGACCGTGTGTTTTATTGTGAAAATGTTGTGTGTATGTTTTGTGGAAGCCTATTGTTGCCATGAGTTGGATCACATCTTTTATTGCATTGTGGTTGGGGCTCAGGGGCCAATGAAGAAGGATGGCTTCTCCTTTCATTGGATGTCTTGGTGGGTGGAGAGTGTTGCCTTTCCCTGCCTTTTTGTGATCAACATTGGAAGAAAGAGAAGAATGCATGTTGTTGTTTTGGAGTGAGAAAAGACAGTTTGACAGTCCCTTGTGAAATGAAATATCATTGTAGCCTTTCCCTCTTGAAGTGGATGATATTTTAAATGTTTGTAATGGAAAGATGTTGTCTTATCGACTACAAGTGGAAATTGGAAATGTAAAAGAGTTATACTCTATATGCTATTTTGGAAAGAATGTGAAAGAATGATACTATTTTTTTGTATACTTGTACTTTGAAATCAAATGGAAAGGAGGTTGTATGAGTTTCATTGGAATTATTGGAAGTGTTTACCTTGTTCATATGATATTCTTCAATTGGAAATTTGTGTTTATCATGCACTAGGAAGACCCTGTTTTGAAAGTGGAAATGTGTAACACGTGAAAAGAAAATGTATTATTCTACCCTGTGTCAATAAATGATTTTGGAAGGAATAAAAGAAAGAAGTTGTAAATTTTTCTATTGGAACCAACAAATGAATGTAATGCTTTTCTCAAATTGCATTGTAGTATTGAATCTGATCATTTCAATGTATTGGAATCTCTGTTTGAAAGGAAGAAATGTGTGTGAGAAAAATACAATATTTTGTCTTTTGGAAATGTGTAAAATTAGAAATCAGAATTACATTTTGGTCTTGAATGGTTTGATTTGAATCAAATAAAATGTGTTAGATTGGAATTGGAATGAATTTTAATATTTAGAAGATGAAAATGGAAAATAGATCCTTTAAAATTTGATCCTTGTTTTTGTAATTTCAAACTAGCAATTATCTAAACCAAAAACATACAATTCAAACTTGTAACATTAAAATAATAAATAAAATAATTAAATTGAAGTGGTAGGATATAATTGAATTCATTTGGACATTAATACTCAATAAAATTTCTTAGAAAGCTTAGTAAAATTGGCTGGAACCGTTTCTTGTCATTTTTCTCAAAATGTTGGAAATTTTGAATTAAGCCTCAATCAAACAAATTAACCCTTGCAATACATCCTAAATTAATCTAAGAACAATCCCCCATGTCTATTTGACATGTTGATAAAGGAAGAAGATTAAATTGAATAGATCTAACAAGTTAAAATTTATCAGTTCGCACTATAAAAGCCAACAAACCGTTTTCTTAAAATTAACCCCTAAAATTTATCGAACAATAAATTAATGAGTTATGTACAAAGAGAACATCAAGATATTTCTAGAAATTCATTGTTTTTCTCAAACCAATCTCTCTATCAAAATTTATGTCCTTATAAATTTTTCTTCACTAAGCGTTAAAATTTTGGGAAAATTTTCCTTGTGAAGCTGCGAGCCCAAATTTTTCTCTTGAGGATTAGGAAAATTTTTGGGAAAATTTTCAAAACAATTTCTGCCACCACGCTAGCCTATAGCCAATCATAGGCTACCACATAGCACCATAAGGTGATAGCGGAGGGGTGGATCCTCTTTTGAACTTTGCATTTTCGGAAAAATATGGGAAATTTTCCAAACTTTCCCGCTGACCGCATGACCAATCGGTGATGTCACGTGGTGTCATGAGGCATCGATGAGGAACATATCCATTTTTTCATTTGGCATCTCTAAATTTTTTTAAAAAAGTTTCAAGTTTTCCCCAACTGTTCCACTAGCCCGCAGCTATTCGGGCATCACGTGGCATCGCGAGGTGTTAGCGAGAGGCACGAGTCTATGTACCCCCCCATTAGCCCTTCGGGGCTTTAAGTAATTTTTCTCCCTACCACCCCACCTTCCCTACATTGAATTAGGAGATGACACTTGTCCTTTGTGGACTAGCGGGAGTGTGGGTGCGAGCCGAATTTTCACCCGTGCAAGAGAATTTGTAAAATGTCTCCCGCTGCCCCGCCTTTCCTCATTTTTCCCCACACTACCTTAGGGAGTGCCACATGTCCTTTGTGGACCCACAAGAGAAAATGTGATTTTTTCCCTGCACGAGAATTTTTACAAAAGTCTCCCCATGCCTGCCAACCCGCCCTTTGGGTAAATTTTCTCCCTGGGCCCGCAGGCCCGCCCTTGGGGAAAATTTTCACCCCAAGGCCCGCCGGCCCATAACTTGAAAAATATGAGGAGTTAGGAGGGATTCTGTATATCACTAGAAAGGTAAGGAAATTTCCTATCCAATGGGTGTGATTTAGGAATATTTTGAATGTGCTAAGTATGAGAAAAATCAAGTTGAAGTTTTAAACTTTGTTAGAGAATGGAGTACGGTGAGGAATTTTTCTCTCGAACCTAATTGGAATTTCTAACCCCAAATTTTGGACCTTATGACCTATAATAATTATTAAAAAAAGGAAAGTATACTCTAGTAGATTTTAATAGTTCTAAAACTTGTTAGTGAATGATTGTTTCCTTGTAACATGATTGTAAATTCTTTTGATAAAAATAAATTATTCCATAATTTTCCTAACTAATCCTAGGTTGTTTTTGGGTCTCAATTGGGTTGTTTTAAATGGTGTTACAGGTTTTCCAAGATGATATCACCACTATATATAATTCCTTGGACAATTTTCTTGAATTTTTTTAAATTTCCGTTCTTTATGTCCCCTAACTTGGTGATAGTTACAGAAGTTGTTCTATTTGTACCACAATGGTATAGGATGAGAGGATCAAACCCACTATTTGGTTTTTAGGTGGAAGGTGATGGCTCTAGATTATAAAATATTTTCCAACATAGAATGATATGGTTCTCGATAGGAGTGTAAGCCCTCTGTTCATGCTTGTATTGGAATTTTTAACGAGAAGATAGGATGACATGTGGCTTTGGTTGATTAGATAGATGAGAGGGGATGGCTTTGAGAATCAACACATTGGTGAATAATTTAGAATTATAATGGTTGTTAGAATGGTTTTGGTAATTTTAGAAGAATATTTTTTTATTTGTAGTTAGCATTATTGTTACACAACTCAAGTTTTTATTCTTCAAGGGCTCCTCCAATGTGTGATGAAATCTGTGATAGATTCGTCCTCGTATTGGTGAATAGAGTATAAGTATGTCATAGAGACCTTCTAAGAGATATTGATTGAGAAGTGATTAAGTAATTTTTGAGCCTATTGGTTGAAGGAGAAGACCTAGTGCCTAGGAAAATCATTATACCAATATAGGCGGGTCCCAACAAAGATGACATAGGAAACATTCAAAGGAGCAAGGAATAGTTGTGAGAAATCAAAAGCACACATGTTTAAATGATCGTAAATGTTCTTGAGGGTCTTCCTTTCTATTAAAATGGTTGAAATTGGGTAACTCCCATTACACAGGATAAGGATGGATAGGTATGGATGAGTGAATGGGATCATTACAAATTTCATCATAAGTGAGGACATTATGAGATCCGTAAATGGAGGCCTCAAGTGTTTGCATCTTATCTATCATCATCTTGATAAGATCTATTGTATGATTAAATTGAGGAGTGCCCCCTATGGTATAATGGGGTGGATGAAATGAATAGATAAGATATGGCAGACTAGTGTATGGTGGTGCCAAATATGTGAAATGAGAAGGACGCATGTAGGAGGAAATAAATGATGAGGGCATGTACCCTAAATATGAGGTGGATGCTATAGGTTGTGACTGAGGAGGGGCATAGGTGGGAGGATATTTTTGGAAGATCCTCGTGGTAATAAATGGAATAGTAGGAGGAATCAAGACCACCAAATTCTGATATGGCGTATAGGAGGTTAACGTAACTAGAGATTGCAAAGTAATAGGTACTAATGATGTGGGGATCCCTATACTAGGAGTCATGGATGAGGATATGGTAGATGTCGAGGAACTAACAAAGGTCAAGGGAGTGAAAAATGTCAAATGTGTGGCGAGACACCATAGGTTCGGCCGGTGTCAAAGGTGCAGTAGGTGGCATTGACATGGGAGTAGGTAATGCTAAAGTAGAATTCACGGATATGGTAGGGTCATAGAGGTAGGTATACCAAACATTGGCTGGCTCAATGACTCACGGGTAGAAGAGTGGGTAAGGTAATGTTGTAAGGCTATGACATTATGATCAAGGAATTTAGTGAATTCCTTGTCACCTATAGGTATAGTTACAGGAATGTTGGGGTCCATTGGTGAAGAAATAGATGGCGGAAAAGGAAAAGTAGGAAACGGAATGTAACTAGCATGAAATGTAAAAGATCATGCCTGTTGGTGAGTCCAAACCATAAGAAAGTTGGAAGATAGGTATTCTAGGCTCTGCAAAAATGAAAAAACTTAGAAACAGATGTTTGGTGAAGTTTGGAGGATAGAAATAGGTTGTTGTTTCGATAGAAATAAAGAACACAGAGACCAATACCAGTTAGTAAAATAGTTTTATTTAGGAAGAAAGAATGATTCTAATTGTGGGAATGATGCCAGTAGGAAGGTAACTTATGCTTTGGTTATTGTGAAACTAAAGAAATTTAAAGAAACTGAGTTTGATTTGATCAAAAGAAGTCTAGAAAGAAGTTGTGTGTAGAAAATCTAAAGTAACACACTCAGAAAAAACTAGAATTAACCAATTGTGATGGTTGAGTGTGGAAAAAGAAGAAAAAGTGGTGAATATGTCCTCACAACTCAAACTGTAGAAGACAAGAAAGAAAGGTGACAATAAAACAAGCAAAAACTAAATAAACACGTTATCCTAGGATCAAATTTTTAGTGTTTAGTTGGCTTATGCCTTAAGACTAACTGTGAATGATATAGAATGTTTTGATAACAAAGGTACCTAGAAAGTAATCTATGGATGGTTTCAAGTTTTTTTGGTAAACGAGTCCTCAAAATACCTTATGTTATGTTAGGTCTGAGCTATGATATGATAAACTGACTAGAAAATCGGGCGGGGCCCACCATCAACGTTTTTAAAATCCTTGATGGTTTCTTCTTAGAAAGGAATGTTTAAGAAATTTTTAGATTGTGTTAAGTGATTTAGATAAGGAGTATGTGTAAAAATGTGAACTACGCTTTATTAATCAATCAAAAAATGATCGTGACCTCTATCGTATGATTTATACTTAACTATGTGAGATAAATATGCAAACATACAAGGATGAAATGCAATTGTTTTAAGCCCCGAATTGAAATACGAAATTTGATGTAAAAAAATGAATAGGAAGAAGGATTAATTTCACTAATACAAGAACTAAAGAAAGAATACGGATTATTTTCAAATGCACTAAAAGAATTGTTTCATTTAGAACAATTAGAAAGTAGGAGTAGATTACTGAAGGAGTAGATTCTTGAAGAAGAAGATTTAGTGAATAATGATTTAGAAAGGAAACACACAAGATGCAACCTAGATGAATAGAAAGGAACCAACAAACAAGGGTCCCTCCAGTCCTCCCAAAATGTTTCTCCACAATGTTATGTATAAAAAAATAGGTAAATTTGAGGTGAGGAGGAATACTTGTGAAGTCGAAGTAGGTTGCACACCATTTTGAGAAGACCGGGTTGATTGTGAAGAGCTCCTTTTTGGCTAGGAAGGACTTGCTGTAGAAGTACAACAATCTTGTTAAATAGAGTTAAATAGCATATAATAGTGGACTATATAATGTATGCTAGATCTCGAGAATTTTATACTTCATAGAAATTACATCAATCCTTTGTTAAAACAAACTTAATGTAAATAAATGACAGTAAAAGAAAGGTCCTATTGTAACAATACAATTTAGGTATCTCATACGCTAACAATAGACTAGATTTAAGATAAATATTGAATATACAACTAAATCTAGAGAAGGAAAGGTGTTGTCAAGGTTGGAAGGTGTGGTAGATGTGTTTAGAAATGTCTGGGTGAGATTAGGTGTGGTTTTGGGCTCATTGGTTTGAGATAAATTACTAGTCACTGAGAATGGTATTGGTTGGGTGATCGATACCGATACCTGATAATAGCTTATGTAAGTTGGGTGAATAATGTCAATATGGGAAATTAAATGAGAAGGATAAAATTGGTTTGTTGGGATCTCTCTGTGATTACACAGAGAGTTGGGGAGGGATTAGGCTAGGTGCTAGGATTTATGTGAAGATTCAGAGATGGTAAAATATGTGGTTTAGAAAGAGTACAAGGATCAACGGTAGGTGTGTGGGTGGAGGTGATATGGAGAACATATGGGAGAGGTAGAAGGTGAAATGAATCAAATACATGTTTAAAAATCCAAATCTTGAAAGTAATCACAATGTAGATATTACTTACTTGCAGTTTAGAAGTTGGTTGTAGAAAAGAAAATTTGTGGTTCAAGGAGAGACAAGTCTTGATGTTGTGCGGTAGTAGTAGAATCCTCTGGAACTCCTTTTGAATGATCCAAAGCTTTGGAACACATTGGTGATGCTTGGTGATGGTTGTGAATGTCCGGAACGATCTATGGTTTTTAATGAGGTTGCTGGATGTTCAAGAATACCAATGTCGAGAATGTCCAAAAGCCAAGATGCAAGAGGAAACACGGAAAAGGGTTCAAATTTTTATTTAAAGAAACCGATGGTGGTTAGGTGACTAGTGTAGGTCAAGGAATAAGTGGCATTGAATTGGGAGAACATGTCATATTTTTCCAAAACTATCATTTTCCCTCCATTTTTGGCATTGGTGAAGGTTTTTATTGACTAGGAGTCAGGTTGGTACTAAATGGAGCGGGAAATTGGTAGAAGAGATAATAGGTAATGAATTTTAGGGTTATAATGAGTCTTATTTAGTTAATGCAGTGGTGACTTAGTCTAGGTTAATAAATAGGCTTGGAATGGGTCCATGGTGAGGTAGAGGGTTGAGGAATTATTAACTTAATATGGGTATTAAATTAATAATAATGTGTGGAGGAGTCATGGTAAGGGGATGTGACGAATTAATTAATTAAAGGGGCTTAAAGGGGTTGTGACCCAATTTTGGGTATATAAAATTCCCCTCTTCCTCTCACTCCATGGAACATCAAGGAATCAAGTGATATCAAAGAGAGAACCATGAAATTGATCCAGACCATAAAAAGAACGGTTCAAGTGGGAGATATATTCTTTTATCAAGTCGGGTAGTTTTTATTTCCAACAATGCAATATTATCACACCTATCCCTTGTCAATACAACCAAAAATGCAATGGGTTCCAATCATTCAAAAGAGTCTTATATAATACAATAAGAGCACATGGATTTTTACAATTATGGGCATGTACCAAAGCTATATTATTACCATGGTATTCACATATGTGCGTAGGTAGATTGTTACGAGCAAATATGGCTGAAAAGGTAATTCTCACTTCTCATAATTCCAAAAGGATATCTCTATGTGTTTCCCACTAATGCATTATTATCCCTTACAAAGTATATACCAACATGTTTCTTTTGTCTCCTTCATTCTTCTAATAAGGCTCTATGGTGCGTAATAATGTATCGGATTCCCTTCATTAGTATATTCTAGTACTTAATGTTTTTACATGTGCTTAACCATGTGTGGTCTAATCATCATAGTGACTCATCATTTCATCTTGCACCTAAACATCTCTTATGTGTCATGTACTTAACCATGGTTAGATGTTAGATCATTGATTATTATTGATCTAGATTCAGTTATTATGCTTGATGATTACTAGAGAAATTTTTGGATGTGGATGAGGATATATTGTTTGACATGGACATAATATGGATGTTGATTTGGACTTGTGACATTGGATATTTTGAGTAGATATAGTATGGAATAATATAGATGATGATATAGTTGATTAATTAATTGAAAATGATAATGTTGAATTCTTGATATTGTTGTGATTCATGTGTTTAGATGATTTTGAAATGTTGTTTATATCATTTTGGATGTTTTGATATGGCCATGAGGCCAATGGAGGTATTTGCATTTTGCAGGTTAAAAATCACAGCAATGTCGGGGGACTGGAGACTAACCATATTGGAATTCCGAGTGAATTCAACAAGGTCACCATGGCAAGCTGTGTTTATGTGTTTGTGTGTTGAGTTATGTTAGGTTTTCCCATGGGGATTTCCATTATATGTGACCATGGGATATGTGTTTTACTATGTGTTCCTTTTAATTATTGTTGTATGTGTTTTATTAGTAATGTGTTCCTTCTTTTAGTTAATTTAAATGTGATAGTTTTAATGTGAGATTCCTATAGTTAAAATTTATTTAAATTAAATTGGGATATGGAATGTAATGAATAAAGTCATTTATTTTAAATATTTATGTTGGAAGAGTGTGTAAGTTGATGTTGTAAGAATGTGTAAGAAATTTGTAAGAGTATGTAAGGCATATTTTGGAATCTTAAACACTTCATCTCCTTAGGAATTCGAATTTGTCCTTGGAGGCCAAATTTGGAGGCTTGTGGGACAAGTTAAACTTGTCCCACACCTCTTAAAATGATCCACCAACCATGCCTATGGTTTAGAGGTAAAATTTAGGCATTTATAATACATTTTGAAGTGAAAATATGTAAATTTTAATTGCACTTCCCTTACATATTTTTAATTCAGTCCTTTTGGAGTATGGGTCATTTTGGAGTGTGTAAGTTATATTGTCATTTTACTTATTGTGATTTGGTGAAGGATGATGACTTTCCTCTTCGGGTTAAGGAAGAATGATGTGGCATCCCACATGGATTCACATCATCCTCTTCCCTTCCCTCCCCTATAAAAGTGAAACTCCTTACTTGTTTATGGTTGTTGAAACTTTGTTATTTTCCTCTTGGGGGTGCATTTTTGTTGCTGTTTTGGAGATTGTTGTGGAGGAAGCTTGGAGTCTTTTGCATGCTTATACTTTGCTTGTTCCTGAATGTACTTTGACATTGTGGAAATCTTGTGAGCTTGGAAATAACTCCATTTTGGAGAGGTGGACATATTGAGCTGTGTTTTAAATGTTTTCCGTCTCTTGCATACATGTTTAAATGGTATTTGTGTTTGTGTTCTCGGCTGGTTACGTAGATTTCTTAGGGCATGGTGTAGAACAAGGCTATGGGGATTTCATATGGGGGCATAAGGGATGGCCAATGGAGCTGTTTTATTGTGGATAGAGTTTTGGTTTGGGATCCACCTTGGAAAATAAATTGCTTGCATTTCTTACTTTTGGGGGGGCATAAGGGATAAACTTTGTGGGGGGCATAAGGAGGGGTTGGGAGATATAAGGTTTATGGGATTTGATGTCTTTATTTGCGGTATGATTTTGGTGGATGCCCAATTCCAAATTGGGAGGCCTAAAAAGTTCCCCATAGTCCTTGCTCTTTTTGGCTTGCTTGATCAAGCCTATGTGTTGTGTGAATGATTTCAAATGTAGTTAGGAACTACTATCTTTGTTTGGACTGTATTTTCTATTGTTGTTTGCAATGTGAAGAATGCTGCTTGTTTGTGGTAGAAGCCATTGTTTCCATGTGTTGATGTTCATACTTTATTTCAATATGGTTGGGGCTTGGGGGCCAATGAGGAAGGATGGCTTCTCCCTTCTCATTGGATGTCTTGGTTGGGTGGAGAGCGTTTCCTTTCCCCTTCCTTGTTGTGATAAAAAAGAAATGATGGAGAAACTATCATGTTGATGTTTGGAGAAAGAAGAAATTTACTGAGTTTGATCCCTTTCTTTTGAGAAAAGTCAATGTAACCTTTCTTACCTTGAGTGGATGAGATGTATAGTAGTTGTAATGTGAAGTTATTGCATTGTAGATGGAAGTTGAATTTGAATTGAGAAATGTAAAGAAGAATTATACTTGTTCTCTGTTTTTGGAAAGGAAATGTAAAGGATATTATAAGCATTGTATTTTGTATTTTGTAATCAAATTGGAAGAGTGATAAGTTGTAAAACTGTTATTGAAATATGAATAAAGGATGGAATTAGTTTTCGAAATTGTAATGTATACTGGATTTGAAATTGTTGTCAAGAGAATGAGATTTCTATTTTGGAAAGGAATAAGAAACAATGTTGTATACTTTATGTATTGTATTTGAAAACAAATGGAAATTGATAAGTTGAAAGGATGTAATTGTTTATCATTAAAAGATTGCATTCCTTTCTCAAAAGTGTATTGCATATTAGATTTGGATTATTATTGAAGTTTGATCTCTGTTTGGAAAAGAAAGAATGCGTGGAAATGAAAGACAGTGTTGTATTCTTTGCAAAATGCATATTTGAATTGAAATCTGAACTGTAATCTAACTTAGAATTGAATAGAATATTTAATAAGAAAATATATGAGACCAATTAGAAACTATACACACTTTTAAATGATAAATTGGCATGCAGACTTAAAAGAAACAGTTCACTGATTTAAAACTTCATTCTGGCAATTTACATTTTATTAAAAATGAACAGTTCATACTTACAAAGAAGCAAAAAGATATTAAACATTGAAATTTAGACTTATTAATACCTAAGGAACTCAAATTTACTATAACAGTTAAGAAAGAATCTCCAAAACTTAATAAAATTCAATTCGAGCTTGCACAGTTGTTTTTCCGTCTATTGCCGGAAAAATGCAAACTTGAACAAATTAGACAAATTGACTTCACTAAAACACTCTAAACCCTCCCTAGACCATTCCTCCATGTTTGTTTGACATGTTGAGTGAAGGAGGAGTCCAAAATTAACCAAAATATGAAGTTACAAATTGCCAGTTCACAAATTAAAAGCCTGCAGATCCTTTTTGCAAAATTGACCCTTAAAAACTTAACAAAAGTGAAATTTATGCTTCCTATGCAAAGAGGGCATCGAGAGCTTTCCAAAAGTCCTTGTTTTCCCAAAACCAAGCTTTCTAGCTCAAGTTATGGCACTTTGAAATTTTTGAGCTTGAGCGGGAAAATTTGGGAAAATTTTCTGCCAAAAATTTCCCGTCTTTTCGGCCTTAGGAAATTCTTTTAGAAATTTTAGGCCTTGGGAAAATTTTAAATTTTCCCTCCACTAGCCCATAGCCAATCATAGGCTACCACATGTCCTCCAGGGAATGAGGCGTAGGCGTGGATTAATTTTAACCCTTAAACTTTTTTGAATTTTTTTGGAAAATTTTCACTTTTCCCTCCGTTGGCGCAGACCAATTAGAGGCTACCGTGTGTCTTGATGGGGTAGTGGCGAGGCACGAAACTTTTTCCCTTTCAGGTTTTTTGAAAAATTTATTAAAATTTTCCATTTCGCCCCGTCGGCCCGCATGCCAATCAGAGGGTGCCACATGGCACCTTGGGGGTGGCGGTGGAGGTTCAAGAGAAATTTTGCTTTTACACCACATGGGGAGAAATTTCAAAATCCACCTGCGGCCCACCATCCCACCAAAGGATTTTTCCCCTCCTCTTGACACGTGTCCCCCTTTGGGAAAATTTAATCCCAAAACTCCACCGGACCATATCTTGAGTTCCCAAAGGAGTTAGGAGGACTTATTTATATCACTAGAAAGGTGAGAAAATTTCCTATCAAATGGGAATAGTTTAGAAATTTTTTGGAATCATTAAGTATGAGAAAAATCTAGTTAAAACTTTGAGCTTGTTAGAGAGTGGGTATAGGGGTATATTTCTCCCTGAAACTAACTAGAACATGTAACCCTAAAATTTGAACCCTGTGAACTTGATATAAGTAAATAAAGGAAATTTTTGTTTTGGTAAATAGGTTTTGTTCTCGGAACCTACTTGTGGCAAACTATTTTACGGCAACTCGGTTGTGTTCACCCCTAATTCAAAAAAATTTATCCCATAATTTTCTAGCTAACCCTAGGTTGTATCTTTGGTCTCAAGTGGTTGTTTAAATGGGTACTATAGTTTGGTATTAGAGTATTGGTTCAAAGGCTTAGACCATTGGGCACATGAAAAATTGATACATGAAAACTTAAACCTAACACACTAAGATCTAGAAAAAAACTTAGCAAGAATTAATATGTTTTAGTAAACATGGAAGTTGTATAACTTAGCAAAAATGGACTAACTCTTGCTTTGGTCTATGTAGGAGGCTCGGATGCACCACCACCACCACCATTGGATCGGGGTGTAGCAGTCATTCTACCTTAGATTCAACAAACCCTTTAGGATGTTAATTCCACTCTATGCGAGAGGATTAGGTGGAGGATATGAAGCTAGTCATGATAGAGCTCCTTCTATCGAGGTTCAGGTATCCCCTTAACTCGGCGAGGAGAATAGAGGAGAGAAATCCCATGCGGAGTCATCTAGAATAGAGTTGCCACCTAGGAGACAAGATGATAGAGTTCCGAGAGTGTAGAGAGAGGTCTTAGAGTCCTAGCCTTAGGGATGAGCGTGTAGAGACCTAGAGGCGATAGACCACCACTGCGGATCACATCGGGAGATCCTGAAGCTTTGGCCCTCACACTACTTAGGTGATATAGGTGGATTTTAGGTAGAGGCCACAAGGCTAGTGAGCTAAGTGGTTGCTTCAAGCTTTTTCCTTGTTCTAGCAACACAAAAGCTCATGTTGCGATCCATCTACTTGAAGGATGGAGCAGGATTATGGTGGACGAGAGGAGCGAAGCTCCATGGAGATTCGAGAGACAGTGACACAGGAGCTATTTGAGGAGACATTTAGGAGAAGGTATTTATCATGAAGGTTCATCCAGGTAGATGATTGATGAGTTCCATGACCTCCGTCAAGCTTCTCTTTTAGTAGCGAGTATGAGAGTAAATTTCTAGATATAATTCAAAAGATGTAGAGTATATGCGGGATTAGCAAGTGCGAGATTCACGAGGTTCATCTGGGGCCTGAATTTTGACATTGGAGGTGTAGTATGGATTCACTATCCATAGATTTTAGCAGAGGTTGTTGAGAAGGCCTATATTGTGGAGGAGACTCGGGGTAAAACCCAACAGGATAGAGACGATTCAAGAGCCACATTCGGTAGATGTAGGATGGTAGATCGATAGGTTTAGTGCCTCTTCCTCATGGTGGCTGGTGTACAACATAGTCATCCTTTAGGCCACAAGATGAGTAGCAACAATAGTAGTAGTAGTTCCATCCACCTTATAGACCTCCACAGAGAGATGATGCATAGAGAGGTCGGAGAATAGGGCCTCCTCCTAAGGGTCTCATCGGACACGGGTGGACCTGGAGCTCGGTCGGTGGGAGCTCACCGGCGAGAGCCACAATGAGGCTGCAATTGGATCATCAATATCTATGCCACGATTTTAGGGAACCTACTTGAGTTATTGTTCCTTGGAGAGGATCGGTGGTTGCTTTAGATGTGGAGTAGCTAGACATTTTGGAGAGATTGTCCTCGGAACCCTAACAAGGGTAAGGCACCATTTTCTCGAGCTGATAGTTGGTGACATGGGGCCTTGACCACAGGATCTATGCAATAGTTGAGAACCACCATGTAGATCACTAGAGCATAGTCATTGAGACCACCGGTAGCATTGGTGGTATTCCTTGCTCTATATTGTTTTATTTTGGTTCTTCTAATTCTTTCATTGCACCATCTTTAGTAGAATGATGCAGGATGGTGGTAGTTAGGTAGGGTCTTAGTTGGGATGTCAATATTTAGTAGATCTCTATGGACTCCTTAGTTAAGGAGTGTGTTGTAGATTTAGGACCTTTCACCACCACCTTAGATCTCTTTATCCTTCCTTTGGGCTCATATGGAGTCATCTTAGGTATGGATTGGTTATCTGCACATAGGGCCAGGATGGATTGTTATCATAAGACTATATCTTGTACAGATGATTTGGGAGTTGAGTCGGTGATATCAAGGGTCAGGAAACCCGTTTCTATTCACACCATCTCTACTATGCAGCTTAAGCGGTGTGTGCAACAGGTTTTCGAGATGAATCTTTGTCGAGTTAGTGATAGATCGAGGATGGGTCTAGTGGACCATTGATAGATGATCATCCCATCTTGAGAGAGGTTTTTGATGTATTTCCAGGGGAGTTACCGGGGTTACCACCCCCACGTGAGATTGATTTTCGTATAGATCTAGTTCCAGGAGAAGAGCCTATCTCACGGACACTTATCAAATGACCTCCCGGAGCTCTGTGAGCTTAAGTTGTAGCTTGAGGGCCTTTTGGAGAAGGGCCTTATTCATCCTAGTGTATCCCCTTGGGGTGCACCGCATGATCTTCGTGAAGAAGAAGAATGAATCATTGCGGTTGTGTATTGATTACCACCAGTTGAACAAGGTAATGATCAATAATCGCTATCCTCTTCCTCGTATTGATGACTTGTTTGATTAAATGAAGGAGCCACGGTGTTCTCCAAGATTGATCTCAAGTCAGGCTACCATCAATTGAGGATTTTGGAGGTGGACACTCATAAGACTGGTTTCCATACGAGATATGGGCACTATGAGTTCATAGTGGTGCCTTTTGGTTTGACTAATGCCCCCGCAGTGTTCATGAGTTTGATGAATGGGGTATTTAGGACCTTCTTAGATCACTTCATGCTCATCTTCCTAGATGACATTTTGATATACTCACGTACACATGAGGAGCACGAGGGGAACCTTCGATAGGTTCTTTAGAGTCTTCGTGAGGAAAAAAATTTACAGGAACTTGGAGAAGTGTTCTATCTTATAGACAGAGGTGTAGTATTTGGGTCATATCATTTCGGGAAGGTATCGCGATCAATCATCCTAAGATTAGAGCCATTATGGATTGGCCAAAGCACCCACTACATTGAATGAGGTGTGTAGTTTCTTAGGATTAGTAGGATATTACTAGAGATTTGTTCGGGAAATCTCTTGGATTGTGCACCACTATCACTTCCCTTCGGAGGAAAGGGAAGAAGTTTGTTTGGTTGGACAGATACGAGGGGCTTTTAGGACACCGAAGGAGTGCCTCACTATAGTAACCATTCTTGAAGTACCGAGATCTATAGGGTGATTTATTTGTTTGCACAAGATGCTTCTTTAGTATGGCTTGGAGGTGTGTTGATGTAGGATGATAGGGTTGTAGCCTTTGAGTCTCGAAAAATCAAGGATCATGAGCTTAATTATCCTACCCATGATCTTGAGCTTGCGGCAGTCGTGCATGCTTTGGTTAGATGGAGACATTTCCTTCTTGGACGGAGATTCACACTTAGGACTGATCATTTGAGTCTTCACCACCTCTTCACATAGCCCAATCTTAACGCTTGTCAGTGGCGTTGGATGGAGTTTCTTTGTGAGTATGACATGGAGATTGAGTGTAACACCACGAACTATTGTTACTTCCTCCCGAGCATTCAAGTGTTGATATATGATTTCTTCGTATAAGGAAATGTTCCTTTGGGTTGTGAAGTCATGCTTGATATGGATTGTATCTCCTTTGCTCTTGAAGATCTTTGACTCAGCCTTGGATCAGTTGCATCGATCCAAGGAATGTTTTAAGCTTATTCAGGATGAACAAAATTTATGGACCTTACGAGAGTTACAAGGTCGAATGAGTTTGAATGAACAATTCGGAGTTTAACTCGGGCTGATCATGATAAATGAAATTTGGTTCCCAGATATAATAACATCGGGAAGGCCTAGACCTTAAGCCGGTAAGATGTTCTTGGGTATACAAGTAAGCTTAATTAGCAATGCCGAGATAGGATCCTTTACAGGAATGTTTTACCTTGTTTGGCTCTAATACTGATTGGTCCTACTTGGGAGACCTAGACTGGATTTGTTAAGGTTAATAACCTTAACCTAAACTATAACCTATTGGTTAAATAATTTCTAATATAACCTAGCCCTAAACTATAAGCTTAATGCTCCCAAGGTTAGCTACACCTAGCACTATGGAAGTAAGACTAATGTCTTACCTTATGATCTAACCTATGTTTCTAACCTATCTTAACTAATGATAAGAATGGAGGGGGACCTATGAAGGGGCACGAGTCATGGGCGGTGGTTTCCATGGCATTTATGAGGGGGATAAGGATTGAAGGACTTGGGATACTGTCAGATTTGGCGGAGGTTGCCAATGGCTATATGACCTGACGTGGCAGTATCACCAAGTATGGGAATGTTTGTTTGTTTTCTTTTGGTGATCACCAACTTTAGCGGTTGGTGGCAATGGAGAATAGGCGGGAAGATGGGAGTTAATGCAAATAATGAACTTCAATTCCCGAGCACGGATTGCTTGGGAAGGCATGAAAATGGAAAATTGTTTGGTTGTTTGGTTTTCCATGCATTCCATTTTTCACTCTGCTTGAGCACTGGTTCTTCGAACCAGTCGTCTACTCTGTGTTGCATGGCAACTTTGAGAATTTCTAGCTTCCTTCTCTGTCGGGGAAAGTTTATAAGGCATGAAGGTAACAATTTATTGTTGTTTAATCTATCGTGGAAGAAGAAGAGAAGGTGCGAGCACATTCAGAGGTCTTCTTCATGGATTTTTAAGCGACACTATCAGGCATGATAGGCCCTAACTTTTAAAAATATTGCTTTCCTTCAAATGCTTTCATTAAAACAACTCTGTTTAGGTGATCTTTGCACAGTTGGTTTGAAGCAATGTATTGGGTTCTTCTTTTCTTGTGGATTTAGGAATCCCTGGTTATGCGAAGACTCTGTTGAAATGTTTTGTTGTATTTATTTTATGGACTCATCTTCGGCTGAAGACCTTGCTTTGTGTTAGCATGTTGTTGAAATTTTGTTGAATCTTTGCTGAGTATACTTATAGATTTGACTTCTGTTAAAATGCTTGCTGTGTTTACATTTGGTTCGACTCTGTTGAAATGTGTGCTGGGATTACATACGAACACGACTCTGTTGGAGTCCCTGCTGTGTTTTCGTATTGGTTCGACTTCTGTTGAAGTCTTTGCTGAGTTTATGTTATGGAAGTGACTTCTGTTGAAGTCCTTGCTGTGTTTATTTTTCTTATGAACTCGAACTTTGTGAAGTCCTTGCCGTGTTTTCATATTCATTCGACTTCTGTTGAAGTCCCCATTGTGTTTACATTTTGGATTGACTTCTGTTGAAGTCCTTGTTGTGAATACATAGGGATTTGACTTCGGTATATGTTGTTCCTTGCTTCTTGATCAACTGAGGTAATGGGTTCCTAACTGTACCATGTTAGACATTCTGTTGGGTGATTTCTTGGTTGAGGAATGACATAAAAGAAAATTGTTGTGTCTTATTTGGTTGGTTTATTGTTTATCGCTGGTCGTATGAGCTCTTTTTGTTGCTTGATAGCTTCAGTGAATATATAGATGGATTTAGAGGAAACTCTAATTCCTTCTATAGAGCTCGACCGGTTTAGAGGCATGCGTATGAAATATGTTGATTACAAGTCTATACCTTTGCGTAAAAGGGTCCGGTGGTCAATGGTTATGGGTTCTGTAAGGAATGAAATATTTAGTTTAATTGTGTTTTCTTTATGATTTTACTTGGTTAATGGGAACATAGTTTGACTGGGAGAAATCTTGCTTTGGGGAAACTCTGTTCCCTAATAGTGTATTGGAAATTTTAGATCCACATGGATGGAAATCAGTTTGTATACTAGAATATGAATGACTTCGTGATGTTTCCTATAGCGACCTTGAAATCTGTTAATAGAATTCATTTATTATCATTGGAAGTGCTATTTTGTCTGGTATCCTTGAATGCAATAACAAATTATCCAATGTAGATAGTCAGTGTAACTTGTTGGTATGCAACATGATAGCAGTTACCCTAACTCGTAGTCTAAAATGATTCGAGTCCTGGGTGAAGGATAGACTATTTTAATTGGATCAAGATTGTGGTCTGATATTGGAACGTATGTGTCTTTCGTATATATCAATCTGCGGTTTTGTTAATATGAAATTTCAAGACCCTAGAGATCGTAGGGTGACCTTTTGAATGGTTCTACCGGTTTGGAAACTAATGGTAAACTTGGGAGTTGATTTCTTGCTTTCTTTCTTCCCTAAATGAATTCAAGATTGATTGTATATGTTTTTCTCCTGGAAAGTTGGTACTAGTCCTGAACTTGTTTGGAATGGAGATCCGAATGCCTCTGGTCTTTCTCTTAGATTGTAAAGTATATGTTGATATAGAGCTTTTGAATAGGAAAATATTCTCTCCTTGTCCTGGAAATTATGTGTTCTCTTTTCTTTTGTATCTCTATGTGGACCCTACGACGGGCATAAGAAGAATAGATTGTTAAATTTGTAAAAAGAGACTCGGTAAGTATTGACTCTTGACCGAGTCTTCTTTCCTTACCAACAGTTATATTATTACCCCGGTTGAGTTATTCAGTTATCCACTTTTATAAAATAGTATTGTAGTATAAGTGGTATACATATTATTGTCATTGAAATAATGCTATGAGTATAAAGGAATTCACGTCGAGTTGAACTTCACTGGAGGTTATAATCATGTCTTTTCTTGAATTGTTGAATGCACATTTGTCGGAAACACGTAGTGATAGGAATTCATTCTTGAATGGAGTAATTTTGTTGGATTATTACTATCCTCGGTTTTCAGATGGATGGATATTGTGGTTTCATTTGTTTCTTCTTAGACTATATATATGTATAGATGAATCATCTCGAAAATATTTATGTTTAACTCAAGCGCTTATAATATGAGTTATGTGTTAAAGTTATATTAGAATTGTAGGAAGATGATTAGCTTTGATTCATGTTTAAGGATTTGAAGATTTGATTTCATTTGAACGGGTTGTTTAATGAGAACAATTGGTGGAATGCAATTGTTTTAAGAATTAGTGCTTATCATGCTCGCCACCGAACCGACCCGTGTTAGCAATTTTTGCAGATGGTCATCGTAAGTGGTAAAGGCACGCAAATTTGATATGATGCTCGATTGTTTAATCTGGTTTTATGATGAATTCCAATTTGATTTCTATTTGTACTATATGAGGAAAGTTGTTCTTTTGTTGTTGAGTGTTGTATCAAATATGTCAAGTGCATAAGTTGTAATTGTATGGCTTGGAAATAAATAAAAAAGGAAAAATGTTACTTATGTGGCTGCATTTTTAATTGATGGATTGATCTTCTTAGGTTCGATTGATTTTAAGTGCATTTTTATTATTTTATACCATGGAGTTATTTGATTCTCTAAGTAGGCCTTGTAAAGATTATGTCACTTAATACTTTGTGAATGATTAGTAATTCTTTTATGTTATGAATAAGGCTAAATTGGAAATTAGTCCACTGCTTTCGAGAAGTTAAGGTTAAAGTACACCTCAATAGGTAGCTGAAATGGGAAGAGTAATCTATTACTCCCTATCCATGATCTAAGTCAAGGCAACGTAACTGATGATTTTAAATCACTATATCTTAATAACAATAAGTAAGATATATTTCAGTCTTGAGAACTGATATAAACTCATATGGGTATAGTTAGCATCCTTATGAGAGGACTTAGGGCTACTGCCCAATTTTGTTGATTAAGATTTTGTGAATCAATGATCTCCTTGACGGGATCTCAAATCTTTTTAAACTTCTCTCTGTGAAATGGATCTTAATTAAGTAAGGCAACTCAAAGGTGAGGAACCCGAGGGTTGGGAAAAGACTACCTAGATAGGAGAGTCTTATAATTTAATTTCAACTCAACTTAAGTAACTCCTTGTAGTTATGTAAATCTTTCCGAGGTGGTTTGTAGGATGTCGACACATGTCAACTATAGGTTGTACCTTCGAGAAGATTAGGATCTTCTCGAGGATACAATAATGCAGGTGACCTATGGTGACACCCTTTGCATTGATCGTTAAGATTTACACCTTAAACTCGAACAAGTTTTTACTCTGGGACTGGTTAGGAACATGGTCATGTTATGAGGCTGCCCTTGGAGACTCGGGGTACCTTGACACACAGGGTTAACTAGGGTTGACCCATTATGTCAGCTTACCCTAGTCCCTAGAGCATCCTTATAACATTTGTCATGTTATTAATCCGTTCCTGAGTGAATGACTTGGGACAGGAAGGCTGATAGAAGTTAGTATAAGACATTCTATTTAACATCGGAGTGGGGTGAAGGATGTATTCCAGATTGACGAGTATGCCGTCAAGGAATACGAGACATGAACAATATGTTTCAAATCTTTGGCCAAAGTATCACAAGCTGCTGATTGCATTGTCCTATGTCACCTAGTCTGAGGGACATGATGCCGATGAATAATGGTAACAATTATTCAGATAGGTTCCTTGGATAGAGCATTCTGAAATCCCAGATTAGGGAAGAGAACCGCAAGAGTGAAGTGTTAAAATAAAAATGCCAACTCTATGATACTCATGAATAGATCGGTAGATCACCGAGTCATGGAATGAATAGATCGGTGGTACACCGAGTCATTACAGTTGCATATGGTTATCTGTTATAAGAATGATTGTTATGATCTATGAGTTCTAAATTATGTATTTAGAACTAGAAAGCACTTATCAAAAAAAAAAAAAAAAAATCTTGTTCTAATATGTTAAAATGGGAATGTTACATCTTGGTATCAGAGCTCAAGGTTACAGCTCTTGGACCTATTGTGTCCATAATCTGATAAAAACCTGAATTTTCTTGTAACAGAAAATGGTTAGAACAAGAGGGAACGTTGTGAATAATGCTCCACCAGGGAAGGGGCAGCAACAACCCAAAAACTTGATGAGATCCTTGCTGCCCTATTGGACACAAGAGATCGTTTGGCTGTACTTGAACAACAAGTAATGGGAAATGAGGAGGATGAAGAAGCTGGTAATGACAATCAGCTACCTCTTGAGGACAACCCCAATATGGGTGTTGGTAATAACAATAGAAATGTACCTGTCCAACCAGAAAACAAAAAGGCCAGGTTGGCAGTGGAACTCACTAATGATATAAAAAGGATAAGTCCACCTAAATATGATGGCACCACATTAGGAGATGGAGCTGAGAACTGGCTCAGCGAGATGGAGAAGTACTTTGCAATAAGAAACTTCTCTGAGGAAACCAAAGCTATTTGGGGAGCCTATCAGCTTTCCCACGAAGCATCTTCGTGGTGGGACAGCCGTAAAGCTGAGCTAAATATTGATGAGACCAATATCACTTGGGATCAATTTAAAGGCTATTTTAGGCAATGTTGGCTGCCACAACTTTTCTATGATCAAAAAATGATAGAATTCTAGAACTTAGCTCAAGGGAAGCTAACGTAACTGAATACTGGGAGTGGTTTACGAAACTCCTCAAGTACGTACCGCAGTATCAAACTGACGAGAAGTTCAGAATACGGAAATTTATCATGGGACTAAATCCCGTGATAGGAGGAGAGGTCGATGTTCACAGCCCAACCACTATGGAAGGGGTTGTTGAAAAGGCCATAAGGCAAGAATAAAAATTAAAGGCTATTTCTACTCATAAAGAGGAAGTGCGGAAGAAGATTGCAAACCCTTCTTCAACTTCACTTGCACCCAAAAAGGGGCCATGGAAAAAGTTTGGAAACAGAAGTAAGTTTCCAGTGGATAATAGTAAGAAAACGATAGCGAATAAGCCTCACTGAAATGTAAGGGATAGTTTTGCTAAAAATTATAACAATGGGCGAAGTCCTATGGAGGACAACGTGATAATTTTAAGGTGGAAGTAATTTTGAGCCTAAAAAGGGACTGTAGAGGCTTCTATAATTGTGGCAAAGACCACTACGTAAATCGGTGCCCTTTAAGAAGGATGATCATAATCAAAGAAAGATAAGATACATGCTTTGTGCAGAGCATACAAGCAAGTGAAAAGCAAGTGACACCTATAGAAGTTTGGGTAAGTTATTTGGCATACTTGTCACTATTATTTTTGATACAGGAGCTACTGAATGTTTTATTTCTAGTAAATTTCCTTCTAAACTTAAAAGAAAAGCTGGAAAAATGGATAAATCTTGGGTACCGCATAAAGATGGTAATAATTTTGTTCATACAGTGAGTATGTGTCTTTTTGGGGTAGTCCTTGACTTACCTAACTTTTCCACGGAAGTTGACCTTTATGTTACACCTTTGGGATCCTATGACATTGTCATCGGTGTCAATTGGTTAGCTGACCATAAAGCAAAAGTAGACTACTTTGAAAAGAATATAAGATGTTTAGATGATCGGCTGAAAGCAACAGAGATTCAAGGTGTGAAACGGGAAATTTTAGTTAGAAAACTGTCAGCTATGCAACTTAAAAAGGCTAAAAACAAGGATGTACCTTATATGCAAAGTAAAGATATCTAAATTTTCAAAGAAGATGGTGATTCCATGAAATGATTCCCACTGTTGCAAAGTTTCAAGGATGTATTTCCGAGGAATTACTAGGTTTACCACCCAAGAGGGAATTTTATTTCACCATTGAAATCAAACCAGGGATGGAACCTATTTCTAAGGCACCTTATCGGATGACTACTACAGAGTTAGTCGAGCTTAAGGCACAATTGCAAGAACTTTTGTCTAAGGGTTTGATTAGACCAAGTGTTTCACCTTGGGGAGCGCCAGTAATATTTGTAAAAAAGAAAGACGGAACACTTAGACTATGTATTGATTATCGGATGTTGAACAAAGCAACAATTAAGAATAGATACCCACTTCCAAGGATTGATGATCTATTTGATCAGATGCATGGAGCAGCGGTTTATTCCAAGATAGATCTTTGATCTGGTTATCATCAATTAAGGATTAGAGAAGAAGATATTCATAAAACAACTTTCCGAACCAGGTACGGACATTATGAGTTCACGGTTTTACCCTTTGGATTAACTAATGCACCCGTAGCTTTTATGAACTTAATGAATAATATATTTCAAGAATATTTGGACAAGTTTGTGCTTGTATTCTTGGATGATATTCTCATATATTCTAAAAGTGTCGAAGAGCACAATGAGCATTTGAAGATAGTTTTGGAAATTTTGAGAAAAAGAAAGTTGTACGGTAAGTTATCCAAATGTTCTTTCTTTGATACTGAAGTTCACTATTTGGGTCATGTCATTAGTAAAGAGGGAATTGCAGTAGATCCTTCAAAAATAGTGGCAATAACCGAGTGGCCTGCACCAAAGAATGTACATGAAGTAAGAAGCTTCATGGGCCTTGCTGGTTATTATAGAAAATTTGTTAAGGATTTTTCTAAAGTGGTTGCACTGATAACTTCATTGCAGAAGAAGGATAAGAAATTTATTTGGAATGATAAGTGTGAAACTTCTTTCAAAAGTTTGAAAAGCCAGTTGACTTCAGCACCTATATTAGCTGTACCGGACCCTAATGGGAACTTTACTATTGTAACGGATGCTTCTGGGGAAGGCCTTGGAGGTGTTTTGTTACAAAATGATCAAGTCATAGCATATGAAAGTAGAAAACTTAAGTTACATGAGCTGAATTATGCCCCTCATGATTTAGAGCTTGCTGCAATTGTTCATGCACTTCAAGTATGGAGGCACTATTTACTTGGGAAACCTTTTGAGTTGAAAACTG
The DNA here is from genome assembly GCA_018340775.1 of Taxus wallichiana var. yunnanensis. Classification (NCBI taxonomy): domain Eukaryota; kingdom Viridiplantae; phylum Streptophyta; class Pinopsida; order Cupressales; family Taxaceae; genus Taxus; species Taxus wallichiana. The sequence continues at coordinate 308,780,014 of CM031235.1, forward strand.
ATCACTTAGGGCTGAAATATATTTTCACTCAGCCTAATCTAAATGCAAGACAACGAAGGTGGTTAGAGTTTTTATCTCAATATGATTTTGATATTAGCTACATCAAAGGGAAAGAGAATAGAGTAGCGGATGCTCTAAGTCGTAGGAAGCACATTTCTACTCTTATAACATTAAGAACTTAGTTTAAAGATGAGGTAAAAAGTGCCTCAGAATCTGATATATACTTTCAGCAAGTAAAAGTAGCACTTGCTGCAGAACCAAAAGATGAAAGGTATAAAGGTTTTCATTTTGATAATGAAGGAATCTTACGTTATGAAAACAGGGTATATGTACCTTTGTTAAATGATTTGAGAAAGAAATTGTTAGTTGAATTTCATAATTCGCCCTTCTCTGGACACCCGGGTATCACAAAAATGCTTTCTGATCTAAAACAACAATACTTTTGGAAAGGTATGAAAAAGGATGTTATTGATTTTGTGACCCATTGTCTGAATGTCAACGGGTTAAGGTAGAACACATGCACCCTACTGGTCTATTATATCCCCATAGCATACCGCAGTATAAATGGAAAGTAATAAGCATGGACTTTGTACAAGGGTTGCCTATGTCGAGAAATAAACATGATGTTATCTTGGTAGTTGTAGAAAAACTAACAAAGGTAGCTCATTTCATCACTGAAATCTAAAGGATGATTCTCCAGTGTTAGCAAAAATATTCGTGCACAAAATTTTCAGGTTACATGGAGTACCAGAATTGATTATATCTGACAGGGATCCTAGAATGACATCAAGATTTTGGCAAACGCTTAATACAACTCTTGGAATGAAACTAAACTTCAGTTCTGCATATCATCCGGAAACGGATGGACAAACCGAGAGAGTAAATCAAGTGTTGGAAGATATGTTGCGAATGTATTGCATGGATCAACAGTATAAATGGGAAGAGTATCTTCCATTAGTTGAGTTCGCATACAACAACACTTATCACTCATCTCTTAAAATGGCACCTTTTGAGGCACTTTATGGAAGAAAGTGCAGAACCCCTGTTAGTTGGGATAGTATTGAGGACAGAGTGGTAATTGGGCCAGAAATCCTCACTGAAATGGAACAACAAGTTAAGATGATTCGTGAACGATTGAAGGAAGCAGCAGATAGGTAGAAGAGCTATGCTGACCTAAAGCGGGTTGATCGAAAGTTTGAACTTGGTGAAAAGGTTTTTCTTCATGTTAAACCTAGAAAGAGTTCTATAACTTTTGGCAAGGCTGCCAAGTTGTCACCTCGTTACGTGGGACCTTTCAAAATTGTCAAAATAATCAATCCTGTAGCTTATCGATTAGCATTACCACCTACTTTGTCTCGCATGCATGATGTTTTCCATATTTCTTTGCTTAAGAAATACGTTTCAGACTTGTCACATGTTTTAAATTGGAATTCCTTGCAGGTCCAAGACCCAGGAATAATCATGGTTAAACCCACACGAGTGCTGGAAACTCACCAATTGCATTTGAGAAATCATGAAATACAACAATGTAAGGTCCAGTGGGACCAGTTTAATGAAGAGAGTGCAACTTGGGAAAATATGGAAGAGATGAAAGTTGTTTTTCCCTTTCTTTTTGAACAGAATGGAATCTGTTGACAAAAAAATTTTAATTATTATGAACTTATCTTTTTCATGTCTTTATGAAAGCCAGCTTGAGGCAAACATTATTCAGGTTGAATAAATTGTATCATGACATTGATTTATGAAATAATTCATGTTGGAATTGGTCTTTTGTATTGTGAACTAATAAATTGGTTGACCTGAAGGTAAATCAAAATATGTAATCATCGGGACGATGAATCTTTTAGGAGGGAAGCATGTAACACCCTGAACTATTGTTACTTCCTCCTGAGCATTCAAGTGTTGATATATGATTTCTTCTGTATAAGGACATGTTCCTTTGGGTTGTGAAGTCATGCTTGATATGGATTATATCTCCTTTGCTCTTGAAGATCTTTGACTCAGCCTTGGATCAGTTGCATCGATCCAAGGAATGTTTTAAGCTTATTCAGGATGAACAAAATTTATGGACCTTACGAAAGTTACAAGGTCTGAATGAGTTTGAATGAACAATTTTGGAGTTTAACTCAGGCTGATCATGATAAATGAAATTTGGTTCCAGATATCGTAACATCAGGAAGGCCTAGACCTTAAGCCGTAAGATGTTCTTGGGTATACAATAAGCTTTAATTAGCAATGCCAAATAGATCCTTTACAAGAATGTTTTACCCTGTTTGGCTCTAATACTGATTGGTCCTACTTGGGAGACCTAGACTGGATTCATTAAGGTTAATAACCTTAACCTAAACTATAACCTATTGGTTAAATAATTGCTAATATAACCTAGCCCTAAACTATAAGCTTAATGCTCCTAAGGTTAGCTACACCTAGCACTATGGAAGTAAGACTAATGTCTTACCTTATGATCTAACCTATGTTTCTAACCTATCTTAACTAATGATAAGAATGGAGGGGGACCTATGAAAGGGCATGAGCCATGGGTGGTGCTTTCCATGGAATTTATGAGGGGGATAAGGATTGAAGGACTTGGGATGACCGTCGTCAAATTTGGCGCGAGGTTGCCAACGGCTATATGACTGACGTGGCAAGATCACCAAGTATGGGAATGTTTGTTTTTTTTCTTTTGGAGATCACCAACTTTGGTGGTCGGTGGAAATGGAGAATAGGCGGGAAGATGGGAGTTAATGCAAATAATGAACTTCGGTTCCCGAGCACGGATTGCTTGGGAAGGCATGCAAATGGAAAATTGTTCGGTTGTTTGGTTTTCCATGCATTTCATTTTTCGCTTTACTTGAGCACTGGTTCTTCGAACTAGTCATCTACTCTGTGTTGCATGGCAACTTTGAGAATTTCTAGCTTCCTTCTCTGGTCAGGAAAGTTTATAAGGCATGAAGGTAACAATTTATTATTGTTTAATCTATCGTGGAAGAAGAAGAGAAGGTGTGAGCACATTCACGAGGTCTTCTTCGGATTTTTAAGCGAAGCACACTATCAGCATGATAGGCCCTAACTTTTAAAAATTTTGCTTTCCTTCAAATGCTTTCATTAAAACAACTCTGTTTCGTGATCTTTACACATTGGTTTGAAGCAATGTATCGGGTTCTTCTTTTCTTGTGGATTTAGGAATCCTGGTTATGCGAAGACTCTGTTGAAATGTTTTGCTCTATTTATTTTATGGACTCATCTTCGGCTGAAGACCTTGCTGTGTTAGGATGTTGTTGAACTTTTGTTGAATCTTTGCTGAGTATACTTATAGATTTGACTTCTGTTAAAATGCTTTCGTGTTTACATTTGGTTCGACTCTGTTGAAATGTGTGCTGGGATTACATACGAACATGACTCTGTTGGAGTCCCTGCTGTGTTTTTAGTATTGGTTCGACTTCTGTTGAAGTCTTTGCTGAGTTTATGTTATGGAAGTGACTTCTGTTGAAGTCCTTGCTATGTTTATTTTTCTTTTGAACTCGACTTTTGTTGAAGTCCTTGCCGTGTTTTCATATTCGTTCAACTTCTGTTGAAGTCCCCATTGTGTTTACATTTTGGATTGACTTCTGTTGAAGTCCTTGTTGTGAATACATAGGGATTCGACTTCGGTATATGTTGTTCCTTGCTTCTTGATCGACTGAGGTAATGGGTTCCTAACTGTACCATGTTAGACATTCTGCTGGGTGATTTCTTGATTGAGGATTGACATGAAAAGAAATTGATGTGTCTTATTTGGTTGGTTTAGTGATTATCGTTTGGTCGTATGAGATCTTTTTGTTTCTTGATAGCTTCAGGTGAATATATAGATGGATTTAGAGGAAAATGTAATTCCTTCTATAGAGCTCGACTGGTTTAGAGGCATGCATATGAAATATGTTGATTACAAGTCTGTACTTCTGCAGAAAAGGGTCTGGGTGGTCAATGGTTATGGGTTCTGTAAGGAATGAAATATTTAGTTTAATTGTGTTTTCTTTATGATTTTACTTGGTTAATGGGAACACAGTTTGACTGGGAGAAATCTTGCTTTGGGGAAACTCTGTTCCCTAACAGAGTATGGGAAATTTTAGATCCGCATGGATGGAAATCAGTTTGTATACTAGAATATGAATGACTTCATGATGTTGCCTGTAGCGACCTTGAAATCATTAATAGAATTCATTTATTATCATTGGAAGTGCTATTTGTCTGGTATCCTTGAATGCAATAACAAATTATCCAATGTAGATAGTCAATGTAACTTGTTGGTATGCAACGATAGCAGTTACCCTAACTCGTAGTCTAAAATGATTCGAGTCCTGGGTGAAGGATAGATTGTTTTAATTGGATCAGGATTGTGGTCTGATATTGGAACGTATGTGTCTTTCGTATATATCAATCTGCGGTTTTGTTAATATGCAATTTCAAGACCCTAGAGATCGTAGGGTGACCTTTTGAATGGTTCTACCGGTTTGGGAACTAATGGTAAACTTGGGAGTTGATTTCTTGCTTTCTTTCTTCCCTAAATGAATTCAAGATTGATTGTATATGTTTTGCTCCTGGAAAGTTGGTACTGTCCTGAACTTGTTTGGAATGGAGATCTGAATGCCTCTGTTCTTTCTCTTAGATTGTAAAGTATATGTTGATATAGAGCTTTTTGAATAGGAAAATATTCTCTCCCTTGTCTGGAAATTATGTGTGCTCTTTTCTTTTATATCTCTATGTGGACCCTACGGTACGGGCATAAGAAGAATAGATTGTTAAATTTGTAAAAAGAGACTGGTAAGTACTGACTCTTGACCGGAGTCTTCTTTCCTTACCAACAGTTATATTATTACCCTGGTTGAGTTATTCAGTTATCCACTTTTATAAAATAGTATTGTAGTATAAGTGGTATACTTATTATTGTCATTGAAATAATGCTATGAGTATAAAGGAATTCATGTCAGTTGAACTTGCTGGAGGTTATAATCTGTCTTTGCTTGAATTGTTGAATGCACATTTGTCGAAACACGTACTGATAGGAATTCATTCTTGAATGGAGTAATTTTGTTGGATTATTACTGTCCTCGGTTTTCAGATGGATGGATATTGTGGTTTCATTTGTTTCTTCTTAGACTATATATATGTATAGGATGAATCATCTGAAAAATATTTATGTTTAACTGGCAGTTATAATATGAGTTATGTGTTAAAGTTATATTAGAATTGTAGGAAGATGATTAGCCTGATTCATGTTTAAGGATTTGAAGATTTGATTTCATTTGAACAGGTTGTTTAATGAGAACAATTGGTGGAATGCAATTGTTTTAAGAATTAGTGCTTATCATGCTTAGTTCACCGAACTGACCCGTGTTAGCAATTTTTGCAGATGGTCATCGTAAGTGGTAAAGGCACGCAGATCTGATATGATGCTCAGATTGTTTAATCTGGTTTTATGATGAATTCCAATTTGATTTCTCTATTTGTACTATATGAAGAAAGTTGTTCTTTTGTTGTTGAGTGTTGTATCAAATATGCTGAAGTGCATAAGTTGTAATTGTATGGCTTGGAAATAAATGAAAAAGGGAAAAATGTTACTTATGTGGCTGCATTTTTAATTGATGGATTGATCTTCTTAGGTTCGATTGATTTTAAGTGCATTTTTATTATTTTATACCATAGAGTTATTTGGATTCTCTAAGTAGGCCTTGTAAAGATTATGTGACTGAATACTTCGTGAATGATTAGTAATTCTTTTATGTTATGAATAAGGCTAAATTGGAAATTAGTCCACTACTTTTGAGAAGTTAAGGTTAAAGTACACCTCAATAGGTAGCTGAAACGGGAAGAGTAATCTATTACTCCCTATCCATGATCTAAGTCAAGGCAACGTAACTGATGATTTTAAATCACTATATCTTAATAACAATAAGTAAGATATATTTCAGTCTTGAGAACTGATATAAACTCATATGGGTATAGTTAGCATCCTTATGAGAGGACTTAGGGCTATTGCCCAATTTCGTTGATTAAGATTTTTGTGAATCAATGATCTCCTTGATGAGATCTCAAATCTTATTAAACTTCTCTCTGTGAAATGGATCTTAATTAAGTAAGGCAACTCAAAGGTGAGGAACCCGGGGTTGGGAAAAGACTACCTAGATAGGAGAGTCTTATAATTTAATTTCAACTCAACTTAAGTAACTCCTTGTAGTTATGTAAATCTTTCCGAGGCGGTTTGTAGGATGTCGACACATGTCAACTACAGGGTTGTACCTTCGAGAAGATTAGGATCTTCACGAGGATACAATAATGCAGGTGACCTATGGTGACACCCTTTGCATTGATCGTTAAGATTTACACCTTAAACTCGAACAAGTTTTTACTCTGGGACTGGTTAGGAACATGGTCATGTTATGAGGCTGCCCTTGGAGACTCGGGGTACCTTGACACACAGGGTTAACTGGGGTTGACCCAGTATGTCAGCTTACCCTAGTCCTAGAGCATCCTTATAACATTTGTCATGTTATTAATCCGTTCCTGAGTGAATGACTTGGGACAGGGGAGGCTGACAGAAGTCAGTATAAGACATTCTATTTAACATCGAGTGGGGTGAAGGACGTATTCCAGATTGATGAGTATGCCGTCAAGGAATACGAGACATGAACAATATGTTTCAAATCTTTGGCCAAAGTATCGCAAGCTGCTGATTGCGTTGTCCTATGTCACCTAGTCTGAGGGACGTGATGCCGATGAATAATGGTAACAATTATTCAGATAGGTTCCTTGGACAGAGCATTCTAAAATCCCATATTAGGGAAGAGAACCGCAAGAGTGAAGTGTTAAAATAAAAATGCCAACTCTATGATACTCATGAATAGATCGGTAGATCACCGAGTCATGGAATGAATAGATCGATGGTACACCGAGTCATTACACCGCATATGGTTATCTCATTATAAGAATGATTGTTATGATCTCATGAGTTCTAAATTATGTATTTAGAACTAGAAAGCACTTATCAAAAAAAAAAATGTGGTAAAGACTCTCTTAGCAGATAGAGACATTGGCTATGGACACCTCGGTGAGCACAAATTTACTAAGTATGTTTCCTTTTCACAAAATGGGACATGCCATACCGGAATGGAAGTGGGACACCATTTCCATGGATTTCATTATTGGGCTACCTATGTCGAGATATCACCATGACACCATTATGGTCACGGTTGATAAATTGACAAAAGTGGCTCACTTTTCTCCGGTGAATACCACTTATAAAGCTAGAGTAGTGGCACAAGTATATTTGGATGAGATCATTAGGTTGTATAGGATTCCATGGAAGATCATTTATGACCGTGATCCATTGTACACTTCACACTTTTGGACTACCATGCAGTATGTCCTCAAGATGAGGATTAACTTCAGCACAACATATCACCCTGAGATAGATGGATAGACCGAGTAAGTGAATCATATTTTTGAGGATATGCTCGGGATTTATGTGATGGATCAAAATTCTAAGTGGGAGGAGTACTGTACTTAGTGGAGATTTCCTATAATAACAGCTTTTGAGTTCTATAGGCATGGCTCCTTTCGGGCATTATATGGTAGAGAGTGCGAGACACCCCTTAGTTGGGACGGAGTTAGAGGAAAGAGTATCTCTTGGACCAGTTATTTTACAAGACGTGGAGCAGTGCAGTAGTGTTGACCAGGCAGAGATTGCAGGAGGCACGGGACATGCGAGAAAAGTATGCAGATCAGCATAGGATTGATCATAGTTTTGATGTGAGCATGAAGGTGTTCCTTCGTGTTAGACCACATAAGAGCCCTATCCATTATGGAAAAGTTTCTAAGTTAGCTCCTCAATTCATTAGTCCTTTTGAGATCTTGGAGTGTATCAGCCCTTTGGCCTACTGTCTAGCATTTCCACCCAACTTGTCTCGCATACATGATGTGTTTCATGTTTCTATCCTTAGGAGGTACATTTCATATCCTTCTCATGTGTTGGACTGTACATCATTATAGGTGCAAGATCAGGGGCAGGTGATTGTGGATCCCATCCATATCATAGATTACAGGACCCTAGGCCTTTAAGGCAGAGGGATTGATCATGTACACGGTACAATGGGACAGATACGACGAGACTACAACAACTTGGGAGGATGCCATAGTATTACGAGTGTAGTTTCCACATTTGTTCTAGTGACTTCAAGGAGGAAGTCAAGTCTAAGGGGAGGTGGATGTATTGCCCACTTCCTTAGACACCATTTTATACTGATTTTGATACTATTGATTGTATTATGGACACTATTATGTTTTGTTTTGGTATGATGGTTAGATGTTAGATCATGGATTATTATTGATCCGGATTCAGTTATCATGTTTGATGATTACTAGAGACATTTCTTAGATATGGATGAGGGTATACTGTTTGACATGGACATAATATCTATGTTGATTTAGACTTGTGACATTGGATATTTTGAGTAGATCTAGTATGGAATAGTATAGATGATGATATAGTTGATTAATTAATTGAAAATGATAATGTTGAATTCTTGATATTGTTGTGATTCATGTGTTTAGATGATTTTGAAATGTTGTTTTTATCATTTTCAATGTTTTGATATGGCCGCGAGGCCGAAGGAGTTATTTGCATTTTGTAGGTTAAAAATTACAACAATGTCGAGGACTGGAGACTAACCATATTGGAATTCTGAGTGAATTCAACAAGGTCACCATGGCAACTGTGTTATGTGTTTGTGTGTTGAGTTATGTTAGGATTTCCCATGGGGGGATTTCCATTATATGTGACCATGGGATATGTGTTTTATTATGTGTTCCTTTTAATTATTATTGTATGTGTTTTATTAGTAATGTGTTCCTTCTTTTAGTTAATTTAAATGTGATAGTTTTAATGTGAGAGTCCTATAGTTAAACTTTATTTAAATTAAATTGGGATATGGAATGTAATGAATAAAGTTGTTGATTTTAAATATTAATGTTGGAAGAGTGTGTAAGTTAATGTTGTAAGAATGTGTAAGAAATTTGTAAGAGTATGTAAGGCAGATTTTGGAATGTTAAACACTTCATCTCCTTAGGAATTCGAATTTGTCCTTGGAGGCTTGTGGGACAAGTTAAACTTGTCCCACACCTCTTAAAATGATCCACCAACCATGCCTATGGTTTGGAGGTTAAATTTAGGAATTTATAATGCATTTTGAAGTGACAATATGTAAGTTTTAATTGCACTTCCCTTACATATTTTTAATTCAGTCCTTTTGGAGTGTGTAAGTGATATTGTCATTTTATATTATTGTGATTTGGTGAAGGATGTTGAATTTCCTCTTGGGGTTGAGGAAGAATGATGTGGCATCCCACATGGATCCACATCATCCTCTTCTCTTCCCTCTCCTATAAAAGTGAAACTCCTTGCTTGTTTATGGTTGTTGAAACTTTGTTATTTTCCTCTTGGGGGCACATTTTTGTTGCTGTTTTGGAGCTTGTTGTGGAGGAAGCTTGGAGTCTTTTTGCATGCTTATAATTTTTGGTTTTGGACTGCACTTTGACATTGTGGAAAGCTTGTGAGTTTGGAACAAACTCCATTATGGATAGGTAGGCATCTTGAGCTATTTTTTAAATGTTTTCCTTCTCTTGCATGTATGTTTAAATGGTGTTTGTGTTTGTGTTCTTGGCTGGTCAGGTAGATTGCTTAGGTCATGGTGTAGGAGAAGGCTATGGGGATTTCATATCGGGGGATAATGGATTGCCAATGGCACTATTTTATTATGGAGGTAGTTTTGGTTTGGGATCCACCTTAGAAAAGAAACTGCTTGCATTTCTTACTTTTGGGGGGGCATAAGGGATAAACTTTGGGGGCATAAGGAGGGGTTGGGAGATATAAGGTTTATGGGATTTGATGTACTTAATGGCGGCATGATTTTGGTGGATGCCCAATTCCAAATTGGGAGGCATACGGAGTTCCCCATAGTCCTTGCTCTTGTTTGGCTTGCTTGATCAAGCCTATGTGTTGTGTGAATGATTTAAAATCTAGTGGATACTATTGTCTTTGTTTGGACTATATTTTCTATTTTTTCTTGCAATGTGAAGAATTTTTCTTGTTTGTTGTAGAAACCATTGTTGCCATGTGTTTATGTTCATACTTTATTTCAATATAGTTGGGGCTCGGGGCCAATGAGGAAGGATGGCTTCTCCCTTCTCATTGGATGTCTTTGTTGGGTGGAGAGCGTTGCCTTTCCCCCTTCCTTGTTGTGATAAAAAAAAAAATGATGGAGAAACTAGCATGTTGTTGTTTAGAGAAAGAAGAAATTTACAGCTTGATAATCCCTTTCTTTTGAGAAAATTTAATGTAACCTTTCCCACCTTGAGTGGATGAGATGTATAGTAGTTGTAATGTGAAGTTATCACATTGTAGATGGAAGTTGAAATTGAATTGAGAAAAGAAGAATTATACTTGTTCTCTATTTTTGCAAAGGAAATGTAAAGGATATTATAAGCATTGTATTTTGTATTTTGTAATCAAATTGGAAGAGTGATAAGTTGTAAAAATGTTATTGAAATATGAATAAAGGATGGAATTAGTTTTTAAATTGTAATGTATATTGGATTTGAAATTGTTGTCAAGAGAATGAGATTTCTATTTTGGAAAGGAATAAGAAACAATGTTGTATACTTTATGTATTGTATTTGAAAACAAATGGAAATTGATAAGTTGAAAGGATGTAATTGTTTATCATTAAAAGATTGCATTCCTTTCTCAAAAGTGTATTGCATATTAGATTTGGATTATTATTGAAGTTTGGTCTCTCTGTTTGGAAAAGAAAGAATGCGTGGAAATGAAAGACAGTGTTGTATTCTTTGCAAAATGCATATTTGAATTGAAATCTGAATTGTAATCTAACTTAGAATTGAATATAATATTTAATAAGAAAATATATGAGACCAATTAGAAACTATAAACACTTTTAAATGATAAATTGGCATGTAGACTTAAAAGAAACAGTTCACTGATTTAAAACTTCATTCTGGCAATTTACATTTTATTAAAAATGAACAGTTCATACTTACACCAAGAAAAAAGATATTAAACATTGAAATTTAGACTTATTAATACCTAAGGAACTCAAATTTACTATAACAGCTTAAGAAATAATCTCCAAAACTTAATAAAATTCAATTCGAGCTTACACTTGTTGTTTTTCTGCTTGCCGGAAAAATGCAAACTTGAACAAATTGGACAAATTGACTTCACTAAAACACTATAAACACTCCCTAGAACATTCCTCCATGTTTTTTTGACATGTTGAGTGAAGGAGGAATCCAAAATTAACCAAAATATGAAGCTGCAAATTGCAAGTTCACAAATTAAAAGCTTGCAGATAATTTTTGTAAAATTGACCATTAAGAACTTAACAAAAAGTAAAATTTATGCTTCTTGTGTAAATATGGCATCAAGAGCTTTCCAAAAAGTCCTTGTTTTCAAAAAACCGAGCTTTCTAGCTCAAGTTATGGTACTTTGAAATTTTTGAGCTTGAGCGGAAAAATTTGGGAAAATTTTCCCTGGCGGGCCCACAAGCCAAAAATTTCCTGTCTTTTCGGCCTTAGGAAAATTTTTAGAAATTTTGGACCTTGGGAAAATTTTTACTTTTCCCTCCACCGGCCCGTAGCCAATCAGAGGGCACCACGTGTCCTCTAGGGGCTGAGGCGGAGGTGCAGATTAATTTTAACCCTTAAACTTTTTTGAAATTTTTTTGAAAATTTTAAATTTTCCCTCCACTGGCCCGCAACCAATCAGAGGCTACCACATGTCCTCATGAGGCAGCAGTGGAGGCACGGAAACTTTTTGCCCTTTGAGTTTTTTTGAAAATTTTGGAAAAAATTTCCATTTCGCCCGTCGGCCCGCAGCCAATCAGAGGGTGCCACATGGCACCTTGGGGTGGCAACGAAGGTTCAGGAGAAATTTTTCTTTTGCGTTGGATGGGGATAATTCCACCCCACGACCCACCATCCCACCAAAGGATTTTTCCCCTCCTCTTGACACGTGTCCCCTTTGGGGAAAATTTGATCCCAAAACTCCGTTGGACCATATCTTGAGTTCCCGAAGGAGTTAGGAGGACTTCTTTATATCACTAGAAAGGTGAGAAAATTTCCTATCCAATGGGAATGGTTTAGAAAATTTTGGAAGCATTAAGTATGAGAAAAATCTAGTTGAAACTATGAGCCTGTTAGAGAGTGGGTATAGGGGTAGATTTCTCCCTGAAACTAACTAGAACATGTAACCCTAAAATTTGAACCTTGTGAACTTGATATAAGTAAATAAAGGAAATTTGTGTTTTGGTAAATAGGTTTTGTTCCAGAACCTACCAGTGGCAAACTATTGTCTGGAAACTCGGTTGTGTTCACCTCTAATTCAAAAAAAATTATCCCATAATTTTCTAGCTAACCCTAGGTTGTTTCTTTTGTCTCAAGTGGTTGTTTAAATGGGCACTACACTCTTGGTATACTTCCTTTTAATGTACCAAATTTGGATACTTGGCATGTATTACTTCCTCCCTCGTGATGAGGGGTTTGGCCTTTAGATTCTCATGCAATTGTGTTGCCTCAATGCACATTATGACCAACATGGGTTTTAACTTTGGATTAGGAATATCTTTAGGCATGTACTTGATCAACATTAGCATGTTATACCTTGATCATCCCCACGCCCTCGGGATTCTTCTTGTTTTTTATCATGTGCTCATATAGGTCTAGGAAATCCTCTAACTTATGTTGTTTCCCACACCATGAGAAAAATATATTATGAGGAAATTCACGTTGATAATGATTAGGGGACAAAAAGTGTAACAAGTCCCTATAGTGAACCCGCATCTACCACCACCATGACCTTAGCCTTGATATCACCTTCGGAAGAATCCATTTCTATTATCCCAATTGTTTCACTCTTCATTATGTTATCCTTCCCGATTCTTTGATCTTATCACCACACTATTCTAGCGTATACCGCTTTCAATGGCTTCATGGATATGATCAATTGGTATACAATCAATAGTGTTAAGGGTATGGGTATTGAAAATCTTACAATACATGAAAACATTCTTCCGAATCATGTGTTGCAAAAGAGGACAATTATAGTCACTTATTTTCAATCAGCTTTCTTATACGTAATAACCCTTCATCTAGTAAAAATGAATGCTCACCGAAATGCGCAAATTTACTAGGTCCCTCCTTTCAGACTGGCTTAAGAATATGTTACCATACATGTTCATGATTAATAGTAACAAATCATACATTCAAGAGTACATCATTACAAAATCCATAAGGAAACACATGTAATAAAATAATAACAGATCGTATAAACACTAAGATCATTTTCACTATGTGATCACCATACTCGATACATTAATTACTAGATTCAATGCATAATGATCCATTAATAACCAAAATATTACATAGAAGAATATGTATATATAATAATAGTCACCAACTAGTCATGTGCACCAATATACTAGAGTAACATGAATATATTACATCACATGGATTCGTACATGATCTTTAATACATGGTACTCAAAAAATGAATTACATATATATATATATATATATATATATATATATATAGAGTGGGACTTTCCTTCATCACCCATGCATTCCCAAAATAGATTGCATGCTCAAAATAGACAATATGCATGATTTTCTAACAATCCTAATAATAGATTAATCCTAAAGATAAACTCCGCTTTAATCCTATTATTATCTTCCATGCATGTGTTCAAACTAAAAGTTCCTTCTCCAAAAATATCCTTTTCTTGGAATCTACATCTTCAAGCCTTTATCTTTACTTGGGCGTGACTCCATCCACTTTTCCTATGTTTAACCTACTTTTGGAAAATGGCTAAGTTTGTGGTTAGTATGCACATTCACACATGTAATCCCTTCTTATTCTTCTTGTGCACTCCTTCTTCTAGTTGTATACACTCTAATCCAATATGATAGTTAGTCATTTTAACCATCCAATATTACCCAACACTAGGTATGTTGTCCATCATCGGAAACACCAAAACTTGTTCGACAAAAATAATTGTAGAACTCTCAACAGGAATCTTGAATGAAAGAATAAGAATTATCTTGTTCCAAAAAATTCATAGAATTAATCCATGCTAGAATGGAGGACAACCGAAACTCCTCGATCAAAATATTATCCAATTCCTTCCACCCTTCCAACTCCTTTCTTTCTTGTATCAATGCATTTTCAACAATGTCGGGACATTTACAAGAGTTAAGTCATCAATCTTCCCCCTTAGCTACTTTGTATGAAGGCTTCCATCTTCATATCTGCATCATTTAACACATCCATCCTACATGTGATCTAGGAAAATGGCTCTTTCAACCATTCCTTGAGCAAGGTTTTCAGTAAGCTTATCACTTCCCTTTTCTACTCCACCTCAGACAAGATCTTTTCTCATTTTGCCCTATTATTTTTATGTTTTTCCTCAAATTCTTTCAACTCGCTTCATCCCTAACAACAAGAAAGCCCACAACTTGATTGAAGTTTTCACAATTTTCATACACCACCTTTGTAACTTACACAACCACTTTGATTTCTGTAGATAATCGATAATATTGCACAAGGTGTGATTCGATCCATGCCTTGTCATCCTACTTCATTTACACACTAGAACTTATTATGTATATTACAAGGTGTGAACTTATTTATGTGTGATCATGTATGCTAGATTCTCTAAATAATGTAGGACTATTTCATCCTTTGGCTGAACTTAGTCCACCAAGTACACTGTAAGTGTAATTACATTTTTAATTCATTCTACCTTCTTATATGGCCACGCATTCACCCCTTTTCCTCACATACATCCTCCATTAATTACACGATGATCTTATATTTTTAATTTATCTCTTTATCTCTCTCCCATATCTTCCTATACTTCTCCTCAATTTCCTTACGTGGGTTCCTAATCTGCAGTCCATATCAAAAATTATAACACCAACATCTCGTTAATAATTTATTGATTACATTACATTCTTATTTAGAATTCTATTATTGGATATGCCTCTCCCGGTATGGAATTTAGTCGGTCTCAGTCAATGATTTTATGCTAAATTCAAACTCTTACTCCTCCAAGTGTAACTATAATTCCTAGGAGAGCATCTTCGGGGCGCGCAGTAAGGCTTCTTTGCTTTTGAAAAATGAACAACAAAACAAGTCCCTTACTCGCCACGATGCTTTGTAATCTCGTGCACAACACATTATTTAGATCATCTTCATATTGCATCATAGGGCCATGGGGTATGTGACTTGGTCTTCTATTCTTCCCACATGTCCCCGTCAGAAATCTAAATGTAAGGATGGTCTTTGTGCTACCTCTTGTTATTCCTTTACACTTTTATTCATCATGTTCTATTATGTGCTCAATTTTTTATTGGATCTGAATTCAATTTATAGCCCAATAAAGCATGATTAACTTTGTGTATGTCAATGGAATCATGCCTTTCCTATAGAATATGTTTAATATGAGCACCGCCTCCTTCCGTCTCTACCTCCATCACTGGAATTTATTCATGGTGCACATTATGCTCATGTTTGATTCATCAACATTGTGCACCTAGGGACTCAAACTACATGCCTTCTTCATCATTCTTTCTAGCCTCCTCCTCGCTCCTACATGTCTTCACTAGAATCCATCCTTTGCTTCTTCTTTACTAGAGACTTATTTTTTATGGGATGCCTCCCAACTTGCACTTAGCTCGATTCTTTCTCGTGCAGAGGTCTTCTTCATAGTTGCAATATGAGTCGAGCGTTAATCCTCATTCCCTTCTCCTCCTCACCGATAGGAAGGGAAGCCTGACACACTCTCTTTTATCTAACTATCTTATTTCTCATGGGATATAATTGTATGGTCAAATCATCCTCCACATATGTCCCATCAACTACCTTTTCTTCAAATATATGTAAACATTTTCAGCTATTACATTTCACAATCGCTAGATTCATAGATATTCTCATGTTGATATCAATTTTTCCTCATATGTGATCTTCTTAGGATACACATGTGACTTGCACAAACTATGATGCTTGTAATCCACCTTGTCCACATCAATTCTAATCTTTCACACTTCGAAAACCTATTCACAATAGTTTGGATGTATTTTTATATGAAGGCAAATGATAGATTACACCAAGAGCTCTTCGTTGCATCATTGAACTTAAATCGTCCAATACAAAAGTGCTAATTCATAGAAAATTCAGCCTTTCCTTGAGATGTGTAGTTAATTCATTGGGTATGTGACATTCCACTCTAAATACATTGTGCAACCTCTTTTACCATATATCCCCCTAAACCTTGTATGTGGAGTTATATTTTCACAAGTATAATTGGAAAACCTTTCTCAAAGGGATTCAATTTCCTTGTGGCACCCTGATATATTATCATTGGTCCCATTTTGCACCCCAATTTAATAAAAAACTATAAGTAACAATATATTTCCAAAATTGATTTTATCACCTACGTGGACCTCCTCAATAATATCCTTGACTGTAAATCCTGGAGGTTATATATTTTCCTTGTGTAACTTTCTTTCCAATATACCACTTTCATTTTTTCACTTTTCGACAATGCTCCTATCCATTCAACTTAGTAAAGAGGTGGCATGCCATTATGATAACAAGGTCATCAAGTTGCAATATATCCATCGCATGACCCCTCATTGATAGTGGAACTCCTTGTGACAGCTTCTTCACTTCATCAACATCATCCAAGTCTAAGGGGAGTTCTATCTGTGTGCTCCAAAGGTGAATGAACTAGTTGATTAATGCTCCAGTTAGAAGCATACTCAACCCAAAAAATTATAATACTTTTTCATGAACATGTGACATTAGCCATTAATACAAGCGCTCGACTTACCAAAGTAAGGTAGTTCATATAATGAAGTAACCCCGCATTCTAAAAAATGTGTTCCCCTCATCATCATATATGGGCTTTCCTCAATAGACCTTTATCCTATGTTCTAGACAATCCCTCTCTCAATCTCACGAGCACTGCATCAGTTTGATGGTTATAATCATTTACAGTCATCTTACACACATGTGATACCCATTCCTTCCCCACGGACTCCATCACGATTACATATCTAAATACCATTCCTCTTGCAAGTCTTCTACTATGGGTTTTTCCTTTCCCTTTCCCTTTCCCTTTCCTTTTCCCTTCACCGAAGTGGTTACATCATTCTTAGGTGCCCTTATAGCACACAAATTTAAAATTATTTTTTCCCAAGTGTCTCAAATGTAATGCTCTAAATTTCCTACACACCAATATCTTCACAACCACTTCTCTTTCCTTTGAACTATTCCCTAATCCTCGTAAACCCTAACTAGATCCTTTAAAGTTTTTAAAAATACACTTCCATGCCATCCCAAGATACAAATATTCTTCCAAAATAGTTTTTTCACTTTTCCTTGTCTATAATTTGATCTACTTTACAAAATATATGGCTTTGCACTCAATTTTGCAAGAATTCGCACAATAATCACTCTTGAAAACATGTAAGTTCTTCACAAGGTAAGGTAAAAATGAATTTACCTTGACACCTTTTATATATTTTAAAAATTTTACCACATTAAATGCTCACCACCTACCACCGTACAATAACTTTAAATCAAATTTTCTTCCATACATTACATTCGTAACCTTCGACATTCTTACTACTTCACATATTACGCACCTCTTTAAACATGCTTCCTATGTCTTTGAAGTACATAATCCTCTGTACCTCTCACTAAGTAGTTCACTCTAATACTACCTACATTGTATTACACTACATGTCTAATATTTATACGTGGTTTCTCTTCTAAGAATCCTCCTTATTATCACCACCCTTCCGATGAAATTGTTTCCTTCTTTCTTACCATTCACCCTATAACTTGTACATCTTTTTCTAGCCTTGTGTAAACACATTTTTACCAATTTTTCTTGGCTCCAAGTATCCAAAGATCTCTAAGTTGTGCATTTACACCTGAGTAACTACAAACTAAAAGTATGTGTGGTCCTCTAGGCACGAAATCAATATATAATAATCATCTTTACGTGCATAAAGACACTTATTACAATAAAAGAAAGAAATAAAATGAAAAATCATAGAAACGATGAAAGGGTACACATAAAAGGGAAATGCAATCTAAATCGAAATACTACCTTATTATAAACACCAAGATGGCTTATTTATAGTAGGGATTAAGCATACTCCTATTGATGTAAGTGGGAATGTCATTGAGCACCTACAACTAAAAAGTGACTTATTCAAGTATCTTGGTTACCAAAAAAGGTCCCAACCAATGCGCTTTCAATTTCCTTAGGTGGTGCACAAACTTGGAGTCATAGAGAAGGACAAGCTTTCCAACTACAAATGTCATGTTCTAAATTTTCCTATCATGGCATGCATTTTCCTTTCCTTCTTAGTCTTATGGATCTAACAGAAATGGCATGCCACTCATCTACCAACATCAGTTTATCAATGGAATCTTCAACAACTTGTTCTTCATCTAATCCAACTAAAAAGATATGGTATTTTAAAACATTTTATAAGTGATCCTGTAAGCCCATAGTATAGTTTACACATTATGATCCCAATTTTTTTCTTCCAACATCACAAATTTTTGTCAATGTCTATCCCAAGATCTTGTTGAAAGATTCCGTAGTATCATTATCTTGTGGGTGCTAAGGATTAATCTTATGGTGTGCCACCATAAACTCTAGAAAAATAATTCATATTGTCTTGTTAAGGAAATGATTTCCTTTATCACTTGTCAAGCTTAATGGACAACCATACCTGATAATTATATTCTCTTGTAAGAATATTACTATCGTGGCTAGTGTATAATCCTTTGTAGGTTTTCATCTTCCCACCTTGTCAGATAGTTTGTATAAGTAATAATGTAGCACATGCATGTCCTATGTGTGGGTGGTGAAATATGACCTACAAATTAAATAGCCCACTTCGAAAGGACTCGGTTCTTGCAATAGGCCACAACGACATCTCATCCTTAGTTACAGGCTTTTCTAAGCACTAACAATGATAACATGCCTTAACATATTCTTTATTATCCTTGGACAAAGTCTTCCACCAAATTCAAGCCATTAGAATCTTACGTAGTGTATCATCACCAAGTGTAATGACCTCCTACTATCACACCATGAGATTCTTCCTTAATAGCTTCACGCTCATGCTCCAAAACACTACGACAAAAACCTTCATCATGACCTAGTTTATACAAATATCCACCAATCAAAATATAAGGTGTCATACGTATTGCAAAATGATTTTTATTTAATGTCTTCATTCCTTGATGCACCTATCCTATGTGCAAAAACACTATAATATTGTCCAAATCCAAGGGCCCGTGGTGTAACCTGAAAAGTTTTTTATCTGGAATTATGTCCTCAATGATCTAAAAATCCTTGATAGAATTGATCCTTGATAAATGATTAGGTCCTAAATTACTCTTTTTTGGTTTTACAATAATCAAACTCAAACTCCCGAAAAGAAGTATCCACCTACAAATGTTTCCTTGCTAAACAAGTTTTTTGCCAAGTACTTGAGTGCCATATGATATGTATAGAAAATGAAGGGTGTTGCAAATGAGTACTATCGAAACTTTTATAGCACATAGATCATAGAAAAATCCTCACTCTCTGTGGTTGTATAATTATGCTCTGTAGGTGTCAAATTCCTGTTTGTAAAGAAAATAGGATGATCCACAATTCCTTCTCCTTTTTGGGCTAATACTTCTCCTATTTCCATGTTAAAAGCATCAACATGAACATGAAAGGGTTTTTCCCATGAAGGAAAGTGTAAAATAGGTGTAGTGGTGAGCCTCTCCTTCAATGTTTCAAATGCATGTTGTTGTGCGTCAATCCAATAGAATTTTACTTTAATGAACTTCATATAATAACCTGTATATCCCATAAATCCATGCACTTCACTTTGATTTCTAGGTTATTCCAAACTCAAGATCACAGCTATCTTGGCTAGGTCTACCAAAAATCCTTCCTTGCAAATTATATTCCCAAGAAAAGTGCCAAAAGGTGTTACAAAGATACATTTCTTAATGTTGAGAGAAATGTTCAACTTCCTACACCTCTAAAACATAAGCCTCATATTATCATAATGATCTTTGACCAAGTGATATAATAGAACAATCATTTAAATATACCTATAAAAATTTATGAATAAAATATTGAAAAGCTTGAACAACAATGCGCAAGAACACTACCGACACATTCTTCAATCCAAAAGGCATAACTATGTATGCAAAAATTTCCCATTCAAGTGGTGAAAGTTGTATTCTCTTGGTCTTCTTTCGTGATGTGCACCTAGTGATAACCTAAAAATCCATCTATGAAAGAGTATATCTCATTCCCAAAGAACTCCCTTAAGAATTTTTTTCCATGAATGGGGTGGGAAAAGGATCAATAACACATGAAGCATTGAGTGTGATGCCCATTCAAACAACCACTTGAGAACAAGGAAACAACCTAGGGTTAGCTAGAAAATTATGGAATAATTTTTTTTAATTAGAAGTATCTACAACTAGGTTGCAAGACAATAGTCTCACATAATAGGTTCCGAAAAAACCTATTTACAAAAACAAGTTTCCTTTGACTTACTTATATCAAGTTCACAAGGTTCCAAATTTTAGGTTACATGTTTTAGTTAGGTTCAGGGAGTAATTTACCCCCATACCTGCTCTCTAACAAGCTCAGAACTTAAACTAGATTTTTCTCCTATTAAACACTTCCAAAATTTCCCTAAACCCTTCCCAATGGGTAGGAAATTTTCTCACCTTTTTGATGATATAAATAAGTCCTTCTAACTCCTTACAACACTCCAGTTATGAGTGAGTGGAGTTCCTAGGGTAAAATTTCCCTAGAGGGACACGTGGCAAGAGGAGGGGAAAAGCTCCTAGGGTGGTCTGGCGGGTCACGGGGTGGCATTGAGAAATTTTCCAAATGTAGGCTCAAAGGTAAAACATGCTTCATGTTCCCACGGGCCCTCGGAGGACACATGTCGATCCCATACATTAAGTGGAAGAGGAAAGGGAAAAATTGGCAAAGTGGCAGGGTATTTTAGCGCTTTGCGCCAACAAAAAGGGGAAAAGGGAAAAGAAGTGTGCTGGTTCCACGCACCCGCTAAGGGATAGAGTCCAAAGGGAAGGTGGGAAATCGGGCCATGGGGAGAAGTTAAGACTTTTTCCCCAAACACCAAAAAATAAAACCAAAAGGTCGAGGGGCTTCCGCCCTTCCCACCACCACCCCAGAGTGCCATGTGGCATGTTTTCATTGGCTACGGACCGGCGGGGCCAAAACATAAAATTTTCCCAATTTTTTTTAAAAGGTAAGGTTTAAAAGAGAACCACACCTCCTTCATAGCCATAAGGAACATGTGGTGCCCTCTCGATTGGATGTGGGCTAGCAGAGGAAAATGAAAATTTTTCCCCAAAAAATTTTTTTCAACAACATAAGTTAAAATTTCAGTCTACCCTCCTCCGTGCCACGTGGCAGCATGTGATTGGCCATGGCCGGCGGGTTGGTAGAGTGAAATGGGAAAATTTTCCCATGGCAAAATTTTTAAAAGGATAAGTTTCAAAATCATTCCACCCTCCTAGGGTGCCACGTGGTAGCCCGATAGATTACAAGCGTGGCAGAGGGGCCGCATGTACATTTTTGGGAAATTTTTCAAAGTCAAATTTTGAATTTTTTTCTAATAGTTAGATTTTTATTTATTTTTTTGAATGCCATTTTGAAGTAGAACTTCAAATGGCCATAAATTCTGATAGGAATGTCAAATTTTGGAAAACAAGGACTTTTCAGAAAGCTCTCGATGCCCTCTTCACACAAGAGTTATTAATTTTGGAAATTGATGAAGTTTACTAGGTCATTTTAATGAAAACAATCTGCAGGCTTTTAATTTGTGGATGATAGATTTCAACTTTTCAATTCGATCAAATTAGAACCCCTCCTTCACTCAACATGTCAAACAGACATGGAGGATCAGTATAGGGAGAGTTTAGAGTGTTTTAGTGAAGCCAATTTGTCCAATTTGTTCGAGGTTGCATTTTTCGGCAATTGATGGAAAAACGACTATGTAAGTTCCCATTTAAAATTCATTAAGTTCTGAGATTCTTTCTTAACTGTTTTAGTGAATTTGAGTTTCTTAAGTCTTCCCAAGTATGGATTTCAAGGTTTTATAACTTATTACTGGGTGTAAGACTGAACTCCTCTTTTTATTAAAATGTGCATTGCCAGATAAGTGGTTTAATACAGTGGATTGTTTCTTTTAATTTGAGTATCAATTTGGTCATTATAGGTATGCATAGTTTTCTAAATTTTTCCAATGCATTTGTTTGTCAAATAATCCATTCAATTCTAAATTTAGATACATTTCTAATCTCAAATTTAAAATACATTTTACAAACCTATCACATTGGCTTTCTTTTTTCCACGCATTCTTTCTTTCTTTTCTTTTCTAACAAGAATCAAATTTCAAAATAATTCAAAATCAGATGTGCAATACACTTTGGAAAAGGGAATACATTCTTTCATTGATCCTCAATACAATTTTACAACTTATCACTTTTCCCATTTGATTTGGTTTCAAATTACAAAATACAAAGTAATGGAATATCATTTACATTTTCTTTTTTCCAAAAAATTACAAAATACAAGAAAGTATAATTCTTTTCTTTTACATTTATCAATTTCAAAAATAAACTTCCATTCACTATGCAAAACTTCACATTACAACATTTATACATTCATCCACACAAGTGGGAAAGGTTACATTGAATTACTCAAAAGAAAATGACTATCAAAATATTTTCTTTTTTCTCCAAACAGCAACATGCTTGTTCTTCCAACTTTTCATCTTGATCACAAAAAGGAAGGGGAAAGGCAATGCTCTCCACCCAGCCAAGACATCAAATGAGAAAGGAGAAGCCATATTTTCCTCATTGGCTCTCGAGCCCCAACCATATTGAAATAAAGTATGAACATCAACACATGGCAACAAGGCTTCTTCCAAAACAAACAAGCATTCTTCACATTGCATACAATCAATAAAATACACAGTCCAAACAAGAAAGTATTTCCCAACTACATTTTGAAATAATACATACAATACATAGGCTTGATCAAGCAAGCCAACAAGAGAAAAGACTATGGGGAACTCCTTATGTCTCCCAAATTTGGAACTGGGCATCCACAAAAAAACATATTGCCAATAAACATATCAAACCCATAAACCTTATATCTCCCAACCCCTCGTTATGCCCCCCCAAATTTATCCCTTATGCCCCCCCAAGAGTAAGAAATGCAAGCAGTTTCTTTTCCAAGGTGGATCCCAAACCAAAACTCCCTCCTCAATAAAACAATGCCATTGAAAATCCCTTATGCCCCACATGAAATCCCCATAGCCTTATCCTACACCATTCCCTAAGCATTCTACCTAACCAGCCAAGAATTCAAACACAAAACACCATTTAAACATGCATTCAAGAGAATGAAGAACATTTAAAACAAGCTCTAGATGCCTACCTCTCCATAATGGAGTTTGTTCCAAGCTCACAAGATTTCCAAGATGCCAAAAATAGTCCCAAATCAGCAAGGTTCAAGCAAGCAAAAGACTCCAAGCTCTTCCACAAACAAGCTCCAAAAAACACCAAAAAATGTGCCCCAAGAGGAAACCAACAAGTTTCAACAACCTCCAAATGAGTAAGAAGTTCCAATATAAAGGAGAGGGAAGAGAGGAGGATGATTTGGATCCATGTGGGATGCCACATCATTCTTCCTCAACCCCAAGAGGAAATCAACATCAACAAAAAATCACAATAAATAAAAATGACAAAATGACTTACATACTCCAAAATGCCCATACTCCAAAAAGGACCAAATTTAAAACATGTAAGGGAAGTGTAATTAAAACTTACAAATTGTCACTTCAAAATGCATTTCAAAGGCCTATTTTTACCTCTAAACCATAGGCATGGTTGGTGGATCATTTTAAGAGGTGTGGGACAAGTTTAACTTGTCCCACAAGCCTCCAAATTTGGCCTCCAAGGAAAATTTCGAATTTCCTAAAAGATGGAGTGCTTGACCTTCCAAAATCTACCTTACATGACTCTTACATGTCTCTTACAACTTCTTACACACTCTTCCAACATTAATATTTAAAATCAACAACTTTATTAATTACATTCCATACCCCAATTTATTTTAAATAAAATTTAACTATATGACTATCACATTAATCAATCATATTTAAATTAAATTACAAGAAGGAATACATTACTAAATAAAATACATACAACATTAATTCAAAAAGGAACACATAAATAAAACACATATCCCATGGTCACATGTAATGGAGATCCCCCCAAGGAAAATCTAACATAACTCAACACACAATGAACAACACAATTTCCATGGTGACCTTGTTGATTTCACCTAGTAATTTCAATATGGTTAGTCTCAATCCCCGACATTGTTGTGATTTTTAACCTGCAAAATGAAAATACCTCCTCGGCCTCATGGCCACATCAGAACATCCAAAATGATATAAACAACATCTCAAGATCATCTAAGCATATGAATCACAACAATATCAAGAATTCAACATTATCATTTTAATTAAATAAATCAACTATATCATCATCAAAATATACCATACTAGATCTACTCAAAATATCCATTTGTCACAAATCCAAATCAACATCTATAATATATCCATGTCACAATAGTATATCATCAACCACATCCAAGAAATGTCTCTAGTAACCATCATGCATAATAACTGAACCCAGATCAATAATAATCCATGATCTAACATCTAACCATCATACTGAAACAAAACATAATACTGTCCATAATACAATTAATAGTATCAAAATCAGTTTCTAAAAGTGTCAAAGGGAAGTGGGAACTACATCCCCCTCCCCTTAGACTCTACTTCTTCTCTAGAAGTCACTGGAACAAGTGTGGAAACTGCACTCTTAATACTGTGGCATCCTCCCAAGTGGCTGCAGTCTCATCATATCTATCCCACTATACCCATACCTAATCAATATCTCTGCCTCGAAGGCCCATGGTCATGTGATCTATGATATGGATGGGATCCACCATCACCTGCCCCTGATCCTGCATCTACAATGATGTCCAGTCCAACACATAAGAAGGATTTGCAATGTACCTCCTAAGGACAGAAACATGAAACACATCATGTATGTGAGACAAGCTAGGTGGAAATGCTAGACGGTATGTCAAAGGGCCGATACACTCCAAAATCTCAAAAGGACCAACAAATAGAGGAGCTAACTTAGAACCTTTTAGGGCTCTTGTGTGGTCTAACACGAAGTAACACCTTCATGTCCACATCAAAACTATGATCAATCTTATGCTGATCCACATACTTCTTTTACCTGTCCTATGCCTCCTATAATCTCTGCTTGATCAACACTACCTACTGCTCCATGTCCTACAAAAGAGCTGGTCCAAGAGATACTCTGTCCTCTAACCTGTCCCAGCTAAGGGGTGTCCTGCACTCTCTACCATATAACACCTGAAAAGTAGCCATGCTTATATATCACTAAAAATTGTTATTGTAGGAAAAATCCACTAAGTACAGGTACTCCTCCCACTTAGACTATTGATCCATCATGTACATCCTAAGCATATCCTCCAAAATATGATTCACTCACTCGATTTAGTCCATCTGTCTTAGGATGATATGTTGTGCTGAAGTTAATCCTCATCCCGAGGACATACTGCATGGTAGTCCAAAAGTGTGAAGTGTACAAAGGATCATGGTCACAAATGATCTTCCATGAAATCCCATGTAACATGACAATCTCATCTAAGTAGATTCATGTCACTACTCTACCTGTATAAGTAGTCTTCACTAGAGAAAAGTGAGCCACTTTTGTCAATTTATCAACCGTGATCATAATGGTGTCATGGTGATATCTCGACATTGGTAGCCCAACAATGAAATCCATGGAAATGGTGTTCCACTTCCATTCTAGTATGGCATGAAGATAAATAAGACTTGCTAGATGTTGATGCTCGAACTTAACCCTATAGCATTATAAACACCATGACACAAATGAACCATGTCCCGATGAAGTCCTCTTCGGGTGGTACAACTACCTCAAAGTAGCATGCATTTTCTTCACCTCGAGATGGGTTGAATAGGGTACATGATGTGCCTCTAACAAGATGTCTTTCCTCTACCAATATGTCTTTCCTCAAGCCTCCATCTCTTGGAACATATATCCTTCCTCTATGCCCGAGAAGACCATCTATCTCAAGAGAAAACCATCAAACCTCCCATCAAGGGGTCTCGTGACTCAATCTCTTGGTCATACTGCCATGTAGAAGCTATCAAGAGGAAGCTACTAAAGAATCTTGCTCTGTAAATCTGTGCTCACTATAGTGGCCATAGCCACATGTCTCCATCTACTAAGAGCATCTGTTATCACATTCTCTTTCCCTTTCACATGCTCTATCTCATGTCATACTCATAAAACAACTCCATCCAACACCGCTTATGAGTGTTTAGATTGGGTTGCATGAAGAGGTGGTGAAGACTCAAGTGATCTATCCTAAGTGTGAATCTTTGTCCAAGAAGAAAATGTATCCATCTAGCCAAAGCATGCATAACGACCACAAGCTCAAGATCATGGGTAGAATAATTAAGTTCATGATCCTTGAGTTTGTGAGACTCAAAAGCTACAACCCTATCATCCTACATCAACACACCTCCAAGCCCTGCTAAATAAGCATTTGTGCAAACAAAGAACTCACCCTGTGGATCTGGCACAACAAGAATGGGTGTTGTGGTAAGGCACTCCTTTAGTGTCCTAAAGGCCTGCTCGCATCTATCCATCCAAAGAATCTTCTTCCCTTTCCTCTGAAGGGAAGTGATAGGGTGCACAATCCGAGAGAAGTCCTAAACAAATCTCCGGTAGTATCCTAATAATCCCATGAAGCTACGAACCTTGGTCACTTTAGTGGGTGCTCAACAATCCATAATGGCTCTAATCTTGGAAGGATCAATTGTGATACCTTCCCCAGAAATGATATGACCCAAGTATTGTACCTCTACCTAAAATAAAGAAAACTTCTCCAAGTTCTCGTAAAGTTTTGCTACTCATGAAAACACTAAATAACCTATCGAAGGTTCCCCTCATGCTCCTCACGTGTACATGAGTATATAAAATGTCATCTAGGAAGATGAGCGGGAAGTGATCTAAAAAGGTCCTGAATACCCCATTCATCAAACTCGTAAACATTACAGGGGAATTCATCAAACTAAAAGGCACCATTGTGAACTCATAGTGCCCATATCTCATGCGGAAGGTGGTCTTATGAATGTCCACCTACGATATCTTCAATCGAAGGTAGCCTGACTTGAGATCAATATTATAAAACCCTATGGCTCCTTCATTTGATCAAACAAGTCATCAATACGAGGAAGAGGATAATGATTCTTGATCATTACCTTGTTAAACTATCGATAATCAATACACAACCATAAGGATCCATCCTTCTTCTTCATGAAGATCACCAGTGCACCCCAAGGGGATACACTAGGATAGATAAGGCCCTTCTCCAAAAGGCCCTCAAGCTACAACTTGAGCTCACAGAGCTCCAAGGTGGTCATCTAATAAGGTGCCCATGAGATAGGATCTACTCCAGAACTAAATCCATATGAAAATCAATCTCACGTGGGGGTGGCATCCCTAGTAGTTCCCCTAGAAAAACATTAGAAAACTATCTCAAGATGGGATGATCATCTAGCGATGGTCCACTAGACCTATCCTCGGATCTATCACAAACTGTAATAGAATACATATGAAAACCCTATCGCACACACTGCTTAAGCTACATAACGGAAATGGTGTGAATAGAAATGGTTCTCCTGACCCCCAAGATCACTGACTCCACTCCTAGATCATCTACACAAGCTATAGTCTTGTGATAACAATCCATCCTGGCCCTATGTGTAGATAACCAATCCATGCCTAAGATAACTCCATATGAGCCCAAAGGAAGGATACGGAGATTTGAGGTAGTGGTGAAAGGTCCCAAATCCACAACACACTCCTTAACTAAGGAGTCCACAGAGATCTTGGCTCTAGAAGCCATCTCGACATCCCAACTAAGACCTTACCTAACTATCACCAACCTACATTACTCTACTAAAGATTGTGCAATGAAATAATTAGAAGAACCAGAATCAAACAATACAAAGGTAGGAATACCACCAATACTACATGTGGTCTCAATGATTGTGCTCTGGTGCTTTTCCTGGTGGTTCTCAACCACTACATAAATCTAGTGGCTGTGTCCCATGTTACCAACTGTCAGCTCTAAAGCCGGTGCCTTACCCTTGTTAGGGTTCTGAGAGAAATCTCTCTAAAAATATCTAGCTACTCCACATCTAAAGCAACCACTTGATCCTCTCCAAGGAGTAACACCTCCAAAGAGGTGCCCTAGAATTATGGTGGTGGATCATGATGATCTAGTTGTGGTTTGTTGTGGCCTCTATTGATGAGCTCCTGCTGACTGAGCTCTAGGTCCACCCTGTGTCTTATGGGACCCCTAAGAGGAGGCCCCATGCTCCAACCTCTCTATGCATCAGCTCTCTGTGGAGGTCTGTAAGGTGGGCGGACTACTACTTGCTACTACTGCTATGGCCTAAAGGATGACTATGTTGAATGTTGACCACCACAAGGGAGAGGTACTAAACCTCTCGATCTACCATCCTACATCTGCTAAATGCAGCTCCTGACTCGGTCTCTATCCTGTTGGGTCTTACCCCAAGTCTCCTCTATATATAGGCCTTCTCAATGGCCTCTGCTAATGTCTGGGATAGTGGATCCGCATTGCCCCTCCAATATCCAAATTCAAGCCCTAGATGAACCTGTGAATCCATACCTTCTCATCCTACATATACTCCACATACTAAAGTAGATCTAGAAATCTACTCTCATACTCTACTACTGAAAGAGAAGCCTAACAGAGGTTCATGGAACTCATCAATCCTCTGCTAGATGAACCTCCATGATAAATACCTACTCCTAAGTATCTCCTCAAATATCTCCTAGGTCACTGTCTCTAAATCTACATGGAGCTTCTTCTCCTCTGTCTTCCACCATACTCCTACTCCATCCCTCAGTAGATGGATTATAACACAAGCTTTCGTGTTGCTAGAATAAGGACAAAGCTTGAAGCAACCACTCAAGCTCACTAGCTAGGCCTCCACTTGAAATCCACCTATATCACCTAAGTAGTGTGAGGGCCTAAGCTCCAGGATATCCCTGATGTGATCCACTGTTGTGGTCTATCAGCCTCTAGGCCTCTCTACACACTCATCCCTAAGCCTAGGGCTTCGAGACCTCTCTCTATACTCTGGAACTCTATCACCCTATCTCTTAGATGGTGACTCTACTTGTGCTGACTCCACATGGGAGTTCTCCCTCTATGCTCCTCACTAGGTCAAGGAGGTACCTGACCCTCGATAGAAGGATATCTATCATGACTAGCTTCCTGCCCTCCACCTAATCCTCTACGTAGAGTGACATTAACATCCTAAAGGGTTCTATAGAATCTAAGGTAGAATGGCTACACACCCTAATTCAAAGTGGTGGTGGTGGTGGTGGTCTGTGGTCTCCAGTCTCCTTGTTGGGTTCCTCTCATTCATCTAATCCTCCTACATGACCAAAGTGAGAGTTAGTTCATTTGCTAAGATATACAACTTCCATGTTTACTAAACATACAAAAATTTGCTAATTTGTTTTCTAGATTCAAGGTGTGCTAGGTTTAAGTTTTCATGTCTTAGGTTTTTTTCTAGTGTTCCCAATGGTCTAAGCATTTGAACCACTACTCTGATACCAAAATGTGATTCCAATTTCAACAACCACTTGAGACCAACGAAATAACCTAGGGTAAGCTAGAAAATTATGGAATAATTTTTTTTGAATATAAGTGTCTACAACTAAGTTGCAAGACATCAATTTTCACATAATAGGTTACGGAAACAAGGCCCAAGTATTACAACACATGTTAATCCTTCAATGACTAAAGTCAAGTTCACAAGGTTCAAAATTTAGGGTTACATGTTTTAGCTAGGTTCAGGAGTAATTTACCCCCATACCTACTCTCTAACAGGCTTAGAACTTCAACTAGATTTTTCTCCTATTAAACACTTCCAAAATTTCCCTAAACCCTTCCTAATGGGTAGGAAATTTTCTCACCTTTCTAGTGATATAAAGAAGTCCTTCTAACTCATTACAACACTTCAAGTTATGAGTGAGAAGAGTTCCTAGGGTAAAATTTCCCTAGAGGGACACGTGGCAAGAGGAGGGGAAAAGCTCCTAGGGCTATCCAATGGGTCGTGGGGTAGCATTGAGAAATTTTCCAAACACAGGCTCAAAGGAAAAACATGCTCCGCGTGCTTATGGGCCCCCAAAAGGACACGTGTCGATCTCAGATGTTAAGTGGAAGAGGAAAGGGAAAAATTGGCGGTGGTGTTTTAGTGCTTTGTGCCAATGAAAAGGGGAAAAGGGGAAAAGAAGTGCATGGGTCCACACACCCACTATGGGACAGAGTCCAAAGGTGAAGGTGGGAAATCGGGCCACACGGAGAAGTTAATACTTTTTCCCCAATCACCAAAAAAAAATAAAACCAAAAGGTTGAGGGGCTTCCGCCCTTCCCACACCACCCTAGAGTGCCACATGGCACGTTTTCATTGGCTGTGGACCGGTAGGGCAAAAACATAAATTTTCCCAATTTTTTTTAAAAGGTAAGGTTTAAAAGAGAACCGTGCCTCCACCATAGCCATAAGGGAACATGTGGTGCCCTTTGATTGGCTATGGTCTGGCGGAGGGAAAATGAAAATTTTTCCTAAGAAAAAATTTTCAACAACATAATTTAAAATTTTTGTTCACCTCCTCCATGCAACGTGGTAGCATGTGATTGGCCACGGCTGGCAGGTTGGCGGAGTGAAATAGAAAAAAATTCAAATGGCAAATTTTTTTCAAAGGATAAGTTTAAAAATCAGTCAACCCCTCCCAGGGTGCCACATGGTAGGCCTCGATAGGTTGCAGGGTTGGTGGGGGCCACGGACCTTTTTGGGAAATTTTTCCAAAGTCAAATTTTGAATTTTTTTTCTAATAGTTAGATTTTTATTTATTTTTTAATGTTATTTTGAAGTAGAACTTCAAATGGCCATAACTTTTGATAGGAATGTCAGATTTGGGAAAACAAGGACTTTTCAGAAATCTCTCGATGCCCTCTTCACAAAAGAATTATTAATTTTGGAAATTGAAGAAGTTTACTAGGTCATTTTAATGAAAACAATCTGCAGGCTTTTAATATGTGGATTGGAAAATTTCAAATTTTCAATTCGATCAAATTAGAAGCCTTCCTTCACTCAACATGTCAAACGGACATGGAGGATCAGTCTAGGGAGAGTTTAGAGTGTTTTAGTGAAGCCAATTTGTCCAATTTGTTCGAGGTTGCATTTTTTTGGCAATTGATGGAAAAATGACTGTGCAAGTTCCCATTTGAAATTCATTAAGTTCTGGAGATTCTTTCTTAACTATTTTAGTGAATTTGAGTTTCTTAAGTCTTCCTAAGTATGGATTTCAAGGTTTTATAACTTATTACTGGGTGTAAGACTGAACTACTCTTTTTATTAAAATGTGCATTGCCAGATAAGTGGTTTAATACAGTGGACTAGTTCTTTTAATTTGAGTATCAATTTGGTCATTATATGTATGCATAGTTTTCTAAATTTTTCTAATGCATTTGTTTGTCAAATCATCCATTCAATTCTAAATTTAGATACATTTCTGATCTCAAATTTAAAATACATTTTACAAGCATATCACACTGCCTTTCTTTTCCACGCATTCTTTCTTTCTTTTCTTTTCTAACAACAATCAAATTTCAACAATAATTCAAAATCAGATGTGCAATACACTTTGGAGAAGGGAATGCATTCTTTCATTGATCCTCAATATAATTTTACAACTTATCACTTTTCCCATTTTATTTGGTTTCAAATTACAATTATAATTTAAAGGAACTAATGCAATTATATCATTTATATTTTCTTTCCAAAACAAAATAGAAAAGCATAATTATTCTTTACATTTCTCAATTCCAAAATAACATTCATTCACTATGCAAAAACTTCACATTACAAATAACATTTATATGTTCATTCATCCATCAAGTGTGAAAGGTTACATTGAATTACTCAAGAAAATGATTGTCAAACTATTTTCTTCTTGCTCCAAACAACAACATGCTTATTCTTCCAACTTTTCATCTTAATCAAAAAAGGGAAGGGGAGAAAGGAAAGCCATCCTCTCCACCCAACCATACCATAATGAAATAAAGTATGAACATCAAAACATGGCAACAAGGCTTCTTCCACAACAAATAAGCATTCTTGACATTGCATACAATCAATAAATACATACAAACAATAGAATACAAACAAGACAACGGTTCCCAACTACATTTTGAAATCATACACATAATACATAGGCTTGATCAAGCAAGCCAACAAGAGCAAGGACTATTGGGAACTCCTTATGCCTCCCAAATTTGGAATTGGGCATCCACCAAAATTCATACCACCAATAAACATATCAAACCCATAAACCTTATATCTCCCAACCCCTCCTTATCCCTTATGCCCCCACAAGTAAGAAATGAAATGCAAGCGCTTTATTTTCCAAGGTGGATCCCAAACAAAAACTCCCTCCTCAATAAAACAGTACCATTGGTAATCCCTTATGCCCCCATATGAAATCCCCATAGCCTTCTCCTACACCATGCCCTAAGAATTCTACCCAACCAGCCAAGAATGCAAACACAAACACCATTTAAACATGCATTCAAGAGAAGGAAGAACATTTAAAACAAGCTCTAGATGCCTACCTCTCCATAATGGATTTTTTCCAAGCTCACAATCTTTCCAAGATGCCAAAAAAGAGTCCCAAATTAGCAAGGTTCAAGCAAGCAAGAAGACTCCAAGCTCTTCCACAAACAAGCTCAAAACAACACAAAAAAATGTGCCCCAAGAGGAAACCAACAAGTTTCAACAACCTCCAAATGAGCAAGAAGTTCCAATATAAAGGAGAGGGAAGAGAAGAGGATGATGTGGATCCATGTGGGATGCCACATCATTCTTCCTCAACCCCAAGAGGAAATCAACATCAACCAACAAATCACAATAAATAAAAATGACAAAATGACTTACATACTCCAAAATGTCCATACTCCAAAAAGGACCAAATTTAAAACATGTAAGGGAAGTGTAATTAAAACTTACAAATTGTCACTTCAAAATGTATTTCAAAGGCCTATTTTTTATCTTGAAACCATAGGCATGGTTGGTGGATCATTTTAAGAGGTGTGGGACAAGTTTAACTTGTCCCACAAGCCTCCAAATTTGGCCTCCAAGGACAATTTCGAATTTCCTAAAAGATGGAGTGCTTGACCTTCCAAAATCTACCTTACATGACTCTTACATGTCTCTTACAACTTCTTACACACTCTTCTAACATTAATAGTTAAAATCAACAACTTTATTAATTACATTCTATACCCCAATTTATTTTAAATAAAATTTAACTATATGACTATCAAATTAATCAATCATATTTAAATTAAATTACAAGAAGGAATACATTACTAAATAAAATACATACAACATTAATTCAAAAAGGAACACCTAAATAAAACACATATCCCATGGTCACATGTAATGGAGATCCCCCCCAAGAGAAAACCTAACATAAATCAACACACAACGAACAACATAGTTGCCATGGTGACCTTGTTGATTTCACCCGAATTTCAATATGGTTAGTCTCTAGTCCCCCTAACATTGTTGTGATTTTTAACCTGTAAAATGCAAATACCTCCTTCAGCCTCGTGACCGCATCAGAACATCCAAAATGATATAACAACATCTCAAGATCATCTAAGCATATGAATCACAACAATATCAAGAATTCAACATTATCATTTTAATTAAATAAATCAACTATATCATCATCAAAATCTACCATACTAGATCTACTCAAAATATCCATTTGTCACAAATCCAAATCAACATCTATAATATATCCATGTCACAACAATATATCATCAACCACATCTAAGAAATGTCTCTAGTAACCATCATGCATAATAACTGAACCTAGATCAATAATAATCCAAGATGTAACATCTAACCATCATACTAAAATAAAACATAATAGTGTCCATAATACGATCAATAGTATCAAAATCAGTATCTAAAAGTGTCAAAGGGAAGTGGGCACTACATTGAGTTCCCTATTTTCCACACAAATCCTTGTCCTACCATATTTTTTATGCTTATAACCATGGGGATAACCCATTCGTATTCTTCAATTGGCTCAATTATTATAGAATTGAGCATCTTGTCAATTTCCTCCTTCACCTTCATATACGATTAGGATTCATCTTATAAGGTCTCTTCCTAACCATGAACACGCCTTCTTTCACTTGATTTTCATATCACCTAAAGAAAGGTTTATTCCTTTTAACTAATGAGAGCCCTTTGGGAATAAGTCCTAGAATTCATGCAAGAGTTCAATAATATTAACAACCCCTTTCTATGACCACTAATCACCAATAATGGTATCATTAGGCTCGATTCTATACCAATGTTAACCTTCTTTGTCTCCATAGGAGCATGATATGCACGCACCTTCTCATCTACAAAGGTGTCCATTACCTCGAGCATACCCTTAGTGTGGTCAATATTCAGTTTATCAACCTCATCATCATCTATCATATACACCAATGTTCCCTTTTCTTTTTCTTTCCAGGAACAAACCATCTCTTCTTCATTTTTTTTTGTTGAAGTTCAAGATGTGCCTCAAGATCAGGTTCCCCAAACAACACCAACATGAGTTATTCATCCTTCATGGTATCTCCAAAATTTAGGGATTCATAATTTGTAGTGCTTCATGGACCGAAGGCTTCGTATAACAATAATAGAAATGTTGAATCATACGTGTAGTCATCCCTTGCCAATTTTCTCTTTCTCTTTTAATTTAACATGAACATACCATGCGCACTCACAAACATGTAAGGTGGAGTAGAACTTATACACCCAGATTGATGGCAATAATGCCTCCTTATTGTGTTCCCATGTTCCTCACAATCATGGACATGGTGAGAAGAAAGATACTTCCCATGAAATTCACAAGTTTGCGTAGTTACATTTCTATGAGTAAACATAGTAGAAAATATGATTCTCACTTCTCATCATTCCAAAAGGATATCTCTATGTGTTTCCCACCAACACATTATTGTGTCATGTAGAGTATAGACCAGAATTTTCCTTCTATCCCCTTCATTCTACCACTACGTCTCCATTTTGTGCAAAAATTCATTGAGGTTTCCTTCACCAATATACCTTGGTACATGGTTATATCCTAGTCACCTCACCATACATGGCCTAATAATTCTATTGAATCTTCCTTTGACCACACTCCCTACCATTTCATACGTTCCATGAGCCCAATTATCACAAGAAACACTAGTAGTGTAACTTATATACAATGCATCTTGCTACTTAAGGATGCCTTCCTTTGATGGTTCTAGATTCTCTGGATCGTGCACCATATGAACATAGATTCTATTAAGTTCCTCTTCACTCAAGTGCTCAACATAAGGATCTACCTTCTTATCATATATGGGTATGATCATGCGCTCCTTAGAATTCTCAAAATTGATGTACTTTTTGTGAAAGCATAGATCAACATTATTTGCATAGCACTAAGGTCATCCAAGTAAAGATGGAAATTGATCTACTTCTACAAGCTCCAATACCTCAAAGTTCCTATTGACCTTGGCTACCCGAATAGTAATAGATGCATCCTTCAATACCCCAAATAGGCATTGCCCTAGTTTTTTTACCATATACAACAACTTTGAGGATGGCTGCAATGTTGGTCTACCCATATGATTCCATGCATCCATAGTCAATACATTTACTTCCATGCCTATATTAATCAATATGTTGTGAAAAAAGCACCTATCAACTACTGCATTGATTGTAATCTCCTTATCAAAATCATGATTATGATGTGGAAAGTTTAAATGAAGTATTTGTCTCTCACATCATGACCAGTGTATGGTACCTTTTCTTGAAGCCATTCCCCTAATAGAGGAATTATTTTTTTCCTAACGCAACATCATGCACACCTCCTTCAACTCATACAAATTCTTCTCGCAAGAGCTCAACATTTGTTTCGTGTTCCTCTCACATGATTTCTCTTTCAATCATTTTATCTCTCCCTACGGTTCTCTCGATGACTCCC
The DNA here is from genome assembly GCA_018340775.1 of Taxus wallichiana var. yunnanensis. Taxonomy (NCBI): domain Eukaryota; kingdom Viridiplantae; phylum Streptophyta; class Pinopsida; order Cupressales; family Taxaceae; genus Taxus; species Taxus wallichiana. Next base: position 308,816,473 of record CM031235.1, read on the forward strand.
ACGATTTCTTGGTATACTTCGATAGGAAATAAGAGATAAAATATGTGGAATAATCCCTTACAAAATGGCAACAAAGAGAAACTAATATGCGTAAAAATATTAAAGATCTCAAATAAAAGTGTAGAATAAATAACACAACACGTAAAGATAGTATTTAATGTGGTTCACCCAATTTGGTCTACGTCCACCAAGAATCACTTGCTCGATTTTATTACAAGCCTCCACTCTCAATACAATACCCAGATCCATTTGGATCTATGCTCAACAAACTCTGCTGAAATTCACACCTCAATTCAAAGCACATCTGCAATGCATTTTTTTGTATGTGTATCATATGCATAAGACCATATAAATAGAAAATTGCTTAAGCAGTTTGATACAAAATTGTGGGTATCAAAACCATGGGCAAAAACCATGGGTATAAAAACAATGGGTACCGAAAAACCATGGGCCCAAAAATAGCCCATAACGGTTACCCATTACCCATGGGTTAATAAACCACCCATGAAAATTTGCTTCGGGGCTCGCCCCCAATCCTTAACCCACTCACCGGCGAGTGGGACCGCCGTAAAAATACCCGAGTGTAACACATAGAAGGTGTACCACACTCTAACATGAAAATAGGCTCCACAAACACAAAAACCTACTTATGGTGTGCAACATCTAGATACTTAGTATGCATCACCTCTTCCCTTATAATGAGATGCTTAGCCTTCATAGGCTCACGCATACACACAACCTTGAAACACATTGTAACCATCAAATTCTATAACTCAGATCAAGTGACTTCTTAGGCATCCATTGATAAGAAATGATGCACTCTACCTTGGTCATTCTTGCACCCCTTATCTTGCTTCTTATTCTTACTAATGTGATCATATAAATCTAGGAATTCCTCTAACTTGTGCTACTTTCCACACCATGAGAAAATATTATTCCAAGGTCACTCATGCCGATAATGATTAGGAGATCCACAAGTAAATAAAGTTCCTCTATTCAATCCTCCTCTTCCACAACCGTGACCTCACCTCTATATCCTCCATGGAATCCCCTATTCTTCTTGTCCCTATTGTTGGTCCCTTCATTATTTTTCCTTCCTACTCCTTAGATCCACTCACCATACTAGTCCGATGCACTCATGACTTAATGGATTCATGGATGTGATTAATAAATCTACAATTGATGGTGTCATGAGTGCAAGACTTGTAAATATTACAATACATGGACACCTTCTTTGGAATATCATGCTAAAAAGAGGAAAATCCTAAACATCCTAGTTTAATTGATAGACTTCACAATCCAAAGAATAACACACACACACCGACTTACATGGGAAATTATCCTTAGTATGTCCTTCAACCTCACAATTTGTGTACCATATACCATTGGAGGTCACACGAGAGTAATTAGTAGAGATATTTTATAGTTGTTTTGCCATGGCTATAATTTACACTTCCAAGAATGGGCTCACTCTACTATCAACACTCATAACCACCTTGGATCAAAAAGATACATGTAAGTCCTCGCATGGATCCATAAAAGTGTTATGAGATAGTGCCCATATGAAGGGAGTCAATAATCCTCCAAAAACCATTGTGCATGTTTACTAGGATGGATATCATAAGAAAACCTAGATAAAAAGGTTTTATAACATGCATCATACTCCATTAAACTATCGATAAGACCTTCTTGATGTCTTTGAGTGCATTGATGCTCTTCTACTTGAATTATGGAATATGAAACTCATCTAGAAAATTATAATGTAAAACATCATAATCCACTACAGCTTTTTAATGTAGGTCATACGTTTTGTACCAGCTTATACATGTGCCTTTAAAGAGTAGTAGAAAATTGACTTGATTTTCTATCTGATGATGTAATTACTTTAGCGTGCCATAGTAGATCAAACTTATGCACATGCTCTACTTCATCTTCAATTCCTCTATATTATGGAAAGTGGAGAGATATCTCATGTAAAACATGAGGTGTTTCTTGCTTTTATAAATTTTGTTGAGGTTGTTGTTGCGTGTGTGGACGTTACCCACCGGATCCAAAACTAGAGCTTCCACCGATTTCCTCTTCCCCTTGATCCACCCGATTCACTAGATCCATATCCTCTAGACCCTCCCGATCCTCCCACACTCCTCTTTTGGGTAGCAGACCTATTGATGTACTTACTTACATCCCAACTATAGTTTTGAAAAAAACTCACATGGTCTAAGAATTCGCAGATTCTCCAAAGTAGTACTCCCAATATTCTACATGCCCACACTCTTTCTTGATGATGCACCTAAAAATATTCCTCCAACAAAACCTCCAAACAACAATTTCATCTACACTTCCATAGGTGTGTTTGTCGTCGATGTACTTTTGAACTCAATGCAAAATGATATCTACCTGTATCTTCTTAATTACCTATGCTATACTACTTCTCAATGAATACTTCTGGAATTGGAACACCATGCATAAGGGATAGGTGGCTATGTGGTTTCGTATGCATTCCCACGAAATTCTAAATATCTCCTTTGATATGATCTCATTTGAAGATGAAGGGGATTCACTGCTGAACTTACTCAATGTAGGGAGTACCGATGTTGCAGCTCCTCGTATTCCAAAGGATATTAAAAACCTTCATGATCCATTATTCTCCTCAAATTCATCACCTCCACAACTTCCCTTTTATGCGCCATTTCCCTCTCTCGAGATTCATTATACTTGAGCCATCTTTCCTCTTTTTCTTTCTATTTCTAGGTCCGTCATATTTTTCCACACCTACTCCTGCCGCTATGCATGGTGGGGATTTAGCTATCCATAGGTAGGAACTCTAAATCCATTTCTATCACTAAGATATTAATCGTCATGGGTTTAACGCATAAATATAATCCTCTAGGTTCATGAAAGAACTTGAACTTGGACTCCTTTGGACACAAATAAGTAAAAATTACATACTATAATGTATAATTATGTAGAACACCAATCCAAAGAGAGATCTATAGATCTAGTCCAATCGACATCAAGCATCAAACAATATTTGGTAATCTTCCCGCATCCAAAGCTTCGTTCTATAGAACAAACTTTTTCCTTGTGCATACGTTGTTAGCCATTCATACAAATCTAATGGAAATATGTAAAAGAAAGTATCATAAAGGTTGTCTTCAACTCATTGTCTCGTATTGAAATCAGGTCCAATGCTATATTTTTTTATAACACTTGTCTTCTTTAACTTTAGCACACCTTTGAATGCTCTCAAGAGTTAATGGATACACCAGCTACATACAACATTCTGGAAGACAGGTTTGAAAAGAGGTCCTAGACATGGAACCAAAATGTAGACACTTATTTCCATTTAGTTGATTATGCATGCTAGAACTTCATCCAAATCGAACTAAATGCTCACTTGAAGTGTGCAACATTACCGAGTCCTTCCTTTTCATTGGCTTGCCAAGATGTTTGCATGCATGTTCATAATTACTAAATTACTAATACCAAAGCATACATTAAAAAGTAGATCATTATAGAATTCATAAGGAAACACATGTAATAAGGAAACATAACATATCTGATAAACACTAAGATCATTTGCACTATGTGATCACCATGCTCAAATATATTAATCACCATAATCCATCCACAATGATCCATTAATAACCAAAATATTACATAGAAAAATTTGTATACATAAAAATAGTCTCCAAAGAGTCGTGTAAACCAATATACCAAATTAACATGAATGTATTATATCACACGGATTTATACATGGTATTTAGTATACAATACCAAAAATAATGAAGTACAACAAATATATATAGGAGTGGGGACTTTCCCTTCATCACCCACGTATTCCAAAAATCAATTACATGCTCAAAAATAGACGACATGCATGATTTTATAACAAGCATAATAATATATTAATCCTAAAGATAAACTCCTCTTTAATCCTATTATTAGTTTATATGCATGTGTTTGAACTATGTAGTCAATTTTTATACCCTTAGAACAACAATCTAATCCCATGTGCGTCGGCCTATCACCTAGCGGGTGCTAGGCACTCAATCGAGGCATGCGTGGGCACCGAGCCCCTCCTTTATGTGAGTCTTTTGATAATACATCATCTATGAAAAATACTTAGTGTAAAAGAACGAAAAAGAACCATGCATTCATTTTGATAACCTAGGATAAGTTATCATGTTAATGCATCCATTCGAATAACAACAGAGGAGTATCAAAACAACATATAGAAATGATTCATAGAACCAAAGAAGTGCATTAGACTTATGCTTATGAACACAAATAAACTTTAGAATAGAACCTTATATTCATATGTTCAAGAACCATATTACATTCACTTTGAGGCCATAATAGACTAATATAACAATGCAAAGAAACGTCATGCATGAGGAACCAAACTACGTCCTTCACATTACAAGGATAAATACGGACCCATCCCTCTATATATACTATCAATCCTATATTTTCTCTAATCCAAACCCATAGAAACCTCCATGATATTTCTATAGAGCTTCACCTCTCTTCCACCACCTCGCTACTCTTCGCACACCCTTTCTAGTATCTCCTCTTATCCCTTGTTCTACATGCGCACTCTATATATATATTTTCTACCTTCAACGCTATGCCTTATGAGGAAATAGATCGGTTGCCAAGTGTCCAAGTGGTCATCTAATGGAGAATGTCTCCTTTGACCGGAGCTCAGTACTCTATGCAATGATGTCCTTTTGGAACCTTCCATCACATGCATAGAATATTCCATTCTTGATCCTATAGCTTCCAAGATGGTACTTTATCCACTATGCATGCTAGATAGGTCACACTTTCATCGTGTCCTATCTGGAACTACGAATATGTCTAATTCCCAAAACTATTTTATCTTATGCACATGTACCATGTGTTCTACTAAACCATGCTAGAACCTTTCCCCGCACACTTTCAACCTACGCACCCTTCGTCATATAGGTTCCGCACGCTCATACACCTTCTTGTAATTAGTCGATATTCTAGAGCCCAATATCACCCCACACTATGCCTGTTCTCTTTCCTAAAACACTTCTCTTTAAAGAATAAAGAATAGTGCATTCCAAATAGGAAAGAAAGAATAAAGGAATGAAGAATTAGGAGAAAGAATGAAGGAATGGGGATAATGAAGAAAAAGTGTTTATTTTTGAAGGAGGAAAGGGAAATCCTTCCCTATTTCTAACCCTAGATTTTCCCAAGTGTCAACCTCATTCTTCGCTTGCTTACATAGGTCGCTATATAAGGCACTCACCTTCTCAAAACTTAATTCCCCCTTCATTTCTCATTATTTCAACAATACTTTCCAAATTTTTTCCCAAGTCCTCAAGCACATCCATCCTACGGGTGATCTAGGGGTATAATTCCTTTATCTGGATTTTGATCGATCCTCACAAGGTCTTGATAGCTTCTAACTTCTTTTCTACCTTGGCTAGGATTTTATCTCTTTCAACCATGTTCCCCTTATTCTTTTCTTGAAACTCCTTGAGTTCCATTTCATGAGTGGCGACTAGGATGCTTGCCACTCTATCTCTATCGGTGCGCGCTTTTCATATGTAGCTTCATCACTTGTGCAAAAACCTTTACCTCTGTAAGGATTTTATTATATCAAGCAATAATCTCGACAACCTTCATCTTCTCTTCTTTTTCATGGCACACCAATGCTTATTTTGTATACTATAAGGCAATTTGATTCCTTTCCATCATGAGGATGTGTGTAAAATCCTCCAAACACTGCAAGGTTGATTCATATTTTTCTTCGGGTGGTGCCAAGTCGGTATGATTTTAAAAAAAAGCACCCATAATCATTTGAATCTTCTTGTATAACTCACGCACCTTTTCCTTCTCCTCTTTCAATTCACACCTTAACTACGAGTTGATAAGGTCTTCCTGTTTCAAGTCCTTTCTCTTCTCAATGAGATCCTTCTTTTCCTTGAATTCATCCTCAAGGAATCTCACTCTTTCATTCCTTCCAAATAGTCCGGCCTCAACCTTAATTGAAACCTTGTTAAGTGTCTTGTAGAACTATTCATCCGATAGTTGCTAAGTGTTCACCAAGGTATTTACTCCTTTTGTTTTTAGCACCTTCACTCTCTAGGCTTACTTCAAACTCAGGTTCATCTATGCGAGACTTGAATTCCTAAGATAACATTTTCCTAGTTCGGGGATATGTGCCTTCTTCATCAAATGAAGACATAGCTAGGAGTTTCTCTGTTGGTACAGTACTTTGGAAGCACATGCCTAGCACCTTGATAGGATCATTAATATATCCCATTCCCTACTCTTGTGCCACCACTACACCTTTTCCACCTATTTAAGTAGATTTTGGGAATCTTATCTCCAAATTGGGATTCCCACCCATACTGCCATATTATTTTCCAATGCTTTCTTCTTCCATCTCCTTCAAAATTTTGTCCGCACTCCACTCCAACTCCAGCTCCACCAACCCCTTCATGATGTTTGCCACTTCTCTCTCCACAGATTTCTCCACTTGCTCCTTAGTGAGGTTATGGGTTCCTTGGTTTTTAGTTCTCACCTCTTTGCTCACCCCATTTCCTTGATCTTCTACTTCTTCCTCATCATTCTCCTTGTTATATTTCTCTTAACCTTCCTTGTTATACTTATATTCACCTTCCTCCTCTTACGAGTCATGTATATCATACACCGGATGGTATTCACTTCTCCTTCTCAGATTTTTTGTCATCCTTGTCACAAATGTATTCATCTAAAATTTTTGTCTCCTTTGATTCTCGCCTCTTGTCACATTCTACTTCTTCATAATTGGTGACTCAAGATAGGGATTCTTCATTCTCCTTCTATTTGAAAAGTAACCTCTTTGTTGGTGATTATTCATGGGTGAGGGGATCTTCATGCTTCAAAACCTCTTCTTTTGGGGTCCTTTCCTTGATTGGGGATTTATTTATGCACGTGTAAGTGCTAGGATTCGCGACTGATTCTAGCGGACCCAATGATTGTGTAGCCCACACACTTGGTTACTATTATTGTAGGCTCACAAAGCACCCCTGGATGCAGATCAGGCTTCTAGGTTGATCACTCTAGCATCCAGTGTGATTGCACAACATGGAAACCTCTCTCCAAGCGTGGGACTTGTGAAACTGAGAGAGGAATCTCCAGATTAGAGGTTGGTTCCTCAAACTCCTCTGATTTAGATCTAATGCTTGCACAACTACAGAGGTTCAGATCCTAATCCTACTCTAACTTGCAAGGAGACAGGGGTAGAAGTGCAAGAAATTGAAACTAACTAAAGATGGTGATGCACCAAAAGGAGTGGTGAAACATATTTGTCATGCAAATAGACACAGACCAAAGTTCACAACATAAAACATACACAGACTGATAAGGTATAATTTAGGATCTGAAATGAAGCAAATAATACAAACAGAGGACTGAAACCCATTCACAGAGCTTGCATTATCATTTTAGTGTCAAAAACACGCATTACACCCTCAGAGAGGTAAAAGAAAACTATTACAATCTTTGGAGAGGTCTGATCCTTGCATCAATCACTTGCTAGAGGTGAAAGAAGAAGTCTGCTATGCCCAAAAATGTTTCCCCCTTTTTGTTATGAGCCAAATCTGCCTTTTACATTACATGGGTCGAGCCTAGGAGACAGAAACATAAAAAAAAAACGTGAGAGCCCATTCCTTCTTGACTACAGGTGCATTAAAACGGCATGGGGGACCTTACAAACCCATACCCTATCATTTTGACTGAATTACAGGAGAATGCGACCCATTCTACATTAAATCTGGTCGCTGAAATGTCACTTCTGGCCATGAACACATGTCAGAGCCGTTTCTCAATTTTCTCTCTCCAAACTGCACCAAAATTCAATATTAACCCTAGAATCACATAGAGAATTTCATAAGCTTTCATTGATATAAAGAACATGCAAATCTGAGCTTTGGATCAAAAGATATGGAGATCTGAAGATTTAGGGCACAAAACAGGTGAAACGGATTTTTAAATTTCTTCCCGCGCTCTGCCACCTGGATGACACGTGGCATGCATTGATTGGTCGTCAGGGGCATGGGGCAGACCTTTACTTTTAGCTTTTGGGTGAACTTCTTGCCAAATTCTCTAACTCCTCCCCGAGCTCCGCATTCCTTGCTCCATAGGACACGTGTCCTCTTTTGATTGGCTCAGGCTGACCCCTCAAACCTCGCCCTTTGAATTTTGGAATTTTCTCCTTGTGACACGTGTCATGATTTGGTTGGTCTGCAGGTTCTGCCAGCTCTTTTACGTCTACCGCGTCCATTTGTCCCAAATGTCCCAATGCTGTCTGGGACAAAAACTTCTGATCTGCCCGAAATGGGCTTCCCTATCCCTTTTCTGCCGGTGACACGTGGCGTGATCTGATTGGCTCTCGGATTTTTCAGCTATCCACGTCCTCTGTGTCCCTTTGTCCCGTATGTCCCATAAAAAAATTTCCCGTTTCATTCTAAACCTGGCCGGTTCGCGTCCTTCGCGTCTTCTTATCCCAAATGTCCCAGAGCAGTTAGTCGATTTTCTTCTCCTTCGGCCGAATCGGCTTTCCGCATCCCGCGCGTCCCGACGGCCCGGATGTTCCTTTGCTCGCAAATCGCGCTGCGGCCTTTCGGCCGATTCGTGCCCCGATGTCCCTCACGTCCCGACTATTGCGAGGACTAGGACTTAGCCATTTTTCATGATTTTTCCTGGCCCAAGCTTGTTTTCTGCAACTTTTCACATTTTCTCAGAACTTGCTCTTTTCTTCTTCGGCCAGGGGAGTTAGAAAAAATCTGAGGGGACCCTAGAAACATGATTTTTTCCTGAATCAATCAATTTTCCTGGGGCTTGAGAATTCAATGCATGTTATCAAAATTTACTCTGGGGGGTGAATTTTGGATAACGCTTACTTTTTATCATGCACCTCTTCTCTTTCTCTCTTTTTGGTGTGGCCTTTATCAAACATGTGGGGTCATCTAGAATGGAGATATCACTATCTAGATAGGTGCATTTTTCAAACATCGAGTCTTATGCACGACAGATATACCCTCGATGCAGCCCTTACGGTATTTGGCAACGTTATTGGCTTCATCATTTAAACTTCATGGGAGACATACTTCTCTACGTATACACACTTCTTAGGGTAGATGAGATTTTGGTGCAGCTCATGGTGGTCTTGGTCCACCTCACTAAGGTCAAACCTTATCCTTTTGGCCTCCTTAAACTTGTTGACCCCTACTTGGAAGTATTACGTGGTGAAGGAGAAGGGCAGCTTGCACCATGGGCTCTTAGTCCCATTTGTCAAAGTGAATCTACCAATGCAGAAGTGTTAATAAACTACAAATTATACCTCTCCATCCACGATTGCGGGAAAATTCTCTAAGATCCTCCACTCTACCCTGAATGCATTATGCATTTATTTATACCACTTCTCTAGATGCACCTTATGAGTGACCGTCATGGTTTCACAAGTAAAGTTCTCAAATATTTTTGCAGGAGGATTTATCTTTTGGATACTCCAAAACAAATTTCTCTGGCCCATCTGGTACTCCAATCTCTAAAAAGACAATGGTGAGGAGGACGTTACAAATAGTATCTTCTCTCCTTCCTGCACATTGCTTATGATTTCATCTACAATAAAGGAGGACAAGTTATAGATGGTCCCTTATGATATTTTTGGCATACATTCAACCATGCCTTGTTCACTTACGTCCATCTTTCTTGATCATTAAGCTTGGTGACCAAGCACGTGGCCATCCTCATAACAGGTCTAGAATTTCTATGATGTCAAAGTACTCATGAACCCTTTTTGTAGTCATAAGCTGCTATTGTTTCCTTGATAGCCTCCTTATCACTCAAATCATCATCTATGGATTCCCCTTCATAATTCAAGCTAGTGAACTTGGATATCAACTGCGGTGTTATGCACATCTTACACCTGAAAAGTAGAAATGGTCTTTGTGTACATGTGACATCAACCATTGATAAAGGTGCTTGGGCTTGCCAAAGTAAGGCAACTCATATAGTTGCAATAGCCTTGCCTTTTCCAGCTTTACCTTCACCTCATCACTGTAAATTGGCATTCCATCTGGTGTCCTCTTGTTAGTTGGACGAACCAACTCCAATGCCATTTATTTCTCTGTAGTGCTCATGCAATGGTTGTAATCACTCACGACCATTTGTCTTAAGTGTGATACCCACTCATTTCCTAGCAACACTCCATTTGGGTACTTGCATTTTTGCATACCATTCCTCATTAGAGCTCATGATGGTAGTGGTTTGTTTCCTTTGCCCTTTCCCTTTTGTTTCTTTAGTGAGATGGTTGCCTTCTTTGGTGACATTATTTCTATCGGTTTAAATTTTAAAACTCCTTTCTTTGCTTTACTACTCTTCTTAATCTCAAAACTCAACTCTTAGAATAAATCATTCTATCTCTACGCCCTAGCTTCCAAACCCTAACTAGGTAAATCCTTCCACAAGATGGCATTATTCAAACAAACTTTCTCACACCGGCATACTCCTTCCTTCCGGTTTACGATCCACTCTAGTCACACAATTAGATTTCTAGGATTCTTCTTCCTTCACACAAATTTCTCTGGATGCCTTAGTTCGTAAAAGTACTTCACTTCGTAATAAGAAGGTAGAATAATGGCTTACCCAACCTTATATTTATTTATTTTTCTTCCCTCTAGCAATAAATGATATACCACCTACTAATGTACTTAACATTAAATGTGGATTTTTACATTAGGCCAATTTTAAGTGTCATTACCCATGTGCCCAATCCTGCGTGAAAAACCTTCTACAACCTTTTGGCGTGCAAAAATACAATCTGATCAAGACTCTTATGCATGCATCTATAGTGCCAAAGGTTCTTCTTTTGTCCTTTACTTGATTTTTTCCTTTGCCTACCTCATTTTGTTCCCGTGATCTTCATTCTTTGTACGTGGTCTTTGTTACAAAATTTTCTTGATACCATAATTCATTATCCACCGTTTCCCCATGCACTTTCGCAACCTTGTATGCTTACTTCTACTGGTCCACTCAAATTTTATTTCTAGACTATACTTTCCTTTACATTACTCCATTACTCCATCCCACACTAAAATAGATGCGGGGTCCTCTACACATAAAAATATTAGAAAATAATGTGGTTCTTGGTGCATAATTCATAAAACAAAACAAAAATAAAGGAACACACAATGAGAAAGGGAAACACAGGAAGAAAAGAAATAAAGGGAAATTCTAAGCTATCTATAAATGTTTCCTTATTTACAAACACCAAGAAGACTTATTTATAGTAGGGCTTCAACCTACTCCTATTGAAATGACCTCGTAATTTCATCCCATCTAGCACTTGTAACTAGACAAAGACCTAAATCAAGGATGTGCAAGATTATGTAAGGTCCCAAATAATGGAATTTCAACTTCTCAAGATGGTGTAGATACTTGGAATCATAAAAAAACACCATCTACCCAAGCTCAAACAATTTGTTCTTGATATGATGATCATGCCATGCTTTTTGTCTTGCTTTCTATATCTTCTAGACTCCATCTAGCAAGTGATCATCTCTCATCTAACTACATTAAATTATCAATTCTCTCTTCTAGTGCTTGTTCATGATTAAATCCTCCTACACGCACTATACACAACAATGGTAACATGAATGCAATTGGAAAAAATCCTTCGTGCCAAACACCAATTGAAATGGTGTGGCCTTGTTAAACCTCTTGTAAGTTGTCCTATATGCCCATAGAATGGATAATACCTTGTCATCACAATATTTTCGTCCAACATCACATATCTTAGTCAATGTGTGAATTAGTATTTTTTAAATGCCTCGAAAGTTCCATTCGCTTGAGGGTGATAAGGGGTAGTATTGTGAGGGGTCACCATTAATTACGCTAGTAGAATCCTCGACCGTTTCATTGAGAAAATGTGTACCCATACCACTTGTTAAGCTTAAAGGATAACCATACCTCTCGATTAAATTTTCCCATCAAAATCTAGTAGTTTTTGCTCGATGAAATCCTTCATAGGTGTTGTATTTTCCCATCATGTCAAGTAATCAGTGCAAGTAATGATATACTTCGAACTAGTCCTTTGCGTAGCTGGAAAAATTGTCCCTACAAATTTGATTGCCCATTTTTAAAATGGTTTAGCATTGCCTATTGGTCACAAGGGAATTTCATCCCTCTTCGAGGTTTACCAAGTTGTTGGAAATGGTTAAAGGCCTTGTAAAAATCAATACAATCTGGTAGATGGTTTACGAGTCAAATCCTATAAGTAGAATCTTCAACACGGTAGCATTTCCTACAAAGTTTCCTCCTACAATCCCACCATGCACTCATGTTTCAATACGCATCGATGCGAACCTCATGAAATCCTCTAACTTATACAAGTCTCCACTAATCAACATATAGGGTGCGGTGCATATTTCTAATTGCTTCCTCTCTAGAGCCTTCAACCCTTCCAAAGCACCACACTTATTTTCAAGAATACCGTAATATATTCAAAATATGAGGGCGCATGCCACAACCTAAATAGTTGTGCTTCTACAGTATGGTATCCTTAATGTTGTGTGTGTTCTCCGCTAAGTTAATTGTTTATAAGTGGTCGTCCTGAATTGCTCTTCCGTTGTTTTATAACCACCGTGAACTCAAACTATTAGAATAATAAGACCCAATGACATATGCATCCTTGCAAAATAGGCTTGTTGACTAATTAATTTAATGTCATGTGGTCCAGGTAGAATATAAATGGTTTTTCCAACATATAATTCTTGAACTTATGCAACGCGTAGATCATTAATAGTTCCTCGCTCGCTGGTTGTGTAATTGTGTTCTGCTAGCGTCAACTTTCTACTTTCAAAAAATAAGGGATGATCAAAAATACCCTTATTGGGTTGTGCTAGTACTACTCCTATAGCTATCCCTTAGGCATCAACATGCACATGGAAAGGCTTATCCCAGAAGTAAAATGTAGTATGGGCGTCATGACAAGTCTATCCTTCAAAGTGTCAAATGCCTTCTATTGCGCCTCTCCCCTAATGAAAGCTACTCTTGTGTTTTAGTAATTCATCCAAGGGTGTGGAGATATTGGCATACCCCTTGATGAATTTCCTATATTACCCCATATGTCCAAGGAATCTGTGCACTACACTTTGACTAGTAGGCTCCCCTAATCCCACAATAACTACAACTTTGGCAGGATCCACTAGTAAGCCTTATTTACATATAATATGTCCTAATAGGGTTCCAAATGGAGTAGCAAAGACACATTTCTTAATGTTGAGGGATATCCTTAATTTCCAACATATCTCAAACATCAGCCTCAAATTATCACAATGGTCTTTTACTAATCCATACACAATCCAGTCATCTAAGTACACTTGAAGAAATTTATGGATGAAGTCCTAAAATGCTTGTACCACGATGCACAAGAACATAGTAGGTGCATTCTTCAATCCAAAAGGCATAACCATGTAGGAAAAACTTCCCCATTCAATGGAAAAAAATTTCTTTCTTTGGTCTTCCTTTGCAATCCTAACTTAGTGATAGCTTGAGAACCCATTCGTGAATAAGTAGACTTCACGCTTGGCTACTCCCTCCAAAATTTCTTCAAGAAAGGGGGTTATAAAAGGATCGATGAAACATACTTTGCATTCATGTCCTTATAGTCCACACGTATTTTTATTATTATATCCTTCTAGATACTTGATGACCATTGGGCTTATCTATTTTGATTCTTCCATAACCTCAATGATACCAGATTCTATCATCTTGTTTATTTCATCCTTGACCCATACATGAATATTCAAATTCATCCGATAATTCCTCTTCTCGGATATGGTGCACACCTTCCTTCAACTTGATCTTCATCTCCCCCAAGGAATGGTGGACTCCTTTGAGTTCATGGTACCCACAAGGGAACAAATCATGGAACTTGCACAACAGATCAATGACCTTTAAAACTTATTTTTCTGACCAAGAGTTATCAGTTATGTCTATGTCCCAATGTTAATATTCTTTGTTTTCAATGGTTCACGGTAGGCACGTGCTCACTCATCAACACTATCTATGACTTCACGAATACCTTCAGAATGGTTAACATCCAAACTTTCCATTTCTTCTCCATCTACTACATAGATCATTTTTTCTTTTTATTTTTCCATGCATGCATGCTCAAGTTGTACTTCCTTTGATTCTTCTTCATTGAGGTGCATCTCCAAATAAGGCTCACCCAGAAACTCTAGTAGCCTATATTTTTCCATAACATTATCTCCCATTGTAAGGTGATTGATTACTTGCAATGCCTTGTCCACTAATGGCTTAGTACTCCTATACTCGAAAGATTGAACGAGATTAGCCGCCAACTCCTGCCAATTATCTGTTTGATGATGCATATTTGAATGACTATACCATTCATGCACACAACCTTGTAAGGTGGAATACAACTTATGCACCCACAAAAAGGTAGTAACACTTTTGTGCTTCCCATCCAGGCCTTCTCACACACTTGGATATGAAATGATGTGGTCTCTTTACCATGATAATCTTGTATGACAATGGGCACATTTCTCCTAGAGAACCATACAGATAATGTGACTCTTAGCTCACACCATTATAGGAGGCTCTCCCTATGTGTAGCCCACAAGCACAATCAGATTCCGAGTAGGTTCTAACTAAGCATTCCCCTTCTCTCATCCTCATTCTTCCACTGATCCTCCATTTCTCACAAGAAAATTTTAGGGTATGCTCCTCCAGAGTAACTTGGCAACTTCTTTCCTCCAAGGTGCTTCATTTAACAAGCCTTTGTTACCATTGTTACAAATCCTCTCAATTATCACCAATCAACTCATAAGTCCTATGTACCTAATTATCACATGCCATGCTAGTGGTATCACTCAAGGACTGAGCATCTTCAAACTAGATAACTCCCTTTATGGGATGAATTATCTCCAGATCTCTGATGGAGCACACATAGATTTTGTTGAGGAATTCCTCTCCTAAGGGATCAGTATAGGGATTTGACTTCCCATCCGTTAAAGGGATAATCACCCTTTCTTCCTTGTTCCCAAAAATAATACACCCCTTGTTAAACAAGAGGTCGACATTGTTCTTATAATACCAAGGGCACCCAAAGCAACGCTTGGAAATTTGTTTGCCTCTCAGAGTGCTAAGACTTCAAAATATCCAATGAACTTGGCCCCTTGAATGTGATAACTACATCCTTCAAGACTATAATGGTAATTTCCTTTATCTTGTTCACCATATACAACACATTCGAAGATGGTTGTAATGTAGGTATCCCCAGTTGATGCTTGACATCTAAGGTAAGAACATTGACCTCCTCTCCTATTTTGATGAGGATATTGCTTAGAAGCCACCCATCAACTACTACATTCAATGTAATCTCTTTATCATAGTCAATGCTATGAGGAGGAAGGTTTTTATGAAAAACCTTCCTTTCACGCTCTTCTCCAGTGTGTGGTACCTTCTCCCTTAGCCATTCTCCTAGTAAGGGAATAATATTCTCTTTCCTTAACATCCTACATACTTCCTTGACTTCATCCAAGTCCTCCGTTGGAACCTCAACATTCTTACTTTTCTCCAAATGCTTTGACTTCTCCTTTAAACATTGGATTTACCCTTGCAAACTCTGAATCACATCCATAGTCTCTTGATACACCTCCTTCTAATGAGAAGGGTCTGGATACTTTCCATGTACCACTTCCTCTCTCGAAACCGCTTCCTTTGTCTTGGCATCTCCTCGTGTGCATGGCCTCTGCTCATGTAATCACCAATACAAGTTCTAGTCCTAACTCATACACCACTCTTGGCATCCACTGTGAATCAACCTTCTTGATGCTTACCATCCCAAAGGCCTTTGTCCTTATGATGCTACTGGTTCATATGCTCATAAAGCTTTGGACACTATTTGTACTTATGTTTCTTCCCACACCACAAGCATTATAACAGATCAATACATTCACACTTGTAATGTTCTATAGATCCACATTTGTAGAAGGTTCCCTACAGAATTCACTTCTTCCTCCACCACGGTTACTATGCCCATGAAAACCTCTTCCACACACTTCTCCATCTGTGCCCCTTCATAACGATGATCATCTTCCTTGGAACTTCTTGCAAGACTAATCTAGTGCACACCAAGATCAATAACATCATGGATCTATTCAATCAGTCTGCAATCCTTGGTATCAAGGGTCATAGAGGTAAATATCTTGCAAAAATCAAGAAACATTCTTATGGATTATGCGCTATATTAGAGGGCACCTACTTGCATCATGATCCCTAAGGAAAATCTCACAGTCTACCACCATAACGTGTATCAACTTTTGGGGAAACTATCCATTGGGTTCCCTTCCACTTCACAATCTGTACACCAAAGCCCACTATGAACCTCATGCGCTAATTTTGTAGAAAAATTCTCGAGTTGCTTGGCCATTGCAACAATTTGAGCTTCTAGAAAAGGACTAACACTAGTATCAATGCTCCCAATAACCTCAAAGATGCATGGAAGATTCCAATACCTCATGTGGTTCTATGAAAGTCTTGAGTGACAAATCCGTTATAAAATGATGTTATCAATCCTCCAACAAACCATTACTCATGTTGAGCGGGATGAATGTATCTAATATTTTTATAAGAAAGTATTAAAATGTGTGTCATACTCCCACACACTCCTTGTCATTCCTTTTTGGATCTCCTTCAGGGAACTCATGCTCTTCTTCTCAAATTCAGGGATATGGAGTTCTGCTAGGAAGGCGTTCTTCAATATAGTGTAGTCTACCACTGTTTGATGGGGGTCATACTTTCAATACCAACTATGCACGTGCCCTTGCAAACGTTTTGTAAACCGACTTGCCTTTTGTTCTAGGGTAGTGATCCCTTTCATGCGCCATAGTAATTGACACTTGTGCACATTCTCTCGCAACATTGTCAATACCCCTATAGTCTTATAAGTGCAAACACATCTCAAACAATACTTGTGGAGGTGGGTACGGCCCTTGTCCTCCTCATCCAAAGCCTTGGTTTCCTCCGGTGTTTCCTCCTCCACTAGATCCACCAAGTTATGTTCCTCCCGAACCACAAAATCCTCCAAATCTGCTAGGTCCACTAGGTTCTCTAGCTCTTATACCACCAGATTCACCTCTTGCAACCGGTAAATGGCCTTAAGTGGTTGCGCTTAGTGTTCCCAATTTCCCACCGAACTATGTGTCGATGGTTTGTGATATCATCCTACTACTATTTGTGTGTCTCGAGCCACTCCCAGATGTGATACCCAAGCCTTGTGTACTTACACCTTGTCTAAAAATTCCTCTAAATACCAAGATGGTTTACATATCCATGGATGTTCCAAACAAGAAATTATATCTCCAAGGCGGAGACCGATTACTCCCACTAATACCAAATGGGTTAACAATACTTCTCCCTTAACTGGAAAACCAAGTGCTAGGGTTTCGTCACCGGTGGGTTCGGATGTGCGCCGATAGCTCTCCTTTCTCCATGCAATTAAATCTCTTCGAGCTAAAGGGGCTTCTCTCCCGTTCTTTCTAAGATGGGGTAGGATAGACTACACAGGTTCCATGTCATTTGTGTTAACCTCAACTCCTTCCCGTAATGTTTACCTCCATAGATCCATCACACTTGCAACTTCATGTTGTCTAGTCATCTCCCTTTCAATAGCTTTGCTATACTTGAGTCATCTCTCCTCCCTTTCCTTCTCATCCGTAATGTTTTCCATCTTCCTCCACTCTAGCTTCCTCACCAAAGATTCAAAGACTCTTAGCTAGCCATGGGAAATGTCTCTAAAATTAGGGTAATGACCAATATTTTCATAGCCAAAGGAATAACATGTAAAAATGTTCCTCCGGGCTCCCTCAGAAACTCAAAATCAACAACTTCTGGGAAAGAATACATAGAAATGGCATACTATAGATTATAACCGCAAGCACTCCTTTCCACCAAAGTGGTCAAAAACATGTGTTCAAGTCATATCTACATCCTATAGCCTCTGATAATCATCTTGGGTCCATACGCGTGACTTATAGTAGCACCTTGATGTGGATGTATATGCTGAAATCCATTCATATAGTTCTACTAGAAAATAACATAAGAATGTCTCATACAACTCATAGTATAGGTTATTTTCTACCTATCTATGTGCATCAAACTTAGGTCCAAAGGTCTTTGAATCTTTGAGAAAATTCATCCTCCATGCTATTAAATCATGTTTCAACACTTTCCAAGGTCAGATGTTCTATCATCATGCATCATAGGGACAAAGATGTATGCCATTTCTCACAACAACTTCGAAAAGAGGTCTCGGCAACAGAACCAAGATGTAGTCAATTTTTATACCCTTATAACAATAGTTTAATCCCATTTGTGACGGCCTATCACCCAACAGGTGTTGGGTGCTCACCCAAGGCATGCACATGCACTGAGCCCCTATTTTATGTGATTCTTATGATGATACATCATCTATGACAGATACTTAGTGTAGAATAATTGAAAAGAACCATGCATTCATTATGAGAACCTAAGATAAGTTATCATGTTAATACATCCATTCAAATAGAAAAAGAGGTGTATCAAAAATATATAGAAATGATTCATAACACTAAGGAAGTGCATTATACTTATGCTTATGAACACATATATACTTTAGAACAAAACCTTATTTTCATATGTTCAATAACCACATTACATTCACTAAGGCCATAACAGACCAATATAACAATGTAGAGCAAGGTCATGCATGAGGAACCAAATTATGTCCTTCAAATTACAAGCATAAATATAGACCCATACCTCTATATATACTTTCACTCCTATATTTTGTCTAATCCCAACCCATAGAATCCTCCATGATATTTCTACAAATATTTTCCTCTCTTCCACCACCCTACTACTCTTCTACACACCCTTTCTAAGTATCTCCTCTCATCCCTTCTTCTACCCGCAAACCTCTATATATATATTTTATGCCTTCACCACCATGCCTTATGAGGTAATGTAATAAGTTTCCAAGTGTCCAAGTGGTCCTCTAATGGAGCATGCCTCATTTGACCCAAGCTTTGAACTTTGTGCAATGATGTCCTTCTGGAACCTTTCATCGCATGCATGGAATATTCCATTCTTGATCTTATAGCTACCAAGTTGGCACCTTATCCACTCTGTATGCTAGAGGGGTCACTCTTTCCTTTTGTGTTGTCTAGAAATCTGAATATAGCTAAGTCTAAACATCGTATTGTCTTACATGCGTGTGTCATGTTTTCTATGCTAGATCCCTGCCCTACGTGCTTTCAACCCATGCACCCTTTGTCATATAGGTTTCACGCACCCACACAACTTTTTGTACTTGGTCGATAGTCCGGGGCCCAACAAACTACAAGTTCATTCTCCAAAAATAGTTGTTTGGAATCTGCATCTTCATTCCTTTATCTTTACTTGGGCACCACTCAATCTATTTTTCCAATTTTTAGCTTTCTTCTGTAAAATGGCTAAGTCCAAAGTCAATATACCCAGTCCCCTATGTAATCCCTTCTTATCCTTCATATGTGTTCCTTCTTTTTTAACTTACACGCTCTCTAATCCACTTTGGTACTTAGTTATTTTCCCCATCTAACAATAATTCTAGACATCATGGTCCTTGGGTAGATTTTACAATCTAGTAACAATGTGCGCACCGAATTTCATGGATAACTATCCTTAATATGTCCCTTAACTTCAAAATCAATGCATCATATACCACTATGCATCTTGTGTGCTGGATTAAGAGAAAGATTCTCCACTTTCTTCATAATGGATGCAATCTGCACTCTAAGAATGGGCTCACTTTCCTTTGACGTGATCTCATTAGAAGCCAAAATGGATAATCTACTGTGATTTCTAAAATTTGGGAGGACTCGATGCTATGGCTCTGTGTCTTCCACAAGAGATTTTAAATCTTCATCAGCCATCATTCCATCTACAATGTCCCTCATACACATCATTCCATCTCTCGAGCTCAATTAAACTTGATATGTATTTCCTTTCTATTTCTATCTTCTTCTAGGTCTATCTTCCTTCTCCACACCTTCTCCTACCCCTACACACAGCTTAGTACTTA
The DNA here is from genome assembly GCA_018340775.1 of Taxus wallichiana var. yunnanensis. NCBI lineage: Eukaryota > Viridiplantae > Streptophyta > Pinopsida > Cupressales > Taxaceae > Taxus > Taxus wallichiana. The sequence continues at coordinate 308,836,625 of CM031235.1, forward strand.
GCTAACCATAGGTAACCCATCTAAATATAGTGCTATCAACAAGATATTGATCACTAAAGGTATAGAGCATGGATACAATCCTCGTGGATTGTGAAAGAACTTAAACTTATCTTCCTATGGAAAATAATATGTATAAATAATGTAATCTAATGTATAATTACATAATAAACATGCCCACTAGTGATCTACAACTCTATTCCACTCCTTATTCACATAAAAAGAGTTAGGTAATATCCCTACATCCAAATCTTAAGACTAGGTCCTCAACGTTCCTTTGATGTGTATGTTGTCAACCACTCATACAATTATACCAAAAATAAGCTAAAGAATGCCTCATATAAATAATTTTAGCTATTATTTTCCACCCAACAATGGGCATTGAAATCAGGTCCAATGTTATACCTCTATTCAAACTTATCATGTTTTTCTTCTACATAAATTTCAATGCTTTCCAAAGTTAGTCTATATGCCATCTCAGTATGCAACATCTTGATGAGTAGTTTGAAAAGAGGTCACACCAACGGAACCAAAATATAGTCTTTAATTTACACACCAATGATATGTGCATGAATACTACATTTAACATAACTAAATTGTCACCCAAAGTATGAAAAACTACCAGTCCCCCTTTGTTATGTCAACCAAAACATTAACATGCATAATTATCATAATAATTCACCAAGTAATCAACCAAGTGTTCCTAACCATTGCAAATACTTATCTTAGAAACACATGTAATAAGGAAACAATAATAATTATAATTAAACCATAACAAGGACCAATTTCACAAACACACTTTCATACTTAGTTATATCAATGATCATAATCCACCATAGTTATCCATTAATCTTCAAAAACAACTACATAATAAAAATTTGATAAATAACATTTAGTAAAAACGAACATAGATCCATGCGTGCAATTGTAATAGAGAAACATAACATAATGACCAAGCTCGATAACCAATCTTAAGTGAAGTATTTATAGGGGTGGGGACTTTCCCTTCACCGCCCATGTACTTCCTAATAATAGGCATGCTCAAAATAGCCATGCATACTTACATGCATGCTTTATAAGACATTTGTTAATAATAGATTACCTAATAATATTATTCATTAATCCTATTGAAATTTGAACTCATGCATGTGCTTTAATCCTCGGTCTGCATGTGCTTTCTCCAAACATAGCCATTTTTTTAGTCAAGATAACCTCCTTTTATCCCTTTCTTGGTGAACACTCCAAGTCTATTTTTAGCCTACCCTTGGAAAATGGCTAAGTCCTAAATTTACCTACATGCACAGTCTCATGCATAATCATGTTCCCATCTACATGCATCATCCTATCTTCTCTTCACGTATGCATCCCTATGCATCATCCTTCCTTCTTCTTAGTACTTAGTCAATTTTGGAAACCAACAATGAGTTTCCATGAGGATCAAGAAATTTTTTTCCATAGCTTAAGGGGGATGGTTAACATCTCCAAGAGGAACATGTAGTTTCCTTCATCACCACATGTGGTGTATTGGGTGTGGAACATGAAGATGTATTTTTCATGTTGTTTGTAGAGTCTTTACAATACAAACCAGCTAAATAGTTCTACCTTCTACCAGTAAGATGAATCACTTGTTGGGATGATATAATAACTTACTTCAAAGACATATTCAAGTCTATAGAATACTACCATGACCTCTTGGTAAAACTAGTGCATATGATGAAATAACCCACTAAAGGTATGAGATATATTTTAGCAAGATAAAAAGAGTTCTTAGGAGGATATCTCTTGAAGCCATGCCCTCAAACCAAAATTTGAAAACATTCTTTATAATTTCTCAACTACCTGAAGTTAGGTTCTTTCTTATAAGGTCTCATGAAAGAACTTTAAAAGAGGTTCGAGATGATCTAATTTTATACAAAAAGTAAAAAAACCCAATGCAAAACAAAAGGTTCGGAATTATGGATCTACTCCCATAGATCTGATGATCCAAAAAATGGCCAATTATATGATTTCTCTTAAAAAGAAACTCTCCTAGATTACCATGATAAATGTGCCAAAGAATACCAATCTCCCAAACAGGTGAGAATCACTCCACCTCACAAGATTTCCCTTGAGGCACCACTAGTCAATGCAACATGTGACACTAAAGAACCGTAAGAAGAAGAAGAAAAAGAAAAGAAGAAAGTGAAGATAGTAATGTTATTGAGATTGAAGAGGTTGAGGGAAATTCTCAAAATTGTCTCACTGAATATCACTTAGCAAGTGAAGATGATGATGATGAGGAAGCGCCAAGCTTCTCGTGTGTTATGTTCACTCGCTCCTAGTCTAAAAATAGATCTCCCTCCTCGAAGCTACAAAAAGATGAAAATGAATATTCTCTTATAACGATTCCATAGAACAAAATCATCAACAAGGGATCTCCAATTCCACCATCGATATATTTAGCCAAGAAACTACTAGACTTGATAACATGCAAGAATCTTACTATCATGAAACTTAAGTTCTCCAGTGTCTCCCTTAGTTCAAAATATACTTTTAAGGCCAAATTTTCACCTAATGTTTGTCCCACAAAATCCTCTTTAGGTTCAAATGAATTCTACCACTCCCTCTCCTTATAAACTTTCTACCTCATCCATAAAAGATACTCAACCTCCCAAGGTAACACCATCCCTACAATGCAAAAATTATGTCATCCTTAGAGCGTCGGGTTCACCCACCATATTTCTATTTTATTATGTCAAACATGCAAGCAAGACTAAATTTCAGATCATGGAGATTGAATATTTGCAAGAACACCTAGCTCAGTTCAAGAGGTTGGTTGATGTTGTCCAGGGTGGTAGCCTAAAGCCTAATACTATAAATCCTAACCCTAAGGGTCTACTACTCACACAACCTATGCCCCCTTCACAAAATATATTTTCACTTAGTACATCTAAAATGAATAATGTAGAACCCTTTTAGCTATCCCTTCTATTCAAAGGATACCAACTAAACAATTGCATTGTAGATGGGTAAGTGCAGCAAGTTGGGGGACAATTAAGTGGACATCAAATCCTAAATTTTACATCAAAAACAACAAAACATCAAATTTAGTCTTCCGTGGACTTGAACCATGCCAAAAGTCAAAAATATGTCATAAAAATGGTACCATCGCATAGGGGAGACTGTTATCTTTGTAGAAATATTGATTTTAAAGTGAATAGAATAGGATAAATATCAATTTATAATATTTTACTAATAGTAGGTCTTTAAGACACTTTTTCCCGTGAATGTTTATGTCTACGTTTAAGACTAAAAATTTTGTTTCACTTGTCAGAATGTGATAAAAATTATACCATCCCAACCATGGTGAAATTATATACATGTTCAAAAAAAAATTATTTGATTTCAATTTTTTTAATGAAGTTATAAGCGGGCAAATGAGAAGTTCTTTGTTTTCTTTATGTTTTCAAACCACTTTCACGGAAAAAATCATAAAAAATAAAATATTTCTCAAAAAAATACAAAATAAAATCTATCCCAAGGTAGATAGCAGCATATAACTTCTCACCAAAGAAAAATATATATATCAATTTTTGGTCATCCAAATCGTGGGAAAACAAACTACAATCTTATAGGCATTTAAAAAAAAAATACCAAGTCATTGAATTTTGAGTGTTTAATATAGCTAAACTTGTCCATTTTTTTTTAAAATAGTAGTTTATAAACTAGATTTTGGATACTATAATTCATATTCATATAATTTTTTCTAATTTTGAGTGTATACATTGTTAATAATCCCTACAAGTTTATATTATGTTGTTATTTGCAATATGACGTCCACTTATGACCCCTTTTTTGTCCCCCAACTTACTGCACTTACCTGATTACAAAGCCTCTGAAAATTTCATCCCCATCAAAGTAGCCAATGCCTTAGGACTTACCTTGACTCATGCAAATGCCTCTTGCTATTCAATGGAATCTAAAGAAGTTCCATTAGTGGGGAGAATCAGAGATGCACAAGTGGCCTTAGAGGACTTTCCAGATAAGAAGGTATTTCTCACAATATTGGTGGTAGACATCCCAAAATCCTTTTGTATGCTATTCGGAAGAAGTTTTTATAGATAATTTGGTGGTGAAATTAAAATGGATTGGTCCTTTGTGACCATTCTAGTAAAGGGAGATATGAAATATTTGTTTCTCTTTCATAAAATTAAGTATAAAGTTCAAAATTCGGATGACCCAAGAGTAAACATATTATTCAAAGATAGCGGGATGGGGAATTATTTCTTCACATCTGAAAGGGATGAAAATATTCCTTTTATTATTGAATATGAAGAAGATTAGTTGTGGACCATGGAATTCGACGAAAGGCGGTGAAATGCGTGGTCCGGAGTTGGTGTTGTCTTGATTTCTCCCTTAGGTGAATTCTTCCCATTCTTGTATAAGTTTTAATTTGAAAATACTAATAAAATTGTATAACACTACATAAAATGGATGCCACTAAGTCCATGGGTATTAAGAAGCTCAAGTGTCTCAAAGATGTGGAAGTGATAGTTAAGAAAGTAAGAGACAAGTACCAAGTCAAAAACCCAAGACTCAAGCACTATAGAAACATAGTATTGGACTCTATTGAATATTTTGATGATTTCTCCATCCAATCCATTCCTTGAGAGAATAATGAAAAGGTTCAATCTCTTATTGTCTCAGGCTCGTTGGTGACACCACATCCATCCTTTGACAAAGACAAGGTGATCATTTAAATGGTTTTCAAACCAAACATACTATATAATGTGAAACATTTACAAGTATTTATTGATGATAGTCAAATCATCACCTTATTAGATAAAAATATAATTTCAGTAGTCTCTTCTTTGAGGGAAGAAAAAATCCACATTAGGAGTTAGTAGAAAAATAAGATAAGGAATCAAAGGAATTGATTTAGAAAGAGTAATCAAAATCAATGGGAACAAGATTCTAAACTCCTAGTGTCATTAGAGGAATTGTTATAAATACATCCTTCATCAATAATCTCTCCTCTTTCCTCTCTCTTTTCTTTTGTAGATATTTCTTAACTTGATTGCATTGTATTCTCTCTTCTACTGCTCTTCTTTAGCTTGTATTTTTTTTTCTTACTTGAGAAAAATATTCAAATGACTCCAAGTTCAAACTATATCATCAATCGACCCAATTATTCACTTTGATTTGTATGTTGTGCATCTTCCTACTTGGTCACCTAAGAATCTAGACTATTAAATGTATATAATAGACTCCATATATTGTTCCTTTTGTATTTAACTTGATTACACCACTTTCCATGCATTTCCAAAAGCTATTTATTAGTCGTTTGCCAAAAATATATTTTCCACATTTGCAACATGACCCAGATGAGTGAGCCATTTCCTTCTCCAATATTTTATTCTTCCTTGAAGCTTAGGATCTCATAGAGAATGTAACTACATTTCCACAAAGTCAATATGCATTAAATGTTAGCAGCTAGAACAATAGTTTTCTTTTTTCTTCATGGAGATCAAGTCGTATACTTAGTCGTAATCATCTAACAATTGAATCACCATCAATTTTGGAGAACCAAATATCACTTGTTCATGTTTGAATAAAATTAATTTCCTTCGACCCTGATTCATTATATATTCTATCATTCCATGTCTATCTTCAGCTCTTTTGACTTTCTTCTTTGTATCATGGTACTTATCTTTGTTCAACGGAATTTCTCCTTCCTCAAGCAAATTTTTATTTATTCACAGCTCTTCTATGCTTCTCGCAGATTCTTGAATGTCATACGGTGTTCCTCCTTATCCAATTCCTTTCTGTGGCTTTGTTTCATGTCTGCAACTCTATATCTTCTACTTACAACTTTTGTAGTCTTTCATGGCTATTTTTCATCCTTAGGGGCTTCTCTAGTTCTTCATGGATTTTATCTCTATCCACGGATTTTCTTCTAACTCCTTTACTTTTTTGAATTTTCCTTAGCCTCTGTAACTCTTCCTTCACATCTATGGCTTCACTTATCTCACTCGCATCTTTTCCTTTGGCTCCATTTTGATTTGAGACTTCATGTAGACTTTGGAAAATACTCCAAGTCTTCGGTGGCTATCTCTAGAATTTTGCAAATATCTCCTCATGTCCGCGACATGCACAAACATTGACTAAGTCCCTTAGCACTTATCCTTAGTCATCCCGAGCCTCTATGAGTTGACACTACCAATCAACCTTCATCTTTTTAGCTTGCTCACTTTACCAATTCACTCCTTTTTCCATCAATGCAGCTTGACATCAACTGATCCATCTTGACATCAATGAAAACACATATAACACATGAAAAAGGTCCAAAAATCTCCCCTTTTAATTAATGTAAACACCTTAACAAACCTATACCACATCAGAAACCTACAAATTTTGATGGAATTTTGTTTTCCATACCTAGTTTCTGGTAACACCCTGTCTTATTCCTTTTGGCTGTTACATAAATGGTTTCCCCCTTTGACAATCTGATTTTATGACTTCATTTTCTCTCCCCCTTTGAAAAAAATGATAAAGGGCCAACTATGTTGCATAAAATTGAATATTATGGTAAGCTAGATACAACATATTCTTATCACAAGAAGCTCCCCCTAGACTTATGCTTCTCATACACCTATCTTAGTATGTCAATAAAAATATCCCCGAGTTGATGCATACTTTCATAAATTTGAACTAATATATTAGCTCCCCCTTACATTGCAACTATTTAGGAGTTGATATTACCTAAGAATTATTCATTTCCTTGTCTCGCACACACTCTAGTTATTGGTGGGATTAGGAATGACTCCCAATGCATTCCTTGAGTGCTAAAATGTTGCTTTTACTAGCGGATTGGTCATTATATCTACAATTTCCTCTTTAGTTCTCACATATTCCAAACTGATCTTCTTGTCATTCACTTTTTCCCTCAAGAAATGATATCTTATAGGTATATGCTTAGTTTTTGAGTGGAACACTGGGTTCTTGGAGACACTTATTGCACTTGTACTATCACACAACAAAGGAATTGGATTATCATATTTTACCTTGTAGTCTTCCAATGTCTTCTTCATCCATAGAAATTGAGTGCAACACATCATGGAAGCTATATAATCTACTTCACATGTTGAGAGATCCACTGATGATTGTTTATTTCTTAGCCAAGATACTAAGAAATTTCCAACAAATAATGCTCTGTCACTTGTAATCTTCCCCTCATCAACACTGCTCGCCTAATCAACATCTATATATGCTTTGATGTTGAAATAATTTCTCTTGGAGTACCATAGTCCATATTCAACTGTTCCCTTGAGATATCTTAGAACTCTCTTGACCACCTTGAAGTGTGTTTCCTTGGATCTTCTTGAAATATTCCAACAAGGTCTACTTCCCGCATAATATCGGGTCTTGATGTTGTGGAGTAAAGTAGACTTCCTATTATGGATCTAGTATAGTGTTTTGTCTACCTTAGGTGACTCATCTTATCTTCTCAGCTTGCATCCAAATTCCATTGGTATACCAATTGGTCTACATTCTTCCATTTTGAATCTTTTCAATATCTCCTTGATATAATTACTCTGGGATATGAATATTCCTTGATCTGTTTGACTGATCTATAAACCTAGAAAGAATGAAATATCTCCAAGCATTGACATCTCAAACTCTTCTTTCATCATGTCAAAAAATCATATGCTATCTTATCATGGTATTCGCCAAATATGATGTTAACCACATAGAATATGACAATGAGAAGATGTTATCCTTCTTCTTTGATGTAGATATTGTTGTCCGCAACACCTTTTCTGAATCCTTGCTCAATGAGGTATGAATCCAATATGTTGTAGCAAGCTCTAAGAGATTTTTTAATCCATACAAATCTTTCTTCAATTTGCACACATAATGCCTATCTTTAGTTAGTGAAAATCCATCAATTTATTCAATATATACCTCTTCATTTAGGAAACCATTTAAGAAGGATGATATTTTTGTATACATCCATCTAGAATAATCTGATCTTTTTGTATGCTGCGTAAGCAAGGAAAATTCTTATTGCTTCCATTTCTTCCTCGGTGAAAATGTCTCATCAAAATATATTACTTCTAGTTACATGTATCCTTTACACACTAGCCTTGATTTGTTCCCGATCCCTTCTCCTTTCTCATTTAGTTTGTTCCTAAATACCCTTTTTGCACTAATCACATTCTTGTTCCATGGTTTGGATACTAGTTCCCATGTCTCATCCTTTTTAATCTGATCTAGCTCTTCACTCATGGTGTCTACCCAATGCTGATCTTTTATTGCATTTACAACACTTTTGGGTTCTATCATTGATAGTAGTTCTATTTCTTCATGGTTCTACTGCTCTTTCATCCTTCTTATGGAATGCCTCCATATTTGTTTCTAATGATTTTATTAGAAGGATGTTCCTTTTTACTTTCTGGATGGTTCATTAGTAGGTGGCATTTCTTCCTCTTCATCCGGGTTCTTCAAGCGAACCGTCTAACTTTTCATCATCTTCTTGTTATTCACTATTGTCTCTTTTGCTAGTTACTAACTTTGGTGAATTGTATTTCATCCACCTTCACATTTTTTCTTTCAACAATCTTCTCAGAACTTCTTATTGTAGCATCTGTAATCCACACTAACCATTGAGTAACCAAGGAATATCCCTTCATCACATCTTCGCTTAAATCTTCCCAAATTTTCCTCATCTCTTTTGATATAGCATTTTATTCCAAGTACTCTTATGTACATCAAATTTATCAGTCTCTTCTTCCACAGATTCATAAGGAGTCTTTTCACGTTTTAATCTCATTTGATCTCTATTCAAAAGATAGACCGCGGTGTAAACTAATTCACTCTAATACCTGTCTGAAAGTTTGGATTCATTTAGTATGGTTCTTGTCATTTCCTGAATAGTCATGTTATTCCTCTTAACAACCCCATTTTGTTGAGGTGTCTTGGCGGCTGATAATTATCTTCTTATTACATATTCTTTACAAAATTGATCAAAATCATTTGACTAGGATTCTTCGCCTCTGTCCGATCTTAGGAATTTGATCTTTTTGTTCTTCTCATTTTCTACAATTTCCTTGAATTTATTGAATATATCTAAGGCTTCTTAATTTTTCTTTAAACATACTACCCATGTCATTCTAGTGTAATAATTTATTAGAATCATAAAATTTACCTATCCATTTATACTTTCAGTTCTGGTGGGTCCATAGAGGTCTGTATGAATCAACTCTAGTGGTCTGGTTGTAGAATACTTATTTGATTTGAATGATCTCCTTGTTTGTTTTCCATGCAAATAGGCCTTCCATAGTGTATCCTCGGTATCAAAATGGTTGGTATATGTCTCGATACAATTGTTTGCACTAAGCTTTATAATATTTTTAAAACTTGCATGCTCTAGTCTTCTATGCCACAACTAGTTGTAATCTATCTTACTTGTGAAGCATTTCTCTTTGTTTATCTCATTAAGAACATACATGTTGTTCTTTTTCCGCTTAGATTTTGTAACATTCTTTCCTATTTTACAGTTTATAATATCACAACCTTTGTCATGGAATATCACATTATATCCCCTCTTGCAAATTTGAATCACACTCAACATATTATGTTTAAGACCTTCAACATATAAAACATTTTTTAGTTATAGTCTTTCCATTATCTAGACTCAAGGTTCCTTTCCCAACTATGTTTGTAGAGTTGTTATCACCAAATATCACAACACTAGATGCATTGTTAGATAGAGTAATAAAATTTATTTTGTCACCTATCATATGGCTAGAGCATCCACTATCCAAGTACCAGATTTTATCTTCATTTTACACATGAAATGTTGTCTTTACAATTGAGTGTGATTCTTTTCTCTTATTCTCATCTTTCTTTACAATATATATCCACTTCATTTTCTTAATAAGCTCTTGTTTTTTGGTTGAAACTACACTAATCTTCTTATGATAATGTTTTTGGACACCATCATAGTTTGATATGGTGTAATATGGGCCAATGTTTCTTCTATAGCCTTTAGAGAACTTCCTACACTTGGTGGCTTTATGTCCAAATTGATTACATGAATAACAATAACCATAAAAGGAATGTGTGTACCTCATAACATATATGATTATGGGAGTAGAATTTCTTCTCTTCACAACATTGATAATCTTCTTGTTTGTGGCGGATGAGGTGTTAGATGTTGATGCAACCTTGTTTTCTTCATTCTTTGTAGGCTCCTTTACTTTGATTTCTTCTTTGAATTGAATTATAGTGTTGTCATTTGCATCATGTTGGATACTCAGTATCTCAGTAAAAACACTTGAGCCATTTTCAAGTTTTTCATACACCTTTAGTTTGCTGCTCATTTTTTCCATTGCATCTTTAAGTTTCTCCAGTTTTGAGTTCATTGTGTGCAGTCATCCTCCTTTGATGTGTAGGAGTTTGAAATATTTTTCAGCTATGTTTCCAATTCCTTGAGATCATTTTCCTCTTCTTCTTCTCTTTGAGATTGTCTTCCCTAAAAGATGTGGATTTTTTCTTCATAATCCTTTAGTGTGCATCTCATCTTCTGATTCTTCTTTCTACACAATTTTAGTTCTTTAAGGGAACATACTAATTCTTATTCAAGATTCACTTTAGATTCTTCTTCATCAAAGTCTTAAACATCAACTATGTTCTTTCCTTTGTAACTAATTTCTTCAATTACATCCATGGCCATAAATAAACATTCTGTTTGATCTACATCATTTTTATTTTTAGAGATACCAGGATTGCTTGATTCAGAGTCACTTGATTCTTCCTTTGAATAGAAATTCCTTTTGTTCTTGAAGAACATTTTCTTGTTGTTTTTCTTTGTATATCCAGTCTCTTTCTTGTTATTTTTATGATTGTCCTCTTCATATTTAGACTGATTATCTTTATTCTTTTTGGAAACTTTCTAGAAAAATGACCTACTTATCCACATGTAAAATAATTTAATGAGAGTTTTCCCTTATACTTACTTGAACCTCTTTTCAGTATTCTAAAAACATTACTTTAATATATTCATCATCCAACTCATCTCTTGAAGCCAATTCTTCTTCTTATTCTTGCTTGACCGAGTTTATTTCTTGACCTTTAATGCTACTTCTTTCTTGGTAGTTTTGGATCCAATAGTCCTCATCTCGTATGCTAAAAGAGTAATCTGTAATTCATCCATCGTGAGAGTCTTCATGTCTTTGGCTTCCTCTATAACGGATACCTTTGCATCATACTTTCCAATCATAGATCTCAATATATTCTACACTATGACTGATTCTTATAGTTTCTCTCTTTGATCTATGATCATATTTATGACTTCATCTATTCTTTACATGTACACCATTATGATCTCATCATATTCTCAACTTGAGTTGTATAGGTCTACAATTTTGATAGCTTGACCTTTTCATCACCTTTATAAATACTCTGTAGCTTGGTCCATATCTCCTTTGTTGTTGTTTAGTGTGTTATTTTGACAAATTTTGTTTCAATCAGTCACATAGAATGACATTCATTGTTCTTGAGTTACATTCATATTCTTCCTTTTACGAAAGTAGTAATTGGTGTGGCTAGAGGATTGTATCCTTTCTCAACACATTCCCATATATCAAAACCAAGTGACATCAAATATTTCTTCATTCTTATTCTCCATAATGCATAATTTGTACTAGTGAAGAGAGGTGATATTGATAGTGAAAACCATTGTGTGTCCGATTTTCCACCATGTTTGTGATAAGAGGATCTCCTTGAGGGTGTTAAACTTATGTTATAAGGATGTCACTTTGATACCAATTGTTAGAGATCACAAGAACTGAATGGGGGGTGAATCAATGTAGATTAAATTTTTTTCACTTAATGTCAATTTTAAACCCTTTAATAATGTGCAAATTTAAACTATGAGAATTCAATCACACATATATCATGTACAATAACATTGAACACGATATATTACCATGGGAAACCCTTTTGGGAGAAAGCACAACAAAAATGTTTTTAATATTACAAAAACAAGGAATTGCAAGAATATTACACATCCTACAATATTTGTTTAGTGAGGCACCAAACTCATAAGGATCACCAACCCCTACACCTTTGATGATATTATGCACAAGAAATAACTCAAGTGAACATAACACATCACAAGATATTTATTTAGTGAGGAAAAACCCCAAATATGGTGAACTACAAATTAGACTTAATTTACATATTCATTTTGATCATGTAGTTACAACAATTACTTTTACAACAAATTATGATCACCTTTTTGTATCTATCTATGCTTTTATTATCACTCTCTTCGCTCATCTTATTCAATTCCTCTTGCTCAATCAATCCACCGCTATTGATTCTCTTCTCATTTGATAAATCAATCCTTCATCTATCTTCTCTCCTCTTTCCTCTCTTTTCTTATGTAGCTCTTTCTTATCTTGATTGCATCGTATTCCATCTTCTACTACTACTCCTTAGGTCATATTTTTATTTTCTTAGTTAACAAACATATTCAAATGATGCCATGTTCAAAATATATCATCAATTGACCCACATATTCACTTCAATTTGTGTGTCATGAACCTTCTTGTTTGGTTTCCTGAGAATCCAGACTATTAAATACATGTAGCAAACTCCAAATATTGTTCCTTCTGTATTCATCTTGATTACACCACTTTCCATGCATTTCCAGAAGCTATTTACTATCCATTTTCCAAAATAGATTTTCCACATTTTCAACGTGACCTAGATGAGTGAGTCATTTCCTTATCCAATATTTTATTCTTCCTTGAAGCTCAAGATCTCATAGAGAATGTAACTGCATTTCCACAAAGTCAATATGCATTAAATGCCGACAGCTAGAATAGTAGTTTTCTTTGTTCTTCATGGAGATCAAGTCATATACTTAGCCACAATCATCTGACAATCGAATCACCATCGATTTTAGAGAAAAACTCTCACTTGTTCATGTTTTAATCAAACTAATTTCCTTTGACCGTTGTTCAATCCATATTCTATCATTTCGCTTCTCTCTTCAACTCTTCAAAATTTCTTTGTTGTATCATGGAACTTGTCTTTCTTCAGTGGCATTTCTTCTTCCTCGTAGATTTTAAGTTATCCAAAAATATTCTATGCTTCTCACAGATTCTTAAATGTCATGCGATGTTCCTCCTTACCCAATGTCTTTCCGCAGTTTTGTTCCATGTCTGTAATTCTATCTCATTTACTTGTGGCTTTTGTAGTCTTCCATAGATATTTTCCATCCTTAGTAGATTCTCTAGTTCTTTGTGTATTTTCTCTTTATCCCTAGTTTTTCTTCTTACTCCCTTACTTTCACAGGTTTTCTTTAGCCTTCGCAGCTCTTCCTTCACATCCATTGGCTTCACTTATCTCACTCACAACTTGTCCCTTGTCTCCAATTTTCTTCACAACTTCATACAAACTTCAGCAAATACTCCAAGTCTTTGGCATCTATCTCTAGACTTTGGTAGATATATCCTCCCATCTACAGCTTACACAAACATTGACTAAGTCCCTTAGCACTTATCCTTAGTCATCCTAAGCTTTTGTTAGCTGATACTATTAATAAAACTTTATCTTTTAGTTTTCTCACTTTACCAATTCACTCCATTTTCCATCGTATATCTTGACATCAACTAATCTAGCTTAACATCAATGAAAAAAAATATAATACATGAAAAATTTCCAATAGAATATTGATCCAGAAAGAATAAAAACTAGTTAGGAGCTTTCATTACCAACGAGCAAAAAGGGAGTACACTTCTTCTTTAGCAACCTCAATTTTCTCCAACTCTTTGTTCCATACTTCACTGAATTTACCAAAAACATAACCTTCATGATGAATCCATAAGATAATTTCAAATGGAAAAAATAAATAAATATGGCATTTGAGGGGATAAAAGAATCAATAGTAAAGGATCCTACTTTGGTGTAACTAGATTTTGATAAATACTTCATCATATATTTCTATGCTTTGGAGAACACAATATCAGCCATTTTTGGTACACAATAATGAAGAGTTTTTAGAAGCTCCTATTTCCTTCATGATCTCACCATCAAAGAATCATGAATTGAATTATAACTAGTTGGAAAATCATTCCTATCTAGTAATCAAGGCAAGAAAAAAATTTAGGCTCTACATCCTCAATTCACACATGGTAGTGATGGTACCGAACAACTATCAAGTTCATTCTAACTCAATAAGAACCAGGATCAAATAGAGGTAATCGGTGGTGATAATTCAAGAGTAAAATTTAATGATCAGGTATTCTAATCTAATAAGGGTTAATGGATTATGTAGATTACTTATAGAGGATTTAACATTCATGGTGAAAAATTATACAAGGGAATTTATTTTTGTGAATGTTTCAACAAAGATTTAGCTCAAGTCCTTTTTGTGAGGATGAAAATGATTGGTACATAGACATCACTTACCTCTTGACCTATGGTAAGTTCCCTCCCCACCTAGATCATAAAAACTAATAGCTCTAAAGTTAAAGGAATCCAATTTTTTCATATGGAATCATGTACTCTATAAGAGGGTATTTGATGGATTTTTTTCAAGTGTGTCAAAATATAACAAGAGGGAAAATTTTCTAAAGGTATATCATGATCAAGTGTGTAGATGGCACTTTTTGGCATATCACAACTCATAATATCCTCTCGTGGTAGATACTACTATCCAACATTGTTTGTAGATGCCTAGGAATGGGTCTTCAAGTGTGATGCATGTCAACGGTTCATCGGGAGACCACAACTTGATGTGCTTCCTCTTAGGCTAGTGATGGTTGAAGAATCATTCCAACAAAGTGGGATCTATATTTTTTTGAACTCTTGAATCCTCAATTGAGTAAAGGTTATACCTACATTCTCACAAAGATAGAATATTTCACAAAGTGGGTAGAGGCCATACCAAAAAAAGGCCAATACAAAAACAATGTGCAACTTCATCAAATATAATATTATCATTGGTTTTGGTATACCCCAAAATATTTTGGTGGACAACATCACATATTTATCCTCCATAGATCTAACTGAGTTTGGTTATGGATATGGAATTTCTCTGTCTCATGCATCGGACTATTACTTGCAAGGGAATGATTAGGTGGAATCGAGAAACAAAAAATTATTCCGTAAGCTATTAGATGAGAAAGGGGACTGCACAAAATCTTTATGATGCATTATGGCCAGATATAATAATGCCAAAGAAATCCATTAGTACATCTCTATTCCAATTTATCTATGGGATATAGGAAAATATTTTGGTCACAATAGAGGTGTCAACACTCATGTTTCTCCAAGTAGTGGATGATGGGTAGTATCATGATGTTATTGATAAAAGGTTCCTATTTCTTTAAAATCTTAAGGAAGCTAAATTCAAATTGGTGGATTGAATTAAATCTCATTTGTTAAAGGTTAAGATATTGTGTAATAAGAAGGAAAAGTCTCAAGAATTAAAATTTTAAGATCTTGTTATACTCTAGGAAAAGAAAAGAGAGATAAAGGGTAGCCACGGGAAGTTCAACTCATCAGGCTCGTGAGCATTCCAATCATGAAACTTGTAGAGAAAATGTCTTCTATCTGTCATATCTAGATGGAACACCATTGTTGTTTCCCTACAATGAGAAATATCTAAAATTATAAAAGAAATAAAAGTGGGTTTTCCCCTATATTTTACCATAGGTGATTTAGGTGTGTGTTTCCTTTCCTTTTGTGTGTGTTCTTTCCCTCTCATGTTTTGTATGTTTCCTTTTGTTTTTTGTGTGTGTGTTCCTTTCTAGATATTTGTTGTTAATGATTATATGAATCCCAATAGATAAGGCACTGGTCCTATTTATAAAATGATATTATAGAGTTCCTTCTCATCCCATCCTCACTTATTTTGATCCGTAATAAGTCCCAAAGTAAGATCTAGTTGTTGTCCTATATTTTTCAAGGGAAAAATTCACTTAAAAACAAGACGACTTTACCCAAAGTGTCAAAATATTTCATTGTAACATTTCCCCAACACCTTAATAGGTCATCCCATCCCCTATTTAAGGATATCCCACATTTGTATCATGTCAATATCTATGCTCTCACCCTCACCTATAAGTCAAAAAGGATAAAATAGGTCTAAAATGGTCTCTCAAGATAATTCCTTTCGAGGTGGATTTTTCAAGAGGCTAGGAATGGGTATTTCTATCCTTTCTCAAGAAGGTATAGAGCCAAGTTAAAGTACAAAATTCATCAAGGATGTGTATTCATGAGATAATATCAATGTGAAACTGATTTTGGAATATTTTGGAAAGACCTGGAGGTTTAGGATCAAGTTCAAGATAAGTAGGTTTTCGAGGCCAAAGGGTCTTACACTGTAAAAAGAACATCTCGAACTTCAGAAATGATTCTAGGATCTCTAGAATGAGTTGAATGTAAAATAAGATATTAATTAAAATATAATTCAAATCCTTACGTGGTGTTAATTTCATTTTTTCACAACACCCATACCTTTCTTTCCACATTTCATTCTTCACAAAGAAAATAAGAGGTTTTGATTGAGAAATAAATTTTTTAGGAGATTATAAGCATAATCAAGGCATTATACCCATTCGCTACTTCTAAAAATTTATGTTTCAGTAAAAATAATATAAATAAGTTCCTAAAAATTCATTTGGGATCTCAAGATAAGTCATTTTCAAGTAACCACCAAAGGTACACATTCGATACTTAGTCAAATTTCTCAGCGCCATGTGGTAGCATGAGGATGATACACACTTTTGGTGTCCCTCTATCTCTCTCCAAGGGGAAAAGGGGGAAGAAAAATTCTCCTCCCCACCTTAAGCCTCATGGACCCTCAACATGACCCTAGGGAGCTCTGATAAACACCTTTCCTCAATTTTCTAGCCCCCGCTCCAATATCTCGCATGAGTTTCACTTGTCTTCACCAAGATAAGGCACATTATTTATTTCCTCATCTCCCATTACAAGGGGATAAGGAGGGGAAATAAATTCACCCCCACCTTAGGCCTTGTGGTTCCATCATTTGACCCTAGAGACGTCCATATAACACTTCCGCAATTATTTGATCCACCTCTCCTTGCTTCGCATGATTTCCAATTTTCTGCACCATGTTGATGCATATATTTTGTATCCTCATGTCCCATTCCAAGAAGACAAGGGAGGAATAAAAATTATCCCTCCTTCCATGTTTCCACCAAGTCGTCCATGTGACCAAAAATTGTCTCCGGGAGTAAAAAATAAGCAATTTTCTCATTTTTCCTCACCCGTTCATGTGTGCAATGTGTCACCTCCGGATGAGGAAATTTTTTTATGTCCCCTTATCTCATTCCCAAGGGGATAAGGAGGGGAAAATTCACCCTCTCCTCCTCTCCCCATCTCACACCTTTAAATACCGAACTTAGCCATTTTTTCTCATTCCCCCACATTTCTCCATTTTCACCTAGAACTCTAGAGAAATATTTTCAGAATTCCTCCTTCACCATTTTCCATTTTCATCCATTACACACATGTTTCCATGAACCCAAAAAGAGAAATATTTTTAATTTTTTTTTAAAGGCTATGGGCTATAGTTTTTGCCATAAGATCTTTGTAACCCACAAAGTGAGATTGTTCATATCTTGAAAACCAATGCATGAATCAACATGGGTTTTTTTGCATTAATTTACATTCCCATGATAATTTTAGACCCAATTGTAATATTTTAGATGCATGGTCTAGAATTTTTGTTGTGAGGAAACCCCGCTTCCCACCCCCAATTTTTGAATTTTAATTTCTCCTATTCTAGAGATCGGTTCAAGATGAAATTTCATATGTGAGATAACCAAGAAAAACCATATCAAAAAAATTATTTCATATAAATCTGAGGCCAAAATTCCCACTTTCAAAAAGTATTAAGTCTATACACAAGGGTTTACTATAAACAAGAAACCTTCACAGAGAGCAGTTTTGAAAAAAGTAGAGTTTTTCAGTGAGCAATCTGAGGATCGAGAAAGGTCGTCCGAGGTGAAAAAATTTATTAATTAAATTTACTAAAAATAAAAAATCCATATTCTAAACACATAAAAGTGTCAATGGTGAAGATGAATTTCAAATTAGTGAGCATTGAACTAGTTTCAACTCTCTCTTCTCGATTACACAATTACGGGGGATAGTAATGTCACCCACATAGATCTCAATGATTTGAAGAATTGAATGTTTGGGGAACCAAGAGAGATAGTGGAGGAAAAGGTTTTCATGATCAAACTATATGCGACAGGTGGACACCTAGTATCAATATAGAGTGTGGAATTGGTGTTATCTTGTTTGCAACACTATCAGCTCGAGACCATGACCATTCAAGTAGATGAAGGCTCATTCATGGAAGTACTCAGTCCCAAATATATCTCCCATTGAATGAAAATCCCAATTTGGAATAATTTGTTCATCATTTCAAAGGATGTGGTAGTAAGAGAATGGACCAAAATAGATTCATACCTTCAGGGCCTTGCTCTCGGCTCATGGTTAAATCAGTGAGAAAACCTTCACGGGTCCTCAAGTCCTTCTTGAGAGGTTAATTCCATGAAAGGTATTCAAATGAAATCATTCTCCTTAGTTGGGTGATGGGAGAATAAACCTCAAAATAATTTTAAGATTGGATGGTTCTCTTCATATTCATGATCATGGAAGATAAAAAAGGATTGACTGGGGGAAAATCATTAGTGATAACTTACATCATCATTTTCTGCAAGTATCAACCTCGAATAAATTCACAATGACTTCATATATGGTATATTCTCTTGGGATCTCAATACCTTTCAAATGGTTGGAACTTTCTCATAAAATATCCCCTAAATATCCATCATTTGAGAATTATCCTTAGTTTTTTTTTAAGGAGAGAAAATCAACACTTCACATGAGAAAATTATGCCTTCACCATGTTCATCATCAAGAAACTTAAGGGTAACCTTCACTTGAGAATGTTGCCATAAACAACCTCCCCGATTAAGAAGTACAGATCATACTTCAAAAAATTATCAACCTTCTCATACATCTTAGCTTTTGGTTATGATCTTTACCCACTCAGACTACCTCAGTACCTAAGTGATAAGATATTGGTGTTCAATCTTTGCATACAATTGGCACATTTTCACAACAAGCTCAAGAATCAGAAAATAAATAATGTATCCTTTCCCATCTCACTTGGAATCTTCACCTGTAAGAGTGTCAATGATGCATCACACTTGGAAGCTACCTTCACACCCTTGAGCTTGTATTCATTTACAATGAGGGGAAATTTTGACATTTGATTTGATCTAGACACTTTCTATCTCTTGGAATCACATCATGTCTCGAAGGTGGAAGACTATTTGCTAAATTACATAGATGCATTTAATTTCATGTAAAGAGACTATATGGATGACAATCGAACATATGAAGAGATTTAATTTTGACAAGTTTGAGTAAGGAGTTCAAGATGATGGAATAAAATTATATGATCCATAATACAAAGTGGTGAAGGCTTCACATTTTCCACAAGTAATGTTCGTGAGTCGAGTGGACATAAGTGATGGACAAAATTTGTGATCAAAAGATCCAAATAATGGTTCAATAAGAATAATGCCACCTCCATCGCATCAAGAAATTTCAACACCATTCATAGATAGGAATCACATCATTCTTCATCAAAGGACATGGAAAATACCTCAAGGTCAATCCATTGCATAGAAATTTCAAAGTGTAAATTATTAGAGATAGACACCCTTACTACAAGATGTTGCACAAGAAGGTCATATCGACGGAGGATCCTATAGTAGAAGTAGAGCTTGAAGAGAATGATCTGGTTCAACTCTTATCTTCTCAATGAACCTCATATTTCACCACCTTCCACAACCACTCCTACTTCCCATATGCAAGATGTACCATCCCATCCCAAGAAAGAAACAGAAGTCACATCAGTTGATGATCCTAAAGCATGTCATATGTTTCTCTTGATGAAGGAAATTATAAAAAAATAATCTCATACCATCTAGCATGTAACCATCCCTGATGTTTTGGCCAAGAGATAGAAGATTTTTTTAGAAAATCAACCTCATGCTTCTTTAGTGGTGCCTCGAGTAATCAATATGTGGAAGTATTCAAACCAAAATAAATCAGGCCTATCGTAGAGATGACATAAGCTAACCGTGAAATGAGCACCATTTCCTTAGGCCTGACCACTCATGAAGGAGATGCTCACATGTTCCATGAGTCTTCCATTCGCATCCTTATGAGGAATAAAGAGTATAAAGCAATGATTGATCAGTTGGAATACTAAATAAAAATAATATCTTCATATGAGCAACACTTCATGGACCAAACTACTTCATCAAGCACTCCCAATTCAACAAGCTACCCCAATTATTAGCTTTAACCTATATTCCACTAAGAATACATGGTTGTTCACCATGCAAGGATGATAAAATGATAAGTGGAGAAGAATTATCATTGAGAAAGGAAAATACTTCTCCCGAGTTGATCTCACCGTATAAGTACATGTACGCCGCTACCAATAAGGTCTAAATGACAAGGGATGTATTGGAAAAGGAAAATGAACATTAGTACCAATTTCATCCATTGGTGATGGAGATGGGAGATGTTCACTCCCAAGTGTTGGTGATAAAGAAAATATTCAATTATCCATCTCAAGACTTGTCTTGTGTGTGGGAGAGAACCCTTTTTT
The DNA here is from genome assembly GCA_018340775.1 of Taxus wallichiana var. yunnanensis. Lineage (NCBI taxonomy): Eukaryota > Viridiplantae > Streptophyta > Pinopsida > Cupressales > Taxaceae > Taxus > Taxus wallichiana. The sequence continues at coordinate 308,857,347 of CM031235.1, forward strand.
TTCTTGGTATGAATTGTTAAATCGGTCCATAGGTGAATTAGATACAAATGAGGAGAGTTCCTTAAATATGTAAGACAACTTCAACAACAAGATACAAAAACTTTGAGTGCCCATAATATAGGAGAACACTACCACATATTAATTGATAAATCCAATTTAGAATCATGTTTAGAAACATTTCAGGGATCCCTTTTCATTCAACGAACATACATTGGAGTCTCTATCTCGATATCTAATCCATAATCTCAAATCTTCCAAAGAAACATTCATCATGGTTCACACAAAGAAAAAACATCAATAATGTCTCATATGGATGGATCTAGTCCTTAAGATGTGTCCACATTTCTGGAGAGGATAAAGTAGCACCTATGGTGGCCCAATTTAGTAAATATTTCAAGGGAATAGAAATCTATCTAGTGGATCTTGGTCAGATCTATCGGTTGGCAATGTGGGATCGGTAGAATTATCTTCTTCATCAAAAAAATTCTCTCCTTCTCTCTCTTCCCTTTCCCCTCTCCCCCTCTTCCTCCATGTTCTTTTCTTTCATTGAGGGGTTGCACTTTTTCATTTTTTCCTATTCCTATTTCATCTTATTCATTTAAATGTGAATTTAGCTTGTAATGTAATAAGTCACCCTTAATTAATAAAAGGGGACTTAATCCTACACCTAGGAATATGAAAATTCACATGTTATAAGGGGACATATGAAAATTCAAGTGGGGGTAGGCGAAGAGTCATTTTCAAGTCTATAAATTTTAATGGAACCCTCATTCTTAAGGTTTGTCAAATTTTTATGCTCATGAGAGATTACTACTTGTGAAGAAATAAAAGAGATAGATATTTCCTCTAGTTCCATCCTCTATGTTGTTCCATTTCTAACTATGTAAATTTTTTCCAAAGCATCAATGAAGAAAGAAGGAGTTTCATTCCTTTTTTTGATAATAATATTATTGAGACTTTGTGTTCTTAAAATTACCTTGTCTTATCATGCAAGCTAAAAAATTGATTTTATTCTATATCTATGTGTTTTGAAGTATTTTGATTAATGGTTATAGGTATTTTATCTCATACCTACAATATTAACCCCCCCCTCTTTTTTCCCGCTCCCTTTCCTACTCTCTCAACAAATTATCCCCTTGCAAGTGATTACGAGATTTTGTAGTAGGTTAAGTGGAATTTCCTTGTTGGATCTCTCGGTTGTCAGACACCATAGAATTTAATTTCATGCATGCATAATAACATGGAGTTGCACCATTCAAGTAAAGGGACTTAGATTCCTAAAGAGTTGGCAGAAACCCATCAATTTTTCCACCTAATTTTTTTTTCACCAACAGTGTAATTTTGGACAACATTTTTGCAACCTTTAGGGGACATCTGTCTGCTATATGATGAATACTAGCTTCCATGAAACATCCATTGGGCATGGATTCATGCATAACTTTGAGGGAAATAGATCTTATTGTTGGAAATATTATCTCCGAAATCCACATGAACTTAACATTGAATTGAAGGTGATATCATAGAGATGAAATAATGAATATTAAAACCTACTCAAACTATCTATTTTTCATCAAGAAATATGCTCAAGTAATCCGTGTATGACTCCAAGTGGCTAAAAATTATGTACAAAGGGAAGATCATACATGTTTCAAGTGAAACATGCAGAGAGTGCAAAACACTTATTACAAATAAAGAGATCACCACAAGGACTGAGGAAAAGGAACTCAATAAGTGATCAACACATAATAAAATGGAGGGGACCTCTAGTAATACACAAAACACAAGTATTTACAAGATACAATGGGAAAACTTATTGGGAGTGTTTGAGATGAATCCCATTGACTACGATTTTCATTACCTCTCTATCAATATTATACAACTCAAATGAGTTGTCTTCCCTACAAGAAGTTATAATACATGACCCACTTAGAATTACATCAAACATCGAGTGTTGCCCCAGCTTTAGCTCTATGTTCATCTCATTTAAGGACTATATCACCTAATTTGAAATCCTACTACTTATATTTTTGTAAAACCACATCTTGTTTAATCTTTGATTATCTTCCATCTTATTCATAACATATTGTCTTATTTCTTAAATTTCAACCAATTCCACCATTTTAATCTCTCTTTTATTTGTTCATTCACACTTCAACTATTGTGCTAGCTCCAATTAAGGTAATTCAAGTGATAAAGGGAGTTTACCCTCTCTACTATACATAAAGACGAATGGAGAATTACAAGTTACTTTATTTGGAGTGATTCTATCAGCCCAAATATTATTATTTAATTTAGTGTGCCATTATCTTTGATTGACATGCATAGTCTTCTTCATGATTCTATTCAGTTCTTGTTAGTTGATTCTACCAAACCATTACCTTGTGGGTAATAATTAGAGAAAGTTTTCAAATATAATCCATTTCTAAGAGTCTAATCAGACACCTTGGATCCTAAAAATTCCTTAGCATTATATTAAATGATAATTTGAGGAACCTCAAACCGTTTCATAATATCCTCCAAGAAGTCAAGGATGACTGATTCAATATCCTACCTAATTGGTATGGCCTCCGTACACCTAGAAAAGTAATCCATTACTATCAAGACCCATTTATGACCCAAAATTCATGGGGGATTGTTCATACTTATGAAATTAATTCCCCAGTAAGAAAATGGTTCATCTACCTAAATAATATGAAGGTGAAGGGCTGACATTTTCTTTTTACCATTGAAGAAGGTTAATTTTTTGTATTTTATGACCCATTGATATGCTTCTACAAATAATATGGGCCAAATGTATCATGCTATGATGATTTTCATTGTTGTATCCTTAGATGAGAAATTCCAACCAGAGAAACCATCATGGAATTCCACCAAAACCTTACTAATATGTTCTCATTTAATGCACCTCAACATGACACCATCAATATTCCTTTTGAACAAAATTCTATACATTAAAACATAAGGAATTGATTCTAACTTGAGATGTCTTCTTCTTGTCTTGGTTAAACAAGGAGGATAACCTTAATTTGATAGAAATTTTTCTATGTCATTCATCCAACTTCTGTGGATTTTTTGAGTTCCTTTTTCATGTGGTTTTTCATCATAACCTAGGTCTAACTATTGAATAACACCAAAGTCATTTGGATATTCTAATGCTTAATCCTTTTCTTCCTCTCGTGAAGAAATAAGCTTCCTAATTCTCCCTAGAATTCAAGGAAATTTATACACATAAGTCTCTATCTCTGAAAAATTTTGTGGCCTTTATGTTCACATCAAAATCCATGATTTGGGTTACCCATTTAGCTCTCTTTTCATTTATTTCCACCCCCTTATAAAATATCTCACGTTGGGGTGTGAGAATAGGAATTTGATGTGGTTGGTTAATAGCACGTGCTTGAAATTTGTAAGATCCTGAAAGTTTTGAAAACCTATTTTTCCAAATGTCTATACCTGAGTTTGAAATATTTCAATTTTTGGCTAAAGAAAGCCATGTGCTTCTCTAATTCTTCAGTATTATTTTGAGTGAAAACCATTCCTACAATGAGATCCACACCATAAGCATAACAAATGAAATCCTTTTCAAAGTCTATATTTATGATTTTGGCACTTGGGATATTGTACCTTTGATCTTTATGAATCTTTCTTTCCCTTACAGAGTCCACTCAAAAGAAATGTCCTTCCTTAGAATCAAGGTGATAGGCCTAACTAATCCAGAAAAGTTAGGAATGGACTTCTTAATGAAATTGATATTTCCTAGACAAGACTAAAGATCCTTCTTGTGAGTTGGTCATAAAAGAGAGATAATGGGAGACTCTTCTTGGGTCAATTATGATTCCATAATTTGTAATAATGTGATCCAATAATTTACCCTTAATAACTATAAAAATGAATTTCTTGGGGTTCATTGACACTCCAAATTCTCTAAATTTCTCAAATACTTTCTAAAATTATCCATGTGATCTTTTCCTTATTTTGATAAGACCGTAATATAATCCAAGTAGACAAGGATGCATTGGTTGATGAGTCTATAGAAAGTGGTGTCCATTACCTTCTAAAAGTGGCACCCACGTTTAACAAACCAAAAGTCACTTTTTGGTATTCGTATGTTCCTATTTGGTTGTAAACACAATTTTATAATGGCCCTCCTCTCTAATTTTTATTTTATTGAAACTTGAATATCCATCAAGCATGGAGAACCTCTCATACTCGACCACCGTTTGAAGGATTTTCTATTTAGAAGGCAAGGGATGACTATTAGTTAATGAAGCCTTGTTTAAGTCCCTACACCCACATATCTTTATCTCACAACTATTCTTCCTAATCTGTAACCAAATTCACCACCTAAGAGAAATAATTGATAAGAAATATTATTTTTTAATTCAATGAGTTTGGATAACACATTACTCATGAGGGGTTCAATACTGGGATTTACATGTCTTTGTTTTTCCTAATTAGATTAGCAATAGGATCAAGATCAATAACATGTTAATAAATTTTGGGGTTAAAGCCTTTAAGATACTCATAATTCCATGAGAATACATCAAGATAATTTTCCCATAAGGAAAAAAGTTTGTTATTATTCAAAGACACTACATACCTTTCAAGAAGAAGCTCTTTTCCTTGCGTAATGGTTAATGGCTTGCAATCCTCCCGACCTATGGACATACTTCTATTCTACCATTTGATCTCATCATCAGAGATGAAAATTCCTTCAATGGTGACTAATCCTTTGGGTAGTTTGTTTATTTATAGCTGAATGATCCTATCACCATTGTTATCTTGCTAGGCGGGTTGCAAAATTCGATGAAAATTTTATCTCGCTTCAATGAATTGTATAATTTACTCATCATTCTAAAAATGCATACCCTACTCCAATGCATGATTTATGAAGATAAACTAGTTTCTTTCCACTTATTATCAGTTGTAAGTGATCTTCTATTCACAAATCTCCTTCCTCAAGTCAAAATCATATGAAGACTTGTTCTATATAGTTTGTCATGTTGATACCTAAATATATATGTCCTGATTTCATCCCTTTTTTCCCTTTGAAAATTAGTTATCAAAGAATATAGATCAATTGGGGGCTCAATTATGAGGGACATTTCCTTTTCTTATCATAAGTTTTATGGATGGATGGATGATTGAGGAGTTGGTCTTATTTTCACAATGAAAAGTTCTTGAAGGTTTTGCATGCTTAAGGTATATTATGGATTGAATAGATAATGTAAAGTCAGGATTTTGGGTGTGCTTGGCTAAAGTGCAAATGTGATGAGTGCAATTTATCCCCAAAGCCTAGAGGCTAGATATTTCTAGAACTATGTGGCCTAAAATGCTAAGTAACTTGAAAAGTTCCCCGGAACTCGAGTCAATTTACATAGCCTCGTCAGAAAGAGGGTGGGTGTTATCCACTTCAGGTACCACACAGGGAATGATATAAGGGCATTTTATCCTTGGAATCTAATAGAAGGCCCTTATTTTGTTTCGTAAAATTAAATTACATTTCCGGATTCAGGGCCCAATTTAATTTTTTCTAGTATTGGTATAATTTACAAGTGTTGTTCTGGACCCGACCAACTAATTTAAAGATGATAAAGGATAAGAACAAAAATACATTTTCACCTAGTTTCTAAGGATGACCAAAGTGACAAAGAATTGTTTCTCTCTCAATGTTTGTACATAGTTAAGTATGATGCACCAAAATTGAAGGCCAAATGGAATGTCTATAGGGTGTTCTTATCTTCAAGAGATGAAAACAAGGAAGTGCAAGGGTGTGCTTGAATGCTCAAATGAATTAATAAGTTACACATGATATACAGAAAAATGATTCAAAGCAACATTTATAATAGAAAAATGGGGGTTCTATTTAAGGGCCCCAGTCCTCCGCTATATTGATATATAAACAAAATGAGAAGAACGAGATACATTTCAATATATATAATATGGTGGAACATACATTAAAATTACATTGCTGCAGTAACATTAGGGGAACCTCTCAAAAATTGGTCACAATGTCGAATGAAGTCCTCATGAGCCACAACACTGGAGATGAACTGTATGTCCCTTGTCAGGCCCATTGACATCCCTTTCTCATGAAAATTAGGGATACTCATCCTTGACACATTCAAGCATGTCAACCAGCTCTCTCCTTTACGCAGGTGAGTTCACCCATTCACGCACACTAAGCCCCCATTTTGTATGCCTTGGTGTGCTAGCCTTAGGTTGGATGGGACTATAGAATTTGGGTCACATAAAAACTTTGGGTGTCAAGGAGGTCTTGCCTTGTATTTGATTGGAATGTATGTAGTTTGATCATAACTTGGATATCTTCAATGGAAGATTCTAGAGTAGAAATTCGCTCCTCCATTTTTCTCACATGACCACTGAGGATGGACCCTCATTGTTTAATTCTTGATGATGGGTGGAGAAGTAGTTCTATATTTCCTCAAGATAGGGCACATATTAGGCCTTCATCATGTGTCAATGGTCATCATGAACATGTGGGAAATGATGAGACCAATGGTTCCTCAGGGACTTGGGATCTAAATGAAACTCTGGGTGAACCAGTGAAAGTGTAAGGTTTGGAAAATAGGGAAATAAGGACACATTTTGGCAAGGCGATTCATGAAATATAGTACCAAGGTAGGTTGATGAAGACAATCCTGGGGATTGGCTCTAGCATTTGGAACACTGAAAACTTGGTGAATTAGAGCCTCATTTGGCCCTGAAAGTTGAAATAATTGGCCCATATGGACCAATTCCTCCCCTGATGGATTTTCACTTAGGAAAGATGAAGCCATTGCTAGGAATATTGAAGTGAAAGGGGATGACGGAAAGGAAATGGTTTTGAAGATTTTACAATGAAATCTGAAAAGGATAGGTGATGGAAGGGAAAGAGTTGATAGACCACTTAAATAGGCATGGTGATGGCACTGACGTGGCAAGGAAAATCATTTCATTATTAATGCCATATCAAATTTTGATTTTCAGGTATGTGTGGAGCTTAAATAAAGATCAATTGTTTATGGGGAACATGTCACCGGAAAAGGATTAATTTCCCACACAATTTGAGAATGTCTTGTCACATTAACCTTTCTGGCCACATCATGATTGTACACATGTGGAAAATTTTAAATGTTAAATGTGATATGACTTGGAAAATATTTGGTTGTGTCATTAATGACGTATACAAGACACACGTGGTAGTTGGAAAATTGACACCATTTGTGAATAATCGGTTATAATTTCATGGCGGCCTCAGTGGTTAAAGGTAGTGATAGTTTATTTAAGTATTTGAGGAATATTATCTAAAACTCTAAGAATATTGTGAAATAGAGGAAAATGATTGGGTTGTCTGAAGGTTTTTCTCTGTATGACCCAATTATTGGGAATTTATGTTAATATGATTACATGTGTATAGTCATTAATGGGATTTGAGAGCATTAATATATGTTTCCCTTGTATTTTCCTAATTTTAATGGTTTTGATCCGATGAATTAACTGATTCATGAAATTTCTTTGTTCTGTATAAAAATGATGTTAGGTGGGAGTGATATGTGTCTTTTGTTATAATTCTTTGTGAATCATGGTTTTAACTCAATTTTAAACATATCTTGCACTTTCTTGGATCTCTTCTAGGAAGGGTGTGAGTATTTGATGTTTTTTGGGGGTACCTGAAAGCCTAATTTTTTAAGCCTGTAAAAATCTCCCTATGGACTAAGTGGAGTTATGGGGGTACTTGATCCAGACTATCTGGCGTGATCTCACATGAGATGATCCTACCTTAGGTGTACTAAGCTAGATTTTCAAGAATTTAGATATTGATTTTCCTAGAGCTTTCCCTATAGAAAAATTTCCATACAAGGGGTACATTTATTTCCTCGCTAGCATTCATGTAGTGATAGGAATAGACAATGGTTGGCCTTTTGTTCTCTTGAGTTCCACCATTCACTTCATTGATATTTCCTTTCTCTTTCACTTTTATTTTGATATTCCCTTCATCCTTACTATAAATCCTAAATAAAATTTTCAATAAAATCTTAACTCATATCGTAGGTCCCATCACCTTACTTGTATTAAACTAACTCGTCTGGGAGAACACATTATTGGCTTAATATATTTATCTTGTTCTCACCTCCGACCTGAAATCCTCATTACTAGATCACACGTAATTAGCACATTAAACTTTGGGACAAAGTCTCGGGTCGAACAAACATTTTCCTTTCATATTCCATGTCAGGTCCTCGGGTGTCTACAATGTTTAATGACCACTCTTTTGAGTGAGTGTTGTATTTAGTGGCTCACCCAACCCCGATCTATCCCATTTTGGAATTCTGAGACTATCTTTCCGACTCTACTTCTCAACCTCTCGTATTCCCCCGATTGCACTCTCGGGTCCTCTCACCCTGACTTGGGCATAGTCAAAAGTAGCATGGATCACAACCACACTCTTTTCCTGGGTACCTCCTAATCACTCACTTGGGAATGGTGGTCGCGACTAGAGGGAGACCTTCCCCATATCTACAAGATGGCACATCTCTAGGGTACCCCTCCATTTCCCAACCTCCACCACACATTCCCATTTTCCACTTCCCCCTAGGGGTGTATATCTAGGAGCCAACATGTCAAAATCATCCTTGATTATGATCTGGACTCTTCATAACTATGTATGAAGATTATGATGAAGTTTGAAAAGGATTCTTCAAGTTGTGATGTAATGACTTCCAATGTATTTTTGGTGATGAATACATCCTATAAGCATTAGTTCTCATGAATGGTTTGGCAATATTTAGTTTCAAAATCCTCCTAAATCAAGAAAGCCAACATTGTGTACTCTAGCACTTGCACCTAGTGCTCACATAAATGCTCTAATGCAAGTTTGAGGATAAATGGTGAAGATTGAAAGATGAAAACAGGTTATAAGTAATAGTATAGGTTTCTGTAACATTTTATCATGTTCAAAACACTTGAAGGATTATACATTTATCTACAAGACAAGACTCATTCAGTAGAGAATATGAAAACTCTTAACAACCGTTACAAATCAATGAACATGACTCAGTATGGAATATTGAAAAAATAACAAGGATTTTATAAGCCTCCATTTATCATCATTTTTCTTCAGAGAATCTTGAAATATCCTTCATGTTCTTAGGTTATAACTGAATTTTTTTAGATGTAATAATGACATTGAAAGGAAATTTTGTGTGATGAAAATCCATCTCTCTTGTGTGAGTTATAAGTGAGGTAGGTGAAAGGTCTACTCAAGAGGAAGTGTAACATACCTTTTAAGTTGTCTCTCCTAATTATAAAAACCTATTCTTATACATGATGCATGTTTTTGAAAAATTGAGAGAGTTGAGAATGCATTGAGGATAGTGCAACTAGTGAAGGTGTATGAAAATGTTGTATGAGAATGTACGAGAAAATTTAGGATCAATATTTTTTTCAAAGTAGCTATGCAAAGTGAGTAATCAAAATTGTTTTCAAGTCTAATTAGAATCTTAGAAAGTTTGAAAGTATTTTATTTCATGCAAGTTTCATCTTGGAAATGAGTCAAGTAGGTGCTTTATCATATCTTGAAGTTGGTGCTTCATGTTGATTTGGTGCTCAACAAGTTTGAGACCTTTATAATCTTTCATTGGACAAGTTTTCTAGCATAATACATTGGTTCAAAGGGTTTTTCTCTCATCCAAGCTTTCCCACTTTAAATACTATCTTCATATATGTTTTTCTTATTGAATTCATAAGAGTAGTGTGATTTCTTCTTCATAACAAATTGAAACAAATTTAATTGATTTGAAAATTTAAAAACAACATTGATTCACACCCCTCTCGGTGCCTAATTTTCAAGCAACATCCATTGGGAATGGATTCAAGCATATCTTTTGGGAAACTAATCTCATTCTTGGAAAACATATCTCTTGAATCCACATAAACTTAACACTGAACTAAAGTTGATCTCATGGAGTTAAAAGAATACATATTGAAAGATTCTCTAACTATTTACTTTTCATCAAGAAATCTTCCCTGAAGTAATTTGCATGTGATTGCAATGAGATCAAACATTATGTGCAAAAGGGAATATTATACATATTTCAAGTGAAGAATGCAGATATTGTAACTCACTTATTAGAAATAAAGAGATCATAATAAGGATTGAGGAAAAGGTTTTCAATCGTTTATTAACACACAATAAAAGGAGGGGACCTAAAACAACACACAAAACATAATAATTTACAATATGGAATGGGAAAACTTAATAGGAGTGTTTGAGATGAATGTCATTAACTAGGATTTTCAATACCTCTCCATTAAGATTGGAAAAATCAAATGATTTGGACTCCCTACAAGAAGTTATAATATGTGACCCACTCTAAAGTACATCAAACTTAGAGTGTTTCCCTAGTTTAGCACTATGTAGATGTCATTTAAGTGATCACTTGCTTTGAAATTTTTTTTATTATATTATTTTCAAACCATAGCCTAGTTGATATTTGATGATATTCCATCTTATCCATGGTGTATTGTATCATTTGTTCAAGTTCAACCAATTCTTCCATTCTAACCTCTCTTTGATTTGCACATTCACACTCCAACTACTAAACAAGCTCCAATGAAGGCAATTCAAGTGATAATGAGAGTCTAACATCTCTTCCATACACAAGGATGAATGGGGAATTTCCAATTACTTTCTTTGGAGTAATTATATCATCCTAAAGAGTATTCTTTACTTTAGTGTGTCATTGTATTTGATTGACCTGCATAGTCCTCTTCATGATTTTGATTGGGTTATTTTTAGTTGATTATTGCAAACTATTACTTTGTGGGAATAATTAGACAAAGTTTTGAAATGTAATCCATTTCTAAGAGCCCAATCAAATACCTTGATGTTAAATATTCCTTAGCATTATCAATAATTATAGTTTGAGGAACCCTAAAACTTATTACAATATCCTCCAAGAAGTCAAGGATGAATTATTTAGTAGCCTCCTTAAGTTGTGTGGCCTTAGTCCATATGGTAAAGTAATTAATTATTTTCAAGACTCATTTATGACCCACACTTGATGGGGGATTGATCAAATCAAGTCCCCATTGAAAACATGGTTCATCCGCCTGAATAGAATGAATGGGAAGGGCTTCCATTTTCTTCTTACTAATGAAGAAGGAACAATATTTGAATTTTCTAACCCATTGATATGCATTCACAAATAATGTGGGCCAAAATTATCATGCTCTAAGGATTTTCATTATGGTATCCTTATCTAAGAAATTCCCACCAGAGAAACCATCATGGAATTCCATTTATACCTTACTGATTTTCTCTCCTTCAATGCACCTTAAGGACACCATCAATATTCCTTTTTTGAAAATAATTCCATCAATTAAAACATAAGGAATTTATTATAAGCTGATATTTATTATTTTTTCTTTCTTAAACTAGGAGAGGAAAGTTACTAGTTGATATAAATGTTGTTATGTTTTTCATCCACATTTCATTTATTTGTTGAGTTCATTTTTCACATTGGTTTTCATCATACCACAAGTCTACCTGTTTAATAAAACCCAAGTCATGTGGATCCTCTATTACTTTTTCTTGTTTCTTCCTCTTATAATAAATAAGATTCCTGATTCTCCCCAACATCTAAGGTAAGTTGTTCATATAAGGCTATACCTATCAACAATATTTTGGCCTTAATAGTCACATCAAACTCCATGATTTTGGTTACCCATCGAGATCTCTTTTAACTCGATTTCCTCCCCATGATAAAATATCTTACACTGGAGTGTGAGACTAATAATTTGATGTGGTTAGTAGCTAGCATGAGATTGATCTTTTTAAGAGCCCGTAAGATGGCGAAAACCTGTTTTTCCAAATGGTTATACCTGAGTTTGAAATATTTCAATGTTTGGCTATAGAAAACCATAGGATTCTTAAACTCTTCATTATTATTTTAAGTGAGAACCATGGCTACCTTAAGATCTACACCATAAGCATAAAGGATTAAATCCTTTAGAAATTCTAGATTGATGAGTTTTTGTGCTTCGCTATTATGACTTTGATCTTGGTGAAGCTTTATTTCCCTTGCATGGTCTAGTTGAAAGTAATGTATTTCCCTGCATTAAGGTGATAGGAATTACTAATCCAGTAAAAGTTAGTAATGAAATTCCTAATGAAATTGATATTTCCTAGAAAATATTGAAAATCCTTTTTTGATTTGGTAATGAAAGAGAGATAATGGAAGAGACTCTTTCTATGCTAATTATGATTCCATGCTTTGAAACAATTTGACATAATAACTTACCCTATGGAACTGTAAAAATTAATTTCTTGGGGTTCAATGACACTTTAAATTTCCTATATTTCTTAAATAATTTCTCCAAATGCTCCATCAGATGTGTTCCTTGTATTGATAATAACGTGATGTCATCTAAAGAGACAAGGACAAATTGGTTGATGAGTCTGCATAAAGCAATTTCCATTTCCTTTTGAAAAGTGGCACCTATGTTTGACAAACCAAAAGTCAATGTTTTGGTATGTGTATGTTCCCCATTTAGATATAAATGTGGTTTTATATTGCTCCTCCTCTCTAATTTTTATCTAATTGAATTAATAAACATTAAGCATAGAGAACCTCTTAAACATGGCCACCATTTGATGGATTACCTCTATAAACAAGAGGATGATGATCCTTTAATGAAGCCTTGTTCAAGTCCCCAAGTCAACATAGAGCCTTATATAATCATTCTTCTTCCTAAATAGAATTAAATATTCCACCCATGAGGAATATTTGATAGGAAATATTATTTTTGATTCAATGAGTTTGGATAACTCATTCCTCATGAGGGGTTCAATTCTGGTATTCACATGTCTATGTTTTTACCTAACTGTTTTAGCCATGGGGTCAAGATGAATAGTATGTTAAGAAATTTTGGGGTCAAATAATTTAGTTTCCTCATAGTTCCATGATAATATTCACATAATGAAAAAAAATATTCTTCTTCTTCAGCACTACATACCTTTCCAAGAATAAACTCTTTTCATTGTGCAATAGTGACTAGCATGCAATCCTCCTGACCTACAAACATGCTTTTATTTTTCCCTTTTGTAATCATCATCAAAGTTTAAAATGTATTCAAGGGTAACTAATCCTATAGGTATCTTGTTCTACCACAAATAAATGATCTGATCACCAAAGTTTTCTTGTAAGGTGGGTTACAAATTCAAACAAATTTTTTCCTCATTCTGAATGAATTGGACAATTTTCTCATCATTCTCAAAAGCCTTCCAATTGGATTATTTATCAATAATGGATGGTCTTACAATCATCTTCACATGTTTTTCCTTAGATAATTTCATCCATGGGAGAGAACTGATAGCCAATGGTTTCTATTCAATCTTCTTCCTTATTCTACTTTTACGGCGCTACCTAAATGTTGGAAACTTCAAAAATCTAAAATAAATACAAAACTCAGTGCATATAATCTCTCAAAAGATTGTTCTTATCCACATACTTTCCTATGAATTAGTTAATGACCAATTCAGTGTCCCCAAAGACTTGCAAATCTTTGATTTGTTTATTTTCCACAATTAACAAACCATGGACCAATGCCTCATATTCCACTATGTTGTTGGCACATGCAAATTATAAGCATATCAAAAAATAAGCATTTTTTCTCATTAGGGAGATAATAAGTACACCCTTCCTAGCTCCATTCCTATTTATGTAACCATCAAAATACAATTTCCATAGTCTAGATACATTATTATCTTCTTGCTTGTATGGCATGGGTATGGTGGAGTTCTCCTCAGTGGATGTGATAAGTTCCTAGGCTAGTTTCCACACTTTTATCAAAGGGATAAAATTAATAATTATCTTTGGTCCATTCATCCAAAATGAGATCAGAATCACAACTAATGAATATATTGTCCGATTTGGCTCAAGATCAAAATTTTTTTCTTATTTAATCATACAATTGGATTTTATAGAACTAGGATCATAAACTTCCACATACTAAGCTAAAATAGGTTCATCCTTAATTTTAAACCTAATTCCATACCTTGTCCTAAGAAAAATATGAGGAAATATGTCTTCCCACACCTTGGTGATGAAATCTATGGAGAGGAAAAGGGTGAATAATGGTGGCAATTCAATCATAGAAACATCCTACATTGTGGTCAGGTTTGGGCAAGAATGCAGGGTTAATTAAATATCTTTAACTATGCCCAAGACTTGCACTATTGATCCATCAATCATAAAACACCCTTTGAATTTGGATTGTACTCAATCCCCAAGATGCATGTAATTTTTTTTTCATGTATGAGGTACTAATACTAGATCTATCATACCATGGTGAAGAAGGTGCTTTCCAACTATAAGAGACATATAGAAAGGAGGAGGCTTGATCATTTCACATACTTTCTCATCCTTAGGGGGACAAATGTTGGCCAAAAATCATCTTTGTGCATGGAGGGTTCAAGAGGTGGAATCTTCTTCAATGCTTCTTACAATAAATCCATTTGAGATGGGATAGATAGGGCATCCCACATTGTGACATTAATATTATTCCTTTTCATTTGTTCCAAAATGTTGAGAGGAATACTGACAAATGTTTTTCAATGAAGGGGTAGAATGCTCTTTGTTCATCTATTCTACCCATGAAAGCTCTTTGGTTGAGGGAATTTTCTCACCCTACGCTTATGTGGTGTTGTATGGATGTGGTTTGTTCCGTGAAACATAGTCATTTTGTGGCTACTTGAGTGACCTATGGTAAACCTGGATGAAGTTGTATATCCTCTTAAGTTCGTAGACTAACTATAATTATCATGTTGAGTTAAGGAAATAGGAGGAGGATATCTTACATCTATCTACCTCTTCGTATACTTTTTTATCCACCACATGAAGTTGCGGCTATTTAGGTTTCCTTAAGTTTGTTTAACCGTATAGAAATATTCAAGTCCAAAGAAAATGAAGTTACGTTCAGAGTAATCTCTTGAATCTCATTTGTGTTACTTATCAAGGATCCGCAGATTTTTCTTGCAAGAAGAATGGATTTTTAACCATGACATATTTATATTGTAATTATTTTATTCTATCCTCACATGTTAACTATGAGGTTGATCACACAAATAACACCATTCAAAACTTTTACCCATGTTATTTTGAACTGGAGAAATAACTTTACTTAAGTTAGGAACGTGAAGTGGTCAGGGGCCTTGATTTTGGTATTTTTCTTTGGGGGTAATTCTATGGAAATGTTTGATTTGGATATTGGAAGCCTTATTATGGATATCCCTAAGGAGGGTTAGGATAATTTTATGAATCTTGAGTTTGTTTCCATTTGAGGGAAAAAATTCATTTCTTAAGTGCTTAAGTTGAACACTAAGGATTGTAATTTCATCTTATTTCCTAGAGGAACCTGATGTGGAAGAATAATATATAATAGATGGTTGAGGAATGGGAGCAATGGTGGGATGAGAAATTTTTGGAAGTTCAAGAAAATAAGTATAAGCAATTTGGGGGCTAACTTCACTTGTGGGGTAGGTCTTAGTAGCACTAGAGTTTGTTGGCTAGATATTTTGTCAAGCCAAAATATGAGGTTCAACCACAGTACATGGGATTAAATCCCTCCTCAAAGATAGGTGAGGCTTCCTATTTATTACTAATCTAAAACACATCGAAATAATATATACAGTATTCACACTAATCTAACCATTGGGGTTGGGATAGAATCCCGAAATCCATATTCATAATAGGTGAAGATATTTCTCTTTCAAATGAAATGGATCAGAAAGGAAATTATTATTATGGAAGAAACACAATGGAAAGGAAATGAGAGGAACGTATTTTCTTTCGAGTAAACACAAAGCACGAAATAATCATACAAGCTTTAGATAAAAATGTAATGTTTGAAATGATTAGAAAAATCAAGATGTTAAACAAAGAATAGCTTAAGATTATGAACATAAGAACAATATCTTAAGAAAGATACATTTCACAACACAAATTTTGCAAAATAGCATTAGCTCTTATTCCTCAAATGATTAAAAGAAAACACAAAGTCTTTCTTCTTCATAATAGATCTCAATATTCCAAAAATATCAACCCTTTGGAATGCATAAGTGTCCCTTATTTATAATAAAAGGAGTTGAGAGAAAATAGGATAAATCCTAGAAAATAGTCTTTTTAATGAGAGTCCTACTTTGCTTGACTCTCACATAGGAGACCAAGTGAAATTTTTCTTCCTATGTGACGAAAAAAAAAAAAGAAAAAGACATGTCAATTTCAGGATTGAAATGACATGCAACATTGTGCCTATTCTATTTCATCATCTTTTTCTTCCTCCAACAAAGCCTGCTTGTCCCAAAATTCTTGGAACTTTCAGATTATACCCTGCATCTCATTTTCATTAGGTGTAGTGGAATGATCACTCAGAACTTCACATGTTTCTTGAGTATCACTAGCATTGCCACAAATCCTTTTTAGTCTCTTATTGAGTTTCCTCAGGGTTTCCAAAGAATGTTCAATTTTCACAAACCTGTCAATGATTTCTAGGCTGAATCCATAAGTTGGTTCATGCTGAATTGATTCTTGGATCTGCTTGTAAAGATCATCAATAGGAAGAATACCCGAGCTTTCACTCAACACCTTAGCACAGATCTTGACTAGCTCTTCTTCTATGTCATTCGTGCCATCGACCAATTGATCTCTTGATTCCTTCAATGTACTGCAAGCTTTATTGAGAATATTTTTTCTGAATCTAATGGCTTTGGTTAGTTGAAAATAGTTGTCCCCATGTGGAATGATTCCTTCTTCGACAAAGATACGGGATGGAACCTGTTTTAGTATTTGGAGAGCTTCAAAAGTTAACTCTAGGTTCCCAACCTCTCCAAAAATTCATCATCCATTTTCTCTCCATCCTTCTTTATATCTTCCAAGGATTTATAGACTTCCATGGTGTCCTCGATGACTTCTTTTCCTTACAGGAGAAGCCTTTGGATCCATTCATTGACCATTCTCCCCTTCTCATTAATATTCTCGATCATGGTTACCGATGAGAAATCAAACCCGATAGGAGTAGAGGATAATGGTGTTGACTCAGGAGGCTTTGAGAGCTTGAGTATTAATTTTATTAGTTTTACTTTCTCTTTTAACTCATCTATTTTTTCCTTAGTTTCCTTTATCTTCTAAAGACAACACATTCATGGCATCTTGTGCATCGTGTTGTGCTCCCTTCATTGTTACTTTCCCTAGATCAACCCTTGTGATTTGATAATCTATGACCATTATATCATCCTTGGTTTTATCAGCTATAGGAGTAGTAATTTCTACAAATTTATGCCCTGAGCCATCCACTAAAATCCTTGAAATTGTTTACGGTTTCTTAGCTGACTTAGTAGGAGTGACCTTGAGGGAACTAAAATCAAAGACTGATAATGTAACAACCACCTTCCTCTTCCTCGAGTCTAATCTACTAACCATTGAGGCATATTGGAAGAAGTTACTCCCATTATAGGTGTTACGGTCACATCCTCAAGTGGAGGAAGGTTAGCTCATGGAGTGGTGACCATTGCAAGTGTAGTGACCATGAAAATGGACTCTAGGAATGAAGGTGCAGAAGGAGGAGGCATATCCATGGTTAAATGAGGTCCAATGTTGAGAGGTGAGAGGCCAGAGAAGATACTAGCCATGGTTGAGGAACTTGGTGAAGAAATCTCAGGCAAGGAAGGCTGAATGGGAGGAAGGATTCCAAAATTAGAACTTGAGAGATAAGAGGAAGACTTACCTCTGATGAACTGTCAACCAAAAGAGGAATGGAAGGTTTAACAATCTCTTCTCCTGAAGGAGGATTTCCTTGTTTTGGTTGTGGAGGTGAATCAAGAACCTCAACTATTTGTGGGAGAGTGACCACTAGTGTAGTTACTTGATCTTCTCCTTTTTGAAAAACTTAACCTTTATTGGCCTCTTGGAAGGGTTCTTATCCTTTTCCTTTTTCCCTTGGAGGGTCCCACTTCCAAAGTATCTAGCTTTGAAAAACTCCCTTCTTTATAACTCATTCCCTAAGAAATGAGCCACGCCTTAGTACGGGAAAGAATTTGAGTAGCTCTCCCCATAATAGAAGCTTTCTCAAATGGACCAATCAATGGCTGGGAATACATATCAGTCTTCATTTAACCCATCATACGAGGCGTCAAGAACACTCTCATTATCCGTGGTGCCCTCTGGGATGTCAGATAAATCTAGCATCTAGATTTCTTCAATTGTCAACCTACTATTGTCCTTTCTTCGGATGGCAACTTCATCCCGAAGATCAACCCAAATATCTTCTATGTTGGGCACATGTAGATATAAAGTCCCATACAATTTAAGGACTCCTCGAAATCAAATCCATCTCTGTGCTTCATGTGCTTCTTCAACTTGTCCTAAAGCTTGTGCACCACATTCTTAGCTTTAACCACTGTCGAGCACGTGTACCTTCCGATGGAAATAGGGAAGGATATGGCAGCCTTGTGTTTACTTTGTTGGAATTTGTGGAAATCCAACAATTGTCTTACCAAATCCATTAGGATCAGCTTATCACTTGGGAACTTGGGCAATTGGAAAGGATCACCCGGGTACATGACCACCCAAAGATATGTGAACTTCTTAAACTGCAAGAAGATACAACCCCATTTTGATACTTCAACCCATGCCTCATCAGAGACTCTTCTCTTTCTTAAGTCATGGTTGAGCATACAAATATTCTCATAAAAGAAGGTGTCATTCATTCTATTGAATTGATCCTCGGACCCCTTCATTATTAACTAAGGGAAATACCGATATATATGTTTGGTTTACTTACTTCCCTTCACGTCCAACTCTGGATAATTCCTCATCTGCCGCTGCTGCATAGGTGACATATGATGACATATAAAACTTGCCAGTAGTCAAGACTGTCTTCATCTAGGAATCAATCTCATTACTTATAAGACTACTCCAATCAATCCCTTGTTCGTTCTTCTTTATAAGGACCATGAATTGATACATCCACCTATGAAAGTCTCTTGACTCAGGAGTCCAAATACTCGACTCAACAGGGTGATGATGTCACTGATTTCAAGGATGAAATCACTCCTGGGACAAACTTGGGAAACCTAGAGATGGCTGGCTTGGCCTTGATCAAGAAATTTTTATTCACATGCCTGATGTAATCTTCTTGATCTTTGTCCCAGGATTTTTGTGCTGACTTAAGATCTACATCGACATATTCCTCAAAGTTGGGTAATCTTAAGAGGTCATCAAAGTAACCCCCGTCCAACTTCACTATGGTTTCTCTTGCCAGATTTTTCACTGAGCGGGAATCTGAGTCATAAGTAGAAGCATGGGCCAAAATGAACTTGGGGCATTGAGCAGACATTAGGAATCCTACTATAAGAGGGAGGCCACTGTTAGTTATTGAATTCATCTAGGGACTCTGAGAAGAATCCTTGGTTCTGTTCCAAAAGTCTTCCATGTCAATGTTACCAAGCTCCGTATCTCAGATGTCGTAATTGCAATCTATGTAGGAAGGGGATTCCATTTTCTGGTACTTGTATTTCATCTTTCCTAACTTGTCTAACTTATCCTTAGATGATCCAAGATCTGACATGAGAAGTCTTGAAGAAAGAATGCCTAGATAACTCTTGTTTGAACAATCAGACTTGGAAGCTTGTTGAGCAACCCCACAAACCTGCCACACCAACCGGACTTTGAGACCTATTAGACAATTTGTGAAACCCGACACACTATAGAGTATAATCAGAAACTAGGTTGTGTCAGACACTTCGTGAAACCCGACACATAGGTGGAAATCAGGAGATGTTGAGCACCTACGAGTCCGAAACTCTATGGAAGTTGGAAGATGTCAAATAATCGAGAAACCGCACATAAGCGTAAGTCGGATGATACTAAGCACTTTACAAAACCTGATATATTGCGGAAACAAAATAGTTTCAAACACCCTATAAAACCCAAAACAAAGATGTCAAGTTTCTAGGATGTCAGAATAGGTAAAACTTCCTCCAATCTTGTAAGTTAGGTTTTATAAATAAGAAGAGAAAAATACCTTTAAGAAATTTGAAAAATGATCGAAGATGAATCACGAAATTGATAGAGAAGTTCAGTCGGGTTTAGAGGTCGATGTGGCATGTACGAAAAATCCATGTAGCAAAAATATGTCAGGTAGAAATGACATATAAAATTGGGCTATTTATAAAACCCTAGCATTTATTACAACTCCTCCGACACATGTGCCAACTAACCGACAACTTGGAGTTAATGCCATGTCATCATGCTTAGCACTTCCAAAAACCCAAAACAAAGGATTTCTTAACAAATCAGGTTTCGGGAACCAACTGACATGAAGCATGTAAAAACATGTTTGATGCTATCGGTTCCAAAACCCGATAAAAAGGATCATTTTAGGTTTCGGGTTTTGGGAATCAAGCAGCATGTAACATGTTATTTGTAAGGTATGTTTCGATGCTCCCGGGTTCAAAACCTAATACACTAGCATATAATCGGGTTTCGGGTTTGGGAAGACACTCGACATGAAGCATGTAAAAGAGATGTTTGGATGTGATGGAAACCTGAAAAGCCGAAAACTCGAAAATCTACTTCAAAGGTCATTTTTAGGAGGTTTTGTCAAAATTTTCTATGGTTATCTCAATTTTAGCTGGAATCACTAAAAATGAGATAACAACTGGCTCTAGTTGGGGAATTTCTTTGAGACATCAAAGGAAGAGAACTCATATCAAAATCTTTATCCATTGGGCTATGGAGTCTGAAGAAGAAAAACCAAAAAAAAAAAGGAAAGAAATAAAGAAAGCAAACACACAACAGAAAATAAATTATGATACAATGCAAGAGAGCATCTTGCATTACTGGTGGAACATCTTCAAATGTTGGCCACTAAAAGGTAGAGGGAGAAACTCTCCATCAAGGTATGATAGAAAGAAGCTATTTTCACCATTCAGCTAATGTATTTTGAAAGGACCTTTCCATAAGGAGTCAAACTTGCCATGCATCCCTTTCTGTTCTCTTCTCTTGTCCCAGAGAAGTACTAGATCTCTAACCTAGAAATCACATTGCTTTGATTTCTTGTCAAATATTCTTTTGACTTTGATCTGATGGTCTATGATGTGATCCACCACCTTACTCCATTCTTCTTCTAGCCTGGCTAGGTACATTATCCTTTTCTCAATAGAACTTTGAAAAGTTTCATCCTCAATTGCTTTAGCCAATTGTAAGGCTGGAAATTCTACAGAGATAGGTATCTCAACGATCAATTCCATATAGAAACTGGAATGGGGACATTCCAATAGCTCATTTAGGAGTAATCCGATCAGCCCATAATGCATCATACAATGCTTTGTGTCATGTCCTCTGATTCTCATCAACCAACTTTCTGATTATGGTCACCAAGTTTTTGTTGCTTGACTCACCTGACCATTGCCTTAAGGGTAGTAATAAGATGAATGAGCCAATGTGATCCCAAATCCATAACAAAATTATTTCAACTCATGGGATGAGAAATTGGAGGCATTGTCGGAAACAATATTGTGAGGCACACCGAATCTAACAATTATATTTTCTTTGAGAAAATTACAAACAACTTCAGAGGTAGCTTGTTTGATTGGAGCAGCTTCCACCCACTTGGTGAAATAGTCTATGGTAGTGAGGACATAATTATGACCAGCACTAGAGGCAGGGTTCAATACTCCAATGAAATCAATTCCCCATTGGTGAAAAGGTTCTTCAATCACCATGGGCTTTAAGGGAAGAGCTGTCAGCTTAGGACGACCAACAAAATGTTGACAAGCTTCACACTTGGCCACCCATTCAACTGAATCTCGAAAGAGAGTAGGCCAATAGTACTTGGCCCATAAAATCTTGTAAGTCATTACGAAGAAGAGAAATGTCCTCCACATGCTAGATTGTGGAAGGAATCTAGCAACCTTATCTGTTGAGACTTGTCAACATAGCGTAAGAATACACCATCGATACCTTTCTTGTATATACCATTGTCCCACAGAATGTATCTTATAGATTTGAGTTTAGCTATCCTCTTTTATTTTTGTCTTAAATGGGGAAACTCGCCATAGGTTAAAAAGAAAGTGATATTTGCGTACTCATTCATCACCATGCTTACCAAAATCACTTTGGCCAATTCTAAGGAAGTACGTTCAGGTTTCTTCGCACTTTGTCTCAAAGATTGTTTTCTATGATTACTTGGCATAGGCCTCTACCTCACACAAACTTGGTAGGTCTGATGTCTAAGTCATACTCCCGAATTTGGCTATCAAGTTACCCCATTAACTACCCAACTCTTGTTGGGTTAGAATGGATTTAATCACGTATCGTGAACTAGAACGAGTGTGGGAAATCAAGACATAATACCTGAAATGTTTCACCGCTCTCACCATCAGATAAGCATGCTTTTCAATCATGACATATTTAATTCATGTTCCTTTAGTGGGAATCTAATTAAAGTAATGGGATCTTCAATTCCTTCTTCATTTTCCCGCATTAGGATGGCCAATACTTATGTATGTGGAAGCATAGCTATACATGATGAAATATTTCTTAAAGTTTGAGCATACCAGGAATAGGGGCGTGAGCAATTTTCCATTTGACTTCTTCAAATGCAAGCTTCCCTTTAGTGCTCTATCAAAATGGGGTTTTATCCTTCATCATTCCAAGGATATCCTTGGTTTTATTGACAAAATTTGGCACAAATCTTCTTAGGAAATTAACCTTCCCGAAAAGGAGTGCACCCAGGTTTAACTTATGGGTAGGGCAAGGCTTTGAGTGGCCTTCACCATCTCTAGGTTGATCTTGGTTCCTTCTGTAGTGACAATATGACCTAGAAACTTTCCTTATGTCACTCCAAACATGGAATTTTTAGGATTTAATGAAATCTCATGACGTCGGCACCTTAAGAGTACCTGTTCCAGGTGATCATAATGATCACTTCATTTTTTATAAAAGACCATCAAGTCATCCAAATATACAACTATGACCTTGCCCATTAAATCTCTAAAAGCTAAGTCCATAGCCCTTTGAAACATGGCTCTGGCATTAATCAAACCAAAAGGCATTCTCTTGTAAGAAAAGGTTCCCCATGGAGTGGTGAACATTGTTTTATGTTGATCTTCAGCAGCTACCTCAACCTGATTATACCCCGAAAATCCATCAAGCATGGATAAGATTTCTACTCTAGTGACAGTTTGTAGTACCTAGTCCATGATGGGCAATGTATAATTTTTCTTTAATGAAGACTGGTTCAAATTCTGGAAGTCAACACAAATCCAGATTTCACCGTTCTTCTTTCTCACAGGGACAATATTCGCAACCCAGGTGGAATGATGGATCGGAAAGATAATCCTTGCATGTAACATTTTCTAAATTTCTGCAAGAATAGTCCCTGAGATATTTGGGTTGTAATGTCTCTGCTTCTTCCTATAGGATTTAACTTCAGGCTTCAAAGGAATGCTATGTTGCACATCCTTGTGCTTGAAAGACTTTAGATCCACATATGACCATCCTAGGACGTCCATATATATCTTCAAGAGTGAAAAGAATATTTCATTTTCCTCTGGAGAACAACATTTACTGATGTTTACCATCCATGGTTGATCAACAGAGTCTAGGTTAACTTGATCTACTTCTGACAAGGAAGCACCTTCAACTTTCCTTTTACCCTGAATGAACCAGTCATGCTTGTCAAACAGACCTTCCAGAGAAACTAATCCCTTTGGAATCTTATTTCCTTTAAGCTGGATGAATTCACCATCAATTTCTTGATATGAATTCGAGATGGACTCACAGAAATCTGATTTTGATCCATTAAAATAAATTTTACTGAAATTATCAGCTTTCTCCAAAAAAGACAATACCTGTTGGTCATCATTAAACACCTGCCAATGAGCTGAGTTATCTGGAACACTTGGACGATACACAATCTCAATGGTATATGTGTCCTGTTTGAACTATGGGTGAGGAAGAAGAAGAGATGCAGAAATAGCTAAGGAATCAGCTTTATCATTATAATCTCTTAAGAATACTTTAATGGAAAAAGCGTCAAAGAATTTTGCGCTGTCCCAAACCTTGTTTCTATAATGTTTTAGATGGTCATTTTTTACCTGATAAATTCCCTTTACTTGATTCACAATCAACTTGGCATCTCCCTATACTTTGAGATTTCAGATTCCTTTTTGTCTTGCCATTTCTAATCCTAATAACAAAGCTTCATATTCGGCTGTGTTATTAGTATTATCAAACTGCAACTTGAAAGCAAAGGGAAAGATCTTGAAATCCAGAGATATAAGAACTATGCCGGCACCTGAACCAGTAGTTGAACAGCTCCCGTCGAACTCAAGGGTCCAAACAGCATTAGTATATTCTTCTTTCACTTCTATATAGGGCACCTCAAATGTCAGGAAATAATTACCCAAGCCTACATCTTCAAAGAGAATTTGAGCCTTAGGATCATCTGATTTAGTAACCAGGTACTTTGCTTGTGCTTCGGGGTGAAGGACATGAGGAACTCCATTTACTGGAATTTTAGCTTTGGTCCAATCCATGTTGATTTCTCCTCCAACATCTTTGCAAAATCCTCTTCCCAAAAGAATCCCATAAGCAACCGGGATATCAACGCAACTAGGATAGTCATTTTTACTCTCTTTTCCAAAAATGTAACAAATGCAAACTACGCATCCTTGATTTGGCCAATCAAGGGGACTTGTTTAGTTTCCATGGAGTAACACCACCCATAAGATTTAGTCAATGTGAGTCTAAGGGCATGAGCTACTTTTGTGGGCATTACGTTATCAGAGGCTCCTGAGTCAATTATGTAATTATTGAGTTTAAAACCGTTTATAAGTAAAGACAAATAAAATGGTTCAATCTTTCCTGAAGAAGTAGTAGAGGTCATATTACTCTGAGGTAAAGGCTAAGTGGGGCTAGGAAAATGCCTTTTGAAGATGAAGGAATAGCAGCCTTACTTCTAATGAATTTGGTAAGTTTCTCAAATTGCTTAGGGTTGGACTAAAGGTATTCAGCTTTTGACATTTGGATTTTGGTTTTCTTTGCATGATCAATGATGTCAAAAGTGGTATATGAAGGAATGATGGAGGGATCAGTTCTGGTTACATTGGTCTGAGCCGAGGTACGGCATTTGAAAGTAGGAGAAAGAGAGTTGGAAGGTGAAGTTACCTTTTTTGTTATCTCCTTTCAGTTTGTGTTGAGATGGGAGATCCTCTTTTAGCCATAACTATGGGAGCTTCCTTACTTTTATCCTTGGAGCTTTCAACCAAATTTCTAGGGTTCTAAGATTGGGATCAAGTGAAAACTATAAATGATTGTCCATCATGCTCATCTTCATATTTCTCATATTCCAAATAACCAATGCTAGAGTCACTAGCTGAATCGTCAAAAGACTCATCAACATATCCTAAAGCTTCGAAGGCTTCATGAGAGTCGTGATCTTCTGGTTCCTCATCCTCCTCAACTATTTCAACTACTGCATTGATAGGAGGAGCTTCAATGGCTAGCCTGGTGGGAGTAGTGATCAACCGATTCCTATCTCTTGCAGGAGCGCCATTGGCATTGTTGAAATTCTGTCTAGGAATATCCCGATAAGGAATGTTGGTTGCTTGTTGAGACATTTTCTTCTTTAAAGTGATCAAGTCATTGGCCATCTTCTAAATCATGGGATCAGTAGTACTCTAAGAAGAACTCTAATTTTTAGGTTTAGATGATTCTCTTCTGATCTTTCTAGCCAAAATAAGATTATCTTCTATTTCAGTGGTTATAGCTTGAGCGGTGGCCAAATCAGGGATAACAGATCTTCTCAACAAGAAGCTTACATCAGGAGGTTGAGTGTTGATAAAGAAACACTTCTAATTTTCTAGAGTAGGAACAACTAGGTCTAGAATCTTGTGGATCAGCTTGTTGAATTTGGCTATGAAGTCCCGCATGGGTTCGTAAGACTCCTTCTTCATGTGTGTAAGCTGTGCTAACAAGGCATGAGAATATTTAGCTGGTTTGAACCTTTATTCAAATACAGATCTCATGGTAGCCTAGTTGGTAATGCATGCATTTGGGAGATGGTAATACCATTCTATCTGCTACGCCATGCAATGTTTTAATGAAGATTCAAATAGATACATCTTTGTGAGAAAACCCAAGAACACCGCATGCAACAAAGAATGAGGAAATGTGTTCGTTAGGATGTTATTTTCCATCGTCGTTGAACTTAGGAATATTCTTCCATGATCCATGAGGTAGGTCATGCAATGGTGAAGTAAGGGAAAGAGTACTAATAGCTACACCCCAAGGCACATGTTGTGCTTGCCATTCTTCTAAAAGAAGTGTGTACATGAATATGAATATCTAACAAGAATAATGCATGACAAGTTGCAGAAACTTCTTGTTCTTGAGGAATCCAAGTCCTTCGATGGGTGAAGAAATTCTTTCCCGACTAGATGCAACACTGTTGGGTGAAATCCTAAAATTATGCTATTGAAGTAGATCAAAGAATGGATCAGTTTCACCCTTGTCTCGGCTTGACCGAGTGAAGATCTTCCTAGCCAACTTGAACTGGAAAATGGATCTTCTTGAAAATAAGGAAAATATGGAGTCGCTAGACACCAAAAGGATAAGCTTAGTCTTATCAATCCATATTTCCCCAGCGGAGTCACCAAAAACCGGTTGGATATTTTTCAATCCAAAATATGAGGTTCAACCACAAAGACATAAGATAACAGGATAATAAAAGGAGTTGAGAGAAAATAGGATAAATCCTAGAAAATAGTCTTTTAATGAGAGTCTTGCTTTACTTGACTCTCACACAGGAGACCAAGTCAAAATTTTCTTCCTATGTGATGAAACAAAAATGAAAAAGACATGTCGATTTCAGGATTGAAATGACATACAACATTGTGCTTATTCTGTTTCATCATCTTTGTCTTCCTCCAACAAAGTCTACTTGTCCCGAAATTCTTGGAACTTTTGGATTATACCCTACATCTCATTTTCATCAGGAATGGTGGAATGATTAGTCACAACTTCACATGGTTCCTGAGTATCGCTAGTGTTGCTAGGAATATTTTTCAGTCTCTTGTTGAGTTTCCTTAGGGTTTCCAAAGAATGTTCAATTTTCACAAACCTATCAATGATTTCCAGCCAAATCCATAAGTTGGTTCATGCTAAATTGATTCTTGGATCTGCTTGTAAAGATCATCAACAGTAGAATACCCGAGCTTTCACTCAACACCTTAGCACAGATCTTGACTAGCTCTTCTTCTATGTCATTTGTGCCATCGACCAATTGATCTCTTGATTCCCTCAATTTGTTGCAAGCTTCATTGAGAATCTTTATTCTAAATCTAATGGCTTTGGTTAGTTGAAAATTTTTGTCCCCATGTGGAATGATGCCTTCTTTGACCAAGATGCGGGATGGAACTTGTTTCAGCATTTGGAGAGCTTCAAAAGTTAACTCTAGGTTCCCAACCTCTGCTGAAAATTCATCATCCATTTTCTCTCAATCCTTCTTTATATCTTCCAAGGATTTGTAGACTTCCCCAATGTCCTCGATGACTTCTTTTCCTTATAGGAGTAGCATTTGGATCCATTCATTAACCATTCTCCCCTTCTCATTAACCTTCTCGATCATGGGTACCGATGAGAAATCAAACCTGATAAGAGTAGAGGATGATGGTGTTGACTCAGGAGGCTTTGAGAGCTTGAGTAGTACTTCTGTCAACTATTGTACTTTCTCTTTTAACTCATCTTTTCTTTCCTTAGTTTCCTTTAGCTTCTGGCATAACACATTCATGGCATCTTGTGTGTCCTGTTATTTTCCCTCCATTGTTACTTTCCCTCGATCAACCCTTGTGATTTGATAATCTGTGACCATTATATCATCCTTCATTTTATCAGCCATAGGAGTAGAAATTTCTACAAATTTATGCCCTGAGGCATCCACTGAAATCCTTGAAACTATTTTGGGTTTCTTGGCTGACTTGGTAGGAGTGACCTTGAGGGAACTGAAATCAAAGGTTGGTAATGGAACTACCACCTTCCTCTTCCTCGAAGTCTAATCTACTAACCATTGAGGTGTATTGGAAGAAGTTTCTCCCATTGTAGGTGTTACGGTCACATCCTTAGGTGGAGGAAGGTTAGCTCATGGAGTGGTGACCACTGCAAGTGTAGCATCCATGACAATGGACTCTGGGAATGAAGGCGCAGAAGGAGGAGGCATATCCATGGTTAACTGAGGTCTAGTGGGGAGAGGTGAGAGGCCAAAGAAGATACTAGCCATGGCTAAGGAACTTGGTGAAGAAATCTAAGGCAAGGAAGGTTTAATGGGAGGAGGCAAGGATTCTAAAATTAGAGCTTGAGAGATAAGAGGAAGACTTACCTCTGATGAACTGTCAACCAAAAGAGGAATGGAAGGTTGAACAATCTCTTCTCCTAAAGGAGGATTTCCTTGTTCTGGTTGTGGAGGTGAATCAAGAACCTCAATCAAGTGGGAGAGTGGCCACTAGTGTAGTTACTTGATCTTCTCCCTTTTTGACAAAATTAACCTTTATTGGCCTCTTGAAGGGTTCTTATCCTTTTCCTTTTTTCCCTTGGAGGGTCCCACTTCCAAAGTATCTATCTTTGAAAAACTCCCTTCTTTATAACTCATTCCCCAAGAAATGAGCCACGCCTTAGTACGGGAAAGAATTTGAGCAGCTCTCCCCACAATAGAAGCTTTCTCAATGATGGACCAATCAATGGTTGGGAATACATATCGGTCTTCATTTAACCCATCATACGAGGTGTTAAGAACACTCTCATTATCCATGGTGCCATCTGGGATGTCAAATAAATCTAGAATCTATATTTCTTCAATTTTCAACCTGTTATTGTCCTTTCTTTGGATGGAAACATCATCCCAAATATTAACCCAAATATCTTCTATGTTGGGCACATGTAGATAGAAAGTCCCATATGATTTAAAGACTCCTTGGAAATAAAATCCATCTCTTTGCTTCATGTGCTTCTTCAACTTGTCCGTAAGCTCATGCACGACATTCTTAGCTTTAACCACTCCAAGCATGTGTACCTTCGATGGAAATAGGGATGGATATGGTAGCCTTGTGTTTACTTTGTTGGAATTTGTTGAAATCCAACAATTATCTTACCAACTCCATTAGGATCAACTTATCACCAGGGAATATGGGAAATCGAAAGGATCACCCGAGTACATGACCACCCAAAGATATGTGAACTTCTTGAACTACAAGAAGATACAACCCCATTTTGATACTTCGCCCATGTCTCATCAAAGACTCTTCTCTTTCTTAAGTCAGGGTTCAACATGCAGATGTTCTCATAAAAGAAGGTGTCATTCACTCTTCTGAATTGATCCTCGGACCCCTTCATTGTCAACTGAGGGAAATATCATGATATATATGTTCGGTTGAATTACTTCCCTTCATGTCCAACCCTAGATAATTCCTCATACCAGCTACTGCATAGGTGACATATGATGACATATAAAACTTTCCAGTAGTCAAGACTGTCTTCATCTGGGAATCAATCTCATTACTTATAAGACTACTCCAATCAATCCCTTGTTCATTCTTTATAAGGACCATGAATTGATACATCCAACCGTGAATGTCTCATGACTCGTGGAGTCAAAATAATTGACTCAACAGGGTGATGATGTCACTAATTTCAACAATGAAATCACTCCTGGGGACAAACTTGGGAAACCTAGAGATGGCTGGCTTGGCCTTGATCAAGAAATTTTTATTCACATGCTTGATCTAATCTTCTTGATGTTTGTCCCAATATTTTTGTGCTTACTTAAGATCTACATCAACATATTCCTCAAATTTGGGTAATCTTAAGAGGTCATCAAAGTAACCCTGTCCAACTTCACTATGGTTTCTCCTACCTAATTTTTCACTAAGTGGGAATCTGAGTCATAATTGGAAGCACAAGCCAAAATGAACTCAGGGCATTGAGTAAACATTGGGAATCCTGCTGCAAGAGGGAGGCCACTTTGTTGGTTATTGACTTCATCTAGGGACTCTGAGAAGAATCCTTGGTTTTGTTCCAAAATTCTTCCATGTCAATGTTACCAAGCTCCGTATCTCGGATGTCATAATTGCAATCTATGTAGGAAGGGGATTCCATTTTCTCGGTACTTGTATTTCATCTTTCCTGACTTGTCTAACTTATCCTTAGATGATCCAGATCCAACATGAGAAGTCCTAAAGAAAGAATGCCTAGATAACTCTTGTTTGAACAATCAAACTTGGAAGCTTGTGGGAAACCCCACAAACCCACCACACCAACTGGACTTTGAGAACTGTCAGACAATTCGTGAAACTCGACACACTACAGATTATACTCGAAACTAGGTTGTGTCGAACACTTCGTGAAACCCGACACACAAGCGGAAATCAAGAGATGTTGAGCACCCTATGGAACCCGACACTCTGTGGAATTTAAAAGATGTCAAACAATCTGAGAAACCTTATGCAAGCGTAAGTCATATGATGATAAGCACTTTGTAAAACCAGATATACTATGGAAACCAAATAGTTTCAGACACCTTGTAAAACTTGAAACAAAGGTGTCGGGTTTCTGGGATGTCAGAACAGGTAAAATTTCCTCCAAGCTTGTAAGTTAGGTTTTATAAATTATTCTCAAAAACTATGAGAGTATACCCATGGAAGAAAATAAGAAAACACCTAGGATGAGTTTTCAAATAAGGGGTTTCATGGAAATTTAACAGAAAATGAAGAAAACAAACCCAGAGGCAAGAAAAATCAAAGAGGAAAAATGCCAAAAGAACACTTCAAAATAAACCCAAAGATCACAAAATGATAAGAAGAGAAAAATACCTTCAAGAAATTTGAAAAATGATCGAAGATGAATCACGAAATCAATTGAGAAGTTTAGTCAGGTTTGGAGGTTGATGGAGCATGTATGAAAAATCCACACAACAAAAATATGTCAAGTAGAAATGACATGTAAAATTGGGCTATTTATAAAACCCTAGCATTTATTACACCTCCTCCGACACGTGTGCCAACTAACCGACAACTTGGAGTTAATGCCATGTCATCATGCTTAGCACTTCTGAAAACCTGAAACAAAGGATTTCTTAACAAATCAGGTTTCAGGAACCAACCGACATGAAGCATGTAAAAGACATGTTTGGATGCTATCGGGTTCCAAAAACCTGATAGCAAGGATCATTTCAGGTTTCAGGTTTTGGGAATCAAGCAGCATGTAACATGTTTTTAAGGTATGTTCCAATTCTCCCAGGTTCCGAAAACCCGATACAATGGTATGTAATCATGTCTCGGGTTTCAGAAGACACTTGACATGAATCATGTAAAAGACATATTTGGATGTGATGGAAACTTGAAAACCTGAAAATCTACTTCAAAGGGCTTTTTAAGGAGTTTTTGTCAAAAAAATTCTATGGTTATCTCAATTTTAATCGGAATCACTAAAAATGAGATAATATACTTCTATCCCATGTTTTATGGAACCAAAAATTGAAATCTACCATGAGCTCATTCAGATATTACTTGATTGTGGTAATATTCTCAAGTAGATAAATATTTTTTTATTTCTCCTAAAATTATTGACAATTAGTTGTCCCAATCTCATCCCGATTTTGAATAGAATTCTCAGTATCAAGATTCTATAAAATTGAAGTGATTTACCTTTAATTGAAGAAGAAAGAAGCCTAACTGTGACATCATATTCTATAACTAGATTTAATGAAGATGCATTAGTAATATATTGAATATCATCAGCTATGGTAATGATATTTTCACCAAAAAAAAACAAATAATTTTAAGGGAAGACACTTGGGATATCATGTTATACATTTAGAGCCAAAGGGACTACCACCATTAAAGCTGAAAAGGGTAATTTTATTTTTTGTACCATGAATGGAATAGGTCTTAAACCCTGAGAGGACAACAAGAGATGCCTACCGAAGGAGGAGTATACATATTTACATTATGAGGAGTTTGTTATCTTTTAACTACTCTCCCTTTTCTTCTTCTCATTGGTGACAGCTACAAATATTTAAAATTCTTGCTAATTTCTTCACTTTGCCTTTTCTATATTCTTCTCATGAAAAAGGGGAATGGGTTACTTAAAACTATAAGATTCAATGATACAGAGTCACTAGATGTGTTGGAGAATGCCTTTGAAGGCTGAAACCACTAAGTCACACATCCAAAACTCAATAACAATGAATTAAATCTCATAAAAATATCCCAAAGAGCATTCTAAAACTATTGGAGCTCAAAATTACAACCTAATTTGAATCAAAAATACCCATAATTTTAAGGCAACATGGGATTTTCTCCAAGTGTGGGATTTGAGTCTTAAGACACACCTCCATAAAAGGATAGCTTCCTTTGCTACATGGATTTGGGAAAACCCACATAGAATAACCTACTTCTAATGCTAAACTATTCATAGAACTAATATAACTCTAAAAATTCCAAGGGACCAAGGAGAGAGAGATACAAGGAAGGTAAATCCTAAGCTAAGGGGGAGGTGATAGTACCGAAAGAAAGTGGAGCTCTTCCCATTTAAATTATACAGATGAAAAGCTATAAGGCTATGATCATAAAAATGCACATAATTCAGATGCAAACAAATAAAAGAACATGAAATATGCAAGAGGGTAAAATATTCACATCAAACACAATGTATTCAAAGGAAATATATAAACCACACTTGAATTAATCAATATTTTATAGCTTACATAGAGAGTCGAGGAAATGAAATCACCATTCGTGAGCTAAAGAGGTTGACCACATAATGTTTCAAGTTTCACAGAGAATATCTCAAAAATGATAAGAAAAAGGGAGAAGAACCCTAAATTTTTGTACAAGGACTTGCCTCTATAAAATTTTTGGAATGAAGAAAGAGAAGGAGGAGAGAGGAGAAAGAAATTTAAATATAAAATCCACCCCCTAAAGACATGTTGAATGAGCACAAGTGTTATGATTTCTTACATATTTTTCTTGTAGTATAGGAATGGCCATCCCAAATAAATGATAACTACAACATGACCCTTGAGCCTATCTCATGCCATCATTCTACAGAGAAGGAAACCATGCTCCACTAAATTCTATTATCTCGGTCGGTTGTCTCTTTGGTTCGAGTCTAGTGTGGCTCTAAGATCTTCTATGATTTTTCTCGTCTCACAAGTTTCACCACAATTTTTTTCTTTCTATAGATCCTCAAAATTTTCCCTTCACCTACCTTGATGAGCGGAAATACTTCACACCACCCATGAGGTTATAATCCTTCGATATGCATCTTGTAACAAAATGAACACTCTCTTTATTTCACATCCTTTCCCACAACTTTTGAAACTTAGACAATTTATTTTAGTCCCTGTGGATATGCAACTTTGTGATGTACCTACTGACTTCAAACCACAAGGGAATTAATTTTTTGGTGCCATAAATTTTCAATAACTTCCACGTGACTCTAAAATAAAATAAAAATTCTTGAGTCCCCGAACTACTCATTCTATTGTTTCACAAGTTAGGATAACCCGTGAAACACTAATTTTTGTATCCATAGAAAAATGAATCGGTGTCTCGTAGCTTTTCAAGAGAAAAAAATGGTTAAGTCCTTTTGATGATTTGTTCAAAATTTTAAGGGGTGTATTTTTAGACAACATGAACGAATAAAACATTTATAATAATTTCATTTTCTAACTTAACATTTCTACAACTTTCAAACCTATAGAATAAATTATCACCCAAATATATATTTTCATGAAAATACACACCATTTGAAATAATTTCATGAATATATGTCATATTTCTAGATGAACCACTATCTAGGATCCATTCCTTGTCATTAGAAGTTGAGAGAGCAATATAAAGAGCAGAATTTTCTGCATTATTAGCTTGGGTTTTATCAAATGATTATATTTTTTATTAGTCTTTTATTTTTGAAATTCATACCTTTAGTATTTTTACTAAGCTTATTTGTATTATAATAACAATCATATTATTTATGTCTGAATTTTCCACATTTATTATAAGTTCCATGAAACTCAACTTTGAACTTTTGACTATGACAATTAGTTTTAGGATTAGTTTTAAAGTTTAGATTTAGATTGTTGTTATTCTTATTTTAAAATTATTTCTTGTTTTGAGAGATTTATTCCTAAGAGGCATTCTCTATTGAATGAAAATTCTCCATTACTCTTTATATTTGAATTAGGAGTGAAGATAGAGTATCCAAATAAGGCAAGTCAAGATTCATTTTGATACTTAGAATTCAAAATAATAATATAATTTTAAAAAATTTCATGTATGTTAATCTGAATAATAAAATATAACAACTTACCTTGAAATAATTCACACTTATATGCATCTAATTATTCTTTAATGTTCTTAATTTTAGCTAAGTAATTAAATATATTTTCATCTCCTTTTATTGGAGTTTTTAAACAATTCCATTGTTAGCTTAATTATCTTACTAAGGTGAATACCTTCATGCATAGTTTGTAATTTGTTACATGCATCAGCTGAAGACTCCATGTGTCCTATGTGCAACAAAAAATTATATTCAATTATTTGTAATAGGATTGACATGGATTCATGGGATTTTTGGGAGAAGGAACTCAAGCTTTCAAGGTTAGGTTATCTCCCAGTGAGTAGTTTTTCAACACCACTAACTAGATCCCATAGCTTTCTTTCCATAAAGATGGATTTCAGCCTAACTCTCCAAATACTATAGTTAGTACTATTTAACAACTAATATTTATCGAATGAGAAATTTTATGAACTAGTCATATTTTAAAAACCTTAGAAAATTAGTATTATGCGCTTTTAACAATTGAGATTTCCATGGATTTAACAAAACAAAAAATTACATAGAATAAGGAAAATAGAATTCTAAAAATTTGAAAGAAATGGGATTACTTGAAACTTAGTAAACACTCTAAAAAAGTATGAGAAACAAGAAGGGAGGCCACAAAATACACATAAAAATTTGTGAGAAGCCATAACACAAGAGGCGAAGATAAAACATTTTCAAGTTTGGAAGTCGCAGAACAAAGAAACATTGTTCCACGGGTTTTTAACATTTTAATGTTTCCTAGAAATTTAAGATAAAATTCATAACAAAGGAACACGCAAAAAAAAAAAGTGAAACAAAGACATAATTCCATGGAGAAAATAAAATTTTGTGCAACAAGGAAGAATTCTATGGAGTGAATAAAAGTCTATGTAACAAGGTAGAATGCAACTCAATAAGAAGAAACACATGCAAGAATAGAAAACATTGAGGAATATTGTTGATGACCAAAACCACAATTCTAATTACTCAGAAGGATGTTGAAGATAAGAACAAACCATAAACTTGATTTTTATCTTCCACAATTATTTAAAATTGAAAAAATTTCAAATTCAATTTATTTCATAGAGAATTGGAGTTTTCACATGTAGACATTGAAAAATCTGCAAAGAAAAAAAAGGGTTTCACGGATTTTGAAATACTTTAAGAAACCTTCTAAAAAAAATTCTACAAAAATTTTTTTCCCTACAAAATAAATTTATCATACAAAACCACAACAATATAGCTTTGATACCATGTTAGGAAAATGGGGGTAATAAACAGAGATTATATGTTCACCATAAATATGTCAAGGATTATAGTTTATAACTATACAACAAATTAGAAATAATTAAACCATATATTACATGAATAACAATGAAATTAAATAGTCCATAACACATAATAATGAACGCAAAACACAAGATTTATATGGGAAAAAATTCGGTAAAAAACCCACCAATATATCACTTATCTTTGTTGAGAATTGAATTTCACCCAACACTCCCACTATTTTCATAGATCCCCAATAGTTAAACCTTATCAAAGGTATTACAAACTATAAACAACATTCACTCAATGCAGATTACTAGCTCACATATTTCAATTTCATATTTATTGCTTCTTCTTGCATATAGCTTGCATCATGCATCATGTGTATGTCATACCAATCTCAAATGAGACCACCTTATTTTATACAAGGTGGGTGATGTGTTTTACTACTTAACTCTTATAATTCTAAAATGATTTAACATTCATCTTATACTAGTTGTCATGGGGATCCGCCACTTCATGTTTTTAACATAAGTTATAAGACAGAGTTCTTAATCTTTGGAGGGTTTTTAATTAAGTGGTTTCCCACTTAATATTACAAAACCCAACAATAATTGTATTTTATGTCTCTTATTACTGATTTTTCTTTCGATAATTTGGATTTTAACTTTATTTTACCTCGATACGGATTTGGAAGGTTGATCTAGTGGGTATGAAATATGACTATCATATCCAACCTAAGTGTGCCTTAAGTGAGAGGAGTTGGATTCATGAAATTTGTAAGGATGTAAGAGTGTGATAAAATGATGGATAGAAATAATAGGTGACCATAAATGAGAAGTTTAAATAGATATTATTGATTCAAGATAAAAACACATGAGATATTTAATAACTAAAAAATTACTATAGATGTCAAGAGAAAGAAGGGAAAACCCTTGATAGGTCTAGAACAAGCACAAAAACATGATATTATAATACAATATAATATAAATACCTTCAAAGTGGATAAACATATCATAAGTTCAAGAAATAATTGGATGGTATAAATAGATACAACAAGATGTAAATCATGTAGTCTATAAAATATTAGTATATAATATCTTAAAAGGATATACCCTACTACAAGATCAAGTAAGAAGTAGATAGTAAAATTAAATATAAAGGATGTAACAGAAGTTTGTAAATATGATGTAAAGATGTAGTTAACCCATGTGACCTAATCAACCTCTAAAATAATGTAGAACTTTTTGGAGGTGACAAGGACTGAGAGGGGGGTGAATTAGTCCCCAATGAAACTTTACACTTGTGTTTCAAACCTTAACCACACAATCTCAAGTAGACCTCATCAAAGCATATAATATTCTCAATAAAAGATACACAATGCAAGAATCAAAATGATAAACATATAAATCCACTTATATTGATGATAAAATTAGATCCACTCACATATTTAAAGATCCATATCAGATCAAAATATTAATTCCTTCAACAAAGATCAATAAGATGCACTAAAAATGTATCAAGATGAGTAATATAGTCCTATGAATATCCAAGAAGATATACTTCTTCCAAAAGTGAATAAAACTCAATATCAGATCTGAAGACACCTTAGAAACCTAAAAATACATCAACATGATCTGGAGATAACATCCAAATACAAGCACCAAGATCTACCCTCCTCCAACTTTCTCTCAAGGAAACAACAACAAGATTCACTTTCTCAGATTCTTCTCTTGAAAACTCAACCAAAACTATCATAGAATTTGATTCGTAATTTTTCTAGGCCAAAAGTGTTTTTCTTTGCAAAAAATGGTTCTTCAAAAGAAGATAAAAGGGGTTTTCAAAAGCTAGAACCATTGTACCAAAAAACTCCATTTTATACCCTTTCCTTGATTCAAATTCAAATGAGGTAGGTTTCCCTCCACTTGTACAACCATTCCATCCTAAAAAA
The DNA here is from genome assembly GCA_018340775.1 of Taxus wallichiana var. yunnanensis. Taxonomy (NCBI): domain Eukaryota; kingdom Viridiplantae; phylum Streptophyta; class Pinopsida; order Cupressales; family Taxaceae; genus Taxus; species Taxus wallichiana. The sequence continues at coordinate 308,894,988 of CM031235.1, forward strand.
ATCCCATAATAATAACTATAACATTCACAATTGACCCATATAGGTTAGCCTAGCAAAAATACTTCATCCATGCACCAAAAATCCCAAAAATCCTTGCATTGGGATGACAAAAATCTCCTAATCCCAAAACTATTTTTTTCAAGATCTTAAAATCATCACACATGTTTAAAATAGCATTTAAACATGAAATCCTTCTCCATATTGCTAGATCAATTGGTTCTCCAATCGGGCTAGATGGGCCTACGAAAAATAGATCCAGACTTGCCTTTGCAAGGTTCTGTGTCTCGTCTGAAATGGAGAAGGAGCTTCCTGAACACATCATTCTTCAATCAAAATTTGGGGCATGGAAATAGTCAATAGAATATGAGGATTTTCAGCTAAGATGCCATAAATGCCATAAATTAGGGCATTTTGCTGGAAAATGTTTAGAGAGCATGAAGTAAAAACATGATAAACCTTCTGATCATCCTGAAGAGCTAGGCTAGAAACAAATAAAAGAGGCTGAAAAATCCTCTCTGACCGATAGGTAAGATCAGAGTACAAGGGACCACTGCATGCAGACAAATCTGAGAATCAAAGGCCAAAAAAAAGGTTTTAAGACCATAATAAAGAGGCCACCGGTCTATAGAAAACTATGGAGACCAAAAAACCCTTTGTCGGGAAAGGGTGATGAAGCTCGAAAGGGAAAAGATAATGATTAGGCAAAGGGTGAAGAAGCTTGGAAGGAAACAAAAAAGATCAGACAAAGATGCTTGAGAATACAAATCTTGTAAAACTGAACATGGAAGTGGATGAAAAAAATGAAAAAGTTTACATTCATTTAACCATTTCCAATGAAGAGGAGATGGAGAAAATTACTCCCCTCCCTCATCAAGAACCAAGAAATAAGAATAGTTCTTTGAAGTATAAAGAACTAAACAAGATGAGACAAGGAAAAGCTAAAGAACTCCTAGAATCCATAGCAAGAGATCTAAATGAGGATAAAGAGTTTGTAGATATGGAGGAGCTCATAGATAATGAATACAATAGAGAATACCTTGTATCTCAACAAATTGTTTTTGATAAAGGAAAAGAAGAAGGAGAAATTACCCCTGCAATGACAAAGAACATGTCCTGAATGTGATAAGGATGGATTCATCACAGTCTGACGTAAGAAACGAAGAATGAAAGGCTTTGAAGAAATTCTAGAATCACTTTATAGTGATAAAAAGAAACAAATAGGAAGTTGGGAAGCTTCCACTTCAAGAATCACAAGAGCTACTGCCAAAAGAGTTGTGAATATTGGAGTTATTTATAAAAAAGGTAGACCCTCCAAAAGTGATGTAAGGAAAAAAGAGACTGAGAAAGAAATTGTAGATGGTACTCCATCCATCCATCCATCCGAAACCACCTCCCCAATCCTTTTTTAATGAAGGTTTTATCTTGGAATGTCAGGGGACTAAATGGGGGTCCTAAACAAAGAATGATTAAGGAATTTAAAAGATCAAGCAGGCCCAGTATCCTTCTAATTCAAGAAATTAAAATGAAAACTAAAGTTGTTAAAGAGTGCCCAAAGACTTTCTGGGAGAATGCTACCTTTCTGCTTCTTCTATTCTCAAGGGGCTTCTGGAGGTTTAGTGGTCTTCTGGGACATTAAAATTGTTCATGGTAATGTGCTTTTCTCCTCTTAGAATCATTTAGCTATAAATTTTAAAAGTCTTGAGAACAATTCTAGTTGGATCCTTTCCAATATCTATGCTCCAAATACTGTTGCTGGTAGAAGGAATTTATGGAAAGAGTTAGCTTGGTTTAGAAATAACTTTGAGGAATCAAACTGGCTGATAATGGGGGATTTTAACACTCCTCTAAACCCTAGGGAGAAATTTGGAGGGAACTTTGATTTCTCTACTAGCATGGAAGATTTTGCTAACTTCATTTTGTATCTCAACCTTATGGACATTGAACTTCATGGTAATCAATACACTTGGTCTAACAGAAGAATTGGGGAAAATTTGATTTAGGTAAGATTAGATAGAGCTCTCATTTCTGCTAACTGGATCTTAAATCAGAATTTTCATCTCTCCTCTCTACCCAGAACTGGTTCAGACCACAATCCTATTGCTCTTAACTTCTTCAATTGGTCTAAGCCTTTTCACTGTAACTTCAAATTTGAAAAGATGTGGCTTGAGCATGAGGACATTCTTGATAGAATTAAAGAATGGTGGACTTGGGAAGGGACAGAACTGCTCAATTCAAACTTCTTCAGAAGCTGAAAAATGTGAAACAAAAGGTTAGAACTTGGAATAAAGAGGTTTTTGGAAATATCTTTGAGAAAAAGAAAGAGATTAAGTGGAAAATGGAAGATTTTGAGCTTAAAGTCTCAATGAAAGGTATGACCTTTGAGGATCACCAAAGAGAAAAAAATCTTCTTTCTGACCTGCATAATATCAATAGCTATGAGGAAACCTTTTGGAGAATGAAATCTAGAGCTCTTTGGTTAAAGGATGGAGACAGAAACACAAAATATTTTCATATGACCACCCTCAAGCATAGGGCTTGCAACAGAATTTCTGAAGTCTCCAAGGGAAATGGTACCATTACTAAGGATACTAAGGATATTAAAGCTGAAGCCCTAAAATTTTATGAGAATCTTCTAGCTGAAAACAATTCTTATAATGAGCAAGCAACATCCTTTGTTTTAGACTCCATTCCTAACAATTTTCTCCCAGAAGAGAGATTTAAGAGCCTTTCCAAAGTTGTCACCATTGAGGAGTTGAAAAATTCGTCTTCTCTCTTGAAGGTGACAAGGCTCTGGCCCTAATGGATTCTCTGCTAATTTCTTCCAAAAATGTTGGGATATATGCTCTGAAGATTTGTTGAAAGCTATAAATGAGTTTTACAGAACTGGAAATCTAATAAAGGAATTAAATAACACGCATATTGTGCTTGCACCTAAGAAGTTGGATGCAAAGGATTTTAAGGATTTTAGACCAATCAGCCTAGTTAATGTGGTTTACAGAATTTTCACTAAGATTTTAACCACTAGACTGCAGCCTCTTCTCATGGAAATTATCTCCCAACAACAGAGCAGATTTATAAAAGGTAGAATTATCCAGGATGGGGTAATTATGGTCCATGAAACAATTCATTCAATGGATAAAAGTAGAAAAGCTAGGATGGCAATCAAGTTAGACATGCATAAGGCATTTGATAGAGTCTCTTGGAAATTCATGGATGAGGTTCTAACCAAGTTTGGGTTTCAAAATAAATTCAAAAAAATTGTCCAAGCTTGCATTTCTTCTCCTAGATTTTCTATGGTTGTCAATGGAGAACCTGTTGGTTTTTTTGCTAGCAATAGAGGCATACGCCAAGGGGACCCCATGTCCCCTTTGTTGTTCATCATAATGGTGACAGATCTAAGCCGTTATATTACAAAAGCTATACACAATGGTATGATAAAAGGCTTTCAACCTACTTCTGACAATCATATTTCTTCCCATCAGTAGTTTGTTGATGACACTATTCTACTTCTTATGGCCTCCATCATTGAAGCTAAGGCTATCAAAACCATTCTCAGATTCTATGAGGAAGCCTTAGGACAGAAAGTAAAATTTGATAAAAGCTTGGTTTACTTCTTCAATACTCCTATTGAAAGACAAAAAAAGATTGCTCTCATTCTTGGTTGCAAAATCAACTCCCTCCCAGCTACATATCTAGGGCTCCCTATGAGTACTAGTAAGGTTTCTAATGAGGTTTGGAATGATCTGCTTAAGATATTTCAAAAAAATCTCGTTGGATGGAAAGGTTCTATCCTCTCAAGTGCTAGCAAATTTTTATTGATTAAAAGAACTCTTCAGAATTTACCCATCTATATCATGTCAATGTTCAACATTCCAGCAGCAGTGGTGAATAGCATTGAAAAAATTCAAAAACACTTCTTATGGCATGGGATAGAAGACAGGTTTAGATATCATTTAGTAGCATGGGAACAGGTCTGTAAGCCAAAGAGGATTGGGGGTTTAGGTATTAAAAATATCATAAATATGAATGCTTTGCTCTAATTGCAAAGCTGGGTTGGAGGCTAATCAAAGAGCAGAAACCATGGACTGAGTTGATCAAAGTAAAATACCTTTCCAATCAAAACATGTATTCCTTTCTCTTTGACCAGCTGCTTCCAAATGGATCAATTTTCTGGAATAATCTTCTCCACATCAGGCATATCCTCTCCTAGGGCTGTAGATGGAAACTTGGAAATGGGCAAGACATTGATTTCTGGCATGACATCTGGTCTGACATAAGTTGGGATACCACTTTTAGCTACATCAAAGACAACCTAATTAAAAACTATGGAAAGAAAGTCAAAGACTATATTGAGGTGTCTGGCAACAGAAGGAAATGGAAGCAACTCAAAGTTGATGAGGAAAATATGCAGCCTATTGTTTCCTCTATGCAGACTCATCTCTCCCTAATACATATCAGTCAACATGATAATAAGGATGAGATTATTTGGAAATATTCCTTTGATGGAGAATATTCTGTTAAATCTGGTTACAATTCTTTTTGCTTCTATTGATAGTGAAATTGAATGGCACAAGCTATGGATGCCCGAGCTAACCCCTAAAGTAAATTTCTTCTGGTGGCTTATCATCAAGGGTAAGATTCTCACTAATGAAAATCTCATTAGGAAAGGTTTTATCATGCCTAACAGATGTTGCATGTGCCAAGAAGAAGCTGAAGACATTAAACACCTTTTTCTGCATTGTAAGTATACTTCAAAAATATGGCATCTTATTCTTGAAAATTTCAATCAGAATTGGGTTTTCCCCCATACTTGTCTGCAGGCATGGGAACAATGGAACTCCCCTTATAAGCACTATATGGTTAGGAGGATATGGCAACTGGTTCTCCCTCACACCATGTGGAGAGTTTGGAAAGCTAGAAATGATGTTATTTTCAGAAATACCAGAAAGATATGTACAAAAGTCTTTAATGAAATTATCATTGTAGTGAAAGAAAACATTGAAAGATTTAAGCCTCCCAAAAATAAACTTTATCCTGAGGAAGAGGAGCACATTCTTGCTGCTTGGAACATTGGCACTAATAGCATTAAGCATAAGGACAACAGTAGCATTGATAGATCTTCTATATGATGGATCCAACCTCCCACTGCATGGCACAAACTAAACTTTGATGGAGCTTCAAAAGGTAATCCTAGGGATTCGGGAGGTGGTGGGGTGATTAGAGATCACAGAGGCTACTTTGTTGCTAATTTTTCTGCAAGATGGGTAAGCAAACAAATCACTACTTGGAAGCTTTAGCAGCGCTCTGGGAATAAGGTTGGCTAGAGATTGTAATATTTCCAATATTATAATTGAGGGGGATTCATTGAACATTATTAATTTGTTAAATCAAAAGCAACCTCCAAGCTGGTCCATCAAGGACTTCATTAATGAAGCTATTGAAATATGCAATTGTTTTGATAATTATAAGATTATCCACACCTATCATGAAGGTAATAGAGTGGCCAATAGTTTAGCAAATATTGGGGTCAAAAATACAATGCAAACTTGGTTAAGTGGCGACCCCCTTCCTGCCAAAGTACTTGATGACATCACTAAAGATATACATGATTTTGAACGCAATCATTAATAGATACAGAGAAGATGCTAAGGAGGTGTTTATTAATTACAAAGTTAAGTTTAATGATGTTTTTAAAATTCCACATGCTTCAGAGGTCTCCAAAAGTAGAGGTGGTGTTGAGTCATATGGGATTCAAAAAAATTTACCGTTGTGTAGAGCAAAAACAATACAAGAAAATGGGGGGACCTCCATGCAAAACCGAACCCATTCATGATCCAGCTTGGAAAAATGACACAATTCTTTGGAATTATCTACAAATGGGGGGTATTTCAAATTTCATTGAAAAGATGAAGGGATTTGACCAGGACATCTCGGTGAAATTCACTAATGGTTGGAGAAATCATGTGGTTGAGTATGGGGAAGTCAAGGTTGAGATCTTTGAGGAACTCATTGCCCAGGTCACAGGGCTGAACCTGGATGGAGCCAAGTTCTTCAACAAATGAGTCGATAGAGAGGTGGAGGCAAAAAAATTTCTTGATGAAGGGGAGAACCTCGAGTTTGTTGTGGCTGGAATAAAGGTGACCTCTATCCCTGAGCCCTTTGCTGAGATAGCGCGTATGATGGTTAGGTACATCACTTTGGAGGGAAGATATGTCACCATTCCTCAAACATTTAATATTCCTCAATCATTTTTTAGGAATCTTACCATCAATTTCTGCATTATTTACTTAATTCCTTGGAGAAGTTTGTTCTAGAAGTTCATAATCATATTAGGGTTGTTCCCCTACACCAAGGTCTGATCCTGCTCATCCACCACCATTGCTTCTCCTGCTCTTGCCCTCTACCTACTCCCCCTGTTATTATCCCTCTCCCAGCTGACAGAGATCTGACACTGCTACCTCTGACAGGAAGAGGAAAGACAAGAAGGCTAAGGTTTCTCTGCCTTCTTCATAGAGGATTTTGCGTAGTCATAGGGATTTGGAACTTGCAGAACTTATTGCACATAAGTAAACCTGTTGATAATTCCAGAGAAGTGGACCTTCTTACCAAGGTTAGAAAGCTTGAAGAGGAGATCAAAGACCTCAAAAATGCTATGAGGAATATGGAAAAAACAAAAGGTAAGAGGATGCTGCAAAATTCTGAGGTCATTGATACTACTTTAAGATTTTCAAGAAGCTCCTTTCACTTGATGCTAGGCTAGGAAATGCCAAGGGGCATTAGGATTGCATCCTCTCTACTCTGAAAGGTGTCTATAATTTTATGGAACAACACATGAGAAGTGTGTGCATTATTAGTGGTATTCCTGATAACATCTGGGATTCTAATGAGACCCATGACCTTGTACTTGCTCAGGTGGACATGAATGATTTTTTTCATGCCACGGTGATTGCACTTTTCACCTCTCTCTAGAAAATTAAGGTCAAGATTGACAGTTCAGTCAAATGATGTGGTGCCCAGAATCTTTTGCTTTATTCTTGTGAACTTATTATTTTTGGTGGTTTTGATGTTGTTTTCTTATTGGGATGCCCTGTTTTGGATCCCTCTTTGCTATTTTTTGGACCTTTTGTTCTTCTTCGGACCACTATCTAGATTGATCTTTTTGTACTCTCTTTACTAATATATCTGGCTTTTGAGCCTCCATGTTTAAGGTGTTTAGCCTTTCTTGGATGGGTTTTCTCCTTCTGGTATCTGGCTTTTTGAGCCTTTTTGTACACAGGGTATAGTCCCTTCAAAACTATTTATCCATAATAAAAAAATTTAAACATCATATATGGTTGTAATTTACTTCAGCCAATCAATTCACTTCATTTACTTGGGCCCAATGCTCTTTGTTCTTCTCAAAAAGTTGTTTCCTTCACCCTTGACTCCTAGAAACTTCATCTGAACACCAAAACATTCAATGTGACTAATAAAAATAAATGGAAGAACATGTAGAACACTTCTAAGTAAGTTATAAGTCATGAAACATCCTACGATTCAAGCCACAACAACTTTTTCCTTCACTAAAATAAGCTACCAAAAATGTTTTTTCTAAATTAGCTAATAAAATCATTTATACGTGCATTCTAGACATCTAAATGGTTTAATTGTATTAAAAATTAATCTTTATTCACATTACAGGTGATATGAGGCAACAACCAATCCATCTCATGCTTCAAATAACATCAAACTTTCATGAAAATAGATCATGACCTCAATCGCCAAATACCTTTTTCTTAAAGAATGACTTGGAAACCCTGTCATATGATATCATCATGAATAAATCCATATATAAATAGAAATATATATGAATCCAATTTCTAAAACAGCTTTAATCATCTCATAACTCTACATATAGCTCAAGATATATCTATTTTACTCGAACCCCGTTATTTGAGATCCCAAAACTAACCTTTGAATAGTCAACCTAATTGAACCAAAAATCACCATGAATCTGCATGAACATGCCCTAAAACCTCCATGGAAATCAAGAAAAACTCATGATAATGATGTAAAATGAATTTTGTATTCTACTCTTTTGGACCATCTTGTTCTAAAATCTTCTTTCCTAGGAAATATTATTTTTAGGTGGGGTCCACATACCATCATGACCTAAAACATAAATTTCTTGAAATAATGTGGATTCCTATACAAAATTCAATCATAAAATTTTCACTTTCAATAAAAATTGGGTCAATATACATCATTTTCTCCAAACTAATCCTAGCTAGGGTTTAACTAGGGTTTTAGACCTCTTTCCCTTGTTAACATTCGTTCATAAATTCCCGATGATCAACTAACCTCAATATTTTTAAAACCTTATAAAATTACCTTAGAAGCATCCCTAAAATCCAAAATGTCTCATGAAAATCACATCATTCACAACGAGCATATGAAGTTGCACTTCGAGCTGGAAATGCACTAGATTTTGACCATGCTTCACCAAAACAGTCATATCTTCCAAAATTCACATCATGGGCACCTAAATTTTTCTAAGAGCACTATGACTCATCCTTATAAAATCTAAAATCATCATAACATTAATTCCATTTCTCAATATCTCAAGTTATTAAGACTTACCTATTCATGTATGTTAGATACTCACTATAGCAACTAGGGCCAACTGAAATAATGCAAGAACTTAATATATAACCTCTAAAAATGACCCAAACATACCACATATACAATTATATACCTAATAGAAAATATTCATGAGCTCAAATGGCTCCAATCCACTTTGTCACACCTCATAGTTGCTCTACCTACTACCAATGAGCACCTGTAACATGTAGAAAGATAGGTACCTACACTATGCCACTACTATGAGTGCTCAAGCACTATAAAATCATACAAGCCATCATTACAATATGCATTCCAAACATCCAAGAATCTTATATTGTCAAGCTACACCTCCTAGACACCTGTATGGGCTTTCTAGAGAAAGCATACTTCATTGAATCCCCACTGTAGTAGCTGATAAACATTTGAAACATCATGTTAGTACCATATACAACATCTTTACATCACCATACATAATTAAATTTTTCATTAATATGTTTTTTCATCAATCAAAACACCTATTAGGACATCATACCAATAATCTCCCCCTTTTTCATTAATGGAAAACACCCTGAACTTCTCCTCCTTTTTACATTAATGAAAAAGGCATACATCAGATTACCTTATTGACCTTCTTCAGCTTTAAACCTATATTCTTTGGTTGGAAACATCAACCAATGGTCTCAAATTGACTCTTTCTCTTGATTTCTCTAAAAATATGTTTTTTGCGCATTTCAAGCATGTAAATGCCAAGATCCCCCTGGAAAGAGCACTCCTACGGTTGAAGAACATCGGTAAACTATGAAAAAATCATAGAATTCACCTTTTAGGGAAAAAAAAGTTTCCATCTCTTAAACATGCAAAACACCAATTTTGATCTTGTACCCCTATTTTGAGCTCATTATTGGTATTGTAGCAATCACGAGACATGGATGAAATCACCATGTGCATGCCAAAATGATAGTTCTTGGGCATATCAAGCCATTGTGTCACCTTTATTGACCATACATCATCATTACTAGGCATAAGTCAAGCTTGTAACCTATTATTCTTATCATCATTCAACCACTTGGACTCATGTCCCCGAGTAGTTACATTTGTGTAATTTCAGCCAAAAATGGCACATTAGAACATGATATTCATACCTTGAATTGTTAATACAAATCTCCCTTGGACTTGAAATATTTCCATTTCTAGCTCCCAAGGACAAATATGAGCAACACACCATCCTATCATGGCTATAGATCATCATCAACACTTTTCCATGGCCAAAACAACTTTTTCAGTCTATATCAGTCAAAAATAGGATGAGATACTACATTTTTATCTTTGACATGCATAGGATGTGATAATCATACCTCATGTGCTTTAGACATCTCCAAAAAATCGTGTAGTGATCAAGTCATTAATTCCCCTATCATAAAGACTTTAAACACACTTGAGAAACAATTACTTACCTATAGAAATACTTCTTGTTATTCTTGTAGCACGAACTCATAGAATCTAAGTCATAGATATCAAAACAACTTCTTTATCACCTTAGTTCTACCAATGTTCATACTTTAATTAACTTCCCAAACTTAGTTATTCATCTCACAATCTAAGAGCCAAAACACTAACTCCCTCTTGTCTCGATCATCATGATATATCGAGACATGATCTCGTTAGGCTAGGTTTTAGACCTTACACTTGACACTTATGAGAAATTTAAACAACTCAAAAAATCATAACAAACCCTTTATATAAATACCATTTTCAAAGTATTAAGCACTAATGTATTTGTATATAAACCTAAAGATGTTCAAGATACACTTGATTCATCATGAATATACTAAGGACTCTACTACATCCTAACATACTTGTAGCAGATTTTTCTTAGCAAGAATTTTGCATTCAACCTTCATTTCTAAATTATATGTTAGGAAATTAATGTTTACATTATAGGTTTTAGTTAATATTTGATAATAATATTGTTATAAAAATGCTTATTTCACTAAATTGGGACTTATTCCAATCCCAACAAAAAATAAATATAGCCAATATTAGAATCCAAAAATACTTGTTTTGGATTCCAAAATGTCAAATGTTGGAAATGTCCGGACTCCAAAATCACACATATTGGATTTTAATATTTTAGATATTGGAATCTAGAATCACATAGACTGGAATTAAAAATCACATACATTAGAATCCGTAATCACATATATTGGAATTTCTCGCACTCCAAAGTCCCATATATTGGAATCCAAAATGTCAAATATTGGAACCTATTAAACGAGCTAGCATCCGCTAGGCATTATCTATTATTTGGACTAAACAAAACATGTATATGTTTTATACACACTAGCAGCCGACTGGGAATTATTTATGATTTGTTATGTATAGAACATGTTTCTATTTTGTAAGGGCTAGCGGCCGCCAACCATTATTTATGTTATGTTATATATAGAAAATGGTTATGTTTTAAATGGGCTAGCAGCTGCTAAGCATTATTTATGCTTTTTCATAGTGAAGCTCCAAAAAATAAGTTCCCTCGAATTCAATTTTTGATCAAATATAATCCTAAACATCTTCTCTTGTCCTTCAATGGTTGTAAAAAGGCCATAACGTGGTGTTAAATTTGACACCCGTTTAGATGTTTTTTTAATCATTTTTATCTGTAAAATAGTTGCAAATCTTTGAAATAACTGTCACATATGACTTGCATATTTTAGATATGACCGTCAATTTTTATAGATTATTTATATATTAATTATATTAAAAAATATTTAAAAATAATTAAGTATATATAGTATAATTTTATATTTATTTTATGAACAATGTAAAAAAATACTATTTTACAAATTTTCAAGGGCAAGTTTTTCTGATAATTCACCACATAAGTTATTCAATCATATTGTCATCTTATAATCAAGTGAAAATATAAATCCTCCCAACTTATATTTTGACAATCTCAACATAATATAATAGAGTTACATAGTACATTCATAATAACATATGAATGTATATATTATTGGCAATGTTAAGCAGTACCATCATAACAACATTGTGAAAAGATAAATAGTTATTTAGCATTTTGTTGCTCGAAGTATTTGATGCTCTCTGCCACATTCCATTCCTGAGACACTATTTGTGATATTTTTTGTACAAATCGGCCATCAACCATTTATATTTTGTACAATCTTTGTGATTGCTTTTCATACCCACCATAAAATTTTCAAGAGGGCTTAATTTTACGCCTAATGTAATACACAAAGTGTTTTTCAAAGTATATGAAAAATCGTCTCTACTCAAAGCCTTTTCTAGGTCTTGTATTTCTATTCTATCAACTATATTTCAATGTTCCTTTCCCCAAGTGAGTCTTGGATTCAATACAGTCGATATTTTTTATTGAATCCTGTTGATATATTTTTAATATCAACGAAATGAGATTGTTAGACTAGAATCCGAGTTCACCCGATCTGGTGATAATAATTTTATAAATTTTGACAAGCCAACTCATGGGTTGATAGCTTTCATGCTGAACTTGAATGACATCTTCCTATTGTATGTTTTGTTTATCCCATATAGCAAGTCCTCCATATCTAAAATAAGTAAATAAATATTATTGCTACATATAGGGAAGTAAAAAAATTTTATTTTCATCAGCCACATATCAATTATAACCAATTGAAATAAAAAAAAATTAGCTTATGACTAACGATTCTTGATTGAGATTGCGGCTTGGATTACACTACCTTTACATGTTGCTTTAGATCTGTTGATGCAAGAGTTATTTCAAATAAACAATCATCAATTCATAATCTATTTCTTACTATTGAAAATGTGAGCATAATGTATTTTAAATAAACATTAATCAATTCATAATTGAATTCATGCTATGGAAAACTTATATAGATAAACATAGTTTTTCCATGGTGATATGGTAAGTACAATATCAATTATTCTCTGTATTATAATTCAAATTTAGCGTTCGTTAAGCTACACTTATATTCATCAAACCACCCTTTGGTGGAGAATAGTCCTCAGCTATTGATGAGGATTTACGACCGCTAGGCTATGCCATCATTGGCCAAACTACACTTAGTTGGACAACCTTTAATGAGGCTAGCCAAGTGTTACTTTACATATGTATGAGTTTGATCAAGCCGTATGTAGTTCTTTATGATGTTAAAGCCAAAACAATGTTAATTCAATGTAAGTATTCAGTATGTAGTAGTGAATCAGTGAAACATTGTAGACAATATGCAGTTGTAAATCAATGAGATATTGATGAATGTAAGGTTTTTTAGTCAAACCATTTCTATATTTAACGTGGATGCATAGAGTTCTCTAAGCTCTATATAGTTTGTTTTAAATTGTTATCGTAGATTACAAATGGATTTCCTTAAACTTTTTCTTCGACCCTAAGCCAAGCATATAAACTAATGTCTGTTAGTTATCATTTCCTATAAATTTTTGGGGCTTATAAATAATTTTATTGTAAAATACACATGGATATCATATCATTTCCTATAAATTTGTGGGCCTTATTGGTTTTATGCATAATCATTTGTTGTCTTATAAATTTTTGGGGCTTATTAGCGGTTTTGTTTGTAAATTCACATGATTAACATACTTGGATTTTATGGCGTATTTTTGGCCAATGTTCCCGCATCCTCCACATCTATCATCTAAACTATAAAAAAAAACTTTGTTAAAAAAATTGAAAACCATGGAAATTGAAGATAGATATCATTAATCATATTTATAAAATGATTGAAAGTAAATAACCATATTGAATTGGTTGTGTAGCATCATGGTGAAATGATTGTACATCAAATTTTATAGCTTTGTGGTTGTCTTCATAAACAATAATTATTAAAGTAGCATATTTAGGTTAAAATCCATTAAAAAAATCACTTGTTGAAGTTGTTTTCAGAGACGAACCTTTCTTCATATGAGAATAGTAATGTTTCAGAAACATCACTTGACTATGTTTCTCAACAATAAAAACAACAGATATTTTGGAATCCACCAATGCACGGAGTGTGACACTTCCATGGTAAATCACTAGCGGTAGATAATTTACGAAACAAGATCAAGTGAACATCTCATCCCAAAAATCATATGATATTTCGTAAATAAAAGAATGGATGTTTCCTTGTAGGTCAATTTCACTTATGGTTACTAATTTTTGTGGCGTTTCCATCCAATCCATAGTGAACCCTTCAATATAATCATAGTTATTTTTAGGGTTACGTGCACAATATATTGTGTACATAAGACAAAAACTTTTGAATATCCCTCTGCTATCGTAGAGTCTATAGAATCCATTCATAATCGATACTCCAATGTATTTAATCTTTTCCATGTATCTTTGTACTATGTTATTTAACATTTTTTAATAACCGAGCTTAGTATTAGAACAATAATAATACAATCCAACACACTGCGGTTCGATAATATTTAGAAGCTCTATTATGACATTAGAAGAAATATCCCTGGCCAAATTACGATAATCGGTGATCACACATTCAACATTGAAAGGATTATTTGAAGGAATAGATGATAAATTTGATGGAAGATGGAATGGATATTCACATTTACAAGAAAAAATGTTTGTGACTTTCACCCTTACTTGGTATATTTCCTTCCAAAGTGACAACACATAGTTTTCTAATATTGTCTAAGCCGTGTGTGGGGAAGAACTTCTTCCACCTCATGATCTTTTTCCGTTTTTCCATTTTTTCCTTAATATGGGAATCATATTTTATTTTTCCATTTCTCTCTTCACCCAACAATATAGACAATTGGGGTAGTGTGATTCATGTAATTTAAGTTTTTTTATTACATTGGATTCACTATAGGATGTCAATACAATATTATCCGAATGCTTATTTCTCAAATAATGTAGAAATTTTTCTCTCATTTTGTTGTCTCCTTTTATTACCAAGAAGTAAGAATCAAATGTCTCTCTTATTACACTAGCCTCAAAATACCCAAATTGACTTACTATTCCTTTTCAATCCATGAAATTTTGATTTATATGGGTCTATCTCCAATTTAGTTAAATATGTTCACCTCAACATAGTAAACAATTTGAAATGTTTTATAGGTGAAATAAAACTTGTTCTATGCAAGAGATGACAAACAAAAGATGTTTTCTTATTTCTATATGATTTTCTACGAATACTATAAGCAAACCATTTTGAATGACTTCTAGTTTTGAACAACCAATTTTCTCAAAATCTGTTAGAATCCCCAAATTCCAACCATATTTTGAACATGAATATGGTTTTTTGTTTATGGAGGCATGCATTTCACTTTTCCTGAACAAAGAAACATCCAACTCCATATCTAGAATAAAACACTTATTATTTTCAAAGTCAAAGCGTTCCACTTGAACATGCAATGTCGCAAAATCAATAACTTTTGACAATGGAATAATACCAACTTCCTCATGATTGTTATCTATAAAAAATAACAACCACATGTCTAGATGGTAGTTTTCGGGAATTAATTTCCACAAACTATTCTTCGTCTATTTTATTCCAACAAATACTTTTGTGATGAATGGAATTGTTCTAAATGGAGCACAAAAAATGGAATACATTTTACCTATATTTAGATTAAAATACATTAATAATTAGGTCATTTATGAACTTTAAAAAAAAAATTATCACATTTTTTGTTAAAGAATTTAAATACTACCCTAGCGGACACCAACCTCTAGATTTCTTTACTATGTATCATAACAACAGAGTAATTAATTTAATGGTTAACAACCTCTAGGATTTGATAGGACATCTTATATATCATTCAACTAGTTACAGTAATTCATATTTTGTGGATCAAATCAATAATAACATATTTTTGTAAAATTCTAAAATTGAATTATGATGTGTTGAAAGATACAAAACAATTTACACCTTTTGAAAGTATTTCATATGAGTCGAACAAGCCATAACATTATATAGATGGCATGATATGAACATTAAAATACACACTTTTGTGGTGGATAGACTTCTAGTCAACATATAAAAGAATAGCCTAAATTTTTTTAAGCCATTTACACCTTTTTAATGATAAACCATAAAGAACATTAAGATGTAATATTTGGTATTTTGAAGAGATTTTGTGGTATCTTGGGTTTTTTGTTTTATAAGACTATGTGATTTATGTGTAAATCGGTCATACTTGTAGTAGTGAGGATTAGATGTCCTGTAATAAGACTAATGAACATGTTTAAAGGATAATGATCGAAAGATATAATGTTTGGTATTTTTTGGAGAGTATTTGAGAAACAAATCACATTAACAGAGTTATTGATAGATCCACATTTTTGTTATATAAGACAATGTGAAATATATGTATATCGGACATACTTTATTCATTATGTCTAAATGTATATAACTACTCTAAGTACGATATTTTAAGTGTAGCACTTGGTGGGAAATTCCACAACAAGCTATCAAAAACAAACAGGAAGGATTACACTTTTCCTAAATGTAAGTATGAACCTCTTCACAATAGTCATTTTTGTGGAAACAATGCTCTCTATAAGGTCATGGTGGGTTAAACCTATTTGAGAAAAGATTTGATTATTAACAATGTTTTTTGAGTACCACTAAAACAAGGGTCTATTCTCTCTTACTATGACTATAAGTTATATTTACAATACTAATTGAAGAAATTTATTCCAAATTGTTCAAACTTATGTTAACTTATTTATAGTGTCAGTCTTCTTAGGTTGCAAACATTTACTATCTGTACACTTTTGGCTCATATCCATGGTAGAAACAAGTGCTACACTATAAATCCTCAAATAGGGATCAAGCCATATGTATTTTTCATAAAATATAGTGTTTGTAACAACTAATTCATAACATTTCGTATTGGAAAAAATGTTTACCTAACTCTTAGTTTCATTACGTATATAAAGAAACGACACAATGACGCTAGTTTAAATAGTTTATTTTATTGGAATTGTCATAAAATAATAAATAATGATCTAGGCCGAGGGACCATGAGGCTCCTAAAATCATGGTAATTGTAAACAATAACTATAAAACTTTGAATCACTAGTGTTTTTCATTAATTATAATTATATCATGTTGGTGGAATGTACACGATGGAGACAATAGATGCACTACATACCATATAGAGGAATCAAGACTTACGTAGTTCCCATAAGGTATATTGTTTGAAACACATAATTCACATCAGATCTTATGGGAGAAAATTCTTAGTGAACGCTAAGAATTTTTCTTATAAAAATTAATGGCACAAAGGACGTTAGGTTCAACAGTTTAATAATTTGAAAACAACGAGAAAATAAAATGTCATGCTCTAGTTTAGCGATCGCTAGGCTCACACCATTACTATCGCTTATTATAAATACCATACATATATATCTTTGGGTCGCTACTATGCTTTCATCTATTATGTAGTACTCATAAGATTTATTGTTTGTAACAAATAATTCACATCTGTTTTTACGCGAGAAAATTTTTAACGACCGCTAAGATTTTTACATATTAAATGGAACGCCATAATGTATTGAATTGAATGGTATAGATTAACGTTCACTAGGCTCCTACCTTTACCTCTTATTAATATAAACACTATATTTATAGTTTTGGATCACTAGCCTTAATATGTAGTTCCCATAAGATACATAGTTTTCAACTCATATTTTATATCGTTTACAATCAAATAAAATTCTTAGTGACCACTAAGATCCTTTACTTATTGACAGAAATGGCATATCGACCCTAGTCTCAAAATTTTCTTATTTTGAAAATATCCATAAAATAACAACAAATCATGGTATAGCTTAGCAACCACTAGGCTCCTACCTTTACCTCTTCTCATTTTAAACACTATCTTTATAGTTTTGGATCCTTGGCCTTGGTATGTAGTTCCAATGAGATACATGGTTTTCAACTCATACTTCACATCATTTCCTATCAAAGAAAATGCTTAGCGCCCACTAAGATCCTTTACTTATTGACAAAAATGGCATATCATACCCTAGGCTCAAAAGTTTCTTATTTTGAAAGTAGACATAAAATAATAAATCACGGTTTAGCTTAAGAACCGCCAGTTCCTACCTTTACCTCTTCTCATTATAAAAACTATCTGTAAAGTTGTGGATTGCTTGGCTTAATATGTAGTTTCCATAAGATAAATGGTTTTAAGACATATTTCACATTGTTTATTAACAAATAAAATTCTTAGCACCCACTATTCTCCTTTACTTATAAACAGAAATGACATATCAGACCCTAGGCTCAAATGTTTCTTATTTTGAAAATAGCCATATAGTAACACTAATTGTACAGTCTTGGATCACTAGCCTTATTATGTATCCCAAATAGCTTGTTCAAACTTGCCACATGGCACATTTTAATTGGATAATTAATTTAAATTAGCACACACTATATCTAACAATGTAGAAATTGATTTTGATAAAGAATGGAATGTAAATGTCTATATATTATTCTAATAATCTTCAAAACTATGTTTAGGATTTATTTCTTCTTTTTTTTAATATATTTTTTTCTATGCTTGGTTCAATTATATGTTGTATAATATATTTTTTTATTATTTTTATATTATTATAGGCTATAGACAATGAAAAATGTTTAGTTTTTAATTTTTAAACCATGGAAAAATAAAAATAGGGAAATTTGAATTCCCGCATTTTCAAATATTTAAAATTTCAATAGCCCACCCTTTTGCTTTTAGAGGGGGAAAGTGAAAATTTCAAATTTTTGTATCCCACTCTTTTTCTATTTTTGAAATTTCTTTCATGGAATGTGCTAAAAATTATTAAATACCTCAAAGAAATATTGAGTAGGGTTTTAGATTTTTTTGATTAATCAGAAAAGCATGTCTTCAAAATAAAAAAATGCGTGTAGACTGTAGATTGCAGGGTTAAGTGTTTGAATCCCAATTTTTTCATGTGATTATAATCTTGTTCATAGAGAAAGGCACACAAAATAATCATAGAAAGGATGCACACAAAGGACACACATGAAGGAGGATAGCAACAGAGGTTGTGAAAATAATTGCGATGATTGTTTGAATGAGATAGCAGATGGAGGTTTCACAAACAACATAAAGCATGAAATAATCCCAGATATTACTAAACCAAGTATTTATAGTAAAGGTTTACCTTTTTTATTGTGGGATCTATTAGTTTCTCTGTATTCGATTGGTTCTTGTGTTTTACACGAGAGTCCAATCGTGATCCACACAAGCCCTGTTTTTCCTACTTGAATCGTGCTCCATAATCAAGCCTTTCTTTCTAGTTGCTTTTGATCTTCATGCCAAACTACCTTTTTCTTCATGAAAAATCACTTTTTTTTGTGTTAATGAAAGAAATTTTAATTGCTTTTCTTCTCTAGTATTTATCTTTGTTTAACGCTTTCCCATTTCCGCCATTCTATGTCTCTCTTTGGCTATTTTTGTTTTGAATTTTTTGTTCTCGTTCCTATGATTATTTTTAAGGATAATGATAGCTTCGACACAGTCACCTTATTTTTAATTTTATTTTGGTCGGGATAACTAGAAATAGTTTAATTTTGTTTATCGATATGATGCAAAAGAAACCTTTCTAATTAATGCATATTACATTTTTACATGCTTTCCACTTAGATATTTTAGGAAAATATATGAGGTTAAAAAATTAATTCAAAACTATAAAGCTATATTAAGAATTCAATTGTATTAAAATTATTTCCAATTATATATGTGTTTCCATGTAGAATTAACCAAATGTAACGTCTTCATAATTTTTATGGTATGTATTTTGAAATTTAAACACATTTTATATGCAATAATATTATTGAATCAATTTTAATAAATATGAACTTTATAATTAATATATTCTTCCTTTTGAGCCCGCTAATCTATGCCAAAAATTAACATAGCTTTGAGGCTTCCACAATATAATTGGTTGTTTTGAAAACCTATTTATGAAACCCCAATTCTATTTCGAATTACATACATGATTTTACACGTATATTTATATATCCATTATATAAATTCCAAATTTATTTGTTATCGTTTGTATCTTTTCAATATGATTTCTTTTCTATGAATAAAATCTACCATAGGAAAATTTGTCTACCCTAGCATCTACTAGGCTATAATTCTAATTTGGAAAAAGCATTCATTTTCCTTGGCACCTCGTGGATCAGTTGTTTTTATGTATGCAACACAACGTTTTTGGTTGTAGCGATCGCTTTTGTTCTTTTTCAGCTGTTATATTCACAAAGATTAACAATTTATATTTATAAAACAACTTCATTTTGAACATGATATATTTACCTTTAAGAATAGATTAGTGGCTGATAGGATGAAACGAGTAGATGGCGTCATATGTAAAAACATATTTTATAGATTCTCATACGTAATTCTGAGTTTCCATATTTTTTCATAAATGTAAAATAATTCTTCCAGAATCTTGTAAGAAGTAGATAAAACTATATGTTTACCTATATAACATATTAAAGATACAATTTTACACGTATATTTATGTATCCATTATATAAAGGCCAAATTTATTTGTTATCTTTATAGATTTTCAATATGCTTTCTAGAAAACATCAAGAATTTAGATTTATAACATAGATTCATTATGAACATGATAAATTTACCTTTAGGAATAACTTAACGACCACTAGGGTGTAATGAGTAGATCACGTTGTATTTAAAAACTTGTAGTATAACTTCTTGGTCGCTAGTCTAGGTTTATTTTCTTGTCCTAAATGTAAAATATTCTACCAAAATCTTATAAGAAATATAGAATTCTAGATGTATAGTTGTGTAACACATGAAAAAATGATTCTAAACGTACACAACTTCATTATGAACATGATATATTTTCCTTTAAGTATAGCTTAGTGGCTGCTAGGGTAAAACGAGTCCAAGTCTATACATATACTATTATATAAATTCCAGATTTATTTTTTACCATTTATATAAACTCCATTTTGAATACGATCTAAATGAAAAATGTTTCCTACTCTAGTGACCACTAGGATATAATTATTATTTTGATGAAGTCTTCATTTACCTTTGCGGAATCAAGGATAGGTGGATTTTTTATAGGCAACACACTTTTTGGGTCAAGTGATCGCTTTTTTTTTTCTCTCGTGTTAAATACGCTTTGTTATTTTTAGGCAACACACTTTTTTGGGTCAAGTGATCACTTTGTTTATAACTAAGAATAGCTTAGCAACTGCTAGGATTCATCGAGTATATCATGTTGTATAGAATTAAGACCTTATGGTGGGTTGGATTAAACAAATTAAATTAAAATATTTTGAGATAAAAGGGTGCTAGGTAATTCCACACTATAATATTTTGAGCTTAGTGGGCACTATAATCTATCTAGTTACCCAATTATATTTTGAGCTTAGCATCCACTAGCTTATGACACAACATAATATTTGGATCTTAGAAATATCTAGGTTTTAGTAAAAAAATTAAGATATTATAAGCATAACGGCGGTCGGTTATGCAAAAACATAATAATACAATCTTAGTGAATATTGGTATTAAGATCTTAGTGGCCACTAGGTTATGCCATAACATATTATTTGGGTATTCAATTCACTAGGTTATGTATCGTAAACATGATATTTTATTTTAAATTAATATAAATTGAGCTTAGATCCTGCTAGGTTATGTAAGCATATAATCATTGGAACTTAGCAGTTGTTAGGATTTAAAAACTAAACCGAGGTATTAAGAGGTAAACGACCACTAGGTTATGCCACAATATAGTATTTGGGTATTCAATTCACTAGCTTATGTATTACAAATAAGATATATATAAATTAGTTTAATTCATTCTATGATTTTAAGATTTTAAATTAGGATATTTCAATGATAATTCTTCAAAAACAAATTACATGAGGAACCAGTCAACGATAAGTCTTCTAGCAATGGACTCCCATGATGATTATAAACAACTTATCTTACTAAATATATGCCAAAATATGGGGAAGAGTTGTAATTAGCTTCACTTCACCCACAAATACTTCCTATATCTATACACTTCACTATACAGATAACCATTTCGATCCTTGATAAAAAAACTAAAGAAAAATGCATCCAAGAAAGATTAAGTCATTCATCCTCTTGGCTCCACCTCATTGATGATCTCAACATCTCGCGTACTTTTACGCTGATTAGAGGAGGAAGATGAATTGACACATCATTCCAAAGATTTTCACTTTAGTACAAGTAGGGATTTTTACACCCTCATTTTCCGCAAGTTCCTCTAGACCACACACAATCACCCGCATCCCCGCGAGTTGGCATGGACATGATACTAAAGGCTAACTAGATGGTCTTCCAACTTCTCATTCTCCTTATGCAAGATAAAATGGCCCAAAGAGTTAGATAGTATTTTTTTCACGCTCAACCCTTGTGTTATGTCAAAAACGCCTCTCGCCCTTTTTAACTAGTTCGGTTCAAGCATTAGCTAGTTCATGCTCTCACAAATATCACCATCATATTCTTATTCGAATCACTTTATGACCAACCAAACCTTCTCAAACCAATTCTCGCATAGGTGTGTTCTAAATTTTCCCATCCACCCAAGAAGTAAATGATTCCCGATGTCCTTTCCTATCATAGCTCTCTACCTCTTCCTTCTAGGACCACACTCTATGCTACCCAAGAAACCACCAACACCCATGTCACTTTCATAAAGAGAAAAAACCATAATGAACAAAGAAAAAACGAGGAAAGGGGTAGTGAAATGTCTACTGGCCTAGAGATATAAAGCCACCAACGACACAACACATAAAAGGAGGTAAGTGTGACAATACTAAAGATTATCGATTAAATATCCTTATCATAAATATCACACTTCCCATTAAAAATCTTAAATTCCCAACGCCATCTTACATGTCACGTGCGTATAACCCTTAATCGATTTTTTCTATCACATGAATGTAATCTATCGATGTCATAAATGACCATTAAAGTCGTAGATTCCATATCCTCTTATCACCGCCAAAAAAGGTTACCCCTCAGAATAATCTAACAATTTTTATTAAAATCTTATAAGTCGCTACATTTTGAAAAATTAAAGTAAGTTTTTTTGAGCTTATCAACCTCTAAGTTAATAAACCATATTAACTTTGGAGAAATGTATAGAAATTAAGATCTGTATAAATTAGTTAAATTTATTGTATGATTTTAAGATTTTAAATTAATATATTTTGAGCATAGCACCCGCTAGTTTATACCACCACATAATCTTTGCAGCCTATCGGTGGTTAGGATTTGATAAATTAAATTAAGATATTTTCAACATAGCAGCCACTAGGTTATGCCACAACATAATATTAGGATCTTAGTAGTCTCTAGGTTTCAACAAAAGAAAGTAAGAACTTAAGAATATAAATATTTTGAGCTAAAAAAATAATATTATTTATGTTGTCACCCAAATCACTGCACCCTCCGAATGGCCAGGATGTGAATAGGACGTTTGGTGTGATTGGGACACATGGGATCACCTCTCAAGCTGTGGGACTTGGGCTCGAGGTGAACCTCCGGAGAAGGCCGGCTTCCTCTTCCTAAACTAAGTGTTGTACTACTCCTAGTGTAACAAAAATGATTATCTAGTCCTATGCTAACATTTTCATGGGGTTTTAGGGAAAGAGATTTACAGAAATGAAACTATACTAGGGATGGTGATGCACCAAATAAAGGGTGTCTTCAGATTCAGGAAGGGTTAATTTGAAGAGGCTTTGTGCACCACAGTCAACTTCACCTCTACCGCAACTTAGAGAGGGTACAGATACCACAAACTAAGAGACATGCGTTCCCTTTGTTAAACTTTATCGACCGAGAAAATATACCAGGTTCCAAAGAAGAAGGATGAAATCAAGAAGGGTGAACACACACCACAACTCAACCGCATGCAATACTCCACCACTCGATAAGTACAGTAACTCCAAGAACTCGTAATAGAAACTTAAACTCGAGAAAGGCACAAAGAAGCATAAAAGGATGAAAGGACCGAGATTAGTCACAAAACACACACTTTTATTGCTTCAATAACATGCACAATGCATCATACATTCAGAAGAGGCAATAGTTGCCATTACAGTCTTGAAGAGGAGGCTTGCAAGTTCTCTCAACACACAAGAACAACTTGCAGAAGAGAGAGGATTCTTGAAAAGTATACACTCACCTAAGATATCTAACTGTCCAACTTATGCAGTAACTTGGAACCCTTTGAAATGAGCTTCCAACTTACATTTATAGAAAAATATGTGAGAAAGAAGAGGAAATGGTCATAATTACATTCCTAAAATGAAGGCCCATGATGTATTTATTACAGTTAGTTGAACCACCGAAAAGGTTCCATCATGGGTCATTAATTTCCTGATAACCTAGTCTTCTCAATTAATTAAAAGAATATTTAAATAAAATATTTAAATAATAATAATAAATATTATTATTAAAATATTTAAATAAAAATATTAATTTAATTAACATAATGTTAGGGACCCCGCTGACTCGCTTGACTTGAAGAGGAGGGGGGTCCATGTGGATAGAGTCTGCACAAATCTCAACTCGGTGAGCTTCGAATCCTCTAACTCGGTGTTGTAATTGATTTTGAACCCCACACCAACTCTTTCCTCATCTTGGCAATCGGGCTCTTTTGCATTGAGTCCTTCGAATGGTGAGCTATCAAACTCGTTTCTTATCATTTTCCTCTGTTAACTTGAAGCCATTTATGCATTCCACGTTCAAACTTCATGAAACATCACCACGAGCTCCCTGCGAAGTCACCGAGCTCTTCATCCAGCAAACGATCTTACCTTTCCTGGGCTCAAACTCACTTGAATGTCGTGCTTAACCCAACATTTCTAAAAAGAATGGTTTTACCACAATGTTCACGGTTCTTCCTTATCATATAACACTTGTAGTAAGAATGTTTTGGCTTTGCCATAATAAGCACAATTTGTACCCTCCAAACGATGAGAGAAAATGCCATTACTAATAAAGACCTAATGCTACCATGATGATGACCTGTGCTCATGCTCATTACATGTCGATAGACACCCTTAAGACTGATTTTTGGTCAAAGAACCCTTCGGTATTTTGGCAGTGCATTCGGCAATCTCGGCTCCAATCAATAATTATGCCACTATTGGAATCTTAGTATGGCATAGGTAGCTGTGAGCTACACCATATACTCATTTTTCCAGAAACTAAAAATATCCTTTATGTTACAATCTGCAACACATAAAATAAGCCCTTAAAAAAATACGTTGAACAACCTGGGCAACCAAAAGGACCTTGGAAAAGTATACAGTAACAACCATATGAATTCTTCCTTAGTTGTGGATAAAAGCTAATAGAAATAAGCTAGATAAAATCTATACTGCAACACGCCTGTGCATCGAATGCTCGGCCGCTTTGAGCATAGAACTGAAGTTCTCCTAGGAAAGTGCCGTGAGGAAGTAATTGGCTATACGCAGCAGCTACAGGGTAGAGAAGTAAACTTATCTCAGAAAATGAGTGGCCTCCAGAGAGAGTCGATTGCGACAGCTACCGTAGGGTGATCCCAAGGAACCGTTGGTGTTGATCCTGATGTTCTAGTTGCATGCGACCACAGTCGTGATCAGTTGTTGTAAAATCTTGCCGCTGTAGTAGAAGAACGAGATAAAGTTTTAGTTGAGTTGTCTCGCCTTTTCATTTTGGAAATTCTCTTCCATGGAAGAAGCTCGACCAAATCTTGAGGCAGCTATTGTCTCCGTCGAGTCATTAAAACTGAATTCATATTCCAACAAGGAAGCATCAATCTCTCCATGTTGAATTAAACCGGGTCGAACTAATCATTTCTCTGCCTCAATGAGCCAACCATCGAAACATCCTCCGCTCCTATCGAGACTCTTTTATGACAAGCCAAAGTTGGACAACCGAACTTACATTTCCTACTCATGAACTCGTCTAAGGCTTGTGATCTGAGTTATGACCGAGTTAGGACAAGGCATGAACTCCTTTGATGACTCGTCTCTTTATTCCCGATTTGACACTGTTTTAGCTCGACCGAGCAAGATAAGCTTATCGAACTCCTCGATGGCTCACATTCTTGGAAAAAATGAGCGATCTCACCTGATGACCAGAAGTGGGTCCCTGGGACCAATGTCGTGATTTGATAGTAATAAGGCCCTGTTTTCCAATTTTTCCATGTGCGTAAAATTGGATAACATTTTTGGTGACCTCTCGGGATGATTGCCTACTAAGCATGATTCCAGTAGCCTTAAGTCATCCATTGGGCATGGAGTCTGTGTTGGAATCCTGAAAGTAGTATGATTTTCTTTGACACATCCCATAAATCCCCTTGAGTATTGTTGATATCCTGGACCTCCCTAGAATGCTAAGAATGAAGTATACTGAATCTGTTGAATGCTTGACATCCATGGAACACTGCAAAAATTTGAATGAAGAAAATTTTGAACTCTTATGGAAACCTTGAACCTTTCCTCTCCTTGACACCTTCCAATGATGAAACAATGTGCAGAACAACACAAAACACAACAACAAGGAAAGCAAAACAACAACACACAACAATGTGCATAAGCACTTGGAGGAAAACACCTAATTTAACTGTATAAGGGGGGAACGCTTCTCAAAAACAAGCTTTGAGATGTATCCCATTCACATGAATGGGCAGTTCTTCTCCATTGAGCCTAGATAGATGAAATGAATTTGCCTCTTTGCAACTTGTGATGATGTATGGCCCACTCTAGAGAGCGTCAAACTTGGCATGCTTTCCTGGTTTGGCCCTGTCTTCATCCCATTTGAGAACTAAATCTCCCTCTTGAAAATGCCTGTCAGACGCCTTCTTGTCAAAAGATTTCTTAACTTGAGCCTGATGCTACTCCAAAGTTTTCATAGCCTTGTCTCACACTTCCTCTAACTCCATGAGTTCAAGAAACCTTACCGCGGAGGATCACTCTCTATAACTTCAAGTTGATGAGCTAACTCCAAATAAGGTAACTCCAATGAGAGTGGGAGTTTTGCCTCTCTTCCATATACAAGAATGAAAGGAGAATTCCCGATGGCCCTTTTAGGTGTGATCCGATCTACCCATAAGGCAGTCTTAAGCTGTGTATGCCAAGTCCTCTTGTTAGTCTCCATTGTGCGCTTAATAATCCTTATGAGGTTTTTGTTGCTAGACTCAGCCAATCCGTTTCCTTGAGGATAGTAATTGGATGAAGTTTTGAGGTATACCCCATTTTTAACAACCCATTCACTCAATTTCATACCAAAAAAAGCTACGCATTGTCTGAAAATGACCGTAAAAGCGGAACACCGAACCTCATCATTATACCCTCCAAAAAATCTAGAACTGCCTTTTCATTGCTCTCTTTTAATGCTACCACCTCTTTCCATCGAGTAAAATAGTCTGTTGCGGTAAGGACCCACTTATGTCCGTCACTGGATGGAGGATTAATCATTCCAATGAAGTCCAACCCCCATTGAACAAAGGGTTGATCCACTTGAATTGGATGCAATGGAAGAGCTGCCAGCTTCTGCTTACCTATGAAAAAGGCACATTCCTTACATTTCCTTACCCAGAGATGGGCATCCTTGAATAAATCTAGCCAATAGTAGCCAGCTCGCATGATCTTGGTAGCTTGTTGTTCGTGTAGAATAATGTCCTCCAGATAGGCCATTATGAAACTCTTCTAGTATCTTACTGACCTGTTCTGGTCCTATGCACCGAAGGAGGACGCCGTTCAAATATTTTCGAAAGAGAACGCTATCTACCAAAACATATGGGATAGATTGAAGATGGAAAGTTCGTCTTTGGTTTTTATCCATGTCTACCGGATATGCTCCCGAGAAGAGGAAACTCTTCATTTTGGATAACCAGTCAGCTTGATCAACATTCTCATCAGTATTTAGGAGTGTCACGTCCTCATTACTTTTTGATTCCATGTCTGTTGCAAGTTGCTGACATAAACCCTTACCTCTGACAAGTTTAGTGACTTTGATGTGCACGTCATACTCCATTACCTTCGTGATCCATCCAAAGACGCTTTTCGCTCATTTCTTTGTTCAAGAAAAACTCCTCGACACCGGATGAGACACCATCAGATGAATCTTGTTGTTGGACAACATGTGTTTGAATTTCTTCAAAGCTCGAATAACCACAAAGACTTGCTTTTCAATGAATGAGTATTTGAACTCGTAGTCTTTGAGGGATTGACTAAAGAAAGCAATTGGTTGCTCCATCAAGTTGTTGTTTTGTTGGGTGAGGATCCCTGAAATGCTCTCTTGACTTGCAAAAGCATAAAGGATAAAATATTTGTCAAACTTGGGGTTCACAAGCATGGGAGCTTGAGAAATGGCTGTTTTGATGGCTTCAAAGCTTTCTCGTCCTTCCTTTGTCCATGAGAATGGCATGTTTTTCTTTAGCATGGCTGTCAGTGGTTTAGCCAATGTCGCGAATTGAGGGATGAATCTCCGCACGAAATTTATGGTTCCCAGAAAACTCTGGAGGCCCTTCTTGTGACTTGGGAGAGATAAGGACATAATTGAATGAATCCTAGCTGGATCGATTGATAATCCTTCTGCTGAAACCACATGCCCCAACAATTTTCCCTCGTGCACTGCAAAAATACATTTCTTGGGGTTAAGTGAAACCCCAAATTCCCTACACCTTTGGAAAACTTTCCTTAGATGCGTGATGTGATCTTCTGCATGCTTAGAGTATACAGTTATATCATCAAGGTAAACTAAAATAATATCGTTGATTAGTCCCTTAAATGCCATGTCCATGGCTCTTTGGAAAGTAGCCCCGATTGGATAATCCGAATGGAATTTTATTGTAGGCATACGTGCCCCACTTGGTAGTGAAAGCCATTTTGAATTGGTCGATTCTTGGACTAGGATTTGATTGTAACCTGAATATCCATCAAGAAAAGAAAATCTTTGAGCTCCTGCCACCATTTGAAGGATCTGCTCCATCGATGGAAGAGGATAATGGTCTTTTAATGATGCACAATTCAAATCCCTGAAATCTACGCATAACCGGATCTCTCCGTTCTTCTTCCTCACGGGCACCAAATTGGCTACCCATGAGGAATGCTTGATGGGAAAAATTATACAGGCCTCGATGAGCTTGGTTAGCTCCTTTCTCATTAGTGGCTCAATTTTGGGATTAATTGGTCTCTGTTTCTGACGAACTGGCTTAGCATTAGGATCCAGTTCGATGGTATGTTGTGCTAGACCTGGATCAAAACCACGTAGATCTTTATAGCTCCATGTAAAGATGTCATGATACTCTTGACAAAGTTTGATGAAAGCTTCCTTCTCCTCAGAAGTACACACTTTTCCGATCTTAAGAAATTTTTCATTTGATACTTCAACTTCCTCAAAATATTCTTCTCTGACCACCATGTTAGGGCTTTGTCTTGTGGCTTGGTCATCTGAATTGAAAATGGATTCCAAAGTGACTAAACCTTTTGGTAACTTGTTGCTTTTCAATTGAATAATTTTCTCACCATATGACTCCTGCAACTTATCTTGATTCTTTGTAGCAAACTCTGCCTCTTCTTGTAGAAAGAGGACAATTTGTTTGTCACTATCAAACACTTGCCAACTACTCACATTATCAGGGACTGCTGGTCGAACCACCATTTTAACAAATTGCTGCCCTTCTTTCATGATATCAACTGGTATGTTGTATTGTGAACCAATTTTAGCAAGCCTATCTCGCATCTTGATTTTGAATTCTAGGGATTGCATAGATTTCAAAAGCTTCGAAATCTTCAATCAGTCCTGAATTGGTTCTGTATGATCTTAAAAGATAATTTTGGATGCACTACGTGCGAAACTTGATGAACAACTAACTCACTATCTCCAAAAATAGTCGTGGTCTTGATTCCTTCCTTTGGGCTAGTGAATTCCTTGCACAAGAGCCTCGTATTCAGCAACATTGTTAGTGCAACTGAACTGCAACCGGAAAGATGAGAAGTACTTATCTCCCTCTGGAGAAATTAACATAACACCAGCACCAGATCCATTCTTACTTCTTGAGCCATCGAAGAACAATTGCCACAATCCTTTAGAATCACTTGGTGTTTTGACAAGTTGTGGTATGATCGTATCTTCTTCATGGATACAATAAGTACCTAATCCTGTTTCTTCCAAAACCAGCAAACCAGCTTCTTCTTCTGCTAATACATCAGCGTAGGGATCATACTGATGATCTCTACTTACTTCATCTAGCAAAGTATCAGGGACTTCTTCAACAAGGGTGGTTGGTTCATGATCGGCATCTTCCTCTTCTGGATCGTCGATGGTGTAATTTCCATTTATGGGACTAGCAGTGTAGGGTTCTACATGATTATGGCAGATTGGTTATTCCCTTATAGTTACTTTGGTTCCGTATCGAGTCCTGAGAATCATATGTGACCAATCGGCCGATAGGTAACCGCCCATCTTGGCAGTGAAATCCCGTGATAGGCAGATGGCAAAGAGGGGAGGGAGATCAATGACCGATATGTCTTGGGTGAATGACAAACTTGGGCATGCATGAATGGTAAGTTGAAGTCCTTTGATAACCCCAATAGTCTTAATAGCTGTGCCATCTAGCTGAACAACCCCTCAGAATCGTGCATATTGTATTCCTAGTACATCTGCAATTTGTTTCGGCATGACAGAAATACTGGCACCAGAATCGATCATGCAATTATGTACTAGGTGGTCGCCAATGATCAAGGAAATGTAGAATGGCGGTGGTTTGTTTGCCGTAGGAATTATTTTCCCTTCCGGTTGACACAAATTTGTAGTATTTGTCACTCCATGGCTTGGTGATCTCACTGGTTGTACTAAAACTGTTCAGAGCTTCTCGCAACAGGTTTCTTTGGGAAGGGATCGAGAGTGCGTCCCACATGGTAACGCTTAGATTGGTTTTCTTCATTTGTTCTACTATGCTGAAGG
The DNA here is from genome assembly GCA_018340775.1 of Taxus wallichiana var. yunnanensis. Taxonomy (NCBI): domain Eukaryota; kingdom Viridiplantae; phylum Streptophyta; class Pinopsida; order Cupressales; family Taxaceae; genus Taxus; species Taxus wallichiana. The sequence continues at coordinate 308,925,567 of CM031235.1, forward strand.
GAATTTCTCCAACTTTGATGAAACTTTTTTGGGCATTGGGGTCCTCCTTTGGAAAAAAAATTTTGGGTACCGTGATGCCTGGAGAACCATCTTTCCCTATGGCATGGCTAGCCTGGTGTTTCTGGTGATTTCTTTCCCACATTTTTATCAACCGCCATTTGTAACCCAGGTTGAGAAGTGGATGCTAGATCAGCTTCAGGAGGTTGAGGCTCCATTTCTCTCTTCTTGGAATGAGTGTTTCTTTGCCACTGATGAAGAATCTATATTTAATCCGCAAAAATCTTCTTCTTGCCAGTTTAGCAAAGTGGATTCTTCAGGTGCCTACGGTTGATCTGCTGCTTCTTGCGTAGATGAATTGTTTGTTAACTCTGAAGGGGTAGATACACTTTGAACCATAAGGGCCTGGCTAAGAACCCCATTGGGACAAAGATTTTGATTGTGGGGTTGAGAGCAAGGATAACACCATTCGTAGTCTTGAACAGTACTATAGCTCTAGATGAGCCAGCTGTAAGAGGGTTCTAAAAGTTCAAGGGCCTGACATTTGTAACTTGACTTGTAGTTTGATTTCGAGGCTGATTGTTCCCTTGAAAAGGAGAACGGTTAGCTTGATACTGCTGATTTTGTGGCTGATACGGACGATTGTATTGAAATTTTTGCCTCTTGAGTGCAACGAGCTCATTTCCAAAATTTTGCAGTAGTGACTTGACTTCAAATAGGTCATTTGAAGAGGCAGGGGAAGATTGAGATGGTTGCTTGGAGTCTACTGGAATAGGAGCAATGATAGGCTGATGATTCGTAAGATCTAGAGAAAAGGGCATTGGTGGTCGTGGAGCTATCTTTCCAGCCTGAATCAAAGAATTCTCTACACTTATGGTAACTTCGTAAGCATCAGTAGTGTAGTCCCTCCCATGGACTGGATCATAACTGCTACATCACTATTCAAGGCTCGTAAATAGTACAAGAATGCATTATGTGCGGAAGGCTTTACGAGCACTGGAATCCTATTCCAAGTCCTATGGAATCGGAAGTTGAAATCACTCATGTATTCTTGGGAAGCTCTCTTTATGGTAGTAAGTTGTTCCAAAAGTGATAGGTGATCACTTTTGTCTTCGAATTGTTTACATATCTTTTCCCACTCGTCCCAAGTGGTTATAGTGCCAACACCTAACCCGCGAAACCATTGAAGTGCTTTTCCCTTGAAAGAGGTAGCAAGAAGTCTAACTGCAACATTGTCTTCGGTGATATTATGTACTGCGCAGATGCTGGCTACATCAAAGATATGCTCCACTGGAGTAACGTGAGTTTCCCCCGTGTAGAAGGGTAAACTTTTGAGTGCCGCAACAGGTATCGGATCATGTTGAGCCAACATAAGAGGACTGCTTGCATTGAAAGGGGGAAAAACTTGGTTCCTCGCCATAGCAACGAAAGGTTGATTGTTCTTGGGTGGAGGAAATATTTTGTAAGGAGGAGTTGAATGACCCCTACTAGGTAAATCTGCAACTGGGGATGTGGAAATGCCTCTTCTTCGCTTCTCTTTGGAGGAGACAAGGAAAGTTCGATATGCTGATACTTTCCTTTCTTTGAAGAAGCTCTTGTCTGAATTCTTCGCATAAGTTACTCAGACTGAGATTTGGAATCCAGAGATATGGAGTCGCCAGGTACTTTGACTTGTGTAAGTGAGAAGAGAAGTACAAACTCTGTCCCACTGGCGTGCAAGCAAAACTCATTGTGTGTGTGGTCGCACGGTGGCTTAATATTTCCTGTTTGATAATGAGACACCTCTGAAAGATGGAACTCTAACTTCTGTGATGTCCCACCGGGCGTGCCAAAAATTGTTGTCGCCAAATCACTGCACCCTCCGAATGGCCAGGATGTGAATAGGACGTTTGGTGTGATTGGGACACATGGGATCACCTCTCAAGCTATGGGACTTGGGCTCGAGGTGAACCTCCGAGAGAAGGCTGGCTTCCTCTTCCTAAACTAAGTGTTGTACTACTCCTAGTGTAACAAAAATGATTATCTAGTCCTATGCTAACATTTTCATGGGGTTTTAGGGAAAGAGATTTACAGAAATGAAACTATACTAGGGATGGTGATGCACCAAATAAAGGGTTTCTTCAGATTCAGGAAGGGTTAATTTGAAGAGGGTGTGTGCACCACAGGTCAACTTCACCTACTGCAACTTAGAGAGGGTACAGGATACCACAAACTAAGAGACACGTGTTCCCTTTGTTAAAATTTATCAGACCGAGAAATATACCAGTTTCCTAGTGAAGAAGGATGAACTAAAGAAGGGTGAACACACACCACAACTCAACTGCATGCAATACTCCACCACTCGATAAGCACATAACTCTAAGAACCTGCAATAGAAACTTAAACTTGCACAATGTACCTACAAGTACGAGAAAGGCACAAAGAAGCATAAAAGGATGAAAGGACTGAGATTAGTCACAAAACACACACTTTTATTGCTTCAATAACATGCACAATGCATCATACATTCAGAAGAGGCAATAGTTGCCATTACAGTCTTGAAGAGGAGGCTTGAAAGTTCTCTCAACACACAAGAACAACTTGCGAAGAGAGAGACGATTCTTGAAAAGTATACACTTACCTAAGATATCTAACTGTCCAACTTTTCTAAACTGTTGGAACCCTTTGAAATGAGCTTCCAACTTACATTTATAGAAAAATATGTGAGAAAGAAGAGGAAATGGTCATAATTACATTCCTAAAATGAAGGCCCATGATGTATTTATTACAGTTAGTTGAACCACCTAAGAAGGTTCCATCATGGGTCATTAATTTCCTGATGACCTAGTCTTCTCAATTAATTAAAAGAATATTTAAATAAAATATTTAAATAATAATAATAAATATTATTATTAAAATATTTAAATAAAAATATTAATTTAATTAACATAATGTCGGGACCCCCCGTTGACCGTTTGACTTGAAGAGGAGGGGGGTCCATGTGGATAGAGTCTGCACAAATCTCAACTCGGTGAGCTTCGAATCCTCTAACTCGGTGTTGCAATTGATTTTGAACCCCACACCAACTCTTTCCTCGTCTTGGCAATCGGGCTCTTTTGCATTGAGTCCTTCGAATGGTGAGCTATCAAACTCGTTTCTTATCATTTTCCTCTGTTAACTCGAAGCCATTTATGCATTCCATGTTCAAACTTCATGAAACATCACCACGAGCTCCCTGTGAAGTCACCGAGCTCTTCATCCAGCAAACGATCTTACCTTTCCTGGGCTCAAACTCACTTGAATGTCGTGCTTAACCCAACATTTCTAAAAAGAATGGTTTTACCACAATGTTCACGGTTCTTCCTTATCATATAACACTTGTAGTAAGAATGTTTTGGCTTTGCCATAATAAGCACAATTTGTACCCTCCAAACGATGAGAAAATGCCATTACCAATAAAGACCTAATGCTGCCATGATGATGACCCAGGCTCATGCCCGTTACATGTCGATAGACACCCTTAAGACTGATTTTTGGTCAAAGAACCCTTCGGTATTTTGGCAGTGCATTCGGCAATCTTGGCTCCAATAAAAAATTATGCCACTATTGGAATCTTAGTATGGCATAGGTAACTGTGAGCTACACCATATACTCGTTTTTCAAGAAACTAAAAAGATCCTTTATGTTACAATCTATAACACATAAAATAAGCCCTTAAAAAAATACGTTGAACAACTGGGGCAAACCAAAAGGACCTTGGAAAAATGTACAGGTAACAACCATATGAATTCTTCCTTAGTTGTGGATAAAAGCTAATAGAAATAAGCTAGATAAAATCAGCTTGAAACTACAGTATAATCGTCCATTGTTTAAAAACAAGCTTCTCTGAACCTGGTAAAAGAATATTTTTATTGTCTGATTGGACGTACATAATGGAAGGGTATAAATATTTCCTACTGCCCACAGAGTTTCTCAAAGAGACCATTTACAAGTAACAAGGATGTAGAAAAATGGCCGAATGGGTATTTTCAGAGCTGACCTTCACATTTAATTCATTTCTAGGAAAAGAAATGTTTAGTAATACGAATCATTTCATTCTGCACCGTAATAAACCTTCATCTCCTGACTCGGAAAATTTTATGAAGCCTTGAATGACGTGACTCCAATCCATCGTATACAGCAGTGAATATTTGTTTCCTGCAGCTGTGCGTGGGAGCTTGTCTCGCGACCACCGAATGCTCAGAGCTATACAGAGGACGAGGAGAAGTTCGTGTCAGAAAACTAATCAGGTCGGACATCCATTTGTTGCATTCGGTGAAACAGTATCAACACCGTTGGACAACCTGCTTGCTGGAAGCGTTCAAAAGGCTTCTACTGTGCGTGGGAGTTTGTCTCACGACCACCGATCTGGACGAGTTTTCAGCATTGCTTTCCTGTCAAACACTTCACACATGAGCCACTCCAATTCACAACTGTCCTATTAATCCTCCCGGTGACTCGCACAAAGACTCGGACCACTCCAAGCTGCGTGGATTTCTGTTTACACGGCCCGTGTGGAAATCTCATGATGGATTGCCATCTTAATATTTCCCATTTGGCAGTGTTTTCCTGAATCTCCCCTTCACGGAAGTTTGGTCATGGTTTTCCAAACCAATATTTCCACGCTTGGCAGTGTTTGCCTTATTTTCCACGTCCTTGGCAAGATAGCAAAATGTTTCCCATGCGCGGGATTTTCATGACGGATAGCCATCATATTGTCTTCACTTGGCAATTTGACCCGATTTCTCCAATTCACGGAAGTCTGACCATGGCTTTCCATCCCAAAATTTCCACTTGGCGGTGCTGCTCCGAATCTCCCTCACGTGGAATTTCTTCCTTGGCTTGCCATCCATGAAAACCCACTTGGCATTAGGCTTCTCGGATTCCCACGATTTTCCTCCTGCCGAGTTTTCCTTCAACAGATTTGAGGATAACATTAAACTCTCAGTGCAAACATTTCAGCTGTAGCTTGTAAGGTGTGATAATTCCGACAGAATCCTTTATGCTCGCCAATCTAGTGACTCGTTGAAGATGCTCATATAATTGCAAAGCAAATTGTGCCTCATGAATATTCTGATATGAAACAGTCCCACCTCTATGAGATTCACTTCCATGAGTTACATCGTAAAACAAGTAAGATCTCGATAGAGAGTCTTTGTAATAAATTTCCTCAAGTCTCTGGTAACACTCTCACTGTCACTTAATCGATTTTCATAAAAATATCTTGAAGGAAAATCCCGAATTTGAGGATGCATACGATGCTGAATAGATAAAAACATAGTTGGACAACCTACTTGTTGGAAGCGTTCAAAAGAACTCTTCTATACTGCAACACGCCTGTGCATCGAATGCTCGGCCGCTTTGAGCGTAGAACTGAAGTTCTCCTAGGAAAGTGCCGTGAGGAAGTAATTGGCTATACGCAGCAGCTACAGGGTAGAGAAGTAAACTTATCTCAGAAAATGAGTGGCCTCTAGAGAGAGTCGATTGCGACAGCTACCGCAGGGTGATCCCAAGGAACCGTTGGTGTTGATCCTGATGTTCTAGTTGCATGCGACCACAGTCGTGATCAGTTGTTGTAAAATCTTGCCGCTGTAGTAGAAGAACGAGATAAATTTTTAGTTGAGTTGTCTCGCCTTTTCATTTTGGAAATTCTCTTCCATGGATGAAGCTCGACCAAATCTTGAGGCAGCTATTATTTCCATCAAGTCATTAAAACTGAATTCATATTCCAACAAGGAAGCATCAATCTCTCCATGTTGAATTAAACCGGGTCGAACTCATCATTTCTCTGCCTCAATGAGCCAACCATCGAAACATCCTCCGCTCCTATCGAGACTCTTTTATGACAAGCCAAAGTTGGACAACCGAACTTACATTTCCTACTCATGAACTCGTCTAAGGCTTGTGATCTGAGTTATGACCGAGTTAGGACAAGGCACGAACTCCTTTGATGACTCGTCTCTTTATTCCCGATTTGACACTGTTTTAGCTCGACCGAGCGAGATAAGCTTATCGAACTCCTCGATGGCTCGCATTCTTGGAAAAAATGAGCGATCTCACCTGATGACCAGAAGTGGGTCCCTGGGACCAATGTCGTGATTTGATAGTAATAAGGCCCTGTTTTCCAATTTTTCCATGTGCGTAAAATTGGATAACAATTTAACAAACAAAAGAAAGACATTGAATTTGGAGATCTTTATAGCAATCAAGACCAGTATAAATTAGTTGAATTTTTTGTATGCATTTAAGATTTGTTATTAAGATATTTCAAGCTTAGCACCCACTAGGTTATGTGACCACATAATATTTGTATACTATCGTGGTTTCAGATACTTTGAGCTTAGTAGCCGTAGCCTTTGTAGAATAATATATTATTTAGAGATTGAATTCACTGGGATTCAATAATTCATAGTTACAATATTTTATAGCACTTAAAAAATTACGGAAGATGTTTTGAACTTATTTGACGCTATTTTAAACAACATAATATATGGAGGTTATGATCAATATGATTAAACAAATTAAATTAACATATTTTGAACTATGCGAAGACACTAGGTACTTCCATAATATATTATTTCGATCATAGTGGTTGTTATCATTTAACATGTTACTAAATGATATTTTGAGCTTAGTGTCTACTATATTATGACACAACATAATATTTGGTTCTTAGCACTCACTAGGTTTAAACAAAATAAATAATATATTATTAGCTTAGCTACTGGTGGGTTATGCCAAAACATAATATTTGGTCTTTTTGGTCACTATGTTTCGCCACAACATGTTATTTGGTGATTTCATCACTAGGGTTTAATAATTCATAATTAAGATATTTTACAGATCCAACAAATTAAAGACAGATATTCATAACTTCTTCCGATGTTAAACCCCAATATAATATTCAGTGGTTTATTTTTCACTAACACCTAACTAGTAAGATAATTATATTTTGATAGTATACAATGGTATGTTATGCCACACCATAAATTTTTGGAGCTTGGTGGTCACCGGATTTTATCAAAATAAAGTAGGATACTGTGATTTGAGAAGCATATAGGTTATACCAAGACATAAAATTTGGAGCATAGCGATCTTAAGGATGTAAGAAAACTCATTAAGATATTATGAGCTTAGTCGTGACTACAATATGCCAAAACATAAAACTATTTGGAATTAGAGTAAAAGGGGTTTTCCCAAATGACCCGCATAATTACACAAAAAATCCCTCACGCTCGTATTACAATGAAACAAGAAGAGAACAATTATGTATGAAAAAAAAAAAAAAAAAAAAAAAAAGTCCCAAACCGAAAATAGACAAATAAAATTTTATGCATATTCATGAGAGTAGTTGCTTTATCATTAGCATTGGTAGTAGGGATTCCTTGAACCAACATGTCCACTAACTTAATGTGTTCCAAGAAGTATTCATTGAATTTCATCTAGATCATGTCCATGAAACTTTTCCATTCCCTTATAGTAGATATATTTAGTGTAACATAATCTTAAATGGCCTTGTGCAAATCGGAGATATCTTCTCTAAATGTTCCTTATGTTCCGAAGCTGCAGTGGGGGAGCCCATTTTCTATGACAAAGGAGAATCATGGTAAAACGAGGAGAGATCCCACAACACATATAAAATTTTTGAGTCCATGCTAACTTCCATGCAAAAAGGTGGGAGGGAAGCCACACATGCTTCCATGATCATGTGAGTTGAGGTGGTTGTAGCCATTAAAATATCAATTGAGATGAGAGGGGAAACCAGAGAAGTTTCGACAAGAGGTGGAGAGGAAGTTGATTATGGGTCCGAAAGTGGTTGAGAGACCTTAGGAAAGTTCTATGAGGGTTCCAAAGGGTTAATAATCACTAGATAAGATGAAGGAGTGATAAGAGAGAAATAATAGGGAGAGAAATATTTAGGGCTAATGATCATGATGTTCGAATAAGAGTAGGAAGGGAGATGAAGGCGAGAGACAACGATGGAAAAAGGGAGATAGTTATGGAAGAGGAGGGGGACACGATGTTGTTTTCTGGCTTAGAGGGGAAGCACGATATTTATTTTTTAGAAGCTTCTTTTTTAAAGAGAAAATACAAAAGGCCTTGGTATAGGAATGGACCTTCATCTTCTCTAGCTAGTTTAAGGGACCTCTCAAGCGATTGAAATAGAAAATACACAAATTTTACCTTTTGATCATGTCAAAGATGTGCAAGAATAAAAATTTGAGGTCCATAGATCACTTTGTAGTGTCACTACAACATGAAGTACCTCCTCAATCACTCAATAACCCTATCCCAAGTTGGTGGAAGCAAGTCCCGCTTCATAGCCCAAGTGATACATTGTCATATTTTCACAAGGATATAGGAAATCATCCATCTCCTCCTGAAGTGAGAATTTAAAATAGATGTCTCCATCTCAAGGAAGCCCCATTGCATTCGCAATGGATTCTATCGAAATAAAAAAAAATCTTGGCCACTTTGACTCTTCCTTTCTTCTAGGTTGTCAAAGACACTGCTATTCACTTAGACAAAGTTACCAAATAGTCTTTCCATAAATGATGTAACACCACCCTCATGCAAAATATTCCATACTACCAGGTTGGCCTTGACCTCTTCACAGGAATAAGGATCAATGCATTTAACAATGCAACCCATAGTGAACAGGCTATTCTCGGTGATTGCCAAAGGCCCGATATAGATGATGCTTAAATAGAGATGTTGAGCACCTTTATTCCAATATTTAACACGTGTCTCCAATATTTCTAATTGAAATCTGACGTAATTAGTAATAGTAATTAATTGGTCCCACCCATCACATGAATACAATCTATGAATGCCATAAATTCCCAAAAAACCCACAAATTTTGTATCCTCTTGCCACCGCTAAAAGAGGTTATGCCTCAACATAACCTAACAATATTTTTGTAATGTTAGTTAATGTTCAACCAACCGCAACTTTAATTAGTTAATGTTCATGCAATTACTGCATTTAGTGGAGGTTCAAGGTTTTAATGTTAGCGATATTAGATGTATTTAGTTGATATATATTTTAAAGAAAGAATCTTCAAACAAAATGAAGCAAGTTGAAATAACTAACATTTCTAGACATGATTTCATACTATAGAGATTATCATAAATCAATATCTTATTAGAGTTTCATTATTGACACATCTATTTGTTACATTTAGGTTCTCCAAGTTTGTTCATTCTACACATGGAAATGAATTGGGTAAGCACAAAGATGTTGCATTTAGCACAAGAAGCACTAGTAATGGGAATTTATTTGTGAGATTCAAGTGAGGTGATTTAAAAATACCTGTTTGACTGGAATGAGACAAAGAAGGTGTTTTATCAAAAAAATGCATCCCAATCAGTCCTCTCCATCCCATGGTCTGATTTTTTCAATGAAGAGTGGCATATTTAGTTCGGACCAAGAGAAATTTAAATGTAGATTAAATTACATATACATGGTAAGAATAATATGCTTATTAGGTTTGTGTTCTCTTACAAGTACAATTACATTCACAATTACAGGTACATGACAAGAATAATATGCTTTTTCATCTTTTAACTCAGGCCTCACGATTTTAAAAGTTATTCTTATATTGAACCCTTACGTGACTTTAGATTAGTGTGGACATATATATTAACTTGAATCAATATTGTTTTGATGAAGGTATAATAAACAAGGCTGTTTATATTACTTTGAGCATAGTGGTCACTTTACTTTAACAAGTTACTAAATGATATCTTGAACTTAGCATCCACTAGCTTAAGACACAACATAATATTTGGATCTTCACGGTCTTAAGGTTTTGACAAAATAAATTGAGATATTATTTTTATTTTAGTGGTCAATGGGATTTAACAAATTAAATCAACCTAGTTTGAGCTTAGTGGCTGAATGTATTTGAAGAATATAATATTTCAAGCTAAAGAGTCACTATCATTTAACAAGCTAAAGAAAGACATATTGAGTTTAGTTTCCACTAGTATCTCCAATTTTAATATCGTAATGAACTTCCACCTTAGTTGGAGGATTGAATTGATATAACAAAAAAAGGTATAGTAGTTTGGGATTGAAGTGAAATTTGTAACCTATTTTTAAAAGTTGTTACTACTCGAATAGAAGTGTGACTAACGTCATGGATGTTAAAAGTTCTTCTTATTACAAGGATTGAAATAATTGTTAATTAGTACAAAATTAATTTTATGTTATACTTATAATATGTTGTTGTTTGAATGAAAAATATTGAACATGTTTCTAAAATAGTCTGATGTCTTTTAAATGTCCTAGATAAATTGTTTTCACAAAAATATTTTCTTACATTCATTGATGGATATAAATGACTATAATGCTCAAGTATAACACCGTCATATCTTTATATGGACCAAACATATTCATTGTCAAAACATATGTTGTCTTACAAAGTATTTATGGAGGTAAAATTTGACTAAGGATTTACTTCCCAATTTCAAGAACATGAAGACTTCCTACCTTAACTGGAATTGAATTGTAAAGTTTAGAGGAAGAAAATTGTACTTATTTGAAATATTTTTTACTTATGTAGTCTCATTTACCTCTATCCTCTAATATTTTTCTTAACCCCAAGTGTGTCGGCCTATCACCCAAGTGTTGGGAACTCACCCGAGGTGTGTGTGGGTGCCAAGCCCCTCCTTTATGTGAGCTTCATGAGAATGTTTCGTCATTAATGGAGGAAATGTTTACAAAGCAAGAAAAAATGCATTTAATCTAATACAAATGTAGTGAATCTAGTTCTAAGCATAAATTCTCCATGAGATTAAGATAAACATCACAAATGCATAATGGAAACAAATTTGAACCATGAATAACATGAAAGCACACTAGGGTTCAATCCATAAACATAGATGCACAAAACAAATCTCCATATATTGATTATATCCATTTATAGTAGCCATATTACATCAAATAGGGTCATCTCAGACCATATACATAATGAAATAACATTCCAACCCTAAAAACTACTTTGAACAGAGATCCTAGCTATGTTTTCCCATTACAACCCTTTTTCAGACCCGAGCGCATACATATATGCCTAGTAACAAGATTATTATAGCACTTTGTTTCCTCTCTCTCTCTCTCTCTCCTTTTTTAATTTCAGACCCAAGCATTCCTTTAAATATAATTTGGATCCACTACCATAGTTTCGCCCATGAGAAAATCACACCTGCCTATCACCCAAGTGTTGGGCACTCACCCGAGGTGCATGTAGGCACCAAACCCCTCCTTTATGTGAGATTCTTGAGAATATTCTTCCATTAATGGAGGAAAGGTTTGCAGAGTAAGAACACATGCATTTAATCTAATATAGATGTAGTGAATCTAGTTCTAAGCATCAATTCTCCATGATATTAACATAAATGTCACAAATGCATAATAGAAACTAATTTGAACCATGAATAACATGAAAGCACACCAGGGTTTAGTATATAAACACAAGATGCACAAAATAGAGCTCCATGTATTGATTAAATCCATTTATAGTAGCCATATTACATCAAATGGGGTCATCTCAGACCATATACATCATGAAATAACATTCTAACCATATAAAACTACTCTGAATAGAGATCCTAGCTATGATTTACCATTACAGATTCCCTTGTTCAAACCTAAGCAAATACATATATGCATAATAACATCATTCTTACACCACTTCGGTGGCTCTCAAACTATAACTCTCTCTCTCTCTCTCCCTTTTTATGTCATACCCAAGCATTCCTTTAAATAGAATTTGGATCAACTACCATAGTTTCACCCATGAGAAGATCACATGCAAATTGAAAGTGTGGTCCTCCATATCCATTGAGTACTTATGCCACTTGTAAAGGACTCCACTAATTTTAATGATCCTCCTGAAAATATTCTATACATGGAGCATTATTTTCTTGACCTCTAAGGCTATAGGCTAGCACCTTATGTATTCATCATGCCTACTCAGACCCTCACATGTTTCTCCCGTGATACCACCTTTAAAATGCAAATAAATCCCCAAACCCCCTTCTCGCTTCTCGCACACTAACCTCTTCTCATGCACACCTTTCCTTAAGTGTCTTATTACTTGATTCCCTTACATATGTTTGCTCCTTCTACCTTAGGAATTATTCAATTTAAGGCCCAAAATTACCCCACACTATGCATGTTATCGGTCCCAAGAAACACTCTGCTCTTTGAATAAAGAATAAATAATGGGAGAGATAAAATAATCAGAATTGAATAACCTGGAAATTTTTCCTTGCACAAGATAGTGTATCCCCCAAAACATTCTACCTTAGGACTTATTCAATTCAAGGTCCAACTTTACCCCACACCGTGCATGTTATGAGGAGTATCAAATGCTTCAATTTTATCCCAAACATCTACCTCACCCTATACATGTTAAATTAAATAACCTAAAAATGCGCTAACCTCATCAAAACTTGGCTCATACCCCTTAGCCTTCAATGTATCTATGATGTTTTACATCTACTTGATAAGGTTTTCCAACACATCCATCCCGTGAGTGACTTGGGGATACATTTCCTTCAATTTATTTTTAATCGAAACCCTCAATGGTTTGATCACCTTTGACTTCTTCTCGACCTCTACCAATATTTTTATTGTGCCACCATATTTCCATTGTTTTTCTATTAAAAATACTTCCTTGCATTCAGTTTAACCACTACTCAAACCTTCAGCTCTAATCCTTTGCAAAAAATCCAAATCACATGCCCTAGCTCTACAAATCATAACTTGGAAATTATTCCTTGCACAAGACAAAGTGTAACCCCCACGGAAATCCTCCAAACACACTTCTCCACCCACACCGTGTACTCTCTTTCCACTCTAATTCACAAATCCATTAAATATTTTGCTATGCACGTAAATCCCACAAAATTTTGTCACAAGGATGCCCTAGTTCACAAGAGCTCTTAAACACAAACACTAGGTAAAATAATAACTCACCCCAACCTTCTATTTAAAGATTTTTATTTTTCCCACAAAAACTCTAATGACACCCACTTAGTGCCCACATTTTATAGCTCTAGTTATCTGTTGATTCCTTTATGCATAGACATGTTTTGATTGAGACTCTGATAGATTTTAGACATTTCACTATGATATTTTATCCTCATGAACATTATGGTATTTTGGGTGCGTAGCGCCAATTGGACTAGATTCATATACTGATATATTATTTTGATGTTGATGACACTAACTGGGTTATATGATAGATCTATTGGTTAGATGTTGTTTCTTGTGGTTAATTTGATTAATGATATAGTTTTATGGATTTAATAATGGTAATCTCATGCTAGCCTAAGTGTATGTCGTTGCAATTATATATGTGGATGATTCGTGGAAAACTATGTGTATAATTGTATGCATTGCACTATCAATTTGTTTAATAATGTTAGGACATTATAAGTTTGATTGAATTTGTGATGTGTAGATGATGTTTATTATATTGGACAGATGCGGTTAATGTGTGCAATGAGTGTGCGGAGTGACAGTTAGGAGAGCATGGGTTTCAGGGCAGCTACGCAATTGTGCACAAGCGGCCCATGGGCTGAGTCCTAACCATGCTAAATGTTTGAGGCCTTAGATTAGATGTATTTAATTGGGCACCATGGGTGAACCCCTCAATTGTAATGTAATTATGTTTTGTAAAATTAATTAGGTTTAGGGTGTGTTTTATTAAGTAAACTAGCTTAGGGGTTTAATGATCTTATCTTAAGTTAAGTGTTGGTTTTGGGAAAGTGTGTGTGTGTGTTGGTAGAAGGGATTGGGGACCACATGTGAACCTTGGGTGGACCCCACACCCTCTACCCTTGTGCCCAAGCATGCCAAACCCGAAATTGGGTTATTTTGGGCATTTTTAGGGACCCCTTTTGAGTTTGGGAGTTCCCTTAGCATGAAAATGGGCCCTTGGACCCTACCTAATAGGTAGGGGGCTTATTTCCAAGGTTTGGAGGGAGTTTCCCTCCCATTTTTCCCTCCTTAGTCACCATCCATGTAAGATGGTTGGTTTGTGTGTTTTTGTTAAAAGTTGCTCCACTTTGTTTTATTTTAGTTTTTAGTATTTTGGGTGATAAGGGATAAAAGGTGAGTTTACTCTTACTTATTTGGTTGTTGGAATCTTTGACTCTTGAGAGGAGAGGGGGTGACACTTGTCACCTTCCCATTGGTGAGGAAACTTTTGGGTTCCTCTTTTTATTCTTCCTCATGTGGAAGGAAGGGGTCTTCTTGGTTCATTTTTTTTGGGAGCACTTGGAGAATTTTGGGAGCTTGGAGGTGAGCTTGGACAAAGGGAAAAGCTTAGAGTCTTGGAAAACATTATAGAGGTAGGATTCTTAACCTTTTTCTTTCTTAGTTGTGCTTATCTTGTTAACTAGGCTTTGATCAATGAAATGATGTGTGTGAAATGGGGTATTGTGAAGTGTATGGTGAATGTAGTTGTTTGTTTGTTCTTGTTTTCTTTTGTTTTCTCTCCACCATCATTTGGATTGATGGTTTTGGAGAATGTAGGGGAAGAGAGAGGATTTCCCTCTCAAATCTCATGGTTGTTGGTTAATCCATGAAGGTCCCTTCTCATCCCCTCATATGGTTTGAGGTGGCGAAAGGTTCATATGGCTTGAACCTTTCCCCATTCTTGGTGAGGAAACCCTTTTGGGTTTGAAAATCCTCCCAAGAAGGATTTCTATAACATAAAGGAGGAATAAGGAGGAGGATTGATTAGAGATATAAGGAGTTTTGTAAACATGTTTTGTTGGTTCTCCTATGGTTGGACACCTTTGATTTGGGCATCCTACTCCTTCTCTTCCCCCTTGTGAGATTGACCTTGTTATCCTCATGTTGTTTTTTTATCATGTGTAGTATGTCTAAGTGGTTAAATGGTCTTATATATTCTTGTTGTGTTTTATCCCCATCATACTTATGCACATTGTGGAAGTTTGTTCCTCTCTCCCATGGGCTTGGGGAAGGCTAGCATGGCTTCCAACCATGGAAAGGCATGTGATGATGCCTATTGGTTGGGAAGTAAACAAGCCTTGACTCTTATTTCAGCATCCTTGGAAGAACACTCAAGTTGGAGATAGTTGGAACCTCTTGCCATTTAGGTCATACTCATCTTTTATGGGCATTACCTTCATTTTGTAAATAAATTTAGCTTTGTGAACTTTTATACTCTTGTAACTACCCATTATTGTACTTATTGCTTCTTGTAAACTTTAGTCATTACTAAGGAAGTTTTTACTTTATGGTTGCAAGAATCTTGTAATATTATCCTATTGAAATCATGAGTTTTCTTTAGTTACATGTCATCTTTTGAAGGTATTGTTGTGTATAAATCTGTAAAGTATGATCATGCATGGTGTATCAAAATTGTAATTATTAGTTATGTTTACTTCTCTTGTGTTGTAAAAAAAAGTACCTATGAAATGGCTTATGTGCCTGTGTATCCTATGTATGCATAACTGAAATTTACACGATAAACATTCTTTTAAATCTGTAATTTTTATGGAACTACAACACCTACCAATGTATGAATGCAATAAAGTCATCTTTTTCCAACAGATACCTCCACGCATTTTGTCTAGTGATTTTCCTTTCCATGAAAACTTCTCGGCACACAAGACTTCATTAATCAAACTTAGTCCTTGTCAATGCCTACCTCATGTTACTCTATGCTTATATCCTTGTATGTGGTTATCTCAAATACTTTTGACACCAATATTCTCTCATGATTACCTCTTCTACGTGTGCTTTTCTGAACCCATGTTCTTTTCATTTCCTCACTTGGGCTGCTTATGCACATCACTCCCAACACTTCTCCATACCACATTTTTTTCACAACTCTTATTAGACACCTTCCACCCCACACTAAATAGATGTGGTCCTCTGCGTATAAAACCATTTTATATAGTAATTGATACGACACACAAGCACACCCATAACAAACCAAACAAAAGAAAAAGAAAAGAGACAAAGAAGGGAAACAAAAAGAAAGGAAAATGTATTAAGGGAAATCCTAAGCTAAATGGCAATACTGCCTTATTTACAAACACACTTTGAAGAAATGTAAATACTCCCGTTAAAGTAAATGGGAAACCTTATTCCATCCATTGCCTCTAATTGAAAAGCATCTAAATTAAGTATGCAAGAGATATTGTATTGCCCCAAACAATGCACTTTAAGTTTATCGAGATGGCGTAGAAACTTAGAATCATATAGAAGGACCATCTTCTCGACCTCAAAATTTTTAATCTTGATGTTCCTATCATGCCATGCCTTCTGCCTAAATTTTTCCATTTTCTGACTCCATCGTGCTATTGTACATCTTTCATCCAACTACTTTAACTTATCAATCCTTTCCTCAAGCACATGTTTAATAGCTAAACCTCCTACACACATAATACACAATGATGGTAACATGAATTCAATAGGTAACATAGCCTCCATGCCAAATACCAATTTAAAATGTGTGGCCTTGTTCAATATCTTATAAGTAGTCCAATATGACCATAGCATGACATAAACTTTATCATCCTAGTCCTTTTGACCAACAACACAAATCTTGGTCAATGTGTGACTTAATTTTTTTAAAGGTGTCCACTTTGTCCCATTAGCTTGTGGGTGATAAGGGGTAGTCTTGTGATGGGCCACCATGAACTCAGCCAACAATATTCTAACCATCTCATTTAGAAAATGAGTATTCCTATCACTTGTTAAACTCAACGGGCATCCATACATTCTTATTATATTATCCCACAAGAATCTAGTTTTTGTTGTCGTCGTGCAATCCTTCGTAGGCGCCGCTTCTACCCACCATGTTAGATAGTTTGTACATGTAATGATATAGTGTGAAATTTTCCTTCACGTGGTTGGAGTAATAAGGTATACGAAATGAATTACCTTATTTTCAAATTTCTCGGCATTTGTGATAGGCCTTAATGGCATTTCATCTCTTTTCCCTAGTTGACCAAGGCCCTGGAAATGGTCACAGGATTTGCAATAGTCAATATAATCCTTGTAAACCGTTTCTCACCACAAAGAAGCTAGAAGGATCTTGAGCACGGTCACATTCCCCACACAAAGTGTCCTCCTACAATTCCACCATGAGCCTCTTCCATGATTGCAACGTGCTCATGCTCTAGCACGCAACAATGCAAAACCTCATCACAACCTAGCTTGTATAAGTCCCCACCAATTAACATATAGGGCATGATGCGTATGGATAAATTCTTCCTTTCTAATTCCTTCATCCCTTTTGGAACCCCACCCGTTCATTGGAACAATGCAATATATTCCAAGTCAGAGGGCACATGTTGCATCCTAAATAATTGTGCATCTGACATCGTATCCTCAATGCTCTACGTGTCATCACCCAAAGTAATTATTGACAAATGATCAGGTCCCAAATTACTATTCCCTAGTTTCACCACAACTATAAAAATCTCCTGAAACAATAGTATCTAATGACATATGTGCCCTTACAAAATGGGCTTGTTCACTAAGTATTTTAATGCCATGTTGTCCTGTAGAAAATAAGAGGATTTTCTATCAAATACTTCCTAAACTTGTAAAACACATATATCATTGACAATTCCTTGCACTCTATGGTGGTATAATTATGTTCTACTTGAGTAGTATTCCTACTAGAAAATCACAAGGGATCATCAACAATCCCTCTCTAGGATGTGTAAATACTACTCCAATCATTATCTCGAGATGCATCAACATACACATAAAGGTTTATACCAAAAAGGAAAAAAAGAATGAGAGTGTGTTATCTCATTTTTGTGTTTACGCCAAAAATGAGATAACCCTAAGAAATTTTTGAGCTGGTTTCCTAAGAATTCCCTTTCAAAGAGATAATCAGGTTTTCGGGTTTCAATAGCAAGACAACATGTGTTTTGGATGTTTCATGTTGTCTCTGTTCTCCCCAAACCCAAACCCGTATCCAAAGTCTTTCAGTTTTCAGTGCTCCGAGCATCTAACATGCCTTGTTCAAAACATGCTTCATGTCGCATGTCTTGGATTCCCGAAACCCAATTTTCTCCTTTGTATCAGGTTTCCAGGTCCTCCGAGCATTGGAACATGCCTTGTTCAAAACATGCTTCATGTCACATGTCTTCTCGATTCCCGAAACTTGATTTGCTCCTTTGTATCAGGTTTTCGGGTTCTCTGAGCATCGGAACATGCCTTGTTCAAAACATGCTTCATGTCGCATGTCTTCTCGATTCCCGAAACCCAACTCGCTCCTTTGTATCGGGTTTTCAGAACCATCAAGCATCATGCTTCATGTCGCTTGTTTCCCGCAACCCGAAACCCAAATTAATACGAAATCCTTTGTGTCGGGTTCTCAGACTCCCTAAGCATGCTGACATGGCATTAATGTCGAGTTGTTAGGTAGTTGACATGTGTCAACTGAAGTGTATTAAATGTGAAATTTCTTATAAATACTCGTATTTCCACATCATTTTTACCAGACGTACTTTTTACCTTGTGGATTTTCATGCATGCGTCTTCGACCCTGTAACCCGACTCATCTTCGTGCTCGATTGCGTTGCTCATTTTTTATCATTTTTCAATCTGATTGAAGGTATTTCCCTTGTTCTTTGTTTATGAAGTTTGTGGAAGGATTGTATAATAAGCTTCCTAAAATCCCTCTTTCTTTTGGTTTGGGTTTTTGGTTTTTGTTTACTTTTTCCTTTTTGGGTTATTTTCCAATCGGTTTGCATTTTAGGTTCCCCTTGAAAAGCTTAGTTTCATTCCTTGGAATATACCATTAAGTCATAAAAAGTGGAGAGGAATTTACATGTCTTGACCTAACCACAACCCGATTCCCTCTTTTTGGGTTTCGTAGGTTGTTTTGCAACTTCCAAAACCCGCAGTGTTTTGGGAAATCTAGTGTGTCAGACATTTCAAACTTTCCGACATCTCTAGTGTGTCGGACATTTCAAACTTTCCGACATCTCTAGTGTTGTGGGTTTTCTGAAGTGTTCGAAACATTCTAATCTCCAATACTCTCCATTGTTTCGAGCCTCTGAGATTGCTGAGCAGGTCCTCAAACTCAAGTGTCTAAAAATCAGAAGCAATCAGTTCATTCCTCCTTTGAAATTCCTCATGTCGACTTCTCGGTTCATCATAAAATAAGACTAAAAATCAGGAGGATGAAGTACAAATTTAGGAAGGTGGAGTCTCCCTCTTACATTGATTTTAATTATGACATCCGAGATACAGAACTCGGAAACATAGATATGGAAGATTTTTGGAATAGAGTCAAGAGTTCTTCCCAAACCCCATGGATAAAATCAAAAGTAAGCAAATGGTATTCCTCTCACAGAAGAGGTTTCCCCATGTTTTCTCAATGCCCCGAGTTCATCTTGGCCTGTGCTTCAAACTATGACTTTGCTTCTCGTTCTATGAAAAATTAGGTGAGAGAGGTCGTAATCAAGTTGGACAGAGGTTACTTCGATGATCTTCTCAAGCTTCCTAACTTTGAGGAGTATGGAGATGTAGATTTCAAGTCATCCCAAAAATCTTGGGACAATAATCAGGAGGATTGTATCAAACACGTGAACAAGAAGTTCGTAATCAAAGCCAAGCCACCAAGCTTCCGTGTTCCCAAGACTTGTTCCTAGAAGTGATTTCATTCAGGCAATCAATGATATCTTTACTCTGTTGAGTCATGTTTTTGGTTTCCCCAAATCAAATGTTTTACAAGGATGGATGTACCAATTCATGATCATTATTAAGAAGATTCAACAGGGAATTGATTGGGAACCCTTATCAATAACGAGATAGATTCTCGATGATAACATTATTGTCTACTGGGAAGTTTTATATGTCCTTGTATGTCACCTATGCAGCGGCCGACATGAGGAATTATCCTGGATTGGACACAAAGGGGAATAAGATAGTGGAACATGTTTATCAGTATTTTCTTCAGTGAACAAGAAAGGCATCTAATAAAAATTCAAAAGGGTAAATGATGTCTTATTTTATGAGAACATCTGTAGGTTAAACCCCAAACTGAGGAAAATGAGATTCTCTGATGAAGCAAGGGCTGAAGTTTCAAAATGGGGTTGTGTCTTCTTGTAATTCAATAAGTTTACATATCTTCGAGTAGTCATGTACCAAGGGATCCTTTCCATTTTCCCAGATATCTAGGGGACAAATTAATCTTGATGGAGTTGGTCAGGAAATTGTTGGATTTTCACAAGTTCCAACAGAGTAAACACAAGGCCACTTTGTATCCTTCCCAATTTCTATTGGAAGGTATACTTGTTCAATGGTGGTGAAAGCCAAGAATATTGTACATGAGCTTCAAGATAAGTTGAAAAAGCACATGAAGCCCAGAGATGGGTTTGAATTTCAAGGAGTCCTTAAGTCATATGGAACTCTGCACCCACACGTACCAAGCATAGAAGACATCTGGATTGATTTACGTGATGAGGTTGTTGTCTGAAGAAAAGATCATAGCAGGTTGAAACTTGTAGAGATTCAGACACTCAAGCTCACTAACATACCAGAAGGTACTGGCGATAATGAAAGTGTTCTGGATCCTTCCTATGACGGATTGAATGAAGATCAATATGTTTTCCCACCTATTGATTGGTCTATCGGTGAAAAAGCCTCCATTACAGATAGATCGGCCCTAATTCTCGCACGCACCAAGGCATGGCTCACCTCTTGGGGAATGAGTTTCAAAGAAGATAATTTTTCAAAGTTGGTTGCTACAGAGGTGGGGCCCTCCAAAAAGGAAAAGGACAAAAGCTCTTCCAAGGGACCTATAAAGGTCAAGTTTGTCAAGAAGAGAAGAGAACAAGAAACCCCTTCAATTGTTACTCCAGTTGAAATGGTGAATGTGCCAGAATCACCAACACCACCAGAAATAGGAGAAATTTATTTGGAAAGAGAAGTGAGCCAGCCCCTAGTTTCACCATTTGCTTGACTTCCCAACTGAAGTGACTTTATCTCTTGCATCCCAGGCTTTGGCGTTAGGATCGTGCTTCTTCCACTTCTACTTTTCCCTTTCCACTTCATCGGTCATGGCCAGCATTTTCTCCTGGACTCTCACTTCTCTACTGGGACCCCCATACATCCCTTTCACTGACCGCTACCACTCAAGAACTCCTTTTGTCTTGGAAGGACTACCCGCAAGTAAGAATACAAGACCACCAGATTTTAATTAGACAATAACTGAGGGAACTGCCTTGGGCCCAGGAAATATAAAACTTCCTTTCGAAGGTGGTCAGTTCCCCTACTAATATGAATTAACACAAATGATTGTAAAATCACAATTTAATTGCCTCGTTAAAACAATAGAAGAAAGGCTGGTTTTTGGTTTTGAATCACAGTGACCGATGCCGGTCACTATCACCGGTACCGGTTGCTGATAACCGATATCGGTAGGGGCAATGTTTTAGGGGCTTTTGGTGAAGGTTGGTTGTAGGGTGGTTGTGTTGTTTATAAGGCTGGTAAATGAGTGGGGTTAGGTAACGGGGTGATGAAAAGGACTCAGAGAGTACGGGGAGGGTGTTCTTGGGGTAACGTAAGGGTAGAGGAATGACAGTTAGATGTAGTGTGTTACCGGGTAGTAGATCTAGGAATAGACTTATAATGGCTGTGATTCAGAAGTTCAAGAAATGTTATTAAAAGGACATACAAGATACTACTTACGGGTTATTGATGAGGATGCAGGTCCAAGGACTGTGATGACAAAGGTAGAACTCAGGTAGGATGATCTGACAATCAGAAGATGAGTTATCTTCCCTCCCAATGTTCGGATGAGTGTCACAGGGCTCAGGTTACTCAGTTGCAGTCTTGGGCTTAATGTCCTCCTCTGCCAACTCTTCTTGTTTCTTCACTTGTCTCTGCTCATCCAAATGAATTCCCGATCTTCCCCAAATGAATTTTTGGATCCTTTGTTTTTGGTTGGGGGAGGTCATTTACAGGGAACCGATGGCGGTTACGTAACCGACGGCGGTCGAGTAGAAACCGGTATCGGTTCAGTCAAAGTGGGCTATTTTTAGTAAAATAGCCAATTTTCCCTCCTTTTCTCCCGAGGGATTAGTTGTGGGCTTGGTCAAGTCATTATGAGGTCGGTTTTGGGTGCGAGTGAGGAGTCATTAGTCATGAGTGTGGATGTAGACCAAGTTATAGGTCTTAATTAGGTTAGTTTAGGGTTAGGACTAGGTCATGATGAGGTGGCGAAATGAGGTGGCAGGTTTGGAGATGTGGATTTATTAATTGTAAGGTAATTAATAAATAATTGTGTATGGTTTAGGTGATGAGGTTAGGTTGCGAAATGAGATGCATGGTACGGGAGGTCGTAAGACACAAATTTGGTGTCTACATTAGCCCCTTGTTGTCGTGTAGCTTGTCTTGTAAAGCTGCACTGACAATAATAAGAAGTGGTTATTCCTGTTAAGGGTATAGGTAATCCCCCTCAAATCTATCACAGATTGAGGTAGCGTGAAATCAGGGATAGGGTTGATAAAGGGTAAATGGTGTTGAGATAATGGTAAGATGGTGGGGTAGGTTCAAGGAAGCAGACGCACGTTGAAATGCAGTAGTGCGACCAGGGTACATGATTTGAAGAGCAAACAAGCAATTCATAGGCAAAGGTCGATAGTTTATCCAAACAAGGGTGATATAATCCTGGTATCCAAGGCATAGGAAGTAGCTCCAGGGGATATAACGGGTAAGGTACAGGAACGTTTAGGCATGTTCGGCAGTACCAAATGGTTGGTTTGGTTGAGATAAACGTCACGGTCTTGGTCTAGGCAAAGTTGGTCGACTGATCAAGTCAAGTACCCTAATCATGCTAAAACACGAACAGGTGAGCTCGATTGAACAAAAAGCTACATGATGGGTGGATAAAATTGTAATTTGTTGGTTTTGGGTGAGGTATTTAATTGGTGCGGCCTGGGTCGGCCTTGTTTGTTGGGCCTCGTCAGCCAAATGGTCGGCCTTGGTCGGGCCAAATGGTGGTCGCCCAAATGGTTGGTTACGGCCTCGCGATGGGCCAAATGGTCGGGCCTGGTCGGGCAAATGGTTGGTTGGTCTTGGCCTCGGTCGGGCCAAATGGTTGGTCAGGCGCATGCCTTGGGTCGGGCCAAATGGTTGGTCAGCCTGGCTCGCTTGGGTCGGGCCAAATGGTTGGTTGCATGCCTCGGGTCGGGCCAAATGGTTGGTTGGGCCAAATGGTTGGTTGGTGTGGCGGGCCTGGTCGGCCTCGGGCCAAAAATGGTTGGTCAGGGCCTGGGTCGGGCCAAATGGGCCAATGAAGGTCAAAAAGGGCTATTTAAGTGGGGCAATGAAGGGGCTATTTAGCAAGGGTGGGTGTAGGCGATGTGGGAAAAAAGTAGAGAGTGGTGGATAAGGGCGGGAGTTGGGGTGAAATAGGTATTAAACCGATATCGGCTATAGATGACCGGTATCGGTTAGGTGACCGATACCGGTTCATTAGGGCACAACATAACCGATATCGGTTATAGGTCAAAAAACCTATAAAAAGAAAAATACGGCCTGTCATTGTCATATTGTCAATTTGAAAACCAATTTTAGTTGTCTGAGGTGTATTAGTGAGATTGTTGAATTTGTCGGCTGAGGTGGCACTATTTGAGTGGAGAAGTGAGTGGTTGGTAGGCCCTAGCGAGTAGGAGGCAGCATTTGATTGGTGGAGGACCCAGCAGAGGAGATTTATAGCCATGGCACAGCCAGGAGGAGCAGGAGGTGCTGGACCAGCTGGACCACCACCACCTATCCCACCACGATGACGTGTAGTCGTACCGGTAGGTTCGAAACCTCTCATTATGTGAATTTAATGTTTTTAAGCTAGATTTGGGTTTTGGGTAGGAATCCAAGTTTTAAATAAAAGAATGAATAAATTGAAGTTGTTTGAAAAATGGAGAGGGTAGGTGGGTTAGTGAGGTTAAAACGGTAGGGTGGGTAGGTTTTTAGGGTTTTTCATTGGGTAAAAAGGGAGTAATAGGGAAAAAAATGAGTTTGGGGGGCCGCGTCGGGTTCGGCTCCGGCCCAGTGGTCAGTGACCGATGTCGGTCACTAGGCGACCGACATCGGTCACGAAATTTTTAGGGAGGTTAGGTTGTGGGCGGACCGGCGTCGGTCGTATGTCGACCGCGCCAGGTGTATATCAGCAGCTGGAGGGGACCGGTGGCGGTCATGGATGACCGGTACCGGTCAGTAGGTAGGATTATTTATTTTTTGGTTTGGTCGTGTTGTTGTTTTGGGTTTTTTGGTTGTTGTTTGGGTTGTTGTTTGGGGTGTTTGGGGTGTTTTGTTGTTTGTTGTGTAGGGTGAAGAGGGGGGGGTAAAGTTGATAGGAAAGGTGATCAGGGTGGGGGGGAAAATGGTGTGGTTTTGTGGTGGGTTCGAGTAGGATAGAGTAGGTGTTGGGTATGAAGTAGGAGGTGTTAAATTGGTAGGGGCATAGGTAGATGGCGAGAGTAGATCTGGGTGATTGGTAGGGCGCGAGATAAGGAAAGGGGATATCGTAGATGTTTTTAGGGTAAAATAGGTGAGTGTAGATGTGTGTTATAAAGTCGGGGTGTGGTCGGGTGGGTAAACAGGGGGTATAGAGGGATGCCGTAATTGTTGTTGTAAAGGGTAGGTCTAATGAAGTGGGTTATTTGTGCAGGCACGTCAGCAGCTGACTATGCGGGATAGGATGCCCCCACTGTTGAGACGGATGCGGCCACACGTGTCCGCAGCGCAGTGGGCCATTATGCGCGAGGTGGGACTCAGCGGAGTCCAGCGGTATAGGGCTATAGATAGGGACCACAGCCTTATGGTTGCCCTCATCGAGAGATGGGATCCGGAAACTAATGTTTTCCATCTCCCGACTGGAGAGATGACTATTACCTTAGAGGATGTATATCGCATCCTGAGACTGCCGATCGTAGGAGAGGCAGTATTCCAGGTAGATGCAGAGACGGCTATGGACAACATTCTTCATGTATTTGGGGATGCAGCCGCGTTATTGACCTACCACAGCGTGAGTATTGCTTATGGTGATATGTATCGCGCCCACAGACATGAGACACGGCTTGCCATGTGTTGATGATGATAGGCATCACATGCTTCGCCCTCCCGACTCAGAGGGAGGCCGCTTTCCACGGGCGTTGATGGGGGTGCTGCACGAGATGGTGGAGGAGCATACGTGCTATGCTTGGGCACCAGTATACCTGGTGCAGCTATACAGAGAGTTATGGGGTTATCACCGGATGAGGCGATTCGGGATTTGTTCCACATTTTTGTTACACTGCTGGGCATATGAGCACATCATATGTATTCGACTAGTAGGGCTGCCCCAGCAGCCAGGGCCACAGGTGATATACAGGTATGGCTTTCAGAGGTGGTTGGGGGTCGTGGGCCAGCCACGAGCGGTGCTCACAGGATGGGATGTAGCTTACTACCGTCATATGCTAGAGGGCCTGACCGCATTGGATATTGTATGGAGGCCTTACAGAGGTCATCAGCCCCGAGGAGGAGCCCGATCACAGATGCGCTGGATCCAGTATACTTTCTGGATAGCTGGACGGAGGCCGGGAGAGCATGAGCGGATACCCCTGGAGAGGGTACGACGGCAGTTGGGGCTACGACAGGATGAGCCACCTCCCTTCCCTCAGTACCGGAGGGATGATGTAGAGGCCCCACTGCCTGCACCACAGCCCGTGGACCCAGATTGGGTAGCAGAGAGGCCGGCGGATGATACCGTGGATGACGCCGGCAGCACAGGGTCATTTTTGGTATGGTGGGCAGGGGAGAGAGCAGCGAGGAGAGCACAACCCGCACAACCAGATTTAGCGGCTGTTATAGCAGAGAGGGACCAGCTCAGGGACAGGTGCAGTTGTTACAGGGGCAGCTTGCTGCTGCACAGGCACAGATGGGTGTCCTACAGGGGCAGCTAGCTCAGCACAGTGCACGTGCTCACACACAATGTGCACCACACAGCACACACACACGCACCACCACAAGCACACCACCACCACACAGCACAGCACAGGTACAGATACCTCTACAGGCACAGGGTGCACCGGCAGGGTAGGGTTTGCTATTAGGAGTCGGGGGACCAGCCCCAGCAGCCATGGTGGCACGGGCCCATTATATGGAGGCGAGAGCGAGGCCCGGTACTATCAGGATGTCCTTGATGGTACCGGGGCTGACTATCAGCCATATGCGGCACATGAGCCGAGACCTCACCTCGAGCCGAGAGATCCTGTGGGGTGCAGCCACAGCCGGTGGGTCCATTACAGGGAGGAGGCGAGAGGCAGCACAGGGACCAGCAGGGAGACAGGCCGAGGGCGGTGGAGAGAGCTGAGGTATCCTCAGCAGAGGAGATAGTTTTTGTTTTTTTGATATTGGATAGAGACACCGGTCTACGAACCGGTTATGTATATAGAGGCCTGCGCGCCCACATATGATTCTTTTATTCATTTTTGTTGT
This sequence comes from Taxus wallichiana var. yunnanensis, assembly GCA_018340775.1. Taxonomy (NCBI): domain Eukaryota; kingdom Viridiplantae; phylum Streptophyta; class Pinopsida; order Cupressales; family Taxaceae; genus Taxus; species Taxus wallichiana. The sequence goes on from CM031235.1 coordinate 308,952,079, forward strand.
ATATACTGGCCTGCGAGCCGAGTACGTAGCCGAGTTGTATATAGTTGATACCGGCCTGCGAGCCGAGTATATTTTTGATATGAGAGACCGGCCTACGAGCCGAGTCGAGATTTTGATAGTTATTATCGGCCTCGTGCATGCCGGCTGTGTATTATTTTGAGATCACAGAGGCCCCTATGCAGGGCAAGTTGTATATTTGAAACCTTTGATATATATATATATGATGATGATTTTGACTACATGGTGTATATGAAATGTTTTATATGGTTTGTGATGATGATGAGTTTGATCCACATGGTGTATATGAAATGTTTTATGTGTTTTGTCGATGGTTTGTTTTATTGTAGATAGATGATGTTGATGAAATTGTGATAATATATTGATGTGATTTTGATGACAAATATTGGTAATGGTGTTGTGATGCAGGAAAAAGAGGCGGGCGCCACAAAAATTTGCAAAAATGAAGAAACGGCCTAGGTTTAAGCAAAACGGGGCACATGACCGATATCGGTTATGTAACCGATGTCGGTAGCTATATGACCGATAGCGGTTATGTAACCGATATCGGTTATGCCAAAATTAGATTTCCTAAAAATAGAACTGCTTGGTTGGCAACTTAAGTTCTTATTTTTAGAAGCATGCAACAAGTTAAATACGAGAATGCGACGCTGCTTGACGACTGATACAGGTAATTGCATGAGAGAATTGAGTGATAAGGAGGAAAGAGACAGGAAAAGTGAGTAAGGGCTGAGATTTAGAAGGCAGAAAGACAAGTTATATTTGAAGAGGGTGGTGAACATGGCTGAACGAGGAGAAGCATCCAGCAGGCAGAGACGAGAGGGAAGACAGGTTCCACCTCAAGCTGCTGCATCCCAAGAGGTAAACTGTTTGGTTGTAATTTGATTCTTGCATGTTTTATGAATAGGATGAGAGAGAGTAAGTGGATAAAGATGAGAAAGAAAAGGTGATAGGCAAGGGTTTGGGATGGGGTGAGTGTTATGGGGTAGGTAAGCAGGGGTTTCACGTATGTTTTTAGGTATAGAGAGGAGTAAACGGGCAAAATATTTATCGCAGGTGTATGTTTTGAAGCATGCTGTATATTTTTGATAGTGACCGTATCGTTTAGAGATAACCGGTATCGCTAGTAAACCGGTATCGGTTATCTATAACCGATACCGCCATCGTAGGAATTTCCAGAATGTGAGAAAAACCCTTGGGGATTTGATTTATTGAATGGTTGTGTGTCGTTTTGATGTGTGCAGGCGGAGGCAGGGTTAAGGATGAATGATACTGTGCCAGCGTTGTTGTCACGAATCCGAGCGGATGTAACACCAGCTAAATGGGCATTGATAAATCATTTGGGGTTAAGTGGAATCCGCTATTATTCACGAATCGCACGTAACCATGCTATGTTGCAGGCGTTGATTGAGAGATGGAATCCAGAAAAGAATACCTTCTATCTGCCAACAGGGGAGATGACAGTGACGTTGGAAGATGTGTTCCATATTTTGAGACTCCCAATTACAGGAAGACCAGTATATCAGGCATTGCCTAGCATGGCGCGGGGAGCGATAACAACAGTATTTGGTCCATACGCACGAGATTTGACACAACGAGGTTTGACATTCACTTATGGTATAATGTATGCAGCACACCCTGAGGCAACAAGGTTGGTAGTAGTATTAATGATAGCGGTGGGGTATTATGCATTACCGAGGGCGGATGGCGGAAGATTTCCAAAAGCATTGATGTGTATTATTTGGGAAATGATAGAAAGGAGCGTGACTTTCACATGGGCACCCGCATATTTGGCGGAGCTATACAGGGGTTTATGGGCTTGCAGGTGAAGTCACAGGACGACACTGGATTGTTCATACTTATTACATTGTTGGGCCTATGAGCACATTGTTTGCGTGTGACCAACAGGCCGACCCATCCAGTCGGGAGAGACAGGAGTGCAGAGGTTGGGATTCAGACGATGGGTCCAGATAGAACAAGAGGCAAGATCCCAGGCCAGGACAGGTGACATCGAGTATTATAGGCAGGTATGGGAGATGGTGACGATTGCGGATATCTGTTGGAGGCCTTACGGGAACTATATGGTAACAGAGAACATAGCTGAGGAGTTGAGGGGTGTAGAGCGATTGAGGTGGATCACGGGGCACAGGCCAGGTGAGTATGAGAGGATTCCTCTAGATCACGTGCGGTGACAATTTGGATTCATTCAGGATATACCCCTGGCTTATAGACCATACATGAGGATTGACGCGGAGGCATCATTCTCACCTCCCCGGCCGACACCTCCAGAAGGACCAGAAGAGATAGCAGCCGATCGCAGGGTAATGGATGCAGGAGCGACAGAGGCTTATAGATTATGGTGGGTAGCAGAGCTGCGAGGTTCACGTGAGAGGGCCGATCATCCTGACATAGCTGTGATTACAACGGAGAGAGATCGTCTGAAGGGTTTAGTTCATCAGCTCCAAACGCGGTGAATGAGACAACAGATTGTTAGCGGTTGCGGAGTCACGAGCGGAGAGACTAGAGGCGAGATTCCTCCATGCGAGAGGGCATATTCATATGTTACAGGAGAGATTGGTAGATCAGTGGGTGGTACCAATAGCCGTGGTGCCTTTGAGGATGGAGAGGCCCGGCGAGAGGCGTCGATGATCACGATCATCACCTGTTCGGGATGAGGCGCAAGGGTCTAAGTGAGTTTTATAGAGGTATAAGAATAAATAAGGATGCCGACCTGCGTCGATGATAGAGAAGATGTATTTGTTGAACATCTAAATAAAACTGAATATGTATGTTGATTTGAGTTATAATAATAAGAATGGTTGTGTTTTGAATGTTTGTTTTGAAAAATGATAAAGATGAATGTTGGCAAAAAAAGAAATACACAAAAATATGTATATTTACAACACATGATAGGTTATGGTAGGGGATGGTCGAGCTAACCTTGGGAGACCCCATGTCTCCTAAGTGCTGCCTACATAGCCCATTGCACAAAGCAAGGAGGGGCCTCAGACCGATGTAGTTCTCCCTTAGGACCAGGGAGAGGTGAATTCAGCAATTTAGGTATGGTTAGGCAATTTGTTGGTTGGTAAAAATATTGATATTGGTAGGGTAATGTTGTTGGTGTTGGTAAGGAATTGGCGATGTTGGTATAGGTATAGGTGAAGTGAAAGTTAGCCTACCCAAGTGGTAGGGAACCGTGTCCTGATTAAGGTCAACACATAATCCTAGATTCGGGTAAAAGAGGGAAAAGTGTTCCGTAGTTGAAAAGAGCCAAACAAACCACATAATAACGTAGAATGAGCTTGAACCCCTAGGTACCTTGCATAGACGAGAAGTCGATAGGTGAAAAGAGTTGTATAATCACAATATATCGGGTATACGTCACGTCCCTTGAGTTTTGTTGTTTAAACAAATGGTGAGGTGAGGTGGATGGTGTAGCTGAGGCGCAGAGAACTTGTTATAAAGTGAGTATCCTGACGAAAGAGAACCAAACCTAAATAGACAAGTCCATGACTCAAAAGTGCTTTTGAATGCGGCTTTTATTTTGCTGAATATAGACTGATCGATGCGGGAAGTCTACAAGGGATATGTATTTTGTTACTCTTGAGGTCTTCACGAAGCTGATCAATGCGAGAAGCTTCTGATAAAGGCTGACTGTGTATAGCTGTCCTTCAAGGGAGCAGTCTATTTATAGTAGCAGATGCGGCGTTTGTGTATAGTTGTCCTTCGGGGGAGCAGTCTATATATAATAGCAGCAATAGTTTGGCATATAGTTGTCCTTCGAGGGAGCAGTCTATGTATAATTTAGAGGTCTAGATGTCCGTTGGGCATAAAGCATCTAGTTTTGTAGGAAGTTTGACTCAAGAAAATCCCATAAGTGTTTAATTAAGAATGTGTCATTTTGATACTTTGAAGTCATGGACTAGACTAAAAAGGGGAAGGCATCTTTAAGGGGAGGTGATAATCAAACCATGTGAGCTTGATTTGATTTTGAGATGTAGGAAACAAAGTGTATGCGGTGGTAAATGAGCTCAAGGGACGAGCGCAAGGTAGATAAGAAGTGACATAACACTAAATTCAACAGTAGAATGGTCGAAGATGCAAGGCATTAAGGGGTTCAGGCTCAGGTTTACCATTAAGCTGAAGCTAAACGATAAGTGCCTGATCCATAAGTGTGAGTGATAATGTAAGGCCCAATCCAATTTGGAGCAAATTTTCCACGTTTGCTCTTTTCTAGTTTGGTTACATGTTGATTTTCTTTGAGGACAAGATCACCAACCTTAAAGGTACGCTCATGAAGTCACTTATCATAAGCGCGCTTGATGCGCTTTTGATAGATTTGAAGGTGGTCAAGAGCTGTAAGACGACGCTCGTCAAGAAGCTCCAATTGGGCTAACCGCTCTTGGCGGAAATCATCATTGGTGAGAATATCCTGAAGAGATATTCTTAGGGAGGGTATTTGTATTTCGAGAGGCAAGACAGCCTCGGTACCATATACCAAAGAAAATGGGGTGGCATTAGTGGAGGTACGAATGCTAGTCCGATAAGCCCAAAGGGCAAAAGGGATGTGATCAGGCCAATTTTTCCCAGAATTATTAACAACTTTCATGAGAATTTTGGTCAGGGTTTTGTTAGAAGATTCGGCTTGGCCATTTGCTTGTGGATAGTATGGTGACGAGAAGCTAAGTTTGATACCGAAGTTGTTACAAAGGTCTTGTAACAACTTATTTTTGAAAGATTTTCCATTATCTGTTATCAGGCGATGAGGAACACCAAAACGACAGATAATGTGATGGTTAATGAACTCTATGATTTTTTTTTTTTGTTGAAATGAGTGGAATGGCCTCCACCCATTTTGTGTAATATTCGGTTGCTGTGATTATCCATCGGTGACGTTGCGAAGAGGGTGGATGAATCTCACCAATAAGGTCTAAACCCCATTGTGAGAAAGGCCAAAGATCTCGTGCGACCTGTAGCGGATGGCTAGGAGTATGTTGAAGGTTGGCATGTTGTTGACACATAACACAACGCTTAACATATTCGTAGCAGTCATTATTAAGAGTAGGCCAATAATAACCTAGGCGAAGGATTCGTTTGGCCACGGCAAGGCCACTAAAATGTCCACCACAAATACCGTCATGGACTTGTTGGATGGTATAGGTGACCTCCGCGCCGGTTAGACATCGAAGGAGGATGCCATCAAAGCCACGTTTATAAAGGAGTCCCCCCATGATGACATAACGAGAAACACTTTTAAGAAAAGCACGTTTTCCGGTACTCGTTAGGTCAGGTGGGAGAACAGAGGTTGTGAGGTAGTCATGAAATTGGTGATACCAGATATCCTGTGAATTAGTAGACACAGTATTTATCATACAAACATCCGGGGTGGAGTAAGATGGGGCAAAGAGTTGTTGGACCAAGACGAATATGTCAGAGTCAGTTGGTGAGGCAGGAATTTGCGAGGCTAAGCAAGCCATAGTATCCACAAATTTGTTAGTGGAGCGGGGAATGGTTTGGATAGAATAATGAGTAAATAAGGTCAAAAGTGAATCTACGTAGTGTTTGTACTTTTGAAGTTCCTCATTTTTACATTGGTAGATGCCCATAACTTGATTGACTACCAATTGAGAGTCACCGAAAATGTTAATAGATTTAACACCTAAGTGTAACGCGACCTGGAGACCCAAAACAAGGGCCTCGTATTCTGTTGTATTATTAGTGCAGGGGAAATCGAGCCGAAATGAAAGAGGCATAGGCTCAGCATCAAGAGGAATGAGAACAATGCCGCCCCCTCCCCGCGCTACCGCATTTGGATCCATCAAGAAGAGGGTCATTGGATACGACTCCTCACTGAGTGAAAGAGTGGCGATGAGTTCGTCGGGGAAAGTAAAATTGGTAAATTGTTCCCCAGGTAAAGGGGCTTCCGCGAGTTGGTCTGCGATAGTTTGTCCTTTGATTGATTTCTGGTGTACAAACTCAAGGTCGAGGTCAGCGAGGAGCATAAGCCATCGGGCGATGCGTTGGTTTAGATGAGGCTTGGCATACATATAATGGATGGGGTCCGTGTTGGTGATGATGAAAGTTTTGTGATTCAGGAGGTAGTGTCGAGTTTGGTGGCCACGAATGATAGGGCTAGGCACAACTTTTCTACATGTGTATACCTAGTCTCATAATCCACCAGAGTACGACTTATATAATAAACGGCTTGTTCTCGATACTCGGAGTCACGATGTGCGAGCATGGCCCCTACAGCATGGTCGGTGGCGGAAAGGTAAAGGTAGAAAGGGCGATCGTCCTGAGGTGGGATAAGCACGGGTGGCTGCAAGAGATAGGCTTTAAGAGCCTCAAAGGCTTGGTGACATTCCTCGCTCCATTGAAAGACAATATCCTTTTTAAGGAGATGATGGAAAGGTTGACATCGATCCGAGAGTTGTGAGATGAAACGCCGATAGATTGGAGTTTTCCCTGCAAACTACGCAATTGTTTGAGGTTAGTGGGTGGGGGCATTTCTAGGATAGCTTTGACTTTAGCTGGATCGACCTCGATGCCACGCAAAGAGACAATAAAACCAAGGAGTTTTCCCGAAAGAACACCAAAGACACATTTCTTTGGTTGAAGACGAACACAATATCATATAACAAAGCATCGAAAATAATGGCTAAAACATCGAGATGTTCACTGCGATGTTTAGATTTGCCAAGAAGATCATCGACATAATCTTCAAGGATAGTGTGCATAATGTCATGAAAAATGTAAGTCATAGCCCGCTGATAGGTCGCACCAGCATTCTTAAGGCCAAACGGCATGACACGATAACAGAAGGTTCCCCAAGGAGTTATGAAGGTAGTTTTATGTTGATCGGCCGGGGCTACCAAAATTTGATTGTATCCCGAGAAGCCATCCATGAGAGAAAGCATCTCATGACCGGCAGTGAGATCAACAAGTTGATCAATACTTGGTAGGGGGAAGTCATCCTTTGGGCAAGCGAGATTAAGGTCCCGAAATCCATACATATCCGAAGTCCCCCCGTTGCTTTAGTGACAGGTACGATGTTAGAAATCCATTGAGGATAGTCAATAGGTAAAATGAAGGAAACAGAAAGGAGTCGTTGAAGTTCTTCTTTGACCAAGAGGGCAATGCGTGGATGCATTTTTCTCAGTTTCTGTTTAACTGGTTTGGAATCGGGTTTCAGGGTAATGTTATGGACAACAATGTCAGGATCGATTCCTGGCATGTCAGCGTAGGACCAAGCGAAAGCTTGGCTGCGAGCACGGAGGAAGGTAGTGAAGGCAGTTTGTTCTGATGCGGTAAGAGATTGTCCGATCTTCACAATGTGAGGATCATCCTCGGTGTGGATGTTGATTTCTATAGTCGACTCATTCAACATGGTTTGAGTATCAGATGGCAAGGCGCGTTGAATATAAGAGTCATTCGCGCCAAGGTAAGTGAGGATGGAGTCATCATCCTGGCACTCAACGACATTAATTGAAGGTGAGTCCTCTTCAATCATGTCTGGATACAGGAGGGGAAGAGAAGATGGGTCTTCATTATCGCGTTGATAAGTGAGAGGACCCAGGAAGATAGCATTTATGAAAAAAAAAAGTTAGGAGGGATAGATTCAGGGTCTATCGGCTCTGTGGGTGACGATGGCAAAATGGGTGATAATGGTTCGGAAGGGGTGACTTCGTTGTCTTCCTGGATACAACTGGATAGGTGGTGTTTTCGGTGTAGGTGGTTCAGAGAAGCCAAGACCACAACGATCCTTGTGTTTGCGTGTGGTAATGGGGATGATCGTATGTCGGCCTTGTTCATAAAGACCGAAACCGAAGCCCTTCCAAGCACAGCGCGTCAGGAAGGTGAGAGCGAAACGACGATTAGTTAAATATTGAAAATCAGATTGGAAAGGAACCACGCCAAGAGGAGGTTCAGGGGTAACAGAAGATGTATCGACACCCCCATACGTTAAGTTAGTGCGGCAATTAGGTGGTCCGTAGGGGATTACTTCCCCCACACGACGGTCATAGGTAGGATGCGCATGTAACTGTCCGTACTCCTGTGGGGTATGGAAAGTGCTAACGTTATATAGGTGATACTCCCCAACGTAAGGCATTGAAAAACATCTACTAAGGGGTCTGAGGTTGGGATGTTGTCTGCGGAAAAGGAAGTGGTATTTGCGATGGCGGTTTCATTGGTTGAAGGTGTAGGTACGGTTGAGGTGGATGGTAGAGGTGCGGTTGAAGTGGATGGTTGGGTTGGATGAATGGGTGTCTTGACTGGTACAAGCACATCATTAGGGTGATATAACATATTGCAGGTTTTGAAGGGGGGAGGATCAGCTTTTACGGTGTAGGACTTCCCCTCGTACTCAAATTTTATGCATCTATGTAAGGTGGAGGGAACGCATCCCATAGCCCGGATCCAAGGGCGGCCTAACAACATATTGTATTGAACTCTCCCTCAAGGACATAGAAGAGTTCAGGTAAAGTACGTGGTCCTACACGAATGTTAAGGATCACGGTGCCTAAGGTAGAAGTAATAGCATCATTGAATGACCGCAACATGATGGGGTTGGCACACATGCAGCTAGAAGGGATATTCATTTGTTGGAAGGCTTTTGAAGAGATGATGTTTAGGCTAGCGCCCCCGTCAATCATAACACGACGTACTCGGATGTCCCGACGTAAGCTGAGATGAAAAGAGCAGGTCGGTCTTCTTCTCACCAAAGTCAACAATTTCATCTTCGGAGAAACTGACAGCAGCAATGCTTGTTGTACAGAGACAGAAGTGGTTGGGGTGGTAGGTTGTTTGGTGAGGGAAGCAACGTGATTGGGTGTTAAAATGGAGGCAACGGGAAAGGTTTCATTGGGTAGGACCTCTATCCCTTGAAGGATCTCAATGAGAGCGTGTCGATGAGATTCAGAAGTTTGAATGAGATCATACAGTGTCATTTTTACAGGTGATTGGTGAAGCTGTTTGATCATGGTACGGTGGGCAACTCCATCAGAGACGGGGTAGGCAGGTCCACGAATAACCACTTTAGGTGGTGGTGCGATCGGGATGGCGGACGGAGAAAGAGAGGCCGCAGGTGTGCTTCCTTTAGCTTTCTCATTGTTTTTCTGCCCTCGAGTAGCAACACTGATCATGTTGATCTCGTGAACACGAGAGGAGGAAGATGGTAGGGATAAATCATGGGCTTCGAGAGGTGGGGTTGTAATAATGATAGATCTTGGTGAAGCGGGGACAGGTGGTATAGGAGAGGAGATTGAAGCTAAAGGTTTCTCCCTTCGTAAGTTGTCTTTTTTAACCTTTCTATCAGAGAGAGGTGACTGACGAAGGATGGCTCTCAAAGCTTTGCATCCCTCTACATCATGCCCTGGTGTGTGGTGATAAGCGCAGATTTTAGACTCATCATAACCTATAGGTCGAGGTTTAGATGGATCATAGGGTCTAAGTGGGGGTAGGGAAATGGTCGCATTCTCCACCAACACATCAAGGATCTTGGCGTAAGATCCTTTGAGTGGGTCAAAGTCAGAGGAAGATGAGGGTATTGATTGGGTGGGTTTTGGTAATGTTTGGGTATGGTTGGTTCGTACGGGTGGTGGTTTAGACAAGGGGTATTGATGAGTGGTTTTAACTAAACGTGGCTTCTTCGGCGCAGAAGTCAAGTTTAGCTGGTTAGATGGTGAGGCTCCAAATAACGTGGTGGCGGGGAACAACCATGGAGAAAGTGGGGTGACCGCAAACAAATCCTTTGATGATGGAGTTTGTTTAGGGTTGATAGGTGGACAGGATCTCTGTATGGGTGTAGAAAGTGCAGGTTGTTTTAGAGAAAACGCAGGAGGTGTGATGTATTGAGGCAAGGTGGAGGGGTGAGGTCCCAATATGGAAGGTAGGTATGACGGCGAGGGTTTTAGTGGTGACAAAGGCAGGGATTGGATTTGAGGAGATTGGATTTGTCTCCTAGGTGGATGGATGGATTTATTTTTGGATAAATCTAACCGTTTAGGTGGGTGTGTTAAACTGGGTATCGGTGGAGTCCCAAGCGTAGGGGAAGGTTTGGTTAGGTTAGTAGATGTGGATGAGGTATTCGGTAGAGATGAGGGGGGTGAAGATGAGGACACAGGCATTTTGAGCTTTTGTAAACATCTTGGGTATATGGTAGAGGTGTCGAGATCAGTCATCTGCATTTGAGTAGAGCATGGTGTACTCAAACGTTCCCATAAAACCCGTCTATCTTCTGGGGAATGACAATCTTCAGGTGTGAATTGGAACTTTGATATGGAAGAGAGGTGTGTTGTGATCCCGGTCCACTGTGGGTGTGATACAGGGGGTAAATGAGGCACTGCATCGATGGGTGTTAAGAGGTCAACCGGTCGCTGAAAAGATTTAGGCGATGAAGAACTAATAGGTAGAAGGGCATGTTTGAGGGGATCCGTCATGATTAAAGAATGTGGTGATGTTGATTCGAGAGGTTTCTCTCCTAAGGACGACAGAAACAGGGGCGAGTCTTCTTCTTTTATAGCAAGAGCGATGGAAGGAGATGTTTGGGAAATAGATAAGTTAGATAACATCCGCTCACAGTCTTGCAGGGATGTGGTGTAAGAAGGCTCATCTGTGAGAAGAGAACTCTGGATGGTTGATTCCTTTATGGGTAAAGGAATGGTAAGGCTATTGTCTTGTCTTGATGGTGGTGAAGGGGATTCGGGTCCCTGCGTTAGTGAAGAGGTTTGATTCAAATTTCTCAATAGAGGCTTTTGGTTGAGAGTCGAAAACTGCATGGATTTCATGAACACTCTCCTCGGCTAAGATATCTTGGTTTACATTACTGTTAGATGAGTGGTTCGGGAATGGTTTGTTGAAGATTTTCAAATTTCGGTTAGCAGGGGCATTAGGATTATCGAGGGTTATATCCCCTGCATCAACCATTTCCTGCACTATGTTTTTCAACATCTTGCAGTTTTCGTGACTGTGTCCCTTTACGCGGTGAAAGTTACAGAAGTCATTTTCTTTGTACCAAGAAGGTATAGCACGGGTGGAGTCAAACCCGGAGTGAGGTTTAACAGGAGGCAAGGTGATAGCTCCGGCTTTGAGCAATTTTTCCAAGATGACACCATAAGTTTCTCCCAAGGGAGTGTAATTGATGGGCTCCGCTTTATACTTATAGTGGTTTTTGGTGGGGTATTAGACGGTGCTTGAGATTTGACCATCACCGCGTGCACAGCTCCTTTTGATTTCGAAGCAGTCGATGTGTGAGATTGGTGGTGTTGGGTTTGTTGGTGGGGTCTTGGGTCCGAAATTAGGGTTTTTGTTGCGCAACCGCAATTTCTCTTCCTCTAAGGCTCGAATCTCTAGTTTTCGAGCCATAGTAAAGGCCTCATCAAAGGTGCGGAAAGTTTGAATTTGGAGGGTAGGAGAAATGTGCTTAGCAGCAGCCCACGTAAAGAGTTCGATAAGTTCGGCCTGAGGCAAGGCATAAGTAAGTTGGTTGATGAGGCCCCGCCATCGTCCAACGAAATCTGCGATAGATTCGTCTTCAAATTGTCGACGGCATAGAGGTCGGTGATAGATACTTTCTTAGCAATATTAATGGAGAAATGATCCAAGAAAGATTGGGCTAGTTGGTTAAAAGAGAAGATCGAGTGCTGGGTTAAAGCACTGTACCATTCCAAGGTGGGTCCTGATAAGGACATGGGAAAGGTGCGGAGTAGCAAGGCATCGTCATGAGCAATCAAATAGCAAGCATGTCTAAATGATCGCAAGTGTTGTTGAGGATCCTCTTTACTATTAAAACGAGTGAATTTTGGTAATTCCCATTGAGGAGGATATGAATGAAGAGGGACAGAAGGGTGGATAGGCTCCCGACAAACTTGCTCGTATGTCAGGGCGCTACGACTTCCTGAAATAGAAGCCTCCAGATTTTGCATTTTGTCCATCATTTGTTTGATGAAATCCATGGTTGGATGAGATGCTGGTGCGGTTGTTGTAAAAGGTGGAGGATTGGGCCAAGGGCCTCCACTAGACAATGGTGGGGTTAAATGTTGATAAGGTATTGAGGATGAATATGTTGAGGAGACCGAATAGGGATGTCCTATATAAGGTGTCGAAGCCACCGGATAAGTGTGCGGAAATGAAAAGGTGGGCGGAGCTTGAGAAGGAAAGCTCATGTGGATAGGTGGCAGAGAGCAAGTTATGAAAGGGGCAGTCGGTGAGAGAGACGAGGTAGGAGCAGTTGGCGGTAATGATATGTGGGGCCCCAGATTAACCAAAGGAAAACCAATCTGTGTCGTATGAACCTCTGAAGCCACTGAGTTGGGAGACGGGGCCAAGGATGAAGAAGGTAAGGTGGAGTTATTAGGTGGAGAAGGAGCTAAATGAGCAGCTATACTGATAGGCATACCTACGAGAAGCTGACCGTCGGGTGTACGGTCAGGGGTATGAGACAAATAGTACTGTACAGCGCTAGGATTAGCATCTAAAAATTTGGCAAATTCCTTATCTCCTACAGGGATTTTGGGAACCTCACTGGTGTCCGTAGGGTTCCCCATAGAATGTGAAGGGGGCGATTCAGGCAAAGGCACAGAGCAGGCATGTGAAACCATGGCGGCGGCTTGCTTCCGAGTGATAACAACCATGGACAAGAGTACACAGTAGGGTTTCAATCTATCAGGAACAGAAACAACCCCAGAATGTTGAAATTGGTAGGTTGCTGGTTTGTCAGGGACTGTAAAAGACAGTAACCGATATCGGTCTGCTAACCGATGTCGGTTATACTGTAGCCGGCGTCGGTCAATTAACCGATGTCGGTATAATAGGACTGGTATAAGAAACTGTAAGAAGCTGCTGATTTGAGTTTTTAACAATGCTTAGTACATCTATCAAACTGTTCTGAAGTGATCACTGACAGTATAGGACAGAGAAACAAAGCTAAAAACAAGCAAGATGCACACGCAAATCCAGAGACTAACCCTAGGATTAGTTTTAATTATTGTGGGCTTATGCCTTAGACGCAAGGTGATGTCAATCCTAGACAAAAGACTTAGGGGAAATGTCAAGTTTGTTTTGGCTTATAAGGTTACCTCAATCGGGCGGAGGAATACCGTGGAAAAGGGGGGATGTTTGAGCTGTTGTGTTGATTATGTCGTGATTCGGTATGTGTTGTGCAGTGAAAGTAAGATTAATTTCTTGTCAATACCATGGATATCACCCCCACGTGTACGACCTGTTACTTAATCTATGTTCACTAGAATTGAAAGCAGCAAGCAAGAATGTGATGCACGTGTTTTAAACCCAAATCGAAAATGATATTCGATGAAGCAAAAGAGATGACTTTCACTAATGCAAAGATGTGAAAGCAAAGCAAATTCTTTTACCAAAATAACAAAATACCTTGTGAATATCTAGGAGAAGAAAATAGCAAGTATGCTCCCTATATGAAAGCAAGCAAGGATCAAAGAAACCCGAAATGGGTCCCACCGGGCGTGCCAAAATGTTTCACACAGAATGTTTCAGTTCTTGGAATAGAGTTGCTTCTATCCTTTTATTCTCTTGAGAAACAGATAAGGGTTAGGGCTAGGAGGAATACCTGTTGAATGTTGGGAGGGTGTGCGCATACCGTAGAGAGAGATCAGATCGACTGCGAAGAACTCCTTTTTGTCTTGGAAGGACTACCTGCAAGTAAGAATACAAGACCACCAGATTTTAATTAGACAATAACTGAGGGAACTGCCTTGGGCCCAGGAAATATAAAACTTCCTTTCGAAGGTGGTCAGTTCCCCTACTAATATGAATTAACACAAATGATTGTAAAATCACAATTTAATTGCCTCGTTAAAACAATAGAAGAAAGGCTGGTTTTTGGTTTTGAATCACAGTGACCGATGCCGGTCACTGTCACCGGTACCGGTTGCTGATAACCGATATCGGTAGGGGCAATGTTTTAGGGGCTTTTGGTGAAGGTTGGTTGTAGGGTGGTTGTGTTGTTTATAAGGCTGGTAAATGAGTGGGGTTAGGTAACGGGGTGATGAAAAGGACTCAGAGAGTATGGGGGGTGTTCTTGGGGTAATGTAAGGGTAGAGGAATGACAGTTAGATGTAGTGTGTTACCGGGTAGTAGATCTAGGAATAGACTTATAATGGCTGTGATTCAGAAGTTCAAGAAATGTTATTAAAAGGACATACAAGATACTACTTACTGGTTATTGATGAGGATGCAGGTCCAAGGACTGTGATGACAAAGGCAGAACTCAGGTAGGATGATCTGACAATCAGAAGATGAGTTATCTTCCCTCCCAATGTTCGGATGAGTGTCACAGGGCTCTGGTTACTCAGTTGCAGTCTTGGGCTTAATGTCCTCCTCTGCCAACTCTTCTTGTTTCTTCACTTGTCTCTGCTCATCCAAATGAATTCCCGATCTTCCCCAAATGAATTTTTTGATCCTTTTTTTTTGGTTGGGGGAGGTCATTTACAGGGAACCGATGGTGGTTACGTAACCGACGGCGGTCGCGTAGAAACCGGTATCGGTTCAGTCAAAGTGGGCTATTTTTAGTAAAATAGCCAATTTTCCCTCCTTTTCTCCCGAGGGATTAGTTGTGGGCTTGGTCAAGTCATTATGAGGTCGGTTTTGGGTGCGAGTGAGGAGTCATTAGTCATGAGTGTGGATGTAGACCAAGTTATAGGTCTTAATTAGGTTAGTTTAGGGTTAGGACTAGGTCATGATGAGGTGGTGAAATGAGGTGGCAGGTTTGGAGATGTGGATTTATTAATTGTAAGGTAATTAATAAATAATTGTGTATAGTTTAGGTGATGAGGTTAGGTTGCGAAATGAGATGCATGGTTAAGCTCTCAAAACCCCTTGAGTCTGTACCATCATCCTCTCGATCCTATTGGGTTTGACTTCTCATCGGTGCTGTAATTGAAAACATTTTTAAAAAGGGGAGGGTGGTCGATGAATGGACCCAAAGGCTGCTCCTACAGGGGAAAGAAGTGATTCAAGACACCGTAGAAGTTTATCAATCTTTGGGGAATATACAGAGTGATGGGGAAAATATGGATGATGATTTCTCTCAAGAGATCGAGGCACCTGGAGTTGACTTTCGAAGCTCTCCAGATACTGAAGCAAATCCCATCACGCATCTTGGTAGAAGAAGGCGTCATCCCACATGCAGATAAGCATTTCCAGCTAACCAAAGCCATCAGGTTCAGGGTAAAGATTCTCAACGAAGCTTGCGGTAAATTGAGAGAATCAAGAGATCAATTGATTGATGGAAAGAGTGACCTGGAAGAAGAACTGATGAAAATATGTGTAAAAGTGTTGAGTGGAGATTTAGGTGTCCTACCAGTTGATGATCTTTTCAAACAAATCCAAGAATCAATTCAGCATGAACCAACTCACAGATTTAGTATAGAAATTATTGATAGGTTTGTAAAGATTGAACATACTTTGGAGACCCTAAGAAAACTTAACAAAAGGTTGAGAAAGCTCCCCAGCAATGCCAGTGACACTCATGAAACATGTGAAGTCTTGAGTGATCATTCTACTGTGCACCTTGATGAAAATGAGATGCAAGGTATAATCCAGAAATTCCAAGAATTTCGGAACAAATAGGCTTTGCTTTAGAAGAAGGGAAAGATGAAGAAGAGAAAGATGACGATTCAGACTAAGTCACAATGCAACATGTCATTTCAATCTTGAAATTGACATGTCTTTTTCATTTCTGTTTCATCACATAGGAAGTAAGTTTTGACTTGGTCTCCTGCGTGAGGGCCAAGTAAAATAGGACTCTTGTTAGAACATTGTTTTATAGGGTTTGTCCTATTTTCTCTCAACTATTTTTATTATAAATAAGGGATGTACGTACATTCCAAGGGGTTGAGATTTTTGGAATATTGAGAACTATTGTGAAGAAGAAAAACTTTGTGTTTTCTTTTAATCATTTGAGGAATAGAAGCTGATGCTATTTTGCAAACTTTGTGTTGTGAGATGTATCTTTCTTAAGATATTGTTCTTATGTTCGTAATCTTAAGCTATTCTTTGTTTAGCATCTTGATGATTCTAATCATTTCAAACATTACATTTGTTATCTAAAGCTCGTATGATTATTTCGTGCTCTGTGTTTACTCGAAAGAAAATATGTTCCTCTCATTTCCTTTCCATTGTGTTTTTTCCATAATAATAATTTCCAACCCAGTCCATTTATAAAAACAACATCTTCACATAGTGTGGATATGGATTTTGGGATTCTATCCCAACCCCAATGGTTAGATTAGTGTGAATATTGTACGCATTATTTCTATTGTGTTTTAGATTAGTAATAAACAGGCAGCCTCACCTATCTTTGAGGAGGGATTTAATCCCATGTACTATGGTTGAACCTCATATTTTGACTTGAAAAAATATCCAACCAACATTTTTTGGTGACTCCACTGGGGAATACGGATTAATAGTATAAAGCTTATCCTCTTGGTGTCTGTGACTCCGTATTTGCCTTATTTTCAACAAGATCTCTTTCTGGTTCAAGCTGGTTGGAAAGATCTTCACTCGGTCCCGCCGATCCCGGGGTGAAATTGATCCACTCTTTAAGTTGCTACAACAACACAATTTAAGTCTTTCCCCCAATAGCATTATTTCTAACCAAACCATAAGTTCTTCACTTGTTCGAGATAAACTGGATCCCCATAGAATGAGACGTGTCTCGTAACTTGTCACGTGTATTCTTGTCGACACTTGGATCCCCATATGCACTGTTTTCAGAAGGATGGTAGCACAACCTCGTGCCACGGGCGCAGCTATTAGTCCTCTTTCTTTAACTCCACCATTACACGAGTTACCACATGGGTCACATAAAAACATTCCCAAGTTCAATGGTGATGGGAAGTAGAACCCGATGAACACATTGCATCTTTCTTTGTAGCATGTGGTGTTCTTGGAGTAGCTCACGAAGATGTCTCCGTTTGACTCTTCATTGAAACATTGCATGGTGTAGTAGCCAAATGGTTTTACCACCTTCCAAACGCATGCATCACAAACTGGGCTACCATGAGGACCAGATTCAAGCACGATTCAAACCAGCTGAAGATTCTCATGCTTTGTTAGCACAACTTACCCATATGAAGAAGGAATCTCACGAACCCATGTGGGACTTCATGGCAAAATTCAACAAGCTGATTAGAAAGATTCCAGAAATAGCTGTACCTACTCCAGAAAATTAGAAATGCTTCTTCATTAATGCTCAGACCCCGATGTGAGCTTCCTATTAAGAAGGTCAGCTATCCCTGATTTGGCTATCACTCAGTCATAGCTATTGAAATAGAAGATGATCTCATTCTGGTAGGAAGAATCAAGAAAGATGCACCTAAGCCTAAAAATCAAGGTTCTTCCCAAGGTAATACTGATCCTATGATTCAAAAGATGGCTAATGATTTGATTTCTTTAAAAATCAAATGTCCCAATAGGTGGGAAATGTTTCGTATCGGGATATCCCTAGATGGAATTTCAATAACACCAATGGTGCGCCTGTAAGCAGAGTCGTGGTTAACTCCAGCTCAACCAAGACTGGAAATAGAAGCTCCTACCGTTAACGCAATAGTAGAGATATTTGAAGAAGAGGAAGAACCAGAAGAACAAGATTCCCTGAGGCTTTTGAAGCTTCAGGATACACTGATGAGTCTTATGATGATTCAGCTGCGACTCTAGCATTGGGTATTTGGAATACAAAGAAGATGAATGTGCACCAGATGGTCAGTCATTTTCTATCTTCACTTGATCCCAATCTCAGAATCCAAGAAAACCTCTTGAAATCCCCAAGGAGAAGAACAAGGAACCTTCCATCGCCATAGTTAAGAGAGGTGCTCCTATTTCAGCACAAACTGAAAGAGAAGTCACCAAAAAGGTAACAACTTCTCCTCATTCTCTTTCTCCTAAGGTCAGTGCCCCAGCTCAAGCTCACATGATTAGAACCAAACTTACTATCACTCCTTCTTATACTGCTTTTGACATTATCGATCATGTAAAAAGAACCAAGATCCAAATGTCAGAAGTAGAATACCTTCAGTCAAATCCTGAACAGTTCGAAAAACTTGCCAAATTCATTAGAAGTAAAGCTGCCATTCCCCCACCTTCAAAAGGTCTTTTTCCAAATCCTACTCAATCCCCACCTTAGAATAATCTGACCTCTACCTCTTCTTCAGGAAAGATTGAACCGTTCTATTTGTCTTTGCTTATAAATGGGTTTAAACTCAGCAATTGCATCATCGACTCAGGGGCCTCTAGACAATGTTATGCCCGCAAAAGTAGCCCATGCCCTTGGGCTTACTTTGACTAAGTCATATGGATGGTGTTACTCCATGGAAACTAAGCAAGTTCCCTTGATTGGTCAAATCAAAGATGCACAGTTTGCATTTGTTGCCTTCCCAGAAAAGAGAGTGAAAATGACCATTCTAGTCGCTGACATTCCTGTAGCTTACGGTATCCTCTTGGGTAGAGGTTTTTGTAAAGACGTCGGAGGAGAGATTAATATGGATTGGACCAAGGACAAAATTCCAGTCAATGGGGTTTATCATGTTCTCCATCCTGAGCCTCAGGTAAAGTATTTGGTAACTAAATCAGATGACCCTAAGGCTCAAATTCTTTTCGAAGACACTAGTTTTGGAAATTACTTCATGACATCAGAGGTACCAGCTGTAGATGTCAAGGAAGAAGATTCTAATGCCATTTGGACCCTCAAATTTGATGGTAGCTATTCAACCACTGGACCAGAACTGGTGTAGTTCTCATATCTCCTGACTCCAAGATCTTTCCCTCTGCCTTCAAGTTGCAGTTTGATAATACTAGTAACAACTGCTTTGCTGAATATGAAGCTTTGTTACTAGGATTAGAAATGGCTAGATAAAAGGGAATTTTAAATCTCAAGGTTCAAGGAGATGCAAATCTGATTGGAAACCAGGTCAAAGGGATCTATTAAGTGAAAAATGATCACCTGAGACATTACAGGAACAAACTTTGGGATAATATAGAATGCTTTGACACATTCTCCATCAAAGCATTTTGAGAGATTATAATGACAAGGCTGATTCCTTATCCATGTCTGCATCCATCCTTCTCCCTCATCCCCCGGTTCAAACAAGACACAAACATCATTGAGATTTTGTATCATCCCAGTGTCCCAGATAATGCGCCTCATTGGAAAGTGTTCAATGATGATCAACAGGTGTTGTCTTTTCTAGAAAAAGCTAACAATTTTAGTGAGCTATACTTTGAAGGTTCGGAATCAGCTTTCCGTGAATCTATTTCAGATCCATATCAAGAGGTTGATGGTGAGTTTATTCAGCTTAAAGGAAACAAGATTCCCAAAGGGTTGGTTTCTCTGGAGGGCTTGTTTGACAAGCATGACTGTTTCATTCAAAACAAGAGACAAACTGAAGGAGCTTCTTCCTCGGAAGTAGATCAGGTCAATCTAGGTTCGTCTGATCAACCTCGGATGGTGAATATTGGGAAATGTTGTTCCCCTAAGGAGAAAGCAAAATTCACTTCACTCCTAAAGAGATACATGGATGTCTTAGCCTGGTCCTATGCAGATTTAAAATCCTTCAAGCCCAAAGACGTACAACACAATATTCCTTTGAAGCCTGATGTAAAACCTTATAGGAAGAAGCAAAGACATTACAATCCCAAGATCTCAGGGACTATCCTTGTGGAAATTCAGAAAATGTTAGATGCCAGAATTATTTTTCCAATCCATCACTCCACCTAGATTGCTAACATCATCCCTGTCAGGAAGAAGAATGGTGAAATCCAGATTTGTGTTGATTTCTAGAACCTGAATCAGTCTTCATTAAAAGAAAACTATCCCTTGCCTATCATGGATCAGGTGTTACAGACCATTACTGGATCATAAATTCTATCCATGCTCGATGGATTTTCAGGATATAATCAAGTTGAGGTAGCTGCGGAGGATCAACACAAGATGGCTTTCACAACCCCATGGGGGACCTTTGCTTACAGGAGGATGCCTTTTGGCTTAATCAACGCTAGAGCTACCTTTCAAAGAGCTATGGACTTAGCATTCAGGGACCTGATGGGTAGATCCATAGTGGTATATTTGGACGACTTGACCGTTTTCTCTAAAAAATGGAGTGATCATTATGATCATCTAGAACAAGTACTCTTGAGATGCCGGCGTCATGGAATTTCATTAAATCCCAAGAAGTCCATGTTTGGAGTGACCGAAGGAAAGTTTCTAGGTCATATTGTGACTAGAGAAGGAACTAAGATCGATCCAGAAAGGGTGAAGGCCATTCAAAGCCTTACCCTACCCACAAGCAAAACTAGAGTTCACTCCTTGAAAGGTCAATTTCCTGAGAAGGTTTGTACATGATTTCACTGATAAAACCAAGGATATCCTTGGGATGATGAAGGGAAAAATTCCATTTCGATGGAGTACTGAAGGGAAGCTTGCATTTGATGAAGTCAAAAGGGTAGTTGCTTGCGCTCCTATCCTAGTATGTCCATATTTCAAAAAAGATTTCATCATGTACAGCTATGCCTCCACTCACACAGTGTCAGCCATCCTGATGCAGGAGAACGGGAGGGAATTGAAGCTCCCATCACTTTCATGAGCTGCCCATTAAAGGAACATGAACTAAAAATTTCACAAATTAAAAATCATGCTTATGCGGTGGTACGAGTGGTGAAACATTTCAGGTACTATGTGCTGAACTCTCATACCCTTGTTCTCGTTCCCGACACCGCCATTAAATCCATTTTGACTCAACAAGAGCTGGGTAGTCAACGAGGTACTGGATAGCTAAAGTTTAGGAGTATGACTTGGACATTAGACCTACCAAGTTGGTATGAGGAAGGGGCCTGTGCCAATTGATCACAGAAAATCATGCTGAAATAGAATGTGAAAGGACTGAAGACACCTCTTCAAAGTTTCCCATGGTGCTTTTAGTGAGCACAACTGATGAATGGTACACATATATTGCTTTCTTTCTGACTTATGGTGAATTCCCCCCACATTTAAGCCAAAAGGAGAAGAGGATAGTCAAGTTAAGATCTACAAGATACCTCCTATGGGATAATGGAATATATAAGAAAGGTATTGATGGTGTATTCCTGCGTTGTGTTGATAAGTCACAACAGGTAAAGTTACTAGAATCCTTCCATAGTCTAGCATGTGGAGGACATTTCTCATCCTCTGTAATAGCTTATAAGATCCTATGGGCTAGGTACTATTGGCCTACTCTCTTTCAAGACTCAGCAGAGTGGGTGTCCAAGTGTGAAGCTTGTCAACATTTTGTTGGTCACCCTAAGCTAGCAGCTCTTCCCCTAAAGCCCGTAGTGATTGAAGAACCTTTCCGCCAGTGGGGAATTGACTTCATTGGAATGTTGAATCTTGCCTCTAGTGCCAGAAAAAATTATGTGTTGACTGCTACAGACTATTTTACCAAGTGGGTGGAAGCTGCACCAATCAAGCAAGCAACCTCAGAAGCCGTGTGCAAATTCCTTAAAGAAAATATAATTGTCAGATTCAGTGTGCCTCACAAGATTGTGGCTGATAATGCCTCTAATTTCTCATCGCATGAGTTGACAGAATTTTTCTATGGATTCGGCATCACCCTGGCTCACTCATCTGATTATTATCCCTAAGGCAATGGGCAAGCTGAGTCCAACAACAAGAACCTGGTTACCATAATTAGAAAGCTAGTAGATGAAAACCTAGAGGACATGGCACAAAGCATTGTATGATGCGTTGTGGGCGGATTAGATTACCCCAAAGCAAGCTATAGGGATGTCCCCTTTCCAAGTATTGTATGGGATCGATGCTGAGATCCCTATCTCAGTAGAGTTGCTAGCCTTACAGTTGGCCAAAGTAGTCAAAGATGTGACTTTTCAAGATTCTATTGAAAAAAGGGTTATGTACCTAGCTAGGCTAGAAGAGGAACGAAGCAAGGTGGTTGATCACATTATAGATCATCAAAGCAAAGTAAAGAAATTTTTGACAAGAAATCAAGGCAACGTAATTTCCAAATTGGAGATCTGGTGTTGCTTTGGGATAAGAGGAGGGAGCAGAAAGGAATGCATAGAAAGTTTGATTCTTTGTGGAAAGGACCTTTTAAGATTCATCAGTTGAGTGGTGAAAATAGTTTCTATCTATCATATCTTGATGGAGAGTTACTCCCCTTGCCTTTTAGTGGCCAACATCTGAAGTTGTTCCATCATTAATGCAAGATGCTCTTTTGCATTGTACATACTTTATTTTCTGTCATGTGTTTGCTTTTGGTCTTCTTTCTTTCCTTGTTTTGTTTTCGGTTTTCTTCTTTTCTGACTCCGTAGCCCAATGGATAAAGCCAGAGATTTTGAGTTCTCTTCCTTTGATATCACAAAGAAAGTCCCCAACTAGAGCCAGTTGTTATCTCATTTTTGTGTTTACGCCAAAAATGAGATAACCCTAAGAAATTTTTGAGTTGGTTTCCTAAGAATGCCCTTTCAGAGAGATAATCGGGTTTTCGGTTTCAATAGCAAGACAACATGTGTTTTGGATGCTTCATGTTGTCTATTCCCCAAACCTGAAACCTACATCAAGTAAGTCTTTCGGGTTTTCGGGTCCACCAAGCATCGGAACATGCCTTGTTCAAAACATGCTTCATGTTACATGTCTTCCGATTCCTAAAACCTGATTTTCTCCTTTGTATCGGTTTCCAGGTCCTCCAAGCATCAGATCACGCCTTGTTCAAAACATGCTTCATGTCGCATGTCTTCCGATTCTGAAACCTGATTTGCTCCTTTGTATCGGGTTTTCGAGTTCTCCAAGCATCGGAACATGCCTTGTTCAAAACATGCTTCATGTCACATGTCTTCCGATTCCTGAAACCTGATTTTCTCCTTTGTATCGGGTTTCTAGGACCATCAAGCATCATGCTTCATGTCGCTTGTTTCCCACAACCCGAAACCCAAATTAATACAAAATCCTTTGTGTTGGGTTCTCGGACTCTCTAAGCATGCTGACATGGCATTAATGCCAAGTTGTCGGGTAGTTGACACATGTCAATTGAAGTGTATTAAATGTGAAATTTCTTATAAATACTTGGATTTCCATGTCATTTTTACCAGATGTACTTTTTACCTCATGGATTTTTGTGCATGCGTCTTCGACCACCAATGTAACCCAACTCGTCTTCATGCTCGATTACGCAACTTGTCTTTGATCATTTTTTCAATCTGATTGAAGGTATTTCCC
The DNA here is from genome assembly GCA_018340775.1 of Taxus wallichiana var. yunnanensis. Lineage (NCBI taxonomy): Eukaryota > Viridiplantae > Streptophyta > Pinopsida > Cupressales > Taxaceae > Taxus > Taxus wallichiana. The sequence goes on from CM031235.1 coordinate 308,975,333, forward strand.
TTGTTCTTTGTTTATGAAGTTTGTGGAAGGATTGTGTAATAAGCTTCCTAAAATCCCTCTTTCTTTTGGTTAGGGTTTTTGGTTTTTGTTTACTTTTTCCTTTTTGGGTTGTTTTCCAATCAGGTTTACGTTTTAGGGTTCCCCCTTGAAAATCTTAGTTTTATTCCTTGGAATATACCGTTGAGTCATAAATAGTGGAGAGGAATTTGTGTATCTTGACCTAACCATAACCTGATTCCCTCTTTTCGGGTTTCACAGGTTGTTCTGCAGCTTCTAAAACCCATAGTGTTTTGGGAAATCCAAAGTGTGTCAGACATTTCAAACTTTCCGACATCTCCAGTGTTGCGGGTTTTCCGAAGTGTTTGACACCTTCTGATCTCTGATACTCTCCATTGTTTTGAGCCTCTGAGATTGCTGAGCAGGTCCTCAAACCCGAAGTGTCTAAAAATCAGAAGCAATCAGTTCATTCCTCCTTTGAAATTCCTCATGTCGGACCCTGGTTCATCACAAGATAAGATTGAAAAATTAGGGAGGATGAAGTACAAATTTAGGAAGGTGGAGTCTCCCTCCTACATTGATTGTAATTATGACATCCGGATACAGAACTCGAAAACATAGATATGGAAGATTTTTGGAATAGAGTCAAGAGTTCTTCCCAAACCCCATGGATGAAATCAATAGTAAGTAGTGGTCTTCCTCTCATAGCAGGTTTCCCCATGTCTGCTCAGTGCCCCAAGTTCATCTTGGCCTATGCTTCAAACTATGACTCTGCTTCTCGTTCTATGAAAAATTAGGTGGGAGAGGTCGTAATCAAGTTGGACAGAGGTTACTTTGATGATCTTCTCAAGCTACCTAACTTTGAGGAGTATGGAGATGTAGATCTCAAGTCAGCCCAAAAAGCTTGGGACAATGATCAGGAGGATTGTATCAAACACGTGAACAAGAAGTTCCTAATCAAAGCCAAGCCAGTTGTTTCCAGGTTCCCAAGACTTGTTCCTAGAAGTGATTTCATTTAGGAAATCAATGATATCATTACTCTGTTGAGTCGGGTTTTTGGTTTCCCTGAATCAAATGTTTTCCAAGGATGGATGTACCAATTCATGATCATTATTAAGAAGAATCAATAGGGAATTGATTGGGAACCCTTATCAGTAACAAGATAGATTCTCATATGAAAATAGTCTTGTCTACTGGGAAGTTTTATATGTCCTCGTATGTCACCTATGCAACAGCCGGCATGAGGAATTATCCTGGATTGGACACAAAGGGGAACAAGACAGTGGAGCATGTTTATTGGTATTTTCCTCAGTTAAAAGAAAGGGGTCTGAAGACCAATTTAGAAGGGTAAATGATTCCTTATTTTATGAGAACATCTATAGGTTAAACCCTGAACTGAGGAAAATGAGAATCTCTGATGAAACATGGGCTGAAGTTTCAAAATGGGGTTGTGTCTTCCTGCAATTCAAGAAGTTCACATATCTTTGAGTAGTCATGTACCGAGGGGATCCTTTCCATTTTCCCAGATATCCAGGGGACAAACTAATCTTGATGGAGTTGGTCAGGAAATTTTTTGATTTTCACAAGTTCCAACAAAGTAAACACAAGGCCACTTATCCTTCCCAATTTCTATTGGAAGGTATACTTGTTTAACATTGGTGAAAGCACATAATGTTGAACATGAGCTTCAAGATAAGTTGAAAAAGCACATGAATCCCCGAGATGGGTTTGACTTTCGAGGAGTCCTTAAGTCATATGGAACTCTACACCCACACGTACTAAGCATAGAAGACATCTAGATTGATTTACGTGATGAGGTTGCTTGTCCGAAGAAAAGATCATAGCAGGTTGACACTTGCAGAGATTCAGAACTCGAGCTCGCTGACATACCAAAAGGTACTGGCGATAATGAAAGTGTTCTGGATCCTTCCTATGATGGATTGAATGAAGATCAATATGTTTTCCCACCTATTGATTGGTCTATTGGTGAAAAAGCCTCCATTACAGATAGATCGGCCCTAATTCTCGCATGCACCAAGGCATGGCTCACCTCTTGGGGAATGAGTTTCAAAGAAGATAATTTTCAAAGTTGGTTGGTACAGAGGTGGGGCCCTTCAAAAAGGAAAAGGAAAAAAGCTCTTCCAAGGGACCTATAAAGGTCAAGTTTGTCAAGAAGAGAAGATAACAAGAAACACCTTCAACTATTCCTCTAGTTGAAACGGTGAATGTGCCAAAATCACCAACACCACCAGAAATAGGAGAAATTTCTTTGGAAAGAGAAGTGAGCCAGCGCCTAGTTTCACCATTTTCTGACTGCCCAACTGAAGTGACTTTATCTCTTACATCCCAGGCTTTGGCGTTAGGATCTGCGCTTCCTACTTCACAACCACTTCTACCCCCTCTTTCCCCTTCCACTTCATCAGTCATGGCCAGCATTTTCTCCGACTCTCACCCCTCTCTATTGGGACCAAAGTAACTACAGGTATGCCTCCCCCTACACCCCTTTTCACCAAATCTGCTACCACACTGGTAACTATCCCCACTCCACCAGTGGATCTCCCTCCCCCTGAAAGTATGATACCAACTTCTACAACAATGGCAACTCCCTCTGGCACACCTCAATGGTTACTTGAGAAAACTCTGAGGAAAAGGAAGGTGGTTGTACCCATACCAGCCTTTGATTTTAGTTCACTCAAGGCTTCTACTGCTAAATCAGCCAAGAAACCCAAAATAGTTTCAAGGGTTTTAGTGGATGCTTTGGGACATAAGTTTGCAGAGATCGCCACTCCCATGACTAACAAAACCAAAGAGGACATAACGGCCTCTGACTATCAGATAACTAGGGTGGCTCTAGGAGAAGTGACAACAGAAGGAGCACAACAGGATGCACGAGATGCTATGAATGTGCTATGCCAAAAATTGAAGGAGACAAAAGACAACAGAGATAAGCTTAAAGAAAAGGTGGAGCAGTTGACTGAGGTATTGCTTAAGCTCTCAAAACCCCTTGAGTCCATACCTTCATCCTCTAATCCTATCGGGTTTGACTTCTCAGTAGTGCCTGTAATTGAAAAGATTAATTAAAAAGGGAGGGTGGTCGATGAATGGACCCAAAGACTGCTCCTACAGGGGAAAGAAGTGATTCAAGACACCGTAGAATTTTATAAATATTTAGGGAATATACAAAGTGATGGGGAAAAGATTAATGATGATTTATCTCAAGAGATCGGGCACTTGGAGTTGAATTTTGAAGCTCTCTAGATACTAAAGAAAATCCCATCACACATCTTGGTAAAAGAAGGAATCATCCCACATGCGGATAAGCATTTCAAGCTGACCAAAGCCATCAGATTCAGGGTAAAGATTCTCAATGAAGCTTGTGGTAAATTGAGAGAATTAAGAGATCAATTGATTGATGGAAAGAGTGACCTAGAAGAAGAACTGATGAAAATATGTGCAAAAGTGTTGAGTGGAGATTCGGGTATCCTACCGGTTGATGATCTTTTCAAACAAATCCAAGAATCAATTCAGTATGAACCAACTCACGGATTTAGTATAGAAATTATTGACAGGTTTGTAAAGATTGAACATACTTTGGAGACACTGAGAAAACTTAACAAAAGGTTGAGAAATCTCCCCAGCAATGCCAGTGACACTCATGAAACATGTGAAGTCTTGAGTGATCATTCTACTACACCTGATGAAAATGAGATGCAAGGTATAATCCGAAATTCCAAGAATTTCAAAACAAACAGGCTTTGCTGGAAGAAGGGAAAGACGAAGAAGATAAAGATGATGATTCAGACTAAGTCACAATGCAACATGTCATTTCAATCTTGAAATTGACATGTCTTTTTCATTTTTGTTTCGTCACATAAGAAGTAAGTTTTGACTTGGTCTCTGCATGAGGGCCAAGTAAAATGGGACTCTTGTTAGAACAACTGTTTTATAGGGTTTGTCCTATTTTCTCTCAACTATTTTTATTATAAATAAGGGATGTATGTACATTCCAAGGGGTTGAGATTTTTGGAATATTGAGAACTATTGTGAAGAAGAAAAACTTTGTGTTTTCTTTTAATCATTTGAGGAATAGAAGTTGATGCTATTTTGCAAACTTTGTGTTGTGAGATGTATCTTTCTTAAGATATTGTTCTTATGTTCGTAATCTTAAGCTATTCTTTGTTTAGCATCTTGATGATTCTAATCATTTCAAACATTACATTTGTTATCTAAAGCTCATATGATTATTTCGTGCTCTGTGTTTACTCGAAAGAAAATACGTTCCTCTCATTTCCTTTCCATTGTGTTTTTCCATAATAATAATTTCCGACCTAGTCCATTTATAAAAACAACATCTTCACATAGTGTGGATATGGATTTTGGGATTCTATTCCAACCCCAATGGTTAGATTAGTGTGAATATTGTACGCATTATTTCTATTGTGTTTTAGATTAGTAATAAACAGGCAGCCTCACATGTCTTTGAGGACGGATTTAATCCCATGTACTTTGTGGTTGAACCTCATATTTTGACATGACAAAATATCTAACCAACAGAGTGGTGGTAATATTTTCCTTCAATTTTTCAAATTCTACCTATTGCTCTTGTCTGAATAGAACTTACTTTTATGTCTCAATAACTCTTCTAGGGGCATGGAAATCTAGGGATATCCCTTGATGAATTTCCTATAGTACCTTGTATGCCCCAAGAACCCAGGCAATGCACTTTGACTTGTAGGCTCCTCTAATCCCACTATAACAACAACTTTTGTGGGGTCCATCGGTAAGCCTTCCTTACAAATAATGTGTCCCAAAAATTTTCCAAAAGGAGTGACAAAAACACACTTTTTAATATTTAGGGATATGCTCAACTGCCTACATCTCTCAAACATCAACTATAGATTGTCAAAATGGTATTTTCCTAATCCGTAAACCATCCATTCATCTAGGTAGACTTGAAGAAACTTTTGAATGAAGTACGAAAATGCCCGAACCACAATGCGTGAAAACATAGTAAGTGCATTCTTCAGTCCCAAAAGGAATTCTTGTATAGGTAAAAATTTCCATTTAGTGGTGAAATTTGTCTTCTCTTGGTCTTCCTTTGGAATTAAAACTTGGTGATATCCCATAAAACCATCCATAAATGAATAGATCTCATGTCTGGATACTCCTTCCAATATCTCCTTAGTGAACGGGGTTGGGAAAGGATCAATAACACATCTGGATTCAAATCCCTATAGTCAACACAAATCCTTATTCTCCCATCCTTTTTTATATTAATGACCATCGAGCTTACCCATTCAGATTCTTCAATGGCTTCTATGATCCTAGATGTTATCATCTTATCAATATCCTTAACTTTGACATGTAGATTTGGATTCATCATGTAAGGTCTCTTCCGAATCGGGAACACACCATCATTTAACTTGATTCTCATTTCTCCTAGAGATGGGTGAACTCATTTCAGTTCATGGTACCCACATGGAAATAAAACATGAAAGTCATGTAGAAGATCAATAATATTTGAGACCTCATGGTCTTTCCAGTATTCCCCAATAATAGCTTCCTTTGGTTTTGCCTCCATACCAGTGTTAACCTTCTTTGTTTTCAATGGCTTATGGTAAGTGTGCTTGCTCATCAACACTATATACCACTTTGTGCATACCTTCTGTATGGCTAGCATCCAAGTTCTTCACCTATTCATTGTCTATCAAGTAGACCAAATTTCCTTTCACCTTCTCTAGACAGGTGTTCTCAAGCTGTAATTCCTCTAATTCTTCCTCCATGAAGTGCTCCCCTAACTTTGGTTCACCTAATAGCTCTAGAATCCTATCCTCCACCATGGCACTATCTCCCAAGGTAAGGCATTTGACTACCTATAACACCTCATTCAATGATGACTTAGTACTCCAATATTCAAATTTTTGAATAAGATCTACCATCAACTCTAGATGAATATACCATGCACACGCGTAGCCCTATAAGGTGGAATAGAAATTATGCACCCATAGGGAAGGATGTAAAGCTTTGTGCATCCCATCCAAGTCTTCTCACACTCCTGAACATGGTGTGAGATAAATACCTTCCCATCATATTAAAAAATTTGAGAATGTGCATTGTTTCGAAGAAACCTAACGAGAGTGCGATTCTCACTTTACGTCACTCTATAAAATTTTCTCGATGTGTCACCCACCAATGTGTTGTTGTCCTGTGTAAAGTATAGGTAAGAATATTTCTTCTCTCCACTTGACGCTTTTATTGGGTCTCCATTCCACGCAGAAAAACATCGGTGTTGGCTTCACTAGTGTACTATGGAAACTACCTTCCTCTTAAGCACCTAACTCGAGCACATTATGGAAAATTGAGTCTCATTATCCTTCAGATGCCTTCTAACCAAATCATATGTCCCATGTGCCTAGTTATCACAAGCAATGCTAGTTGTATCACATATGGATTATGCATCATCTCATTGAATGACCACTTCCTTTGATGATTGAATGAAATTTGGGTATCGATGGCATGCACATATATCTTCTTTAAGTATTCTTCACCCAATGGCTCCACATACAGACGGACCATCCATCAGTAAATGGAATGATCATGCACTCTTCTTTGTTCTCAAAAGTTATACGCAGCCCTTATTGAAATGTGATTCAACATTGTTTGCATAACGCTAAGGGTTCCAAAGTAATCTAGAGAAACTATCAACCTCAGCAAGCTCTAGAGCCTCAAAGTCTCAAGTAAACTTTTCCCCTTAAATAGTAATGGATGCACCTTTCATCACCCCTAGAGGCATGTCCTTCGTCCTAATATCCATATACAACACATTCGTAGATGGCTGCAATGGGGCCTCCCCATTCAATTCCTTGTATCTAGAGTAAGGACATTGACCTCTACACATGTGTCAATCGATGTATCAAAAATTTCATTCAGTGTGATCTCCTTGTCATAATAAATGTTATGAGGAGGTAGGTTAGCATGTAAGACTTGTCTCTCACACCCTCCTCCAGTGTGTGGTACCTTCTCCCTTAGCCATTCTCCCAATAGAGGAATAATGTTCTCTTTCCTCAACATTTGACACACTTCCCTAACCTCATCCATATCCTGCTAAGGAACCTCAGTGCTCTTCTTCTGCTCCAATTGGCATGATTTTTCCTTCAAACACTAGATTTCTCCTTGCAAACTCCTAATCACCTCCATGGTTTCTTGGTACACTTCCTTCTGGTGGGAAGGATCTAGATATTTCCCATGTAACACTTCTTCTCTTGTGATAACGAGCCTCTACTTTTGTTCCTCTCGGGTGCATGCATCCTTAGTGTGTGTAGTGACCAAAATAGGTTCTAGCTCAGAGTTAAGCACTACCCTTGGCATCTCTTATGGGTCAGTCCTCTTTATACTCACCATCCCCATGAATTTTTCCCTCTTGATTCTTTCTCATGTGGTCATAAAAAGGGAACTCTTTATACTTTTTCTTCTTTCCCCACCATGTGCATTGCAACAAACCAGGGCTCTCGCACTTGTAGTGTTCAATCAATCCACAATTATAACAGGTCCCATGGGGAAATTCACCTCTTCCCCATGACCATTATGGCCTCTAAAGCCTCTATTAAAACCTCTTCTTTGACCTCCTCCATTTGCAAGCCCTTGAATGATGATACTTGACCTTAGAACTACTCCCAATTTTGGTTTGGCACACATTGAGATTAATGGTATCATGGGTTTGGTCTACAATCAACAAGTCTTCGTATCGTGAGTAGTGGATGTGAAAATCTTAAAATAGAAAGACACGTTCTTGAGGATCGTGGGGTTACAATAATACACATCTACTTGCATCATGATATTCATGGAAAATCCTATAGTATAGTGACATGGTGCACATGAAATTTTGTGGGATACTATCCTTTTTATGTCCCTCTACTTCATAATTCGTGAACCATAAACCACATGAGCTGAGTTTGCAGAAATGTTTTCTAGTGGCTTTTACATGATAGAAATTTTTGCTTCAAGAAATGGGCTAACTCTGGTATCAACACTTCCCACTACGTCGGTGATTAAGGTAGCCTCCAAGGCCTCGCTTGGATCTATGAAGGTATTATGTGAAAGATCCCTCCTGAGCGGTGTGATCGGTCCTCCAAAAACCACTATCATGTCATGATTGATGGATATCATATGATAAGTTTTACAGGAGAGTCTTAAAATGCATGTCATACTCCCTCACACTCTCTGTCATACCTTGTTGTATTTATTTCAACACACTAATTCTCTTCTATTCTAGCTTATGAATATGAAACTCTTCCAAGAATTCATCACGTAACACGATATAATCCACCACCGTCTGATGGGGGTCATACTTTTGGTACCAGTTGTGTCCATGCCCTTGTAATGTAGTTACAAATTGACTTACCTTCCTCTCTGGGGGCATTAATTACCTTTTTTCACCATAACAACTCACATTTTTACACATGCTCTACAACATCTTCCACACCCTTGTAATTAGGTAAGTGGAGCAACATCTCAAAACACCTGTTGATGGTGTTATGGACCTTTCCCACCAGATCTAGAACCTTCATTCCCTCCTTTGTTTCCTCCACTACCAAATCCACTAGATATGCTAGCTCCTATTCCTCCCGACCCACCTAACCCCTCCTCATCAGTAGGTAAGGGTCATAAATAATTTACACTCTTCATTCCCACCATTGCACTAAATTACGTGTTGACAATTTGCTATACCAAACCACTCCTAGATGTGTTTCCCATGCCACTTCCAAATGTGATACCCAAACTTTGTGAACCCACACCTTGCCAAAATTATGTGCCAAAAATATACCTCCAAACACCAGAAATATGTTCCGCACGGCCATAAATGGCTGTAATGTAAAATGATATATACCTGAAGCTATTTGTTCACCAACACTAATTAAACTAGAAGTACTTGTGTCAGATACTATAAAACTAAGCATTGGGGTTCGGTTTCCATTTGGGCTAAGATGCACATCTACGGATCTCCCTTCTCCATATGATGAGCTCTCACCAGAAGTTGAGGGGGTTTCTCTCTTGTTCTTTCCAAGATGGGGTAGCACAAACTTCTTAGGTCTTGCACTAATCTCAAATCCTTCCCACAACATCTACTTCTATAGGTCCATCACACTGGTAACTTCATGTTGTCTTGCCAACTCCCTTTCTTGAGATTCATTATAATTGAGTTGCCTCTCTTCACTCTCTTCCTCACCGGCAAGGTTTTCCATCTCCACCACACCGGATTCTGTGGCCCATGCCTAGTGAGAGTTTAGAAAGCCATAGGGAATGCTTCCAAAATCAATGTAATGATCAAGCACATAAGAATGATCCTTTCTGATCTTGCAAGAACTTGAACTCAGAACCTCCAAAAAAGAATAAGTTGTGATTGTGTACTCCAACGTGTAACTAGTCAACACATCTTTCCACCAGTGATCAATAACATGAGTCTAGGTTAGATCAGCATCCTGTATTCACTTATATTCCTCCCGGTCAAAAAAATGAGGTCAGTCGTACCAACTCATCCTTGATGCATATGTTGAGATCCATTCATACAACTCTACTAGTAAACAATAGAAGAATGTCTCATAGAGCTTAAGATCGAACCTATGAGAAAAATCATCCTCTATTCTTTTAATACAAGTCTCAACATTGTCTAAGGTTATATGCTCCATCATCACACATCATTCTCATAAAATATTCAAAAATAGGTCCTGAAATGGAACCAATATGTAGTCTTGTTTACATCTATCCTATAATCTTTTACTTAACCCCAAGCACACCGGCCTATCACCCAAGTGTTGGGCACTCACCCAAGAAATGCACAGTGCTGAGCCCTCCAATATGTCGGCTTCGTGAGAATGTTCATCCATTAATGGAGGAAAAGTTTTCAGAGAAAGAACACATGCATTTAATCTAATACAGATGTAGTGAATCTAGTTCTAAACATAAATTCTCCATGAGATTAACATAAACATAAAAATGCATAATGGAAACAAATCTGAACCATGAATAACATGAAATCACACTAGGGTTTAGTCCATAAACACAAATACACAAAACAAAGCTCCATATATTGATTAAATCCATTTATAGTAGCCATATTACATCAAACGGGGTCATCTCAGACCATATACATCATGAAATAACATTCCAACCCTACAAAACTACTCGAATAGAGATCCTAGCTATGCTTTCCCATTACAACCCTTGTTCAAACCTAAGCACATACATATATGCCTAGTAACAACATTCTTGCAGCACTTTGTTGCCTCTCCAACTCTCACTCTCTCATTCTCTCTCTCTCTCTCCTATTTTTATTTTGGACCCAAGCATTCCTTTAAATAGAATTTGGATCCACCACCATAGTTTCACCCATGAGCAGATCACATGCCAAGTGGAAGTGTGGTCCTCCATGATCAATCAAGTGTTTATGCCAGCTTGTAAAGGCCTCCACTAACTATAATGATCCTCCTGGGAATATTCCCTACATGGAATATTATTTTCTTGACCTCCAAGGCTCCAAGATGGAACCTTATCCATTCATCACACCTACTTGGGCCCTCATGTGTTTCTCCTATGATATCACCCTCAAAATGTGGATAGGTCCCCAAACCCCCTTCTACTTCTACGCGCTAACCTCCTCTCTTGCGCGCATTTCCTTGATATCCTTCTTACTTGCTTTCCTTGCACGTGCACGCTCCTTATTCCATGGGATTTAGTCAATTTAGGGCCCAACAACTTACTAAAAATTACCTTATATGTTGTACTTATAATATGTTGTTTGAATGAAAAATATTGAGCATGTTTCTTAAATAATTTGATGTCTTTTAAACATCCTAGATCAATTGTTTTCACATAAATGCTTTCTCTGCATACATTTATGGAGAGAAATGACTATAATTATCAAGTATAACACCTGACATATATGTTCTTAGAAAATGCATATTCATTGTCTGAGCATATGTTGTCTTGAAAAGTATTTGTAGAGGAAAATTTTGATTAAGGATTTACTCACCAATGTCAACATGTTTTTCAGTTAGTTGTACAAAACAAGATTTTAACCCTTTGCAATGTGAGAAAGGATACAATTAATAATTGGAACATAAGCAATATCCATAAAGATACTAAATAAAATTTTTCAAAGAGTTTGATAAATGTAATTATTCATACCCCTAGAAAGGGTAATAAATGTGTGGATTATCTTGCCAAATTAGGGGCTAAAGGTAGTAATTTTAAAGTGTGTGAGAGGGGAGATGATATCACCAATGTTATTAATCTCATTAAGAACATTAAGTACTGATGTTTCGATGGTTTTTTTCCCTCATTGGGATGTCATCCTTGTACTTATGGTTAACAAGACCCTTTGCATGTGTAGGATATATGGCGGGATTTGTATTAATTTTTCTCTTACGATTCATTTTGGCCATTGTTTCTTTTATTTTCAATATCAATCAAATAAAAACATGAGATGTGGAGGTTTGAGAATCGATCTCATGATCTATGGTTCCCTGAATGACAACACCTCCATGTGGTACATTCTTAAAAATTGGGGGGTTTAGGAATTGCATGTCAAAAATCACGGGGTTTGATCCTTATCTTCCATTGGAGTTTGGTCGAGCATGGAACAATGGCATCATGGTGATCCATGGCATAGAAATTTAGGTTTCAGAGGATTCGATAGTACAGTGACTAGAATGGATATGGAGGGATTAAATATATTCAAATAATACACCAGATGCAAGCATGAAATTGATACTTTCTTCTGCGGTAAAGAAATGGTTTACCTATTGGTAGACGATATAGCTAGATTCTGCATCCCTGATATTTAGAATATGGTTTTCCTCCACCTTATGAGGTACATTACTCTTGAAGTGAATTATAGAAAGATATTTACTCACCATCTTACTATGATTAATATGTTTAGGCATAAGATTTCTATGAGCCTTCCCTTTTTCTTGTTTATGTCACTCTCTACGTTGGTGCATGATTTTCAATAGGGAAATATTGATACCCCGATACACCATGGAATAATTATTTTTCTTTTTAAGAATGGTAAAATGGTGGTGGAAAAGGAATTAGAGCCTAAATCCATGGATTCAGATGAAAATTGTACTCTTGTGGACCATATGAACAAACTAAGGAGAAAGAAGAGTAATCTTTGTCTTGGGGATGCAGGTTCTCTAATTGATACGAAAGGGGAGTCATCTAAAGGGAAAGAGAGAGTAGAGTTGGGTTGGAATGTGGCTTTTGATAAAATTTCTCTCAGGGTGAGTCAAGTGGAAATGGATATGGAGGCCTTAGGAGAATTTGGAACGGATATGGGAAACAATTTCATGTATTGCATCGACACCTCTAAGAAAATTTTCATCACCCAAAACTCTATCAAGGTTGATATGGTAGAGATAAAAATCTACAAAATCCCTACATGGATATAATCCTAGTTAGCTATGGAAAATTTTACATGGATATAAGCCTTAATCAGCTATGGAAAATTTTGCATTGACAAAATTTTATAATTTCAAAGGGATCAAGGTGATAATGCATACCAATATTTTGCATGGAGAAGAAATCAAAAAAATTCCGAACTCGAGCACGCAATTTTTGACGCTTGTGGTGGTGGTGATATTCTTCTATTGATGAATAATCTTACACATTTAATAAGAGCATAGAAAGGAAAATGTTAAAAGTATAAACTCAAAACCTTCTACTTATAGTGATATGTAACTGAAAAATGCAATCGCGAATTTCATTGGTGTATGAATTTAAGAGGGCACACGTATGATTTTACATTTCTTTTCATTAAATGGCTAATGGCTGACAATAATTACATGCTCTAAAAGGTGCACATATTTCAAATGGCGCGTGTACTTTTAAATGGTGAATTTACATGGCTCGAATTAATGGCTAATTAATATTGAGGAAAACACAACATTAATTAGAATTTTGCCTAAGAAAATGGTTATCATTAATAATGCATTTGGTATTGTAAATCATTAATGTAATAATTTAATATTATAATTTTTGTACTGTAAATAAATCTTAGATATAAGTCAAGTACAAATAAAGACCTTAATTCTTTTGTTTTCACTTCGACGTGTGACTCTTGATGCCCATTTAGACATTTTTGTTGATTGTAGTCATAAAATTATTGAAAATATTTGTAATAAATGTCACACGTGAATTGCATATTTAATATTTAACCATCAATTATTAATATAGATTTATATATAAATTATAAAAATTTACATCAATATATATTAAAAATAATGAAATTTATACAAAATAATTGGTATAAATAAACACTATTTTGTATTTTTGAAGGGTAGTGTTGAAAAATTACCGTTACCCAAAAAAATTGACAGGTGAGTTATCACACTTAGCTATGTGAATCAAGACTCGCACTTAGTGGTGCGAATTAATACTCGCACCTAGAAGTGTGAGTCAATAATTTCACTTAGAAGTGTGAGTTGATACTTGTACTTAGTAGTGCTAGTCAAGACTCGTACTTAAAGTGTGAGTCAAGAGATGTGCAACTCAAGGATCACACTTAAATGTGCAACCAATCGCACTTGTAAGTGCGATCACTCACACTTATACACTACAACAAAAATTCTAAATGAAAATTCCATATTTTTTTATATAAATGTATATAAACATTGACGGTCACCTTTTAAACATGTGAGTCACATTTTCCAGTTCCATAACATATTTGAAAGTATGTTACGTCTAAACACAAATTATGTCTAAGAAACCATCAAATTTAACACCATTCAAGGAAGTTCAAGGAAGGGATTTTAAACATCAACGTTTAGTGATTTAAATAAGGTATGCATGAATAATTATATATGTATAATGATATTAAGATTGATATGTGGTATAAATGACAATGATCACTTATGCACTATCTTGAAGTTAGCGGTTGCTTGGCTTATGTAAGTTAGTGGTTACTTGGCTTATGTAAGTTAGTGGCCGCTTGGCTTATGTAAGTTAGCGGCCACCGTGCTTATGTAAGTTTATTACTACTTGGCTTATGTAAGTTAGCAACCGCTTGGGTTATGTAAGTGGGTGGCCATTGGGATTATGTGGAAAAGTGGAATCCAATAATAGCGTTATTGGAATCTAGAAATAGCGAAATTGGAGTCCAATAATAGGGAAATTGGAATCCAATAATAGTGAAATTGGAATCCAATAATAGAGAAATTGGAACTCGAATAAGTCCAATAATGACAATATTGGAATCCAATATTGCTACTAATGGAATCCAATCTAACCAAAAATGGAATCCAATATATGTAAAAAGGAGATGGATTTATTTAAATACTTGTAATACTAGAGTCCCAATTAATTGGAATATGTCCCGATTTAGTGAAATAAGCATTTAAACAATATTATGTTATATAGTTGTTGAGATATATTGTTATAACAATATATCTCATATGGTTAGTAGATAAGTTTTTGTTATGATTTGTTAGATCAAATCATTATAGGTAGGTTATTTTAGCAATCTCTTCGTATGTAGGAGTTTTCTTTCGTATAAATCAGATGATATTTATAAGCAGATTTGTTTAATTAATAAGGAGATTATTTATACAATTATGATTCTACTATTTGATTTGGTATCGGAGCGGGGCACATTGCTAAAGTTTGTGATGGTATTTTTCTTGATGTAACTATGACATGTTCTTCATTCGCTTCCACTAAAAGGAATATGTCAATCTATGGATTAACTCGCATGTGATCTACCCTATTATTTGGGCAATGCATGTTTCATTGGTGCATTGATTTAATTAGACATGATATATTATTTCCAAATGCACCAAGTAATCATTAAAAACTTCTTCCACATTTTCCATAGGTTTACCGTAGTTTAATGTACACTCTTGGTATACAATACTGTGGTTAGAAAATATATGTCAAAATTATAACATATTATCACATGCCGGATCGAGAAGATTAAACATTGTGTTGTGAAAAAATGCATTTGGTTGTAGTTTAAATCCTTCCATAAATATCTCTCTTTGTATTCTGATTGGTGGACATATTCACTCATGCCACAAGAAACTTATTTCTGATTTAAATGCATTCTATACTTCTACAATGTATTCTTACATATGCATATGCATAACAATCCTATATTTCGGCCACATCTCTATCAAGCACATTGGCTAATTGTCATTGTTCCACATCTTTGTGAGATCCATGGTCTCCATGATACATGGAAGATGAAAGTTAAATCCATGGTGGTTTAATTTTTTTAATTATCTAGCCACAACATCACCAAGGAACCTCTAGTCCCAAGAAGTCTACAAATAATGTTATATGCTCTCCGGGATTTTTCAAGAGTGAAGGTTGAGGTTTGAAATCAACTCTGTTATTAGTAGTGTCAATGGTTTGAGTTTTTTTATATAGTCTTGTAACTTTATACTCAATTTGTATAAGTCAATTTCATAGTTTGTGTCAATCGTTATTATAGAGTCCTCCTCAAATGTTTTAAATAGTCTCATTTTAAAAATATTGTTAAAAAAATTAAAAATATATATATTACATTAATCTAACACATTATCAAATTATCTAATGTTCATTGAGTCAAGTAAGTCACAATGGATAAATTAAGTCATATTAAAAAATTTGATGGAAAGGATTTTCAAACTTGGAAATTTCAAATAAAATTGTTATTTATTAACAAGGATTTGTGGGATATTGTTGATGGAAAAGAAAATAAACCAAAAGAAGTAGATGAAGCAGCTAAATGGGAGAGAAAAGATTGAAAAACTACAATGATTATTGGATTGGGTCTATTATATTCTTATTGGCATCATATACACTTAAAAATTCATCTCATACAATTTGGGAGACATTGAATAATTTTTTTGGATCACAAGCTAGAAGTGCAAATGCGATATCTTTGAAGCAGATATTGTTTGGCCTCAAGATGGAAGAAGGTGACAACATGGTGGGGCATATCAGTAATTTTCACTCTATTTGCAATCAATTAGATGGATTATGAATAGATTTTCCTAATGACGATGTTAAAGAAATATTACTTAATAACATGCCTCCAATCTATTTTAACATGGTCTTTACATTGAGTAAAATAAATATGAGTTTAGAAGAACTTATTTCTTCTCTGATAGATGAAGAAAATAGAATAATGAGTGTGGAACCAAAGGAAAAAGAAATGTATGGTAAGAAACAATATAAAATAAGATCTAAATATTCTTTCATACCTGGATCATCTTCTAAAGATTCAAGGAAGTGGCTCACTTGTTACTATTGTAGACAATCCGGTGAGTTGTCTTCAAATTGCAAGAAAAGAGGAAAAATATTACTTGATGGGAAACTACAAGATAATGCTATGGCCACTGATGAAGAAGTAGAACATGAAGAGGAAGTAAATCTGCTCATACCAAAAATCAAAGTGACGAATATTTTCTCTATTATATGTTTTTCTACTAGAGGACAGAGGCATAGGGGACTAGAGGTCAATCAATGACCTCTCGTCAAGTTTCTAACGATGGGGTCATTTCACCGATTTGGTGTCAAATGTGTGAAGTTTTTTTGTTTTCAGGTGTACTTTTCATATTTCTAATATGGTGTGAAAAATAAGAACATAATTTTTTTCCTATTCACTAGTAGATGTGGCTATTTCTACATTAGTTCGTGATGTAATAACATAGTGAAGAATAAATAGCAAAGAGAAATGTAGCATAATGAGTCTTGAAGAGGTTGAAAATTCAGATGTGTTCCTGTTCATACCTAGGTTTGTAGTTAGTCTTTGGACAATCATTTAAGGTTTTTCGATGTGTTCCCTAGAGTGACCGATTGATAAGCAGATGATTCTTGAGTTTGTTCCCATCCTCATCAATTAGATGTGTTCCCAAAAGTATATGTTTAATAGTAAGTTTATGTGTTTCTTCTTCTACCTTTAGTTCAAGTGTTGTACCAAGATCATGAGAAAGCATGGGCTACAAGCTACAGAGGAAGTGTGAAAGTTATTTTACTACCGTGTAAACATTAAGGGAGGAATGTTAGGAAATTAATGTTTACATTTTAGGTGTTAGTTAATATTTGATAGTAATACTGTTATAAACAATATTACGATATATAGTTGTTGAGATATATTGTTATAAAAATATATATCATATGGTTAGAAGATAATTTTATTGTTATGAGTTGTTAGATCAACTCATTTTAGGTAAGTTGTTTGATAAACCTCCTCATATGTAGGAGTTTTCTTTCCTATAAATCAGTATGATATTTGTAAGTGGATTTGTTCAATTAATAAGGAGATTATTTGTGCAATTATGATTATACCATTTGAATACATCATCTTCTATTCATTTCCGATCCATTTTGAAAAACTTCAAAGTTCATCATCACATTCAAACTATATATCTTCTCATACATCTAACACAGATCCAAGTTTTTCTGAGTTATCCTCTTGCATGATAAGATTTTTCATCAAGATCATCCATATTACCTAAAGACCTTAAGCTATTTTGATTCACTAGAACAATCCACTTTAGGCTTACATTGAGTAGGAGTCCTTTTAAGGAACCTATAGATGCATTCCAGACCTTTCATTTACTAAAACACTTCATCAATTGACTTCATAACATCATCATAGTCTCTTAGAAACCCTTTTTCATAGAAAAATGGGCACATGACCATCAATATGAGACACATAGTTTAAACCTCATCTTGAGAAAAGTGAATTCTTTTTCACTAATCATATGTTTTTTAAATATTATGAGAATCATGAAGAATAATGTACAACCTTTTCAATATCTCAGGTACTAATGCTCTAGCTAAGTTCACTGGATTTGTAATTTTTGACAATGTTTCTTTATCACAGTCATGGGTCCCATGAAATAAAATAGGTCTGGATGATATTTGACCATAAAATGTCCATAAGATACCTTAAATACATCCTTTTGAATCACTACAACTCTATGATCCCTCCATATACTACAAAAACTTCATCACATTCAATCATACCATTCTTCAACACGTATAAACCTTATACACACTTTTTTTTTAAGCTAAGTATCTTGTAGAAATATTTTTAGAGATCATTGTAACAACTTAAGTTTGTATATAATTCTTGAAACCTATCAATCCCTTTTATCTTTCATGTAATGACTGGATTCATGCTATTTTAGACTTTCAAGAGTGCACTTTGACAATTCTATTTCATATAACTCATTTCCTATAGTTCCTTTGTCAAATTTTATTTGGAATGTCTTGATATTACTTAACACCCTCATGATAGCTCATTCATCATCACCACATTCTTTCATTAAGTTTCTAAACATGAATCTCAATCATGTACTACTGGGTTTGATAGAAAACACTTCTTTCTTGGTATGAGTCTCATATAAAACATGTAGTAATTGTACTCTACCTAAAATGTATTGACATATCACCGAGTCACTATTTGAGCTCTTGAAGTGTCAAATAAGCACCTAAAAATTTGTACAAAAATCATTCACTTGACCACACAGTTTTTACACTTGAATCATGATACTTTCTTACTTTCACATATTTCTCTTGAGTTTTATTATCTCCCGAGATAATACTTCATAGACATATTGACATTGCATAGATACTTCAGATGTCTGTCCTTTACACTTATGAATATACATAGTTATCCTAGGTAATTCTCAGTCATTCTTTGACTATCATTTTTATTCGAGACTTGTACCCCTCATCGAGTCTCGAACATCTAGCATAGTTTGTATTTTTCATATGAATTTGATGATTGAATTTTGAGATGTATCAGTCTTACATACCTTTAAAATGGATTAGAGACACATTAGTAGACTTCATTGGTCATTAACATCTTTGGAGAAGGAGATAAGGTTTTATAAATCATACCCTTGTTTATAACCTTCACTACTATGATACAAGCATCTTGTATAATTCACAATCACTAGTAAATTTCTCAAAATTTCAGGAGGGCTATAACACATCATTCAGAAATATGATCTTTGATGCATGAGTTATATCCTTTTTTTGATGAAACCATTTCACAATATATACTTGTCATCATCTTTTGGATAAAAATTATAGTTTAAGAACCCCACATACTCTGTATACCTTATAGGAGAGATCACCAAGCTCCCCTTCCATAAATGCATGGATAAAAACCTCTTAAAACAAACGAGGAACATAATTATTCAATACTTGAATAACTATTTTCCTTTTTGTATATTTTTAGGTCTTTATAGCTCACTTGGCTTTGAATTCAAACATTTAGGTCTTCAAATTCATCTTACCAACTATACCACTCATACACACTGTTGAAAATATAGTCTAAAGGCAAAGAGACCTCAAGAAGTATATATTTTTCTCTTATGTCCAAAAATATTCATCACCACCATTATTATACCATTCCCAAAACACTTGAGTACTTACATGATGATATGGAATGATGTGAGGTATCTTCATACCTAAAAC
This sequence comes from Taxus wallichiana var. yunnanensis, assembly GCA_018340775.1. NCBI lineage: Eukaryota > Viridiplantae > Streptophyta > Pinopsida > Cupressales > Taxaceae > Taxus > Taxus wallichiana. Next base: position 308,994,803 of record CM031235.1, read on the forward strand.
CTTCTAGGTAGACTCTTAAAATCTTCAAGTTTTGTGCATGTCTTGGCCACTGATTACCTCTTTGAAATTATGTATTGATATAATCAATTGAACATGCTATCCATTTTAAAAAAGTTTCTTCAACCATATTGGAGAGATGAGGATATTTTTAGACCTCGTGATACAAACCCTGAGAATTTTTTTGACCTAGATAGACTCCTGGACAACTTATAACAACTTATGATTACACCAGATCTTCTAGAGACATTTTACAACCTCATAGGAAACATTTAGGCTTAAAGAAACATTTCATATATTCATACACATAATAATCTTGTGCATGCTCATGAAAAACACAACATACACCTTGACCGAGATTTGATTCTATAGCACACCATAGACTATAGACTCTTGATGACTGATTTTTATACTTACTCAACCTACTTAAAGAATATTTACATGAATTGACACTATTGACCTCAAATGAAACATCATCATGAATCAAGTACACAACAAGTGATCTAAAAATGATGATACACCATAGATATGCAACCATTTACTTGTAAACATAGTCATACTAAAAACTTCTCATAAACCATATGCACTTTCAAAATTGTTAAGAATATACACGTAGATTGTGACACATACATCAAGAGTTAAACAATACGAACGTACTCTCATTCTTGAGTTATCTCAAGCATTTTATTTCTTCTTGACAGAACAAACTCATACCTCCAAACCTTAGTCAACTATGCAATACTAGCTTTGAGAGATAATAGACGTGATACTTGTCATACACATCATGACCAATAAGTAATAAAACCATGAGCATACTGAATAACTTAAATAAACATACCTCAACATCATGAAGAAGACACACATACATTGATCAAGACAGTCCCCCCTCATTTCAAAACTTGTTTTTACCTATACACCTCTATGAAGCCTAATAGAGGCATATGTCACCATGGAGGAGCTTGATGAGAGACCTAAGTAGGTCTCAAGCCCTCTTCTTGTACCTTGACTATCTCATATTTATCTAATTTCTCATTTGTTGCAACAGATCCCTCCTTTAGCTCAGTCACATCCTTGGAGTATTCTTTTACACTTTGACTAGTCTCATCCTTCCTTTTGTATGTTTGATCTTGTGGCTTAGGTTTTTGTGAATCTTTCTTCAATTAACCTACATTACAAAACCTTGCAATGTGCCCTATCTAATGGCACCTAAAACATTCCACTTGCCTTTCTTTTCACTCATAATCTCTATGACTATATCCATTGCAAGCATAAAAATTCCCCTTGAAGGTTCTTACATACCTCTTTGTGCTTATTTTTACAATATTTTGTAAGATATCCCCCTTTTGGAAATGACAGCATTCAGCTCCATATCTTTGTCCTACCTTTTCCTCCTTGTCTTGACATTCTTCTTCCTTCTTTTCTTCATAATCTTTCTTTCCTTTTCCATCATCCTTCTTTTCAACCTTAGGACTGCAATAACTAGCCCTATGTCCATAATCACCACATTTATAATAGTTACCATGAAAAACACCATACCTATATGCACTTAGATGCTTGATAGGTGATATTCTAGGAGGTGGAAGCCTTGAACTTTCTCCCTTGCTTGGCTGCCTTCTTTCATTTGATCCTTGACTTGACTCTTCTTCATTATTTTTTGATTTGGATGAGCCCTCATTGAAGCCTAGGCCTATCCTATCACCACAGGCCTTTTTATTTTCCAACATCTTACTTAGATTTTCTGAAATTCCTTGAAAGGATAGTACCTTTCTTGTCATGGTTCCTAGATCTTTCTTCAAATCATCTATTTCTTTCCTCTTGATCTTCAGCTCATCTTGTGTCTCCTCAAGTTGCTTTGTTAGGACCTTGACTATTTCTTCTCTTTTAGCTTCATGTTTGAGACATTCTTCTCTCTTGGTCTTCAACTCAGCTTGAGCCTCCTCAAGTTGAGTTCTCAAAACCTTGACTACTTCTTCATGAGATGTAACCATCCTATCAACCTTATCACAATTCTTAGCTACCCATTGCTTTATCATGAAGGTATTACCCTCAATTATTTCCAATGATGGAGGTGCCATCTTGTCACCAAATATATCCCTCTATCTTATTAGGCTACTTCCAAGGGCCTGATATGATACCAATTATTGGAGGTGACAAGTACTGAGAAGGGGGCAGGTGAATCAATCCCCAATAAAACTTTATAGTTGTGCTTTAAAACCTAGCCACACAATCTCAAGTAGATCTCATCAAAGCATATAGTCTTCTCAATGAAATATACACAATGCAAGAACCAAAATGATAAACATATAAATCCACTTATATTGATGATAAAATCATATCCACACACATATGTAAATATTCAGATCAGATCACAAGAGTAATTCCTTTAACAAAGATCAACAAGATGCACTAAAGATGTATCAAGATGAGAAATATAGTCATATGAATATCCAAGAAGATATAATTATTCCAAAAGTGAATACAACTCAATATCAGATCTGAATACACCTTAGAAACCTGAAAAATACATCAACATTCTATGGAGATAGCATCCAAATACAAGCACCAAAATTTTCCCTCCTTCTCCAACTCGCTCTTAAGGAAACAACACCAACATTCACTTTCTCAAATTCTCCTCATGAAAACTCAACCAGAAGTTGTCCTAGAATGATATTCTAGGTGTTTTTGGCTAGGCCCAAATGGTTTTTCTTTTCAAAAAAATGGTTCTTCAAAATAATATAAAAGATGTTTTTCAAAAGCTTGAACCATTATCAAAAAATCCATTCTATACCCTTTGCTTAATTAAAATTCAAAGGATTTAGTTTTACCTCCACTTCAAGACCATTACAACCTAAAATAATCACTTTAACATTCAAAATTGACCCATATAGGATGGCCTAGAAAAATACTTCATCCATGCACAAAAATCCTTGCATTGGGATGACAACAATATCCTAATCCTCAAACTATTTTTTTCACTCTAAAAATAATCACAAATGTTTACAATAACATTTAAACATCATATATGGTCACAATTTAGATCATCCAATTAAACTATTTTGTTTACTGAGAGCCTAGTGTTCTTTGTTCTTCTAGAAATAGTTCTTTCCTTCAACCTTCATCACCCCGGAAACTTCATCTGATCACAAAATAAACTATGCTAAATAAAACATGCCATGTGGCCACTAAAAATAAATATAATAAATTTTAGAACACTTCTAATAAATTTATAATTCATAAAATATACTTAAATTTAAACCACAACAACTTTTTCCTTCACCAAAACAACCTGCTAAAAAATCTATTTCCAAAATTTATCTCCTAAAATAATTTCTAAATGTATTAAAAACCTATAAATGGATTCATTGGATTCCCAATTAATTTATATTAACATTACAGGTTATAGGATTCATCAACCAACCAATCTCATGCTTCAAATAACATCAAATTTTTACCAAAATAGATCCTTGTCGTAAACTACCTAAATCCTTATTTCTCAATTAATGACCTAGAATCCTTATCATATGACCTCATCATGAGGAAAACCATATATAAATATAAATATATCTGAATCTAATTTCCAACACAACTTTAATCATATCAAAATTTCACCTGCAGAGCTCAAGCTATAGCCATTTTACTAAACCGTACTATTTGAGATCCTAAAACGGCCCTTTGACCAAGCAACCTATTTTGACCTCAAAATACCATGAAACTACATAAAAATTCCTATAACCTCCATGAACATTAAATAAAACTCTCAATCATCATATGCCATCAATTTTGTATGCTACTCCTTTGGACCATCTTGTCCTAAATCTCTTTCCCAGAAACTACTATTTTTAGGTGGGGTACACATACCATCATGACCTCAACCATACATTAATTTAAATCATAAAAATTACTCTAAAATATATAATCATAAAATTTATACTTGAAATCAAAACTAGGTCAGTATACTTCATTTTCTCCAAACTGCTCCTAACTAGTGTTTAACTAGGGTTTTAGACCTCTTTACCTTCTTAACATTCATTCATAAAATTGTGCTGATAAAATGACCTAATTATTTTTGTGAAACCTTATAAAATCACCTTATAAGCATCCATGAAATCCACAATGTCCCATGAAAATCACATCATTCATGATGAGCATTTGAAGTTGCACTTCGAGTTGGAAATGCACTAGATTTTGACTTTACTTCACCAAAACAGTCATATCTTGTCAAATTCACATCATGGGAAAGTGAAATTGTTATGAGAGACCTATGAGTCATCCCTATAACATATCCAATCATAATAACATAAATTACATTTCTCAATCGCTCCAATCATCAAGATTCAACCATGCATGCATGTTAGATCCTCACTATAACAACTAGGGCCAACTGAAATAATGAAAGAAATGAGCACAAAACCTCTATAAATTACCCAAAAATACCTCATAAACCATTATATACCTGATATCATGAATTATGTATCTCAAATTGATCCAATCCACTTTGTCACACCTCATAACTTCTCTACCCGCTCCCCAATGAGCACATGTAACATGGATAAACACCTATACCTACACCATGCCACTATTGTGAGTGCTCAAGCACTATAACAACATGCTATAAAACATGTCAACATGCTTCCCAAACATCCAATAATCTCACACTATCAAGCTACACCTCCGAGGAACCTATATGGGCATGCTAGTGAAAGCATACTTCATTGAATCCAACTAAAGAAACTGATAAACATATGAACCATCATGTTAGCACCATATAAAACATCATGACATCACCATAATCCATTCAATTTTTCATTAAGGTGGTTTTGCATGAATGAAAAAAACCTATTAGGACATCATTCCAATAGGATTGTTATAGGATTGTAAGGGGTATCGGAGGTTGTCAAACTAACTAGCCGAATAAAATATCAAAGGTAAAGGGTAGCTAAAGTATTTAAATACAATATTGTCTATTCTAGGAATGTAAAGGGTATCTAAAATATTGAACTACGAGCCTTTCTAATTTATTGATGTAAGGGGTATCTAAAGTATTGTACTACCATCATATCTAATCTAGGATTATAATTGAGTATTGTAAAAATATAATGACAAGAAATTAAAATGTAAAAATGTAAAAATAAGGATAAAGGTATGGGGAAAGTGGATTAGGTTAAAAGAGGCATATGAGATAATTGTAATCACCCTCAATAACATCATTAACTTATCGTTGGATGCCATAATGCATATAAATAATAGTGTACATGATGTCTTTGAGGAAACATGAGATCTTTTATGGATCTAAAGACACGTAGATACCATAGATTATTCCACCTATTGGAGCTCAAAATTACACCTTGCTCTGAATCATGGAAGATTAATTTTTTGAGGCAACATGGGACTGTCTCCAAGTGTGGGACTTGCGGCTTGAGATAGACCTCTGGAGAAGTCCAGATTCCTCTATTATATGGATTGGGAAAATACATAGAACACAACCTAATATAATACTAAAACTACTCCTATAGATAATCCTACACTAACATTTCCAAGGGACCAGGGAGAGAGATGTAAGAAATAAGAAAACTAAGCTAAAAGGGGTGGTGATAGCACCAAAAAGAAGGTGGAACTCCTCTTACTCCTAGTGACACATGTACAAGTTTGCAAATAGGAAGATCATTAAGATGCACATGGTTCTAATGTAAGTAGATAAAATAATACAAAATATGTAAGAGGGCAGAGATATTCACACCAAATACAAATTATTCAAAGGAAAGAGAGAAACCACACTTACATTAATCGATCCTTTATATTTTATATTCTGATATGAGGTAAGAAAATATCCTTTTGTGAGCTACAAAGTTCCAATGCATGAAATTTTAAGTTTCACAGAGAAAATCCTGAAAATTGCTAAGCAAGAAAATGGGAGAATAACCCCTTCAATGTGTTTAAACACTTGTATTTATGTAACTCGTGGATAGGAGAAAGAGAAAAAGGAGAAATAAAAAGGACCACCATGTTGGAGTTCTATACCTTTGAAAACATGTTGGAGAATCATGGGTAGCGTGATTTCTTGCAATGATTGCTTGTAGCACGCAGACATGGGTGCCCTTAGAAGAAAGATAACAACTACCACACAATGCCTTGATTATATCACACACGATCGCACCATGCGAGAGGATGTCATACTTCAATAAATTTTAGTAGTTATGATGGTTGGTTCTCTAGTTCAGAAATTGACATGGCTTTGAGACCTTTTTTAACATTTCTTTTGTTAAGACCTATATGTACTTTCATTTGTGTTCAAAACCTATGGAAGACTATCACCTTTTCTAGTAGATTTCACTATTTTTCTTTACATTTATTCCCTTTTATGAACCTTCACAACTTTTCAATACTTGATTTGACATGTGTAAATTGTTTGTAACACGCATGAAGGCCTAATTTTTCAATCTATAGAATTTGAGCCAACAACCCTTTCCTTATTCTATGGATTTTGAGGTCTTTAGAATGCTTTAATATTAAAAAACCCATGAAAAATAAGTTAGTGTTCTGTGGATTTCAAAATTAGTCACTCATATTTTTTTCTCCTTTTTCATGCGTCTCCTCAATTTTTTTCTCCATGCATCACATATTATTCCAAGTGGAACCCATCATTTGTTTCACGTGAATTGACCAACTCTACGAACTCCATTTTTTCCCAGCCGTGAAGCACTAACTCGCTTCCCATGTTTCTTCTCTATGGATTTTATCCTTAGTTGATTTATAATTTCCATGTGAGTAAGTAATCCCAAGGTGCTCTAATTTTCCTTTTGCATAAGAGTACTAATTTCCTTAGTTCCACAAACTTCTAAAAGACTCCATGAAACACTGAATCTGCTAGAGCCCGCATAATTCAAATAATTCTCATTCCTTTGTTATGTGGGTTAGGAGAACCCATGGAACACTTGATTCTTACATTCCATGGAATAACGAACTAGTCTTTTGGTTTTTACTTGAGATAAAACACGTATAACTCCATTTCTAATAAGTTATTCAAAAACACATAGGGTGTATTTCTCGAAAATAGTTAGGAAATCTACCTGCTAGATGCTTAAGACTTGTATCCTTGACCCATATATTGGGCATGGATTCAAGCATAATCTTGGAAACTAATATCACCCTTTAAAACTTGTCTTTTAGATGTATTAGAACATAGAAATTCTCTGAAACTACTCAAAATACTTGATAACGCTATAAATGTTTATCGAGATGACCCCCATATGTCAAAGAAGGGTCTTCCAAAACCTATGTACAAAAGGGAAACATGGAGAGATTGCATATGAACTTATCACAAAAAATATGATCACCAAAAGTATTGTGGAAAATGCAATCAATCGGTGATCAATACATAAAAATAAGTGTTAGAAATTGTGTCATTATGTTGTTGTCATTGATGTTAAAGGTATTATTGAGTGCAAAGGGTTTCTAGGTGGCCTAAGAGTCATGATGAGGTGTCATCCATAAAACCAAGTGAAATTTGATTGGTAGTGAGGAGTGATGATGAGTTATATGGTTGAAGTAACATGATTTCTTGGTGCATTAATATAGTTTGGTTTATAGGTCAAGCTATTATGGACCTGTGTGTGAGCTCCAAATGTAGTTCAATGTTTTTATGGTGTCCAACATGTTCAAGAAGATGTGTCACATGTGTAAGAGGGTGTGCATGATGGTTAACATTCCAGGTATGTGTTTGACACTAGTCATTATGGGCCTAGTGCATGATGATGGTATGGTAGCATGTGGTATGAGGAAGAAGAGTATAATGTGAGCATGTGATGTTTGTTGTGAGGATGCATAACACATGTGGAAGGAATATCAAGTCATAAATCAGGTTTTAATTTAATTTTTAAGGTCATTTTGAGGAAAAGAATTGAATACGAGGCTAGTAGGCATGGTGGAAGTGTTTATAGGTGATGGTTGACGTGTTACAATGTGATTTTCTCAAAACTGGTTCTTGAGACCTAGTTACTAGTTTGAACATTTTCGAGAGATGAAAGTGTTATGGAGCCTTATGCCTTTATTTTCTGATTGGTGTTAGTTTTATGGATAGAATAAATTGAGATATTTTGAGTGATGTGTCATTTTTTCCTTTATGAATAATTTTGGTATGCTTAGAGTTTCTCGACCTCATAGGATGATTTTTAGGTGCTGAGACCTAGTTGGTGGTTGTTGCTTCTTAGTGTGTTCCATGGTGAAGATGGTTATTGGAGGATTTATTTATCTTTTTTATGGTGTCTAGAGGATGTTTCTAATTTTTGAAGAGATTTTGGAGATTTTGTGGTATTTCTTCCTTTGTTTTCAGTTCATATTTTGACCGTTGGGTGTAAAGATAGTGTTTTAGGCCTAGTTGCACATGTTTTGGCTTGTAAGGATAATGTTGACCTTTAAGGTATATTTATATGATTTATATGAGAGTTTAGAATTAAATTTTATATTGATATGACTGATCATAATGGTCTTATCCAACATGTGGTTGTTTAGGAGGCGAGTCATGTATAAATTTGAAGTGTGATTACTCATTTGAGATAGTGTTGATGATATAGGTTTGATCGACCTAAAGGAGAGTGTGTGAGAGGTGTGAAGGGATCTAGAGAATAGAAAATAAAATGATGAGAATATGAGGAGGCAAGTGAATAAGAGCTATAAGATCATATGAACTAATATGTGCATATAGGTGCAAGTTTGAGTGAGGTACGAGAAGGCATTGTTTGAGAGATTATTTAGTGGAAGGAACTGAAAAAGTGATCACAATCAATTCTTGGAGTAAAAATTTATTAAGTGATCTTCAAATTTAGGTGGTTGAATTGGTTCTTGGTCATTTTAGGGGGTTGTATCCTCCTTGTAGAGTTAGTAATCTACTAAATTAGGGGTTAGTGATCATTATAGGGTTGGTTCCCTACTAACCTATGGGTTGGTTCTCCTTGAGGGGTTGATGCCTCACTAAAAAAATCCTTTTTTTTGTGTAATATATGTAGATTTTTAGTGGTTTTTATTCCCCTTGAGGGTTTCCCACTTTATATCTTGTGTTCATGTGTTCTATCTTTCTTCATGTTCTTGTGTATCATTATATCAAACTTAATAAGATCACATTGGTTTATGAATGTTGAATGGATGTTTTAAATGATGTGTGCATGATACATTAAATGAAGTAAAAATTTAATAGACTGATTCACCCTCCAAGTCATTATGTTTCCAACAAAAAGGAGGGAACTGTATTTCTAAGAATCAACACATGACTTTAGGATACACTTGCCTCCCGAGGTTATGCCACAACAACCAATAAAATATGGAAAGATTGGTATGGAATGGATAACTAGGGAGAATAGGAAAAATATATGAAAATGGATGAAAGGGGATATTAAGGAAAACAAATGTATGGTACGGTAACTATGGTAATGTACTCATCTAGGGAAATGAAATCCTATCTAACATGTGTGAGTGAATCAGTCAAGGAGAATGGTTGCTCAAATGTTTCGATCAATATTAGAATTCAAAAATATTGCTTAAATTGGTTGTGGGACAATGGGAATCATCTTGTGTCTCTGCATAGAAATATCCATATAATTTCATATAGGTGTGAAAAGAGACGTGTGGGATGGAAGAATATATGGATCAAAAAATATAATCTCAACTAGGGTGATTGTGACATAACTCGTAAGCTCTATCTTATTTTACGTTCAAAACCATCAAATATGAGATAATGATGGGTGGAACTGGGGTGGTCTGAAAAATGAGGTGTCTGAGGCCTTGGTCAATATCTGTCAATTGTGCAGTTATGTTTGGTTGAGGCACTCTTAGGTCACACACTAAATCTCTCGGTTACCCAGGGCCTTGGATATTCATGTGGATATATCAGCAAACAACTTAAAGAAATATACAAACACACAAATAATTTGTAAGAGGCAAGGTCAAATTCAAGTAACCTAGACCACTAAGGAAACGTAGGGAGTTGTGTTAATTTCCATCTAATTAACTCTATGTGCCTAAATTAACAAATAAAAGCAAGAAGATTTAAATTAAATCAATTTGATTACTCTCCTTGAATCTAATTAAATCTATGTGTAGCTAATTAATCTAACAAATGAAATCTAATTAATTAAACAAAGAAATGTAAACTAATCTATTTTTTTTTGTGCTTTTTCAATGATTTTTAACAAAAGGGAATAAAACAAATAAAAGAAAACTAATTACCTTAGTATAATGTTTTTGTATTTTTTGTTTACTAGAAATAAATAAAATGTGCATAGACAATACAACTTATTCTAATTAAATGGAATTTCCTCTATTCTAATGCAAATGAATCTAAACAGTGAAATAGATGGATGTGGATACTTCCCATTACAGAGGACTTAATCTAATCTAAATCAAATAAATAACTTTTCTAATTTTTATATATGGATATTGCTTCTTCTGGCTCTACCTCAGAATCACGGGAAGAATAAAATGCTTCTTAGAAGTAACTATTCCCCTGAAGTTTCCACGGTAAAACAAAAGCTTTATAATGAAGAAATATAAAAATATAAGTAAATAAAATGTGAAGAATTAACAACATGTTGTGGTAAGAACCTCCTCCAAATTATTCCCAGGGAAATCCACAGGGATGAGCTGAGAAGAAATCCTCAATTGAATCTTTGTAAATGAAATCTACTAAAATGCTACTATAATTGTACCTTTCTAAACAAATGTATTTTAACAGATTGTAACTTTAAATCTATTTGAATAAATATTGAATGACACCCGCAACCTATAAATGTTGTACAAAGAAAAATATAACATTGGAAATGCTTTTTGATATCCCCACAACTTCTTTTCTTATGTCTATCCAAACATTTCCAGGGATCATTGCTCGAAGTATGCAGAAAGAATGGGAGAGTGTTGGAGCTAGCTAGTTTACATGTAGTCTAGTAGAAATGCAATAAAGAGAGAAAAAATGAAAAATAATTGGTTTGCTTATGTACTTCTTGGCAGGATTCTGACCACATAAAAATTCAATTCCAAAACAAGAAACTCCAACCAATGCTTCAGAAAGTATCCTTGTTCTTATAGAAAAATGGTAGAGAAATGGTCTAACCCACTTTGTAGTTAGACGCACCCAAAATTACACGTGCTACATTGCCAAAAAAACGGTTATAAAAGTCCCCAATGATGATTCAAAATCCTTTCAAGATGGTGTTCGAGATCCAAAAACCCATTTGTAGTATATATTTGTAGCCTAGATAGCCTTACTTAACTTTTCCTTGCATTTTCCATCTCCTGTTACTTATTGTGGTTGTTTTGGCCTTCAGTTGCTAGGACCACTACCCTACGTGGTCGGTGGTCCCGAAACTTCTTCTCTGCGGGCGGTGATCCCGATCAATTTTTCTAGAATCTTCATGCATAAAATTGCATGCGACATTTCACTTAAGTTTTCTTTTGAGTGCATCGAGTGAGCTAAATTTTCTAAAAATATCTTCATTTTCTTGGTTCTCCTTGTTCCTTCTATTTTTAAATAGATTTAATGAGTGGAACTACCTCTTCATTACCTTGTGTATGAAGTAACCTTCTATCCTTCATTCTTATATATTCCATGCTTGTATTCAAGCAAAGGGCCGAGAATTTTGTGTATCTTGCATTGTTATACTACCACAATCTTGATAACAATTTCATAGCCAAGCTCGATCTCTTGTGATATCTCTCTTCTACTTGCATTACATCCAGACTACCATCAAGCTACCATTTCTCAAGTATCATCATCCTACTATTGTTTTTACATTCCCAATCTCTTGGACTCACATGAACACTTGGAGAAAGAAAGGAAAAACTGAGGGGACAAATTACTACACAACTAGATTTACCTATGTTCTGTGAATTCCAGGTTGGATTTTTTGTTTGATTTCCTTCATTCTTACAATTTATCATTATTACATCATATCAAATAGAGTAGAAATCAATTTCCTTTCATTTACAAGTAATTAGTTAATTTCCAAGAGGGTTTGAATCTTTCATAGCAACTCCTGTGATGGATCCTTTTCTTCCTATCCCTATGGATCTGAAGGAGAAAATATCTATAGGAGGTTGTCTACATATCATAAATCATTTGGAAAAGTTCTTGTTTTAAGTTAGTTTAGTTTCCATACACTCAGCATAGGTGAATGACCACACCGGGTTATCTCAATTATGTATTTTTAATGTAGAAGTAAATTTAATTATTTATAATGGAAGCAAATTGTTGTTTGTGATTGTAATATTTCAATTTTGTGACTTGTTTAGATTAGTTTCCTTTCAGTAGTAGCATATATTGTTAATTTCATTCAGCTTACATGGAAACTTCAAAATAGATCAACACTTAGATTCAAGTTAGGCAAACAAACCATAGGGAATTTACGCTACCCGTTCATAGCCTCTAAATCTTCCCTTTATCAACTCGGCTACCAGGAGATCACACTACTAGATCTTAGTCTCTGATCCTCCTATAGTTATCCACACACATTCAAAATTGGATGCTATGGCATGACCTCATGGGGGTTGAGTGCGGTTGAAGGTCACATGTTCATTTTCATCCGTATAAATTGGTGAACCCGACGTGAAGGATTAATTCCTTCTTGTTTCCTTTTCTTTCATTGTTATTACATCACCTCTCCATTTCTTCCCCTATTTTGGTAGGTATTTTATACTTTCTAAAATATGTCTAGAAGAGAGTTTGGTGGGCCATTTGGCTCTGATAGATATTACACCAACGTGCAACCACAACAGTCCCCTTCTCTTTCAAGATGGGGAGATAATTACACAAGCAATGTCCAAACCTCCCCTAGTTACACTTCAAACCCCATTAGCTATGTAAGGATGGAGGAGGTTGATCAACCATTAGACATGCAATATGGTCAACCCAATGCAAACCATGTTGTTATCATAAATGGAACAGGTTCTTACCATAGAGTCTTGTCAAGACCTCACATTGCCATGCAATCAACAGAGGATGATCTATTTGCATGAATAGCTAATCACCTTCATCGATACATGAGTCTTTGGATATAATGAAGGAAAAATCCTCTCATATTTTGAATACCTATCCCAAGATTCATACTTCTGAGGAATACAAGAATTATAACATTGAAAAATTCATGACGGGGTGTCATGAGCCTGCTCAATCAAACCCTATGCCACAGGCACCCCAAAAAGGGACTCAATACTCTCCCAACAATCTCATTTCCACTTTAGTGGGGAGGATTAGAGAACTATAAAGTTTCTAGAATTCACAACCAACACACATAGTAGGGAAAAAAATAGGGTATCCAGTTGATAATAAAGGATACATTCCTTCTAATGAGAAACCAAAACAATATCATGTACAACAAGGTTATCCAGATCATTCAAATCCATGTGATCTTCTCACAGGGTTAGACACACTGGGTATGGGTCCTCATCCTTCTCAAGATTATCCTACGTAAGGGCTTTCTAGAAGTGTGTTCTTGAAAGCCACCACAACAAGTGATGTGACATTCCCTAGTTTTACGCCTGTTAGTCCATATCCTAGAGCTATCCCACCTTATATGCATATGTATTCAAAAAATCCCTAGATGGACCCATATATCATTCCTACTCTCTACATGCCATATAAAGGGACCACATACGTTCTCTTCAATGCTTATAGTGTAGCTTATCTAACTTCTCCTCCTCCACCTCCTTATAAAGGATCTTCAATGGTGGAATCTTACACAATGGGTACATGCACCGAGTACTTAAAGGAACCTCTTGACTTCATCATACTTGGTGTCATGATTCCATGCCCATTTTCGAATCTTCCAAAATTTAATAGATAAGGAGACCCGAATGCTCATATCAAGGCCTATGCTACCGCTATCGTGGGAATTGCTTCCTTGGGATGTTGTAGTGGATAAGATCTTTCCAAATACTCTCGAAGGAATCACATTTGGATTGGTAATACTACATTCGAGAAGATTCTATACACTCCTTTAAACAACTTGTTTCCAAGTTCATCAAAGCATTTGACATGAACAAGTTGTTGCATATACAGGGATTAGGGAGTTCCTTCATATTAGACAGGAGAAAAATGAATCTGCCACTCATTTCATCTAGAGATGGCACCAAGTTCTCTATTCCTTTACAAGTGCACCCAACATGGACCAGATGGAACTTTCGATCTTTTCCTTCACTTGCTCAATCGAGAGACTAAGGAAGAGGTCCAAAAGTTTCCTTTCTGTAGTTATGAGGAAGTTTTGGAAGGTGCGCTTGGATTGACCAAGCCTCTATAGATAGTGGGCATAAGACATATGGTCCCAATGGGAAATTGGTATCCCCAAATAAAAATAATACAAATTATCACAATAATGGTGCTAACAACCAAGAACCTATGGGTGTGAATCGCAATCATGGTGCTACCTTGATCAAGACAAGAATGTTGGTTTTCCAAACGACAAAGAATAATAAAAATAACAACTCGGGAAATCAAAGAGGCCCTAACACTGTGTCTTTTGTCAACACAGTTGATGTAAATCATCCACTGCAAAACAAAATCAAACCCAAAGCTCAAAATAGTATCAAAACTCTAATAAGGGGCAACGAATCATGGTTATAATAATAAATTTCAAAATTACAACCAAAGTTATAATCAACAACAAGATGCTTATAAAATTCGAATATATTAAGACCCTAAACTATATTGTGGTTTCCATAAGGTTCAAGGTCATGATGATAGGACTTTCCGTGATTGCAACAAGTTTCTGAAAAGACTTCCCAAACACCAAAGGAAACTCTTTATAGATATGTTCCTAGTAAATCCCGAAACAAACTCACAATCTGACTATACATGACCTGTAGCTCCTTAGAACACTAATGTGAGCATATCTCGAGATCCACTCCCTACAAATCCTAAAAATTTCAAGGTGAATTCACAAAACACAAACAAAGGCATTCCTATAGGAACTAATGACCATGAAGCCTCAACTTCCAATAACTCTCGAGTCTCTCCTAACCTTGGTTCAAACAACAACACAAAAATCTTGGGATTAGTTGAACTATAAGTTGAGTGTGAAATTAATGCAACAACCCGGATGAAGGAGTATGCTTCACAACCCCTACCCGATCTTTCCTTCCCACAGAAAGCATTCCTACAATCGCTAAACCAAGGTAGGAGCCTAAAACTTAATATCATATTTGAACAAGACCTTTTCTCACATTTCATTTCTAGATTTGTTGAAGAATTCACCTATGCATTGGTGTACATTGCTCAATGCACTAGGTATTGGTCATTTAATCCATGTTATACCACCTCCTAGCACTCAAATAAATCATATTGAATTTTACATAC
The DNA here is from genome assembly GCA_018340775.1 of Taxus wallichiana var. yunnanensis. Lineage (NCBI taxonomy): Eukaryota > Viridiplantae > Streptophyta > Pinopsida > Cupressales > Taxaceae > Taxus > Taxus wallichiana. The sequence continues at coordinate 309,010,134 of CM031235.1, forward strand.
ATCCTCCAGGACAAAATGATAGGGATACTTTTTTTTTATATAGACAAGATGTCATCTGACACTAAAATTTCTCGAAGAGGTGATCTTGCCTTATTTTTACAAGTCTGGGTTTATAACAATTACATTAAGAGATCTCGTGATCGATGACAGGGCTTCAGTAAATGTGGTTCCTTTCTATTTCTTGCAAGTTAGGATATGGAGAGAAAATTGTTCCTCTACAAGAAACACGTTACGGTGGTACGATAGTCTTAAAGCGACCTTGATTGGAACCATAGTAATTTTAGTCACACTTGGTCCAAAAAGATCTTGATAGAGTTTTACATTATGGACAAGGAAACAAGTTATAACATGATCATGGGAGACCTTGGATTCATTAGATGAAGGCTATCCCCTCTACCCTCGTTCCAAGAGATTAGATTCCTCCATTTGGGGAAGGTCTTCATTATTCAAGGGGATTCTAAGCCCTTCGATATACACTTATAAAACTTCAAGAAGAAAAAAAAGGAGTCCATACCGAGTATGATATTCCTATAAATCAATTGAATAAACCACCTCCAACAAAAGAGTTACACCTGGTCACCTCGAACGTTCCAAAGGTTGAAGTCATTGACCCAAAAACATTTGAGGTGGAAAAAATAGATAAGGGTAAATCAATATCTATGGAAATAGTGTCAACTAAGACCACAACAGAATTATGAAACTCTTAGAGAGTGATGATCCAATCTTCCTCCCATTTGAACCACAAGGGATGGGTATTCTTCTTGGTTTAGCATCTCTTCCATCCGATGACCTAGGTCTAGGAGTAAACATGATAGAATTAACAAATGAAGAAGGGCAATTTGAGATTGAAATGATGCCCATCAAAACCATCTCTAGAGGGTTTTCTATTATAAACCTCGCCAACCCATGTGCATTTCAAACTAAGATTTTCATATCCATAGGGCAAGGCCTCATCATTCAACAAGAGTCACAAGTAAACACAATGCTCTATATAGAAAATAAGGTTGAGTAGCATGGTCATGCTCACCCACACACCATCTCTTGAGAACATGATAACAAGGTGTGAATGCCTCTTTTAGACAAATGTTTTTAGTGATTGGACATATACACTTCTGGGAAAGGGTTGTAAGTCTAAACTTAGAATGGTAGGCCCTTTTCAAGAGAATGGAAATGTTTAGGATCATGGTTCCCACTGTAGTCTTAGGGAAAATAATTTGATATTTGTCAACTTTCTTCACCTTAGCTATCATGACATGAAGATTCACATACATTTCCATATGTACATTACTACATCTGCATTGCATTTTCATCTGTCCATTCATTTTGTAAAATTTGTGATCAAGGATCTTATTCTTATGGCAACTCCTAAAAACTTCTTAAAATATTGGAAAACATTTAGATTATATCTCTTCCAATCTTCATAGTATCGAAATTATATCTAAATCATCTCATCGGTTCAAGCAAGATAAGACAAAGTTTTGACCGTGATCATACCATGGCCTACATACTTGGTACTTGCTTATAGTTTCTTTCTAGGTTAGGTGTCTTTGCCTATAGTCTGTTTCTAAGAAGCTCCATGGTGTCACATCTATACCATGAAAATATCTTTGGAAATAAGAAAATACTAAATTTTTGTCTAGATAAGTAATTCAAATGCAAATCCACAAAGAATTTTATTTTTACACATTTCTTTGCCCTACCAACCTTTGGTGTTGAACTGTTTCTCTTACTAGTGACGTAAGGTTGGGAAGGAGTGAAATTCCCTTAGTCGCCTATTCCTTGTCTTTGGTGATGATCCCATGCTTCCTCCTGTAGCATGGGGTAAGGAGTATGGGGTATCGTTTATAAACCTGAAAGTTATAAATAATTCTCTCAAAAAATTTGAGTTCATAAGTCAAAAACAATGTGAGTTAGATGTCCAAAATTCCAAAAGAGTCTAAAACCTTGAAACCAGATTTTGTCAATCAAGTAGCCATCTACGGATCTAAGTCTGGATGAACTAGAAAGTAATTCACATATTAAACTATGAAGAAAACTTGAGTAGAGTGAGGTTGTAGTGTCTAAATTTGGTCTTGCCAAATCCTTTTCTTTCTCTCATCATTACCATTCGACAAATTTCATAACTTGTGCCCTTTTTGGCTCTTAGTGTTGAGCCCTCACATCTTACTGGTTGCGTGGAGATAGAAGTGGGGAAAGTTCATTCACTTAACATATCACTCTCTCACCACGTTTTGCCAAGACAATATGAAGTATCAAAAGTTGCTTACAAAAACTAAAGTTCAACATCACAATGTGATTACATTCTCATATATCAGCATTGCAAAATTAAATAAAAAAAAGATAAATCATTCTATTATCATTCATATCCATTGCATACATTCTCAAAGCATAGAAAATCAGAAATTCTAAACATCTAAGAGTACATACATGAATCAAATCATCAATGTAAGCTAACTCTATGTAAGGAATAACCAAGCAAAAAAGAGATGTCTATACATATCATGGTGTGTCATAGTTTTGTACGATGTCATCGCACACTAGGTCTAGTCAAAACACTCACAATGAGCATGAAATACCAAAAACATAATATATGCCTCACAAAATGGAAATTAAGCAATAAAGGCACTTTGCCTATCTGCCTCTTTGAGGTCCCTTATGACTACTCTAGTTACGAATTTAGAGGAGTTCTTGAAATTATTGAAATAGCAAAGGGCCAAGCCTAATGTAAAATACCATTCCCTAATCCATTCCAATTCAACCATACTCAAAAATGATAAATGGTCACTATGGGTTCAAAGCTCAAAATCACCAAGTCAGTATGCACAAATGAATTTGAAAATGAGTTTCCTTAGATATATATGTTGTTCTAACTTCATTTTGAGTGTATGTGTTCACAGAGCTAGAGCGTTGGCACATGTATATTTCTATATCCCTACAGGTAAGTCCTCTTGTCATTTTAATTTAGTGTTTATTTTTTAATATTCTATCTATCTCGTACTTGAGTCTTATTTTTCTCTTACATGTGACAGAAATTTGGACATCGACTCTTTGACACAAGGGTGTGTTAGGTATAGCTTCTAACTCCCTATTTTAGGAATGCCATACTCAGAATCTACGTTTTATGTCTCTTCATGGCTAAGACGCTTCTTAGAGGGGGCATATGTCGGCACAAATAACTACACATGCTACATTGTCAAGAAAACGGTTATAAAAGTCCCCACTGATGATTCAAAATCCTTTCAAGATGGTGTTTGAGCTCCAAAAACCCATTTTCAGTATATATTTGTAGCCTAGATAGCCTTACTTAACTTTTCCTTGCATTTTTCCATCTCCCCATTGATCGATGTGCTTATTTTGGCTTTCGGTGCCTGGGCGCCACCCTACCTCGGCGGAGGTTCATAAACCACCACCCCGCTTGAGGCGTAAGTCCCGAAACCGTTTCCCTGCACAAGGCGTAAGTCCTAATAAATTTTTCTAGAATATTCATGTGTAAAATTTCACGGAACGTTTCACTTAAGTTTACTTTTTGAGTGCATATGTGAGATGAATTTGCTAAAAATAGCTTCGTTTTCTTGGTTCTCCTTATTCCTTCTATTTTAAAATAGATTTAATGAGTGGAACTACCTCTTCATCTCCTTTTTCATGAAGTAACCTTATATCCTTCATTATTGTATATTCCATGCTTGTATTCAAGAAAAGGGCCTGAGAATTTTTGTATCTTACATTGTTATGCTACCACAATCTTGTTAGGAATTACATAGCCAAGCTCAAATCTCTTGTGCTATCTCTCTTCTACTTGCATTGCATCTGGACTTCCATTAAGATGGCATTTATCAAGCACCATCCTCCTACTAATGTTTTCGCATTCCCAATCTATTGGACTCACATGAACACTCAAGAAAGAAAGGAAAAAATGAGTGGACATGTTGGTGCCAGTTTTGAGCTTGCACGATTTTTCCCTAAATTTTCCTTTGGTTTGCATGCTCTGGAATGTTTTTTCTTAAATTGGTGGTCTAAAAATTTTCCCCTCTTGCTTGGATGCTTCAAAATGCTCACAAACTTGTTGTTTTTCCCCAATTTGAAATAAATCTACATGTGTGCCATATTTTGTGCCCTAATTTTTCCAAAATCTGTGGGCTCTGCCATTTTTCCTTTTTGCCCGATCATGGAAGTTTAAAATTGATTGATTTGCACTTATATGCCATTGAAAATCCAATTCCATAATAAAAATTCTTTGAAAACATGTTTCAGTTGGTTTAATTTCGAGAAATTTGTCATCCTTAGCGAAAAAATTGAATTCTAGGACATCCTCGCATTTTCTCGTGTTTTGACGATCAAACGGGCATCATTTGCCCATCATTTTCTTCTTCAGCATTCATTGGAAATTTCTATGTTTTTTGATGGTCATACGGAATCCTTTTCCCATCAAATTTTAGCTCAAAAATCTTCTCCTACATGGCCGTTTGTGATTGGACAAGGATCGGTGGGTCATTTCTAAAAACTTAACATTTTTGTGATTTTGGAAAAATGTGCAAGTTGCCCTCGTAGCTCCACAAGCCCCAGAGGAGATACACGTGTTGCAGGTAGAGTGAAGGCAGATGGATGGGTTGTTTTGTGCCTTAAGTCACTTCGGAAAATGCATGGAAATGAAGAAAATACCCTAAGGCCCACATCCAATTAGAGGAGGACACATGGTAGGTGGGGAGATGGAAAGGCGGAGGAGTTTGATACTTTTTGGCCTTTGGTGAAAAAGAGTTAAAGTATAAAATTGGACCGCAAACTCGTAGCCAATGGGATGAAGACACATGTTAGCATCGAGCACAGGTCGGGAGGCGGGCCTTCGGAGGAAAGTTATATTTTTAGCCTCTAGTTATCAAAGGGTAAAATTGTTGAATGGACCCGCAAGCCCGAAGGTAAAAAGTAAGGATTCATCTGAGGAGTCAATGGCGGAGATGCGTGATGGCAGAGAAAATGTTAGAAAATTTCCTTCGTGGAATATGATTAAAATATTAAATGAGAAGCATTGCCCCTCAACCAATCATATGAGGATACATGTCCTATGGGAGGCGGAGCCGCAGAGAGAAAAACAAAAAAATCCTTTTTACAAAAAGAGGAAAATGTTTAAAATTGAGCCGCGACTGTATCTAATCATATTGCGCCACATGTCAGCAACAAAATTGGATATGTGAGCCTACGAGTTAATTTAGAAAAATTTCCTTTTTCCAAAAAGGTGGAAATGTGTAGAATCGGTCCACGATTCCAATGGGGCCCACTTTGGGACACGTGTCAAGCTCATTTTCAAAGGGCGGAGGGGCAGAAAAATGTCAAATTTTTACATTTTTCCAAAAGTTTTAAAATGTCAAAAAGTGATCCCAATCCCATTTCCAATCACATTGTGACACGTAGACGGCTCATATTAAAGGATAGAGGAAGATCAACGGTAATTGTGCATTTTTCAGTTTGGCCACCATTTGAGCTCTAGGAAGTGTGGAAATGCATTTTTTGCATTGATTTTGATCAAATTTTTGACAAATTCGTGTCGTTTGTTCCTGTAAGGACCAATGCAATCAGTTTTGAGGATTAATTTGAAGATCAGAGATGTTTTTGAAATGAATTTTCACCCTATCCCATCTAAAACGTAAAATATCAAATCCAAAAGTTACAGAGTCAAATTTCAAAGGGATAAGGATGAAGTAATGAAAGGAAGGGGGTTTGCATTGCTTTGAAGATGAAAAATGTACCTCCATAATGGAAAATGATGAGAATTTTGTAATGATTCATCTTTTTGAGACAATGACAACTTTTTGGATGTGTTCTATTAAACGCCCCTGTCTGCATAACCATGAGGAATTTTTGTAACAATTTTGATCCTTTGGCATATTATTTTCTTGGGAAATAAGGCTTGAAGGAGATTAAAATATATATATTGCATGAATTTTTCATGCAAAGGGTTAGAAGAGTTTTAAAAAGCCTTAGAAAACTAAAAATTTCATGAGAAAATTAGGGAAGAAGCCCATTCTCTAAGAAACCACCTGAGAACCATTTCTAATTCCTTTTTGCATCAGATTTGTATCATGTTGAGTGGTTTCAGTTGTAAAGCCATCAAAAAGCTCTGAGATTGTTCTTGAAACATTCCCCTACTGATAAATTTTATCATTTCTGGATTATTTTGTGTTGTCTCTTTGCAAAATTTACATACACTTATGTTTCAGAATGCATTTCAAATTTGTGTTTCGTGTTTCCTGTTGCATTCTTCTCGTTTAAAATATCTCTTGATTGTACATTGCCTCATTTCTTGTGATTATTTTAGTGGCATTTTCAATCTCACATTTAGAATAGCTTTCATTTGATAAAGAGAAACAAATTTAAAATCACTTTACTTTCCTTGATTTCGTAGATTATTTGTAAACCTTTAAGTGCACCTTAGGTCATGATTATATAGTGATTGCTAAATGCTTCATTGGTTCATTATAACTCAAGATTTTGTGATAGATGATCAAATGTTGTGTGGAAAAGTGCAAATATGGGCCTCCATTTGATTCACATATCTTGGTTGAAGGGATGATTAACCATTTTGATACTTTCTGCTATTAATTTTCTCCATATTTTGCTGAAATCCTAAAAGAGTTTGGTAGATGTTGGTTTGTCTTATCTAAACTCCCACCAAAAATATCATCCAAAATAACTAATCCTACTTTGTCTTACCCCTATTTTGACTGTATAACCACAGTAAGATCAAAATCCACTTGCTAAAGTATGTAGAACCGATCAAGATTTCAAAATGTCTTCAATAACCCTTGCCTTGCATTGAAAGTATCTCCATAATCTAGAAGTGACAACTTGTGAAAGTCATATTTGGAGTGTTGATCATATTTTCCCAAGGCCCTTTTCATACTATTTGTAAAAATGGAGGGATATCTTCATCTCCTTCACCATTTGAGGGTTACAAAATAGGTTCTGTTATGTTGGTTGAAAGGCACAACCTAGAATAGTTAGGACAAGATCAAGTCCTATTTGAGTGCTATCCATCTCTCCACAAATCTGAGTGCTAGTTAGATCACATCCCCACTACAAAATAACATACATCATGATCTATCTATCTTCAAGCTTCATGCCATATCTTTTATTCTACTCAGACTAAAAAGTAAAACAAATTTGGGTACCAACACCAGTGGCACCATTACCGGGGATGAAGAATGCAATATCCAGACCAATTTGTTAATTTGCTTCCAGTTCATATTCTTTTGAGCCCATCAACACTAGTGGCACCATTGTCGAGGATGAATAATGCAATATCCATACTAATTTGTTAATCTGCTTCCATTTCATATTCTTTTGAGCCCACAACACTAGTGGCGCTCATTACGCAGGGAAATTGTTAGTTCAATATGATCCATGTGTATACATATTTTAAATATTTGAATGCATATAAAACACTTTGGTAATGTCTTTTGCAAGTTCTATTTGCAAATATATTGTTAAAGCATCATTCTATACTCAAATTTATAAGGTGTATGCAAAGGTTTCAAACTGTGTCTACAATTTTATCAGTTTCCAGCAGTAGTTGCACTTCATTTGCATTTGTGGTTGATAGATTCAAGAAAAGGAAGATCTGATCTATAAAGTTTGGAAAGATTTTTAATGCTGATAGGTATTTGATAGAGTATTTTAGTGCATTTACACAACTAGGGTGAAAGTCCTTAGTGGCGACTCCATGCTATTTTAATATTGATAAATACCAGTGTCTTAGCTTTTTGTCATTTGTTTTTGGTGTTTCTAATCTCTACAAACCTGGAAGGAAGAAGATCTCTCTTCAGGAGGGACCCAAGTAGAAAGTTATTTCAAGAATTGGGAAAGACAATTTTAGAGGAAAGAAAAGTTTGGAAGGTTGTTGAAGGTCAGACATCAAGCAAAGGAATATCCATTGGTGAGAGAGATCAGCCTTTAATAGAGGATTATCACTCTTCTTCCAATGATTATGATTCAAGAAATATTCTCATAAACTTGTTTACTTCAACTAGTAAAGGTCCTTCTGTTGTATATGGTGAGTTCCTTCTTCAATATGCACCTGTGTGTTTCAATTCTAGTAAAAATTTCCAAGAAATTCAGCACCTAGAGAATACCAATCTTGCGAACCATATTATTAAGCCCCAAAGACCTCACACTCCTCATCAACTTGTGTCACCCCCAAGATCACCTCCATTAGACAACATGGCTCAACCTCCACCTAGACCTCCATTTGTGGTCAATACCTTTGGCCCAATTAATTTTAGGGGAATGGTTGGTTATCCTAATATTGTGCCTCGGGATGTTAGAAGTAGATTGGAAAAGTTCCAAGGGAATAATGCCATAACAGGTGATCAACATTTGAAACTCTTTATTAATATGATGGAAGAATTTAAGATTGAGCATGAAGATGTGTATATTAAATTGTTCATTAATATACTAGAAGAGGATGCAAGGATTGGTACAAGGCTCACTGATAATTCTATCGACTCTTGGACTGAAATGCGGAATGAATTTAGATTGTAATATGGTGACAAGACTGATCCTAGATTTCTCTTGTCAATTTAAAAATATCAAGAAGAACCTCAATGAATCGAGTTCATGACTTTAATACAAGATTTAACAAGACATTGAGAAGAATTCCTATTAATGAGGCCTTGTGATCAATCTTGTTTAATTAAATATGTAGATGCATTTGATAAGAAGGTAACCTACTACTTAAGAGATAAGAACCCTAGCAATTTAAGGCGAACTTTACCATGGCACGCGCGATTGAAAATAACATCAAAGATTTTGGGAAAGATCTCAAGAGATATGGTGTAAATTTGATAAACCCTAACAAGACTCAAGAAAACAAGAGTGTAGACTTGGAGGAAGTGGTGAAGACTTTGGCAGGGGATGTCAAGGAGATTTCCTACAAGTTGGCAAGAGCTGAGAAGGGAATTGGGAAGACTTCACAAGGTCAGCAAAAAGCACAAAACCATGACAGATTTTCCAATCATCCTAGGGGTGATCGAGATCTGATGATAGAGGGAAAGGACCCATGGGGTCTACTACTAGACATCCTCAAGTACGTAAAGGAAGAGTGTTACTTGATCCCCTAACTGCTAGGGTTGTTGCTATTGAGGAAGTTGTTGATATTGATTGGTGTGATAGGTGTTTTCTACCCCATCCTCCATGTGAAGTGGACCAGCAAGATGGTGAAGCTAATAATGATGATGGTACTGATGATGATATTTACATGGTGGGATTTTCTTCAAGCTCACAAGAAGGAGCAACATCAACTGAGGTAATAAGTGCAAGGACAGCTGCAAACTTTTGGGATTGCATCAAATGGGTACAATTCCTTCCCTCTCATACTCTTGAGGTAGATGTAGTGCAAGATTTTGAAATTCCTAACAATGAATTTGAATACTTAAGAGCTTTGATGATTAAAAAGTATGATGGTGGTATCCCTTAGGAGGAAGATAGAAAATTGTTAATGAATATTTTTATGGCTCAAGAGAAAGAGTATAACACTAGGAGAAAGGTTGTTAAGGGAATTGGGCCTCAAGCCAAACCTAAAACACCCTTTCTTACAAGTATTCCCAAAGAATCTCCTAGAATAGAAACACTTGCCAAAAACTCTGTTGTCCCATGCAAAAATTGCAGTCCTCCTCATGCCCAAACCGAGAAGAAACTCATGCCATCTAATGAATTTGCTTGTTTCCCTTTCAATGCTGCCTTGCCAAAGAGTGTTCCATATGACATGCCCAAAATCTGTATTGAGCCAAATCAAAGTGAGTGTTCCAATCATTGAGTTGTTTAGGATTCCCGAGCACAAGAAGAGCGCATTTGAGTACTTGGGATTGAAAGAGGAGAAGCGTACCCCAAGTAGAAATGTAAACATTGTTAAAACTCCTCCTCGATCATTGCAAACCTTGAAACACCACAAGTAGTAGAGGATGTTGGAGAAACACCCGAGTTATACTTGGGGACATCCTTGATTGATTCCCAATTGAATGGTGATCCATTCTTTACAACTTTGATCATAAAGGATAGACTAATTCACAATTGTATTTTTATTCCAGTGCATCATGCAATGTCATGCCTCTAGAAGTCATGAATGAGTTGGATATCAAAGTGACAGTAGCCTATGGAAAGTGTATTGTCATGGACTCAATAGAAGTGCTAGTTTTTGGGTGTGTCAAAGGTTTGGTGGTGCAACATGCAGCCTATCCGGGTAAGAATTTGAAACTTGATGTTGTAATTGTTGATTGCCCTACCAAATGGGGTATGTTATTGTCAAGAAAGTGGGTTGTAAGTGTTGGAGGGAGTGTCCAAATGGATATGTATTTTCCACTATTCCCATCAAGGTAGCCTTGTCAAACTCTATGGAGAAAAGAAGATGTTACACCTTATCAAGATCCCAACAATGCTTCATATGAGGTGTTGTTTGTTAATGTAGATGCTGATAAATTTATTGGGTTTGCTGATGGAAAAGAACAAAAGATGGATCAGTCAAAGTGGCTTGAATGGTAGGTTCCCCTTGATCTTGCTATTTGATGGAGCTTGCTCCAAATTTGGAAATGGTGCTTTGGTATAATTCTGATTTCTCCTAGCTTGGAAGAGTTTGTTTTTCCTTCAAGCTTAATTTTGAATGTACTAACAACATTTCTGAGTATGAAGCCTTGTTGTTGGGTCTAAGAATTGCATGGAAGTATGGTGTCAAGGACATAATTGCAAAAGGAGATTCAAAGCTAGTTGTCAAAAAAATAAGAAAATCAGTATGCTACAAAAATCAACAGATGAAACACCACAAACATACGCTTTGGGATCTAATTGAGATGTTTGATTCCTTCAACATTGTGCATCATGAAAAAAATTTAATGCTTCGCTAACAAGTTGGTAGTGTTGGGGTCAAGATTTTGAAATTGCATCCTTTCACCTTATTGTGAGTATAATATTCAAGTGTTAACTAGGCCAAATATCCCCGACAACATCAAGCATTGGCAAGTGTCTAATGATGATGCTCAAGTGTAAAGGTTCTTAGAAAATCAAGGTGAGTTCGCAAATCAAAATATTGATTAGGAACCAATGGTATGTGTGACTGAAGGAAGAAAGACTTTGTTTGGAAAGGATATCATTCAATTGAAAACTAACACCATTCCTAGAGGTCTTGTTGCACTTGAGTCAAATTTTGACAATGTTGATTACATCATCAATAGAAACATGTCTACCTCAAGGGATGTGGAAGAGAATAAATTGGGCACTAATGATAAAACAAGAAAATTTTGGTTGGGCAGTAATCTAAACAAAGAAGAAAAACAGTCCTAATTTCAACTATTGAACAAATATTAGGAATGTCTAGCTTGGTCTTATTCAGAGTTGAAAGCATAGAGAGAGGAATTGTTTCAGCATGAGATTCCTCTTGAAACAAATGCCAAGATCTTTAGATAAAATTAGAGGCCAATTAATCCACTCCTCTCAATGAAGATGCAAGATGAATTGAAGAAATCGAAGGAGGGAGGGATCATTCACCCATAAGGTATTCATCTTGGGTTGCAAACCTTGTGCCACCATCGAAAGAAAAATGGAGATATCATAATTTGTGTAGACTTCAGAAATATGAATATGGATTCATTAAAGACAATTATCCTTTACCAAACATGGAAAACATGTTGCAGTTAGTGACTGGATCTGAATTGTTGTCCACCTTGGATGGTTTCTCTGGCTACAATCAAGTTGTTGTCAAGGAGTCAGAAAGATTTAAAACTACCTTTACCACTCCTTGGGGAACATATGTCTATGTAAGAATTCCTTTTGGTCTCATGAATGTTGGAGCTACCTTCTAAAGAGAAATGGATGTTGCTTTTGCTGGTTACATAAATGACTTCATTGCAGTTTATCAGGATGATGTGACTGTGTTTTCAAGGAGTAGAAAAGATCACTTGCAGCACTTGGAAAGAATGTTGATCAGATGTAGAGAATATGGCATTTCTCTCAATCTAAAGAAGTTTCATTTTGGGGTGTAAAAGGCCAAGCTGCTTGGTCATATTGTTTCAAAGGATGGTGTCATGATTGACCCTGAGAGGGTAGAAGCAATCAACAAGGTTCCAATTCCAAGAACAAAGAAGGGCATCCAATCCTTCTTTGGGAAGATCAATTTCATTAGAAGGTTTGTGTCTAATTTTTCTGAATTGACTCTTCCTATTACATGCATGTTAAAGAAAGACCAAGTTATCAAATGGGAGGAGGCTACTCTTCAAGCTTTTGAAGGAATCAAAGAAGCATTGAAACATGCACTTGTCTTGGAAGCTCCAAATTATAAGAAGCCTTTCCAAATCTTCTCCTTTGCTTCTAAAAATACCATTGCATCTATTTTACTGCGAAGGATGAAGATGGGGCTGAGAGGCCTATTGCCTTATTTAGCAAGGCTTTACAAGTTGCTGAGTTAAAGTACACAATCATGGAAAAATAAGCATTTTCCTTGGTGAAAGCAACAAAGGTTTTCAGGCCTTATATCTTAAGTTCAAAAGTTGTTGCTTATGTTCCCCACACCATGGTAAAAGAAATCTTATCAGAGATGGAGATCTCAAGAAAAAGATGTAGATGGGTGAACAAACTGCAGGAATATGACATGGACATCCAAACCACAAAGTTGGTGAGAGGTTTGGGTCTTGCTAAGCTCATGGCTGAGAGCAATTTGTAGACTATGGAAGTGAAGTAGAGGAATAAAGGGTAGATGTTCTTGAGAAGTTGGTAAGTTCTGAGTGGTACAAGGATGTAATATTTTACCTTAGACACCTATGCTGCCCTGATCATTTAAATAAAAATCAGAAAAGAGCCCTCAAGCTAGCTTCTCAAAAATACATCATCACTAACTTTGGGCTGGCTTGAAAGAACCCTGAAGGTGTCCTCTTGAAATGTATAATTGAAGATGAAGCTCCCAAAATAGTTTCTGATTTCCATGGGGGATTTTGTGGAGGACACTTTACACAAAATTTTGAGAGCTAGTTATTGGTGGCCTACTCTCTTCAAAGATGCAACCCTACTGGTTAGAAAATGTGAAAGCTGCCAACATTTCTCTGGAAGAATGAAAGCTTTAGGCTCCCTTCCTTTTCATCCTGTATCAATTGAAGTTCCTTTCAAATAATGGGGAATAGACTTCATTGGTGAGATTTTAGACCCTTCTAGTGCTGGACACAAGTGGATCCTTGTAGCCATAGATTACTTCACCAAGTGGGTAGAAGAAATTCCTACCAATAAAGCAACACACCAAGTTGTTATGAACTTGTTGAATCATATCATATGTAGATTTGGTGTGCCATTCAAGCTTGTTGTTGACAATTCCATGTGTTTCACAAATTAAGCCCTTGATGGCAATGTGCAAGGAGTATGAACCAATATGAATTATGCTTTAAATTATAACCCTCAAGGAATGGACAAGATGAGTCTAGTAATAAGAACTTGTTGAAGATCATTAGGAGAACCTTGGAGTCAACAAGAGAAAATGGTGTGAACAACTTAAATTTTTAGTTTGGGTTGATAGAATCACTTGCCAAAAGAGCTACCGGTAAGAGCTGATTTGAGTTGGTGTATGGAACTAAATCTTTTCTACCCTTACATCTGTAATTATCTCCATTTCAGTTTGTTCAACAACTTGAAGATCAAGAGGTCAGTCCATATGAAGCAAGGATTAATCAGATTGTTGAGATGGATGAAGACAAAAGAGCATCCCACCAAAGGCATGTCGATTTAGAGATAAGTTGAAGAGATTGTTTGACAAGAAGGTCACTCCTAGAGCTTTCAATGTTAGAGATCTAGTTTTGCTATGGGATAACATGAATGAAGATAAGGGCAAACATGGTAAATTTGATGCATTGTGTATGGGCCCTTACTCCACCGATATCAAAATTGGTGAAAATACCTTTTTCTCAAGGAATTAGATGGGGAATTGCTTGAACTACACTGTTAATGGTAGGCATCTGAAGAATTTTTAGATTAATCCCCAAATTTGAGGTATGCAACACTTGTATAGTGTATAGTCTTTGTTTTTTTGCTCCATTTTTGTTGTTTTTTTCAGCTTTTGGTTTGCCTTGTTTCTTGGCAAACTATTTTTTTTGTCGATTGGAGTCCTGGTTTTTCTACCTTGCATTTTGAATCCGTTTCCCAATGCTTGTTTTGGAACTTGATCTACTTCTTTTGTTCTTGAGGCACTCACTCGGAGTGCCCATCCACGAGTAGGAGTCGATGTTGGTGCCATTTTTGAGCTTGCACCGTTTTGCCCTAAATTTTCCTTTGGTTTGCATGCTTTGGAACATTTTTTCTCTTAAATTGGTGGTCCGTAAATTTTCACCTCTTCCTTGGATGCTTTGAAATTCTCACAAACTTTTTGTTTTTCCCCAATTTGAAAGAAATTTGTATGTGTGCCCTATTTTGTGCCCTATATTTTTTAAAATCATGGGCTCTACTTTATTTCCTTTTTACCCGATCGTGGAAGTTTAAAATTGATTGATTTGCACTTGTATGCCTTTGAAAATCCAATTCCATGATAAAAATTCTTTGAAAACATGTTTCAGTTGGTTCAATTTTGAGAAATTTGTTGTCCTTAGTGAAAAAATTGAATTCTAGGGCATCCTTGGCATTTTTGTATTTTAACGATTAGATGGGCGTCATTTTCCCACCATTTTCTTCTTCAAAGATTCATTGGCAAACTTCTACATTTTTGACGGTCATACAGGCATCCTTTTCCCATCAAATTTTAGCTCAAAAATATTCTCCTACATGGCCGTTTGTGATTAGACATGGATCAATGGGTCATTTCTAAAAACTTAAGATTTTTGTGATTTTGGAAAAAATGTGCAAGTTGCCCCCGTAGCTCCACAGGCCCCAGAGGAGGTACACGTGTCACAGAAAAGTCAAAGTGGATGGGTGGGTCATTTTGTGCCTTAAGGAACTTTGGAAAATGCATGGAAACAAAGAAAATCCCCTAAGGCCCGCATCCAATTAGAGGAGGACACGTGGCAGGCGGGGAGATGGAAAGGTAGAGGAGTTTGATACTTTTCGGCCTTTGGTGAAAAAGAGTTAAAGTATAAAATTGGACCACAAACTCGTAGCCAATGGGATGAAGACACGTGTCAGCATCAGAGCATAGGGTGGGGAGGTGGGCCTTCGAGAGGCAAGTTGTATTTTTAGCCTCTAGTTATCAAAGGGTAAAATCGTTGAATGGACCCGCGAGCCCAAAGGTAAAAAGTCAAGATTCATCTGAGGAGTCAATGGCAGAGGTGCGGGATGGTGGAGGAAATGTTAAAAATTTTCCTTCATAGAATATGATTAAAATATGAAATGAGAAGCGTTGCCCCTCAACCAATCATATGAGGACACGTGTCTTGCGGGAGGGTGGAGCCGTAGAGGAAAAATAGAAAATTTTCCTTTTTCCAAAAAGAGGTAAAATGTTTAAAATTGAGCCGCGACTTTGTATCTAGTCATATTGTGCCACGTGTCAGGGAAAGAATCAGAGATGCAGGCTCATGGAGATAATTTGGAATTTTTGTTTTTTTCCAAAAAAGGTGGAAATGTGTAGAATCAGTCCGCGATTCCAATGGGGCCCACTTTGGGACACGTGTCAAGCTCATTTTCAAAGGGATGAGGGGTGGAGAAAAATGTCAACTTTTTACATTTTTCCAAAGTGTTAAAATGTCAAAAAGTGACCCCAATCCCATTTCCAATCACATTGTGACATGTGGAGGGCTCAGATTAAAGGATAAAGGAAGGTAATTGTGCATTTTTCAGTTTGGCCACCATTTGAGCTCCAAGAAGTGTGAAAATGTGTTTTTTGCATCGATTTTGATCAAATTTTTTACAAATTAATGTCATTTGTGCCTGCAAGGACCAATGTAATTAGTTTTGAGGATCAATTTGAAGATCAGAGATGTTTTTGAAATGAATTTTTTCCCTAGCCCATCCGAAACGTAAAATATTAAATCCAAAACTTGCAAAGTCAAATTTCGGAGGGATAAGGAAGAAATAATGAAAGGAAGGGGCTCGTGCATGCTTTGAAGATGAAAAATGTGCCTCCACAATGGATAATGATGTAAATTTTGCAATGATTCATCTTTTTTGAGACAATTGATAACTTTTTGGACGTGTTATGTTAAACGCCCTCACTGTCTCATGAATCATGAGGAATTTTTGTAACAAATTTTGATCCTTTAGCATATTATTTTCTTGGGAAAGAAGGATCAAAGGAGATTGAAAGCTATATATTGCATGAATTTGTCATGCAAAGGGTTGGAAGAGTTTAAAAATCCCTAGAAAACTAAAAATTTCACGACAAAATCTGGGAAGAAGCCCATTCTCAAGAAACCACATGAGAACCATTTCTAATTCCTTTTTACATCAGATTTGTATCATGTTGTGTTGGTTTCAGTTGTAAATCCATCAACCAAATTTCGGATATTTTTCTTAAAACATTCCCCTCTGCTAAAAAATTTAATCATTTCTGGATTATTTAGTGTTGTCTCTTGGCAAAATTTACATACACTTATGTTTCAGAATGCATTTCAAATTTGTGTTTCTTGTTTCTTGTTGTAGTCTTGTGTTTAACATCTCTCTTGATCATAAATCGTCTCATTTCTTGTGATTATTTTAGTGGCATTTTCAATCTCATATTCAGAAGAGCTTTCATCTGATAAAGAGATAAACAAATTTAAAATCACTTTACTTTCCTTGATTTCGAGATTGTTTGTAAACCGTTAAGTGCACCTTAGGTCATGATTATATATTGATTGCTAAATGCTTCATTGGTTCATTCTAACTCAAGATTTTGTGATAGATGATCAAATATTGTGTGGAAAAGTACATATCTGGGCCTCCATTTGATGCACATATCCTGGTTGAAGTGATGATTAACCATTTTGATACTTTCTGTTGTTAAGTTTCTCCATATTTTGATGAAATCCTCAAAGAGTCTGGTGGATCTTGGTTTGTCTTAGCTAAAATATCACCCAAAAAATCATCCAAAACAACTAATCCTACCTTGTGTTACCCCTGTTTTGACTCAGTATACCCACAGAAGATCGTAAATTCATTTTCTAAAGTATGTAGAACATATCAAGATTTCAAAATGTCTTCAGTAACCCTTACCTTGCATTGAAAGTATCTCCATAATCTAGAAGTGACAACTTGTGAAAGTTAGATTTGGAGTGTTGATCATATTTTCCCAAGGCCCTTTTCATACTATTTACACAAATTGAGGGATATATTCATCTCCTTCACCATTTGAGGGTTACAAAATAGGTTCTCTTACCTTGGTTGAAAGGCACAACCTAAAATAGTTAGGAAAAGATCAAGTCCTATTTGAGTGCTATCCATCTCTCCAAAAATCTGAGTGTCGGTTAGATCACATCTCGAGTATAAAATGACATATATCATTATCTGTCTGTCTTCAATCTTCATGCGATATCTTTGATGCTACTCGACTGAAAAGGAGAACAAATTTGGGTACCAACAGGACAAATTACTAGACAACTGGATTAACCTATTTTCTATGAATTCCAAGTTGGAGTTTTTGTTTGATTTCCTTCATTCTTACAATTTATCATTATTACATCATATCAAATAGAGTAGAAATTAATGTCCTTTCATTCGCAAGTAATTAGTTAATTTCAAGAGGTTTTGAATCTTTCACAAAACTCCCTAGGTGATGGATCCTTTTCTTCCCATCCATGTTGATTTTAAGTAGAGAATATCTATAATTGGTTGTCTACATATCATATCTCATTTGGAATTTTTTTTTAAGCTAGTTTAGTTTCCATACACTCAGCATAGGTGAATGACCACACCAAAGTTATCTCACTTGTTTAGTTTCAATGTAGAAGTAGATTTAATTATTTAGAATAGAAGCAAATTGTTGTTTGTGATTGTAATATTTCAGTTTTGTGACTTGTTTAGATTAGTTTCCTTTCAGTAGTAGCATAGATTGTTAATTTCATTCAGCTTACATGGACACTTCGAACTAGATCAACACTTAGATTCAAGTTAGGTAAAAAAACCATAGGGAATTTATGCTACCCGTTCATAGCCTCTAAATCTTCCCTTTGTCAACTCGGCTACCAGGAGATCACACTACCAGATCTTAGTCTCTAATCCTCCTATAGTTAGCCACACACATTCAACATCAACTTCTCTCAAACGACCTCGGGGGTTGAGTACATTTGAAGGTCATGTGTTCATTTTCATCCATACAAGAGCAAGACACGCCGCATCACTCAAAGAAAGGGAAACTACCTTACTAATAATAACAATTAGGAAAGGAGAAGTTTGTACGCATCTAACAAGCTCAAGAACAACCAATTTGGTCAATAAACATGTGTAAAAGATGAGTTTGAAGAAGGTGACAGCATGCAAAACATGCTTTGGAAAGGCTCGGTAAAATGGACACAAAACCAATGGCTGCATAGGTCAGTGGTTACGTAACCATTGGGGCGATAACAAAACCACCGATCATGGAAAATTGGGGTTTATGCAACCAACGAGAATGGTTGTATGACCGTCAATGCCATTCCATAGCTAAAGGGAAAACAAGCTAAGGAAAAGTTGTAAAATGACTAAGGAAAGAAGGAAAAATCTAGGAAAAGATAAGTAAAGCATAATGAGCTACAAGAACATATTGTAAGCTAGGAAATTACACTTATACATCATTGGGGATTTTAACTAATCCAAAAATGTTGCACTATGTAAAATAATTTACGTATAGGAACCTCGAACATCACAAAAACAAAAGTATTTATAAGATTCAACAAAACAACTCATTGGGAATGTTGGACATAAATCCCATTGAATAGGAGTTTTATTATTTCTGCATCGAAGTTGGACAACTTAAATTATTTATCTTCTTTGCAAGCGGTGGTGATGTATGACACACTCAAAGTCCATAAAAATTAGTGTGCCACCCTAGTTTAGCTCTATATGCATCCCACTTGAGAACTAGATCAACCACTTTGAAGGCGTGTGGCATATATATCTTATAAAACTATTTTTATTTCAAAATTGGTGCTTCTCCATCTTAACCATGGAAGATCACTTCAATTTTTAAGCACAATAAACTTTTTCATTATGAAGGTTCTTTGATCCTCACCTTTAAAATATAACCATTGAGCTAGCTCTAATGAAGGTAATTTAAGTGATAATTAGAGCCTAACTTCTCTACCATAAAAAAGGAAAAATGGGTAATTCCCAATTGCTTTATTTGGAGTGATTCTATTAGCTAAAATATCATTCTTCACTTTAGTATGCCACTACCTTTGATTGACCTGCATATTTCTTTTCATGATCCTAATCAAGTTCTTGTTATTCAATTCTGTAAAAACATTACCTTGTGGGAAATAATTTGAGGAAGTATCCAAATAAAATTAATTTTAAAGATCCCAATCAAATATATTGGGCTCTAATAAATCCTTATCATTCTCATAAATGATAGTTTGAGAGACTGCAAACCTTATTACTGATGAGATAAGATTGGAATATTCTTAACACATGGATATGTTTTTCATTTTCCCTTTGATCTCATAATTAGGATTTAATATGTCCTCAATATTCCCCAACCCCTTGGGTAATTTTTTTTCCATGGTTGAATTATTTGTTCCCATAACTTTCTTGCAAACAAGATTTCAACCTAGAAGAGAAATCAGCCTCATAAATGAGTAGACCATGAACCAAAGGCCTCATATTATGCCACATTGTTTGAACATGTAAATTGTAGTATATGAGTGAAAAATAGTTTTTTAATTATACTAGAGATAAGGAATACATCCACCCCAGCTCCATTCCTACTTCTAGAACCATCACAATACATCTTCTAGAACACCGAAGTGTCTTTTTCTTCTTCCTTATATGACATGGGAAAATTGAAATTCTCTTCATGGATGCAAAAAATTCCTAAATTCATCCCAATAGTAGTATCATAGGGATAAAATTCATAATTCTCCTTATCTCATTCGTATGACATAAGCTCATAAAATTGAATTTAAAGAATGCATTGTTTCAAGAATTCAAGATTAATGTTTGTTTCTCCTTAGATCATCTAATTTTCATTAATGGGACTAGGTTCATAAACTTCAAAATGATAAGATTATATAGTTTTAGATTTGATTATAAACCTAGTACCATACTTTTTTTCAATAGCATATGATACCAATCAATAAATATATCCACCCACTTTGTTTGTGAATTCTTTAAAGATTCGGAGGGTGAGCAAAGGTGACAAGTATCATATAAATATCTTACATTATGGATAGGTTTTGGAAAAAATGCGACTTAAATCTGTATCCTTGATTACTCCTAAAACTTTCACCGTTGATCCATTAGGTTATAAAACACCCTTTTCGGTTATAATATATTCAATTCCAAAGATATCCATAATTTTCTTTGGCATCACCGAGGTAATAACACCGGGATCTATCACGTAATTGTGTATAAGGTGTTTTCCTACTATCGAGAGACATGTAGAAAAGAGGATACTTGATAGTTTCACTTGTTTTTTCTCCCAGTTGGAAAATGATGACCATGGAATCTTCTTTGTGTTTTGTGGGTTTAAAAGGTGGAAATTGCTTCAAAGATTCTTTCAAGAGATCCCTTTGAGATGGGATAGATAAGACATCCCACATTAGGAAGTTCAAATTTGTATTTTTCATCTATTCCATAATGTTGGGAGGAACACCCCTGAATTTTTGCAATGAGGGAGTGGCCTATTCTTTTCTTCTTTTATCTATTTGTTATCACCAAATCAATGCACCCTTCGAATGGCCAAAATATGAATAGGAAATTCAGTGTGATTGGGTAACATTCTCAAGTTATCGGAATTGGGCTCGAGGTGAACCTTCGGAGATGGCAGGATTCCTCTTCCTAAACTAAGTGTTGTACTACTCCTAGTGCAATAAAATGGTTATCTAGACCTATGCTAACATTTTCATGGGTTTTAGGGAAAGATATTTTCAAAGAATAAAACTATACTAGGGATGGTGATGCACCAAATAAAGGGTGTGGATAAAATGAGAAAGGGCTGGTTTGAAGAGAATGTTATGCACCACAGGAAATATCACCTATTGCAACCTAGAAAGGGTAAGTAACTACCACAAACTAAGAAGCAAGTGTACCCTTTGCCAACCTTAGTTTCCAAAAACAATATTCTGATCTTCCGTGAAGAAGAATGAAACTGAGAAGGGTGAACAGACACCACAACTCAAGCGCATGCAAGAACTCCACCACTTGATAAGCACAAAACTTCAAGAACCTACAATGTAAACTCTGAACTTGCACAATACACCTGTATGTATGAGAAAGGCACAAAGAAATATAAAATGATAGAAGGACTAAGATTAGTCACAAAACATACACTTTATTACTTCAATAACATGCACAATGCTTCATTACATTTGGAAGAGGAAAAGGTTGCCATTATAATCTTTAAAGAAGGCTTGAAAGTTCCCTCAACATACAAGAACAACTTGCAGATGAAGGAGGACTCTTTGAAAGATATGTCAAAATTTCTGACCAATACGTAGCAATATCTATTCTATCCCCCTTGGAATGAACATCCAAATTACATTTATATAAGAAGCTATGAGAGAAGAGAGGAGAAGTAATAAATTCCTTCCTAAAATGAAGGTACATGATGGTCAATATTTACTACAAAGTTGGTTGAACCACTTGAGAAGCTTCCATCATGTGTCATTAATGGCCCGTTGATTTAATCTTCTCAATTAATTAAAGGAATATTTTGTAAAATATTTTAATAATAATAATAAATATCATTATTAAAATATTTAATTAAAAATAATAATTTAATTACTATTTTTAAAATAATAATAATAATTTAATGACAACTTCAGTGGGACCCCCTTAAGATTGGTTTGCACTGAAGTGGGGGTTCATGAGAAATTGTCAAATAGACCAAGTCGGTGGTTGGATTGCCAAGAAACCTCACCAAGTTGGTGTCAAGCTCCTATCCTTTACACGGGGTCACCATTGAGCTCTATCTCCAACACATTGACCCACAAACTCACTCTCGTGCATCTATCACCTTGGTTCCATGTTGATGTCATCAAAATCCATTCTCATCTTGTCTGACTTGCCATGTGTATGGTTTAACTTGGTGAGTCAATTTCACATACACTCCATCCACACAAAGCCTCTCCCTTTGGCTAGACCCATGAGCTCTACTTATGAGCTCACCGTCGAGCTCCTCTAAATAACTCGTAACATCTTTGACAAAACTATTACTGTGATTACTTTCCCTCTTGACATTGTAAATGTTGACATGTGATTTGTCTTAGGAAGGTGTACTCTTATGAATTTTTGAAATCATGTTTGCAATGGATAAATTATTACTAGTGAAGAGGTTCACTTTGTTGTGATTCTACTTACTTGAAAACAAGGCCATTCATCTTTTTGTACAACTTTAATTCATTTTTAAAAATGGGGATTATGAGCTTGTGTTGTTGTCTAAACTCATCTTGTGTTGACAGAAAAACCTTGGATCAATTCCATTGATCCAAGGTATGCTTCAGTTCTCCTTACCTGATTTGTTTGGTTGACTTAGCATTCTGAAATGGAAGGTGAAGTGGGATTGAGTCTTGTTTTGTTTATAAATTTGAGGGACCCTGCTTGTGTGTCCTTGCTTAGCATCCTATTGAAATTAATAGGCTTGAGTATTCTTAAAAATGCTAAATAGCGTGAGAGAACCTAGGACCTATTACTAAACTATTAAGGTAAATACCTTAACCTAAGATGGAAATGCTCTATACTATTTGGATTTTAACCTAAGGTAATAAGTCCCACCTATGAACTAAGGTTGATAATTTAACCTAAGCTATTACTAACCTAAGGGGTACCTATGGACTACTTGGAAAGTGGTAAGGGTGGTGCCATCAGTTTTCAAGGAATTAATGAGAATTTATTTTTAGTTTTAATGACTTTTGAACTGCCAGTTTTGGCGGAGGCATGGGGAGTTAGGGGATGCCTAGTTGGCATCACCACTAAATGGAAATTGCATGCATTTTTGAATTAAGAAACTCACCAAACTTGGATGGTAGTGACAAGGAGAGATAAGAGGGAAAAATGATAGTCCACATTAATTGGTTTCGGTTATGGTGAAGAAACCACCTAGGAGAAATGCATGAAAGATTTTTGAAAGGTTGTTTGATCTTTGGTTCATTTCAATTTTTGCTCTACATGGGGTTTTGGTTCTTCAAACCAGCAATTCTATTTTTGATCCATCGATATTCTTGGCATTCTTGAGCTATTTTTTGATCCTGTGGAAGTATAAGAGGAAGTAGGAAGATTGGATTGTGGAGGTTTCTTAGAAAAGAAGAGATTATGGAGGCTCAAATTTGAAATCTTCGTAAATTGATAATAAGCTCTATTAAGCATGATAGGCTCTACCCATTAAGTTGTTATGCTTTTTCCTAAATGATTTCATTAAAAAAACTCTGCTCTTGGAGAAAAATGGGTTTTATGTGATGTTTATCTTGCTTTCATGCTTGTATTTTTCATTGTATACTCTTGCTTGAATTCGTTGTTTGAGGAAATAAGATCTGTTTGTTCCTTGTTGGATAAATGAGTGAATCATGCTTTAACCATTGTTTGAACTGGAATGTTGAAATTTTTGTGAACTTTTGTTGACTATGCAAAAATGGAATAGAGGGGTTCACTATTTGATAAAGATAGGAGTTGGGTTTGTTTTTTCTCTTTGGGTGAAATTTTGAAACGTGTTACCTTCTATTGAGCTTGAGATGATTTCAAATCTTATTACATCTGTTCAAACTATGCTAAAATAGATAGTCTGATTCAATGTTTTGGGAGTCATTTTTGGTTGGAAAACAATTGTAACATGTTCTACTTTTGCTGAGTTTGAGATGATTTGATTCTGGGAACTCCTATGGGACTGTTCTGAAGTTAGATAGTAGAAGTCACTGTTATGGAAGAATTATGTTTTGGGTTTCAGCTTCTCCTTGCTTGAAACCGGATAAAATCATGTTCAACTTCTTCTTAGACTTAAATGAAGTCGATTTTTGTTTCTTACACTTGTATGTTATGATAATATTTGTTAAGGCTTATCGAATATTTTTGCATCTTTTCTGAAATGAGATCTCGTGTTACAGAATTACCTTATTAGTTCATCTTGTTGGATTTACTGGATCCTTACATTTAAATTTGATATATATATATGATATTGTAGGAATGGGATATCTAAGTTGAATTATGGATTAGTTCAGTCTTGACTATCTTAAGGAAATGGGTTGGAATGTTTTCAGTTTTACTCTTCTCCTTTTTAGCTCGACTTCGAGCACTTGACTTGGGATCATGTCGCTTTTTTATTTTTCCTTGTGGTTGAATCTAGGTTGGGTTCTTTCCTTCTTGAACCTGTAACCTATTCCATTGATTCTTGTGAAGTAGGGGATCTGGGTTGGCTTGATTGTAAGTTGTGACTATCAAATCTTGTATTCATTTATCTTCATTTTTATGTGTGTTGACACTTGAAAAGAAATCAAGATTACATAAGGATGACTTACTTCAATGTTTCTCTATCTCTCTTTGTTTGGGAAAATTAGAGAACTTCTAGGCTAATGTTGTTAAAGTTTGGAAAGAATTTAATGTTCAGTTGTTGTTATTATTTTGTTCCCTAAAATCCAAAATATCAAATGAAAATTAGACAATTTAGGGTGAGCATAAAAATATGTAATTCGAGCTAGAAAAAAAACATTTTGGGACCTTGTTTCACACAAACTGACTTATCTTGAAAATTCCTCTTCAGAATGACTCTAAATTTTTCTCACACATCTAGCACACTTTTTTCATTATCTCCAATCATCATCATGTCACAAATATCTCTCCATATTTCCATCCCATCTCATTTTCATAGCTATCCCTTAGGGTTTTACATAGTCTAAGCTAGGGTCAACTAAAATAAAATCATAAATCATCATAAAAACTCTTTAAAATGTCCTAATATACCTATTACATCATGAAAAAACATCCTACATGCATCCATGAGATCACATAGCTCTATATATCATCCTCATGCCTCCTAGCACCTAGACATGGTCTAGATGAGCACCTGAAACTTGGTCTTAAACCCCGTACATGTACATTCAAAGTCATGTGAGTGCTTAAACACTCCCCAAACATTCTCTCCATGCTTCCAACATGATTCTCTAACTATCAAAAATCTCATACCACCATGCACCATAACCTATGCTAGCTAGGTCACTTGATTGGCTTTGTTATGCCAAGCCATTATCACTGAATCAACTCATACCATAATGAACAGACTTGAATATCCATGTCATCATCACTTTAAGCATCCTATGACTCCACTCCATCATCCTATTTTTCATTAATGGGATTTTACATCAATTAAAACACTTAAATTATAACATACCAACAAATCCACTTGGAAGACGATATAAACCATGTTCTATGCCATCCGAGAGGTAAATTAAGGCATGAGAAATTAAAGAAAGTAGGTCAAAATAACAAGATGAAAATCTGAATTTTTAGGGATAATATGACAAAGTTGTGAATATGATAAAAAAATGTTTTAAAAATATCATAACGAGATAATAAGGTAATGTCATAAGGAGAGTGTACAATATGAATACAAGTGATTCAAAAATACTAATTTTTGTTCTTTACAAGAATCTTTTTTCATTAGCTTTTCTAAATCTATGTCCTCGGGTATAGTGTTTATAGAGGATAGTAACCACAAATGGTTATGTACATCTTTTAGATTATATTAGGCTAGTTTAGAGTAGTTCTTATGAGAGACATATGGTGTTTGGTTTGATTAAATAATATATTGCGCATGTTTTCATACCCTTTTTATGTCATATTTTACAACTTTTATAGTCATCTTTCACATTATCTTTATGATATTATCTTATTATATTCTTATGTTCATTCTTACACCTTTTTTTTAGCACACACAAACGTTTTCCATTACCTCCTTTAGCACTCCATAGTCCCTTCCCTATTCGTTTGATCTACTTTCCTAAGTTTATCATGCCCACATTTCTCTCCCATATGAAATTGAACATGGTTAATTCCATATTCCAAGAAAACTTTCCTTACTAACAACATTAACCATGATCGATGTCATTTGGTTAGTGCTTTTCAATAGTTGGCAAAATCAACCAAAATTGATACCATTGGCTAGCGTATAACATTAATTCATTCATTATATTATTCATACTAGGTTTTTAATAATTCTTTTAACATCTCATCTATCACACATTCATTCTTCTAGTACTTTCCAAACCTACTCTAAAATATTTTAAGTTCTTAAAGTTGGTCTTATTTGTCTTCTTTTAGTTTACACTTGGAGCATTAGGTTTTTAGGATATAAAAGCATAATATTTGCAATTTACATGCTTTACCAAGGTCTTTAATTCATATTAATTTTTAATCAAGAGTGTCTCTATGTCTTCTTATTATTGATTTGTGATCCCTTACAACAAATCTCTCTCATAAGGTGTTTCCAACCATAAGGTATTTTTATGCACCAATAGTGATTTTATGCAAGTACCTCTATCATATCTTATTCCTTTGTTTTCATTTCATATATAAATGTTTTTTCTTGGGCATACATATATTAGGATGGAGTAATATATCTCTTTCTATTACATTATTTATCTATCGGTTCTTACCTTATAATGTTTTGCAACCTTGCACAAGCCTTTATTTTTTTGTAATCTATTTTACCTCTCTTATAATTCTTGTGAATATTTCCTAGAAACCTATTGGATACTATTAATATCTCATTACTATAATTATTACAATACTATTTATAACCTCATTTTGATCATGCTACAAGTAGGAGCTAGTAAGATGTCACTACCCTATTCTAGGTCGATGTTTTGGAACTTTATACCTCCTATAGAATGTAGAGTAACACCTTACTAGTTACACATCCAAATCAATTTAAAGTTTAATGTGTGAATATTTAGTGTGACCCTAGTTTTAATTCTAGTCTATGATACCCCCATATAGAGAGACAAAATGAAAATTTACTTGGGCCACTCTTTATTTGTATACACTCCGTGAACTCGATGTGAAACCTAATATATCTTCTCATTTAGTCTCGTTAAATTTTTATATCATTCTCAAAATCACTCTAAATATTTTCAAATATTTCATAAAATACTCCTCTATAAATTATCAATATGTCGATGATTCCTAAGACTAGGATTCCTCATTCAAACCTACACACTTCTTTTATGATTACAATATTGATGACACTAATGTCAAAGAAATATACTAGAAAGTAAACAACTTTAGAAGGATAGACCAATTATATATTATAAATATAATCCCATAAATAGATCTTGAAGACCAGAATAAGAATAAAATAAAGAGTATGTCTATTCTCTTACCATGGAAGAATTTATCTTATTTTACCCCAATTTTTCTAGACATTTTCTTAAATCCATTATGGATAATATGGGGACATAAAATTTCATTTAGGGATACTCTACCAATAATAATACTTCTTGTTTAGTAATTGCTAACAAAAAAGTTCCTCAAAATCCTAATTTTAATCATATTTATTCTTGCCATGATCCCACTCAACTTATCTTAAAACTCATCAATCAATTTATTTTATAACAAAGCTAGTTCCAAAAATCAATTTATTCATATGAACGTGAATCTCACTCATGTGAACACTAGACCTCAACATATTTAGTGGGATATTCATAATCAGTTTCCATTCCCATTACCTCTCATTGATCACAATGGAAATCCAATCGTGCAACCTCTCATAACTAATAAGGTGATTGAATCTATCTAGAGATAATCATTGGCTCCATATATCATTTCTATGGATATTTCATGTATCACCCCTTTTATCACTTATGACAAGTAAACCAAACCCAAATTTCACATTAAACCCTTTAGAAATGTCTACAAGGACACTATCAAATATAACTCATATGCATCTTCCAAACTCTTAGCTAAAACCATCATGGGTGATAATTTTTATTCCTACCATTCTCTCCT
Source organism: Taxus wallichiana var. yunnanensis (assembly GCA_018340775.1). NCBI lineage: Eukaryota > Viridiplantae > Streptophyta > Pinopsida > Cupressales > Taxaceae > Taxus > Taxus wallichiana. Next base: position 309,038,178 of record CM031235.1, read on the forward strand.
CCTAACTCCATTACTAAATTTGAGGGGTTAGTAAATTATCTACTTAAACAATTCCATTTTCAAGAGTTTCTTAAAAATAACTTGAATTTCTTCATCAATAGTAAATAAGGTGATAATGAAAATGTTTTATCCTTTAGAAAATGATCAAAACCCTTCACACTCAAACATAACAATATTTTATTGGTGACACTCTTCAAAAAATCTTCCTCATTTCCTTATAATCTTGCCTTCAATACAAGTTTGGGTCTTTTTCTCATACTACTTTGGAGGAAACAATAAAAAGGAAAAGAGGTAGGATTATCTTATGCACACATTTGAGAAACCTCAATAAAAGTAGTCTTAAAATCAATCAACCTCAAGCACAAAACAATATTCACGTGTTAATAAAACGTAAATATCATAATGCTACAAATGATAGAGTATCAAAGATTCACAATCTTATAAATCAATTCAAAATAACCATTCACAAGTTTTATTTAAACCCTCCTTAATCTAATGTAAGTAATTTTCTCTCTTCCTCCCAAGAAAACAACTATCAACCTTGGTATACGGAAGAGTTACAACAACACATCTCTAGGCCATATTCTTCACCTTTAAGTACTTATCACCCTTCTCCTTGGTTCAATGAGAGGCTTATTTTTGTAGCATTACATTTGGGGTCATTCACATGAAAACTATAAATCTTTATGTGTTATTGCCTAAATAATTTTACTTAAAGCTAACTTTGATTATGAAGGTATGTTCTAAAATATATTAGAAAATTTTTCATAGCTCATGACTATGTCAAAAGGTGCAAACATCACAATGTCATAAATCAATCTAACAAACATCTTAAATTTTCTCCCATCCCTTTCCCAATCATTCTAAGGTTAAGGCATATCCTCAACGTAATAATAAGAAAAGAAAATATGTTGATTCTTCTAACATAGTATCAAAACCACTTGTAATCATAAATTTGATCAACCCGAGAGTCCGGTCAATGTAAATGTCATGAAAATAATGGTTTCTACTGATTCCACCTCATTTTTCACTCCTAACTTCAAATCCTAAAGGAATACCCAAGCCTAGCATACAAGTCATATTTTCTTAGAGCCACCTCACGATAAATCAACTCTTTAAAATATTATTCAAATTAAATCCATTATGTGTCCTAAATAAATAGAGTTGATGGACTATTTTTCAATTCTAATCCTAAAAATGTTAGACGTCCTATGTACCATCCATCCTAACATACATCGTGGGATTATCTTAGTGCCAAATATTCATAATTTGGTGAATATTCCATTTTAGTAAAATTAGAAAAGGCCAATGTTTTGAAGCAGGTCAGTGTCCTATTTACCTAAAATTTATAATTTTTTTTAGGGGTCAGCTTCACCAACCCCTTGAAAATATTTCCTATATAAACTTAGGTGATTCACTAGGTAGTATACTACTAACTTACTACTAGCTTATTGAGGTACCAACATATCAAGTATCGTGAACTTACAGGGCTAGGTTGTTGATGCATGACATGAGGTTGTTGACATATGACAGAAGTTGTTGATACATGACGAAGGTTGTTGACACATGATAAGACATTGTTGACACACGACAAGAGGTTGTTTGACATGCAAAAATCATTTGTTGTTGATGCACGATAGGAGGCTACAAACGCACGATAGGATATTTACATTTTGTAGTCATGTGATAGTAAGTTTGATGTCATGCGATACTAAGGTTGTTGTCATGAGGAAAATTTTTTTCTATCAAGAGATAATAAGGTCATTGTTGTGTGACAAAAAGGTTACTTGTCATGCAATAATAACCTTGTTGTCATGTGATAGTGACCTTATTATCATCTGATAGCAAGGTTGTTGTCGTATGATAGTAAAATTGTTTCCACATGAAAACAACCTTGTTGTTGCATTATTGGGCCTCGTAATATTGACTAAGTGCCAAAAAGCATGTGCATGTGTGGGACCATTAAAGAGGATGGGCGCATGGTTAAAATTACGTATGACAGGGGTTTTATAAGGGTTTAGTAGAAACCATGATGCACATACAAGGTAGAGAAAAGGATTTCAGGACATAGTCATATTCGGCTTTCCAAGAGGCACTTAAGGAAAAACATGATCCAATTAGGCATGCTAGGTGAATAAGGTTCCATCCTGGAAACGTGGTGGTTAAAGAAATAATATTACATGCATAGAACATTTCTGAAATACATCATTGCATAAAGTGGGGTTCTCATATTAGAAGAAGGGTGCTCCATTGAGGACCACCTTGACACTTGGCAACCAATCTGCTACTTTAGGAAGACATGGTGGTGGGTGTTAAACCTATTTATAGAGATTTTTGGTAGAGGAAAGAGGGAGCATCATCGAGAGATCTAGAGAAGAAGAGGGCCCCGGTGTGATAAACCATAATAAAGTAGGAAAATCTATGTAGAAATAACAGTGCTTATAGGGGTTGGGGTTCTCTTTAGAGGACTATAGGAATTTTAGCATAACTAGGGGAATGGGTCTGCTAAATTTTTGTAATAAGGAAGAATAGATAGAACTTCTTATGCATGAGTCATGATATATTGGTTTGATATGACCCTTTTGGATGTAATGTGGTTACTGAACTATGATCAATATGAATATATGGTTTTGTTCTAAATATATTGTTCATGGGTGTAAACCCTAGTGCCTTTTTCTTTATGTTATGGATTAGATCTACTATCTGTATGATGTTTCTCTTATTATCTGAATGAGTTTGTTGGTATAATAACTCATCATATGCTTTCAAAATGTATGCATGATAATTTAATTTTCTACACTTAATTTGTCATCAATGAAAACATCTTCTCAATATGTTCACATAAAGGAGGGCTCAAGACACCACCGGGTGATAGGACAATACACAAGGGATTATAAGGTTATTCTAAGGGCATAAAAATGACATCTTGGTTCTGTTGTTAGGACCTCTTTTCAAAGTTGTTGTGAGAAATGACTACATCTTGGTTCCTTTGACGTGTGATGACAAAGTGCTTAACCTTGGAAAGTGTTGAAGCATGGTTTAAGAGAATGGAGGATGAGTTTTCTCAAATATTTACTACTAAACCTGATTTTTATGCGTGTATATGGGTATAAGAACACCTATATCATGAGTTATATGAGACCTTCTTTTGTTGTTTTCGAGTCAAATTATATGAATGACTTTCAATGTATGCATCTAGATTGAGTTGGTATTATAGATCATGCATGTGGACCCAAGATGATTACCATACGCTACAAAATTTGGATCTGACTTGGACATGTGATGTTGATCACTAGTGGAGAAGGGTGCTAACTAGTTATACCCTAAAATACGCCATTTCTATGTAATATATCTAGGGGTTGTTGAGTTTGAGTTCCTAAGGGAACCAAGATGATCATTTTTGTGAGCTATCCCATTAGATATGAATATCTTGATAATTACACTAAGTTTGGAGGCATTCCCTATGGTTGACTAAGCTTCTCATAACACTCAACAAGGAACCTAGGGTGGAGGAAGATGATAGAACTTATGACAGCAAAAGAGAGGGAAGATAGATGACTCAAGTATAGTGAAGTGTGTGAAAGGGAGTTGTCTAGACAATGTGAGGTTATGAGAGTGATGTATCTATGAAGGCAAATGTTGTGAGAAGGAATTGAGGTTCATGCAGAGGATGTGGAACCTAAGGAGTCTATGCTACCCCATCTTGGCAAGTGTGGGAGAGAAAACCCTTCAATTTCTAATGAGAGTTCATCATGTGGAAAAAGGAGAACCATCAATGTGCATCTAAACCCACTTGTTGATCGACCCATGGTACTTAGTTTTCCAAATCAAGAAATAAGTATTGCTAATCCAGGTTTGTATTAGTGGAAGTGATTGATTTGTACCTAGGAGGTATAACTTCTTGTTTGGGACATCTATTACTGCACAAACAATTCTTGTGTTTGGGGGATATTTTGGCAAAGTGCAAGTATAAAAGTTTAGGTATCACATCTGGGAGTGGCATGAGATACATGTATGGTAGTGGAGAAGTATCACAAACCTGTCGGTGCACATTTCAGTTGGATGTTGGGAACACTAGGCACAACCACTTGAAGCCCATTATTGGCTACAGGAGGAGGACCTGGTGGATCTGGAGGTGGATCTAGCGGATCTGGTGGTGGAGGGAACAATGGAGGGAATCAAGGTTTTGGATCATGTGGGAAAGGGCCTCACCTACCTCCACTATAACACCCTTATTTGTTGTTATTTTCTTCCTTTACATCTCAATTGTTGGCATGTGATTTTCCTTTATAGGATATGTTCTTTTGACTTTGGGGAAATCATGCTTGATTGGATAAATCTTTTTCTACTCTTAAGATCTTCCGACCGAACCGGAATAGTTTTGCTGAATTCATTTTTCACTTTTTGAAGGTGAGATTGCAAATTGGTTGTAAGAGTTGTAAACATATCTATTTACCCAACTCATCCTTGGATCAATTTCAGTGATCCAAGGAATGTTTTAAATCTATTTAGAGTGAACAACTGATGAATTGGTATTCCATGAACTGAGAAACACATGGACCGAACTTAGTAGATGCAATTTCTTTAATTCTCTTTTGTGTGAAAATATTTCCGTTCACCTTGGTATGTTTCGTTTGGGTCTCTAGAGATCGACCATGGTAGGTCATTACGACGTAATTGGGATTTTAGCCTATTCATGGCATAGGAGAGAACCGGAATCCTAATCCGTAAAATTATTTCCTACCTAAGCTATGTAACTTGATATAATTCTGATTCTAACGTAAACATGGTGTTAAGGGAATTGGAAAAAGTTACTAGGTATTGAAACTAAACATTGAACCTATTCTACAAGGAAATATGGTGACCTAACCTAGTGTCTTAAACTATGAAACTTTGAATTATTTACCTATAAGGGTTTATCTAAACCTAATTTCTAAGGCCTATGGTGGGGTTAGTTGTTGGTGTCGTATCCTAAGGTATAAACTTTAATCTACCTAAGATCTAACCTAAGAAAATAACCTATCATAAACTATTGGGCATGAAGGGGGACTTATTAGTCATATGCATATTGGCGACGGTTCCTAAGGAATTTATGATGTTGAATAAGGTTTGTTATTACACTCAAGACTACCATCTTTGGCAGGGGTTAGTTGGCTTGGCAGAGGCTTAGGTGGAAATATTACTAAAATGGAACCACATGTTAATTTAGACTTGGCATTCGCCGACTTAGCAGACGAAAGGCAAGGAAGATTAGGTGGGAGATTTGGAGTTAATGGAATTAATTGATTTTGGTTTACGAGCCCAAACTATCTTGGTAGGCATGCCAACAAAATTTTCTTGGGTTGTTTCACTTTTCATGTTTTCTAATTTTTACTCGCATGCGCTCTAGTTTTTGATCCAAAGAGTTGAACTGCACTTCATGGCTATTTTGAGGTTTTGAATCTATTTTCGTTTCATGGAAGTTATAAGAGGCATTGTGGAAGAGGTATTTGGTTGTTCAATATTTCATGGAAAAGAGGAGTGAGCTCGGCTAGAGGTCTTCTTCGATTTGATAGAGACACTATCAAGCATGATAGGCTCTAACTATTAAAATCTATTACTTTCCTCTAAGTTTTTCATTAAAATGACTTTACTCTATGAGTTTTTATGCATTGCATGATGTTTTTGGTTGTCATTCTTTAATGAGTTATTAAATCTTGTATTCTTGGTTTCAAAAACTTTGCAAAAGCGGCCTCGGTTTAAAAATATAGTATGTGTTGGATTAAGCACATGAAAATTGCAAGCAAGAACAACTCTGTAACCTGTTTGGCTTAACTAAATTTGGCAATTTTGGTTAGGTTTTGTTACTTCTAAATGAATGTATTCTCACTAGTTATTTAGAGAATCTTGCATCCCGCTTGTATCATTAAAGCTATCATTTTGTGATCCTGTGCTAGTAAAAGCTCTAGTTTGTCATGAAAACTTGCATGTAACTCAAATTCCGTTGGAAACTTGTGGGTATTCAAGAATTTTTGTTAGGTTCTTGCTGCTGTTATAATTGTATTTCACTTCGTAAGTATATGGATTTGAGAATAGAGTAGTAGTTTGTTGGTTCTTGTTTTCTAAACTGTGAACAATTGTTGTTGTTGGAACCCTAACTTGGTGTGATAATTGTGTAGCATTATCAAGTTATTATGGACTGTTACAAGTCTGCATCTGGTTGGTGTTTGTGTTTTACTGAGACCTTGTGTATTGTAGTGAGAGCTCATTTTGAATACGGCCTTAGCACTTATATGGTGTTGGTCTAAACTCTTTAAGTGATCTTTCAAACCGCTTCAGCTGTTGAGCAAGGTTTGATACGATAGTTGTTCGAACATGACGCTTGATTTTTAATTTGAACTATTTTAATGTTGTTCATTGCATTTTATCTAGAATTAGAATGCGAAGGTTATATTTACTCAATAAGGAGTACTGTGATTTAAAATGAGTAGAGGGAATTGTTTCATATTGTTGGAGTTAGAAACCTGAGCAAGGTGTTGGTCCAGTTAGGATTCTTTCTAGTTTTCTTTATTTAAATATGCAAACCAAAAGGGAACAAAAGTTTCCCAAACTTGTTTTAAATTAGTTGAATGATTTTGATCTAGGTAAAGACTTATGTTCCATATGGCACTCAGATTGGAATTTCAAATCTTGGGGTAGAATGTATCTTGTAAATATGTTGTTTGATCCTATCATGTATATTGAGTTTATTCCTTCGAGAAGAGAAGATTAGGATCTTCTCGAGGATACAACATTGTAGTTAACATGTCGCAACACCCTTCTGCATTGATTATCTAGATCTACATGCTTATGGACTTGAACTTAGTTTTTCTCTAGGACTAGGTAGTAACATAGTTATGATACGAAGTAACCCTCTAGGACTCAGGTACCTTGGCACATGGGGTTAACCTAGGTTGACCCAATATGCCAATATATCCTAAGTATTTGTGAGTCTCTCCCTATCATAACCTATGTTGTTAACCTAAACTAGGGGTAAACCATGGGAAAGTGGACTGATGGAAGTTAGTAAAGGACATTCTAGATAACAATTGAGTGGGGTGAAGGACATATTCTGGATTGACGAGTATGTCGTCAAGGAATGAATAATATGAATAGTATGTTAGGAAAACTTTGGCCAAAGTATCACAAGCTGCTGATTGCGTTGTCCTATGTCACCTTGTCTAAGGTTTAAGATGCAGATGAATATTGGTAGCAAATATTCAGATAGGTTCCTAGACAGATCACTCCATACCCCGAACAGGGTAAGAGAACCAAGTATACATAGTATATGGAAAAAGTATTCAATACTTAAAGTTAAACATGAATAGATCGGTAGTTCACTGAGTCATGACATGAATAGATTGGTGGCACACTAAGTCATTATAGCTGCATATGGTTATCTATTATAAGAATGGATGTTATGGAATGTGTGTTCTAAATTATGTATTTAGAATAGAGAATGTTACTTAAATTTTTTTTCCCCCTGTATGTAAAGTGTTAAAATGGTAATGTTACATCTATAAGTATCTTTTAAGATGTATGTACATCTACTAGATTACAATGGTGTTGAGGATGTGACAAAGAATGTACACAAGTGTGAATTGCTATGGCGCGTAAAGGTGATCTCTACCCGAGTGAAAGGTAACTTAGTTTGCAACAACATTGCATGGACGTGTACATAGTTGGCTTAAAATTATGAACCCCATCGAGAAAATGGTATATTACACCACACTTTGTGGAATGCCTTATTTTCCAAATTCCATATCCCTAATTTTTAGTAGAAGAGCATTAACACCTTGAAAGAGATCTAGCAAGGAATGGTAGAGTGTGTGCGGGAATATGATGAATGGTTCAAAAATCTCTTGTCAAATCTATCTTATGATATTCATCCTTCTTAGCATGCTCAATGGTTTTTTGGAGAATTTATAACACCATTCGAAATAGTGCTTTCACACAATACATTCACATAATCAAGCAAGGACTTGGAGGATTCCCTGCGTGCTGAGGCTGTTGGAAGTGTAGATACTGGTGTTAGCTCTTTCCTTGAGGCTTAGATTTCTGTAATAGAAAAGAAACTAGAGAAACTATCTGTGAACTTGGAATATGAGATTCGTTTTGGTTTGTGGTGCACGAAGTGTGAGGTAGAGGGGTATGTAAAGGATAGTTATCCTCAGAGGTTGGTACATGCCATGAAAGTAGATTGTGAAATTTTCCATAGGGATCATGATGCAAGTAAGTGCCCAACACTACACTTGCATGATCCATAAGAATGTGTCTCATTATTAAAATATTTGTACCTCTACGACCCATGAAACTAAGGATTATAGGCTAATTGACCGGATACATGATGTCATTGATCTTGTTGTGTGCTAGAACAGCCTTGAAAGTAGTTCCAAGGATGATGATCACCGCTATTAAGGATGCATGGATGGAGGATAACATAGGAGGGGCTTATGAGGATGATTTCATGGCCATGGTAACCATGGAGGAGGAATATGTGAGTTCCCATGAGGAACATGTTATAATTGTGGGTCTACATAGCATTATAAGCATGAGTGTCTTGATCTGTTACAATGCTCATGGTGTAGAAATAAACATAAGTATAAGGAATGCCCTAAGATTTTTGAGCACATGAGCCAACAACACCATAAATATAAGGGATCTTGGATGGTAATCATAAATAATATCAACTCACAATAGATGCCAAGAGTGGTGCATGAATAAAGACTAGAAACTTTATTGGTGATGACATGAGCGGAGGCCATGTATGTCAAGGAGATAAAGCAAGACAAAAACACTAGTTACAAGGTAAGAAGGGGTACATGGAAATTATCTAGACCCTTCTCATCAAAATGAGGCATGTCAAGAAACCATGGATGTTACTCGAGTCTACAAGGAAAGATCCAAGATCCAAGGATCAATCAAGGAATTTAGAGAAAAGAAAGAATGTTTAGGCTCTGCAGAAGGATCTAGATGAGGTTAGGGAAGTATGTAAGATGATTAGGAAAGAGAATATCATTACCTTGCTAGGAGAATGGTTACAGGAGAAGGTACCGTGTGTTGGAAGAGAGCGTGAGAGGAAGGTTTTGCATGCTAACCTTCCTCCCCATAGCCTTGACTATGATAAAGAGATAACTTTGAATGTTGTTGTAGATGGATGGATTGTGAGAAATATTCTACCGATGTAGGCTCAAAAGTCAATGTTATCACCTTAGATGCATAACATTAGATGGGAAGGCCCGGATTATATCCCTCTATGAATGTGTTGTATTTGGAAAATAAGACAAGGACTATTCCTATTGATGTCTTAAAGGATGTGGTTATTACTATTCAATGGGCCAATTTCACAAGAGACTTAGAAGTCTTGGCATTAGCCAAGGTGGATAACTTTCCACCATATCTTGGGTGCCCTCGTTATTACAAAAAGAATGTCATCATCCCCTTAACAGATGGGTAATTAGTGCCATATACTAAGCACTTGGGATAAGAAGTCCTTAACATAATCTATGTGTGCTCTATCGAGAACCCGAGATAATTCATCCTACGAAGGAGTTATCAAGTTTGAAGAATCTTAGTCGGTGAGTGATATAACTAGCATGGCATGTGACCATTGGGCGTATGGGACTTATGAATTAATTGGGAAACAATTGAGAGGATTAATGAAAAGGGTAACAAAAGAACGCTTGGTCAATCACCTAGGAGGAAAGAAGTTACCAAGTTACTCTAGAGTAAGCTAGCCCTAATATAACCAAAGAAGAGGTATGCTCGCATTTAACCTACTCAGATCGCAATGTGTTGGTGGGAACATATAGTGAGATGCTTATAGGATGGCACAAGGTTAGAACCACATTCTTTATTATGTTTTCTAGAATCAATATTCCCACTATCATACAATACTATCATGGAAACGTACCTACCTCATGTCATATCCAAGCATGTGAGAAGGCCTGGATGGAAGGTGCATAAGATTTACCACCTTCTCTATGGGTGCATAAGTTGTATTCCACCTTACAAGGTTGTGCACACACATGGTACATTCACTCGAAGATGTGCCATCGAGACAGGAATCGGTAAGAGTTGGTGGCTGATCTCATTCAAGATTTCAAGTATCGGAGTACAAAGCCATCAGTGGATAAGGTGTTGTAAGTGGTCAAGTGCCTTACAATGGGAGATAGTGCTATGGTGGAAGATAGGATACTTGATATATTAGGTGAACCTGGTTTGGAGACGTGTTTTGATGAGGAATAATCGAAAGAGACATAGCTTGAGTGCATGTACATGGAAAAGGAAAAAGGAAAAATGGTCTATGTGATAGATGGTGAAGAAATGGAGAATTTGGATGTTAACCATTCTAAAGGTATGCAAAAATTCATGGATAGTGTTGATGAGTGAGCGCACGCCTACCATGAGCCCTTGAAAACAAAGAAGGTTAACATTGGTTTAGAGGTGAAACCTAAGGAAGCTATCATTGGGGATTATTGGTTGCAGAGAGAGGTTTCTAAGATCATTTACCTTTTACGTGAGTTGCAAGATTTATTCCCACATGCGTACTATGAGCTCGTATTCATCCACCATTCCTTGGGGGAAATGAGGATCAAGTTGAAGGAAGGTGCGCACCTGATTTTTGAAAGAGGGTTTAAAACCCGTAAGCGAGGATCACGAGGGACGATGTGCACATGAACGGACGTGCCAATGGCAAAGTGAAGATATCTCGAGAGGAGCAAGCATCAACCGAATGTGCATACAAAGATTTGAAACATGGGCGAGAATTTGGTTAAGACATAAAACTCTCCTCTATCTCATAGATCAAATGGGGTGTACATATAGGAGGTGTTGAGTAACCCCCAGTGCTGCAATCATGACAAATCAAGTAGAGAGGGTGAGTTACATTCCTAGAATAGAAGTGTAACTCCCAATGATGCATATGATGCATTGATGCACTAATGCACTGACGTGCTAATGTAATGACGTGTAAGGGAATCTCATAATAACCCCTAAATGACACATGGACCTATGATCTCACCTAAGTGAGATGACTCACCTAATGATGTGGAAAATACACACACCAACACCCCCCCTTCATCGTAACTTAGGATGAGGTAGCAAGTCAGAAATGAGAAATGGGTCCTGCACAAAGCCTGATGAGGTACCCATGCACAAGAAAAAGGTCCCAAGCAGTGAAGGAAAACCTAGTGGGAAAAACATCCACCACAAGAGAACAACACACTCTCTAATCTAAGAAAGATGCCAAATATGGGTCTTGACCATAGATGAGCCTGAAAAGGTACCCATGTATAAAGAGGAAATCTCTCAGAAAGAAGAAGAGAGAAGAAGAGGGAGACGAGAGGAATGCAGAAGATGCCATGGATGGATCTGAACTTTACAGCTCTAGTAAGTCTCCTAGAAGAATGTCGATGATGAGATCCTCTACCTCTGGAGTGAAGAAGAGCCACCCACACCGAACTATGTTCCTACCCTTAGGAAGGACATAAATGATTTTTGGAAGCTTTCCCACTCCACAAAGGAAACCAAGGCACAAACACGAAGAACTCGAGTCCGTGCACAGAAGTGTGACATAGGTCTAGCGAGTGAGTGCCAAGGAACCGAAGGTAATGCCACGTGCGTAGAACTATCAGAGTGAAAAAGAGGAACACCCACATAAAGGATGTCTAAGTGATGTGAAGGGAACAAAACATCCTCCACAATAGAAAAGGGATCCACAACTGAGGGTGGATCAATGAAGGTCTTTGGAAATGTGGAAGTGACATGATTCCCGGAAGGGGCACTCCCAACAACAGAGATGATGAACTCCTCTGAAATACCTATAGATGGATGAGGAACTTGTAGTGCATCACAAGTAGACTCTACGAAAAGATGACTAAGGTCAGGTAGATACTCATCCCAATGAGGGGGCTCAACAAATAGAAGAGCGATGTTAGATAGGTGTGAGTCATCTAATGAAGGTAGAGGAGTGAAAGGGGCCTCACACATTGGAAGTGGAAAGGAGGTAGGTGTGATGATGGTATGAGGCTGAGTAGAAGACTACTTGATATCTGATGAGATGTGGGGGGTGACAACAATGTCTAGAATAGTGAGAGAAAGAGGAGAAGAGTCCTCTGTAGTACTCTTGACATCAGAACAAGGTGCACAATCCTCGTCATCAGAAGTAGAATCAAGTGAGTCTATGTCAGTGGAATGGCCATCACATGAAGAAATGGAGGAGATGACTGAATCAGCAACAACAACAATGGCAGCAATATGTGAAGGGTCTCCATAGAGGGACTGAAGAATGCTCCAGATGTGGTGAGGTGGATCTGAGTCTACCACATGAAACCAAAGAGAACGAGAGACATGCATCATCATGTGACCAAAGACATGGTCACAAGTTTCAATAAATTCCTCTAGATGATGATGATCAGTGGGTGCAGGAACTAGCCCAAGCAAGAAAGGTGAAAGACCCTCGTGGGCGAAGTAATGTTCCATGGAAGCACACCAAAATGAATAGTTCCCTCTCCTAGTGAGAACTGGTGGATGCTGTAAGGCAATCCTATGATGCTCAAATCTAGAAATAGCACTCTCCATGATGAAAGATGCAAGATGCACAAAAAAGATGTTGGACTCGGCCGATAATGCGTTTATGTGTGAAAGCCCAAGAGTATAGTCAATCCCCCCTGCAGAATGTGGCACTTTATAAAATTAGCATGTTTACAAAAATGGAAATGCCATCACGTAAAGTGCAAAAATCATGCAAATTTAACTAAATAAGCGCTCAATAATGAGCAAAGTGAGTTAAAAGTTATAGCATTAAAATGATTCCCGCAAGTTATGGAAAACTACACTAGATGCTTTATGCAAAACGCATTAAAAAGGTACATGAGATGGGTGCAAAGGGTGTGATGTGGGTACTTGTTGGAAATGGCATCAAATTTTAGGCATAGTTTGTTTTTCTTGTGAGGGGGATTAGCCTCTTGCAACCCTGCACCTCTCCCTTTGTCTTCGACATGCGTAGGAAGGTAATTAAACAAGCAAATACAAACCTAGAAAATATATTACAGGCCATGTGAATGAATGTTTTTTTTAACCACCTTAAAACATTAAAAAAGGAGGTGGAAGGAGGGCCCACATTGAAGTGGGTTGTTGTTAAGGACCATGTGCCATGTAACTACAATTTTGCGACTTCTTGCCAAAGAAAAAGGTGTTGAACAACCTAACCTAGGTGAGTAGGAGTGAAATGTCACCACATCTCGTAACAACCAAATGCTTGAGTGGGAAATTGAGCCGAGGAGTGTGCAGGTCTACACACGGTGGTCCATGTGCTGAGGGAGGTGCTGCAGGTGCTTGAAGAGAAAAAAATGCCAAGGAGACCAGTGCAAACGCCACATGCTAGGAGTCTGCAGGTAATGCAAACGTTGAGGCAACGAATGACAAAGATCCGGAGGGAGTAGGTTGTGTTGGTAAAATGGCCATGAGTAGTGTTGTAGTCACCAAGAAACCCAAATGAGGAGCAAATGACCACCGAGATTCCATACAGGTTTTGAGAGTTGAACGGTGAGGCGGGGTTGGTGGCATGCGGCAGATGAAAAACGCACGTCTCGGGGTTAAAAAGAAGCAATGGAACACTTCACAAAAATAATGTTGAAGCACCAGGGGGCTCATCCGATGTTGAAGACTAGGCAAGATAACCACAAACAAGTTCAAATTAACAACAAGTGAGTGCAAAGTGGGAGGCATGCACTCATGGATCGGTGTTGCCTTAACTAATTAGCACACCTATGTTAATGGATTCCACGACATTGACCAAAATAGCTATGATAATAATAATATCATCGCAGTATTAGATCGTTGATGTCGCTGCATGTGTCAAATTTAATAAGCAATTTTCTTTCCCTCTTCACTAATTTTCTTTCCCTCTTCACCGATCTAACGAGGTGGAGAGTAGTAAGCAATCGAGGTGAGCAACATGATTCCAATCCCCAAGCTCGATACCATGAAAGAGGGTTTAAAACCTACAAGTGAGGATCACAAGGATAACATGTAAATCAATGGATGTTTGAATGACAAACGTGAAGAGATATTGGGAGGAGAGAGCATCAACTGAATGTGCATGCAAATATTTGAAACATGGGTAGAACCTGGTTAAGCCATAAAACTCTCCTCTATCTCATAGATCAAATGGGGTGTACATATAGGAGGTGTTGAGTAACCCCCAGTGCTACAATCATGACAACTTGAGTAGAGAGGGGGAGTTACATTCCCAGAATAGAAGTGTAACTCCCAATGATGCATATGACACACCGACGAATTAACGTGTAAGGTAATCTCATAATGACCCCTAAATGACACATATACCTACGATCTCACCTAAGTGAGATGACTCACCTAATGATGTGGAAAATACACACACCAACAATTTTGAAGAGACCATATCAGATGAATTTGAACTTACGCATATGGATCAAGAAGGATATAGACAAGATGATAGCATCAAACATCATTGAAGATGTGGAGGAATCGAATGGGTCAATCCAATGTTCATAAGCATTAAGAAGGATGTAAGGATAAGGATTTGTGTTGATTATAGGGACTTGAATGCAATGTGTATCATTGACCCTTTTCCAACCCCCTTCACTAAAAGAAATTCTAGGAATATCTTGGCATAAGATCTATTATTTTACGGATGGGTTCTCAAGGTACCACCAAGTTAGAATTGTAAAGGAATATCGAGAAGAAAAAAATTTCCACCGAATGGAGAAGTTTTACCTACACGGCCATGCCTTTTGGGCTAAATAATGCACCTTCTTTGTTTTTGCGCGTCGTGGTACAAGCATTTCGGGACTTCATCCATAAATTTCTTCAAGTATACGTGGATGAATGGATAATGTATGGGCTAGTATGACCATTGTGATAATTTGAGGCTGATGTTTGAGAGATGTCAACAGTTGAGGATATCCCCGAACATTAAGAAATGTGTCTTTGTTACTCTATTTGGAACCCTATTAGGGGATATTATCTCATGTAAGGAAGGCTTGCTAATGGATCCTAAAAAGTTATAGTTATTGTGGGATTGGGGAGGCTACTAATCAAACCATTGTGTATGGATTTGTTGGGAATATAGATTACTACAAGAAATTTATTAAGGGATATGCCAAGATCACTGCACCCTTGGAGGAATTGATTAAACACAAGAGTACCTTTCGTTGGGGAGAGGCATAGCAGAAGGAATTTGACACATTGAAGGATAGGCTTGTCACTACGCCCATATTATGCTTTCCTTCTTGGGACAAGCCCTTTCATGTACATGTTGATGCCTCGGGAACAACCATTGGAGAAGCAATATCACAACTTGGTGAGGGAATTGTTGATCACCCCTTGTGTTTTACTAGTAGGAAATTGACTCCAAAAGAACAAAATTACATAACTACTGAGAGTGAGGCACTTTCAATGATCTACGCACTACATATAGTTCGTAGTATCTACTAGAAACACAATTCATATTCTATATGGACCACATGGTACTGAAGTACTTAGTAAAGTAGCCCATTCTACAAGGGTGCATATGTCAGTGGGTCTTGTTATTTCAATAATTTGAGTTTTTAGTTATGGTAAAACTAGGAAAGTGTAATTCAGGACCTGATCATCTATCAATAATTGACTCAGGGAGGATGCATAGAGCATTAAGGATACCATGCGAGATGCACAACTATCTAGGTTACGGTGCACTCCCTCTGACTTAGAGGATATTTCAGTGTTTCTTAAAATGGGTGCGGCACTAGAAGGAATGAAGGATTTGGAGAGAAAATAGTTGTCTATATGTATTAAAACATGGCGCATTACAATCATGGAGGAAGAATATGGTGGGAATGTAGGAGGAAAATTTGAAGGAAATGCAACTGAATGGAAGATTCTACTTGTAGGGATTTGATGGGAGAGTATCTACTAGGATTGTATTGAGTTTTATAAGGCTTGAGATCATTTCTAGTTCCTTGGAAAACCTAGAAGGAGGGATGAAATTACCTTGTGATCAATAGCCAGTGCTGAACCATTTGAAAAGTCAGCAATTGACTTTTTAGGACCAATTTCACCTACCACATAAAGGAATACCTTGCATTACATCATCACTTGTACTAAATACTTGAAAAGATGGGTAGAGGAAGTTCCTACAAAGTGACAATAGCATAACTAATACCTTGTCATCCCAATCTTGTCTGTAATGTCAAAAATTTAGTTAATGTGTGAATTATTTTCTTGTTAAATGATTTAGAATTCCCATTTGCTTGTGGGTGACAGGGGTGTTCTTGTGATAGGCCACCATAAACTCTAACCATTTCATTCAAAAATGTGTACCCCTATCACTTGTTAAACTCAATGGACATCCATACCTATTGATTGTGTTTTCCCATAAGAATCTAATGGGAAAACACAATCAATAGGTATGGATGTCCATTGAGTTTAACAAGTGATAGGGGTACACATTTTTGAATGAAATGGTTAGAGTTTATGGTGGCTATCTATCACAAGAACACCCCTTGTCACCTACAAGCAAATGGGAATTCTAAATCATTTAACAAGAAAATAATTCACACATTAACTAAATTTTTGACATTAGCGAACAAGATTGGGATGACAAGGTATTAGTTATGCTATGGGCATATAGGAAAACCTACAAGAGATTGAATAATTGCACACTATTTCAATTAGTGTTTGGCATGGATGATTTTTTTCCTTTTGAATTCATTTTACCATCACTATGAATAATGCACACAAGAGGGTTGGGCGATGAAAAGCGCTTGAAGAAATAATTGATAAGTTAATGAAGCTAGATGAAAAGGAGATTACTTGCTAGATGGAGTAAAAAGACAAAGAAGGCAAGAAAAAAGCATGGTATGGTCGCCATATAAAAAAAAAAAAAAAATTCAAGTTGAGCAAATGGTTTTGTTATATGATTCTAAATTTCGCACCATCCTGGGAAGCTAAAAGTCCATTGGATGGGACCATAAATCATCATGTACATCCTCAATTCAGTCACTTTTCTAGTTACAAACATTGGATGGGACGAGATTACCGGGCCATTTCAATGGGAGGCTAAAGCCCTACTATAAATAAGGTTTCCTTGTGTTTGTACATAAGGAATTTTTGCTAGTTAGCCTAGGATTTACCTTAATGCATTTCTTTTTCTTGTGTTTCCCCTTCCCGTTTCTTGTTCCTCTCTATTGTGTTGTTTGTGCACCTTGTGAACCAATAACAATATTATTTTATAAGGTTGTGAATGCATAGAGGGATTAACATCTATTTTAGTGTGGGGTGGAGTAGAGCGAAGTGAAATAGAGGTTGGAAGTGAAATTTATGATGTCCCGATTGAAAGATCAAAAGAACGTAAGGTAGGAGAGTGCATGGGGAAATAGTGGAAAAAAATTGTTGGTGTCGAAGGCTTTAGAAAATATTATGTACAAAGGATGAAAATCACAGGAATGAAATGGGGTAGGTGAGGGAAAAAATCAATTTGTGAAGTGCCTTCAGTGTTGCGAGATGAGTGCACAAGAGTCTTTGGTCGGTAAGGATTTTTGCACGCCATAAGGTTGTAGAGGGTTTTTTTCATGCATGATATGGCATGTGGGTAAAGGCATGTAAGATCAGATTTAGTGGAAAAATTCACATTTAATGTTGAGTATGTTGGTAGGTGGCATAACATTTATTGTAGGAGATAGACAAAAAGCTATAAGTAAAGGGTTGGACACATCATTATTTACCTTGCTATTACGAGATTAAAGAGCTCTTGTGAACTAGGGAATCCATGAAGAAATATTTGTGTGAAGAAAGAAGAGTGAAAATCTGAAGTGCATGACTAGGTTGATCTACGAACTAGAGTGGAAGGATTACATGGGTGTAAGGAAGAAGGTTTCAGTGTAATACATCGTCTTGTGGAAGAGTTTTCTAGGTTAGGGTTTTACAGCTAGAGCATAAGAATAGAAGGATTATTTCATGAAGTTGAGCCATATATTTGAGAAGAGTGAGGAAGGAGAGAAAGGATTTTAATATTTTAAACTCGACAAGAAGATGACACCAAATAAGGTGACCATTTCACCTAAGAAGGGTAAGGGAAAAGGAAAACAAAATACCGCCACCGGTTTGAATGAAGAATGGTATGCATAGGTGCGATACCAAGATGGGGTGTTACTTGAGAAAGAATCAGTATCCCATGTGAGGAAGATGGTTGTGAGTGACTATAATCATTGCACAATTACCACAAAGAAGGAGATGATACTAAAACTGTTTTGTCCAATAGATAAGAGGACACTAGAAGGGATGTTAGTTTATAGCGATGAGGTGAAGGTAAAATTAGAGAAATTTAGGTTTCGTAACTATTCAAGTTACCCTATTTTGGGAAGCCCAAGCGGTTATACCAATGGTTGATGTGGCATGTGCACGAAGACCACTTCTACTTTCCAGGCCATAGAATGCACATAACTCCCTAGCTCATCTTTAATTTTACCGACCTTATCTTCAAAGGGGATTCATTAGATAATGACCTAGAAGATAAAGAGGCTATTAAGAAGACCATGGAGGAGTATGATTATAAAAAGGGTTCACATTACTTCGATATCTCAAATATCCCCTGGACTGTGATGAGAATGGCCACATACCTAGTAACCAAGATGAATGGGAAAGAAAGGTGGACACAAATAAACAAGGCATGGCTAAATGTATGTCAAAAAAATTTAGAAGGGACCATCTATAATTTGTCCACCTACATTGCAAAAGAGAACATCAGTGCCACACAAGAAGGAGATAAGATAATGTTTGACAATGTTCTTATCGCCATTGTCTTCTTTAAAATTAGAGTTCTGATGGGTCGAGAGAAGTTCGTACGGGATTATCAAGATGAAGATCCATCCCCCATGAAGAGGTTTGAGAAATACACATGTGATAGCATGACAACCACCCACAAGGTGCACCTAAAGAAATGGTACAAGTGAATGCATAAGGAATTCGAGGTGAGTGGAGGATACCATAACAATTTCCAACATTAGTAGATGGAGAAGCTGAATTCACTATCTATCAACAATTTTACATTGGCGAGGTTACACGATGGGACTAAGATCCCATGGTGTAAATTACCCTTCTCCTTCACCACATAGTAT
Organism: Taxus wallichiana var. yunnanensis; assembly: GCA_018340775.1. Classification (NCBI taxonomy): domain Eukaryota; kingdom Viridiplantae; phylum Streptophyta; class Pinopsida; order Cupressales; family Taxaceae; genus Taxus; species Taxus wallichiana. The sequence continues at coordinate 309,057,335 of CM031235.1, forward strand.
TTCCATGCAGAGGTAAATCACTGTAAGGAATCTAAAATATTAAGGTTCAACCTTAGTGAGGTAGACCAAGACTACTATGATTTTTGAAGGAAGCTAGTATATCCAAATAAGCATGCCTATGTGGAAAAGTATGTCTCCCATGAGGTAGGCATGAAAAAACCCTCGATCTTTACCAATTTCTGGAAGGACCATAAAAAGAGTATACTTTCACATTAGGCCCAAGTATGAAAAGGTAACTTACTTAGAGAATTATGTCTTCATCCTAGAGGATCCCACTTTGGTAGGAAGAAGGCTATGCCAAAGAAGAGGGAAAGGGAAGAGACCGTGAAGAAAGAGGTTCCGTAGAAGAAATCACCAAGTGTGTAGACAACACAATCTTTGGGTGCGCCGAGTTAGGTGCCAAGACAAACACATAAGGGCATAGGAAGAAGTCTCACATCAAGGAGAAGGAAAATATGCCTAAGGAAGGGATGCTAGAATAAGAAGAGTTGGATAGAAAGGAATCACTTGCTTTGAGGAAGAAGAGGAATCCCAGGTTAAGAAGAAGAAGGTAGTGGGGAAGGTAGAATCGAGAGGAGACAAGGAGCTTAGAGGCCTACGGGGGTGAAAGAGATGATGACAAGGATGAAGAGGTTTAGGACCATCCTATATACAATGTACATGATTAGGAAGAAGAAGGAATTGAAGAGAATAATGGAGATGAAAAAGGATCTTAAGGAAAAGGGATTCATGAGGAGGTAAATACTAAGGATCGTGAGGACCCTAGCCTCACCAAGGTGTAGATAGAAGAGGCCACAGAGAGAGAAGTAATGAGCATAATAGAGAAGTTAGTGGAGCAAGAAGTGGAGTGAAGTGCTGATGAGATACTCAAGGAGATAGAAGAAGAGAGCGTAGGGAAGGAGTATGGAAGCATGGGTGGAGATCCTAGCTTAGTGGTGAGATTTCTAAAGGCTACATACATAGGAGGGAAGAACATGGTAGTAGCACAAGGGAAGGGAATGGGTTATATCCATGATCCAAAAACTGTGCTACACACGTGCTTCCAAAGTACCATTCTTATAGACCAACTCTTGTAAATGTCTTCATTTGAGGAAGAAGGTGTGTACTCACGAATGAGGAATATGTTATCTTGGGAATATGAGTCCCATGTCGATGAACCTAAGTTTGAAGTTAACCAAGGAGATATGATGAAAATGTCGAGGCCAAAGGTATAAAACCACTTATGAATACTCAAGTACTTTTCTCATGAGCAGTGTCTATAATGTGCTCAACAAGGTTTCAATTGAGGTTGAGGTAGGGATCTTTAGAAGGAATGACCAAGTAAGATTCCTAGAAGGAGAATTAGAGAAGAAAAAGGAGGATCTCCTTGAAAAGAGCAAATATCTGAAGCAAGAGGAACTAACCAAAGGTACGCTTAAGGTACGACCTAAAGGAGGAAAAGGAAAGGGTGTGCAAGGTATATAAAAAGGTAGAAATAATTATAGATTTTATTGTTTTGAAGCATCCAAACCTATCACCGATCGAGCATAAGTATGATTCAACCTCTTGCAATGATTAGAATACCTAACTCTCATCCTCACCATAGAGAGGAAGCCACTCACTTTAGAATCAACAAAATAAGTGTTAGCACGCTAGGTGAAATAGGAGAAGATAAAGGTTGTGGAGATAGTCTCTCGGTACACTAAGCTCCTTGTCAATGTAAATCCCACCACATAGATAACTGAAGTTACTTATTAAAATTTCATGGATAGGGATAGAGTGGCAAGAATTTTAGTTACCACCCATGAGGTAGACCTTAAGGAGTTTCAGGAGAAGAATAAAGGAAACATGGTAGAGTAGGATAAGATCCTAACCAAGGTAGAGAAGAAGTTAGAAGCCATTGAGACCCTGAGAGGCTCGATAAAAAATTAGTTGAAGGAATTATATCCTCATATCACCCACATGATTGATGTGATGGATTACCTAAAAAAGTAGTTAGAAAACATTATTGATATGTTGAATGCTAATGATGATGAATTAGGATTTGATGAGGTGAGTTCCTTAGTAGGTGACCTCTCTCAATAGGCATAGGGTGAGGTGGATGTCCGGGAGAAGAAAGAGGAAACATCATTAAGAGAGCCAGAGAAGAAGAGGGCCATGGTGTGATAAACCATAATAGAGTAGGTAAAGCTCTGTAGAAATAGTAGAATATTCTAGGGGTTGGGGTTCTCATTAGAGGACTATAGGAATGTTAACATATCTAGGGGAATGGGTCTGCTAATTTTTGTAATAAGGAAGAATAGCTAGAAATTCTGATGTGTGAGTCATGATATATTGGTCTGATATGACCCTTTTGGATGTAATGTGGTTATTGAACTATGATCAATATGAATATATGGTTCTATTCTAAATATATTGTTCATGGGTGTAAACCCTAGTGCCTTTTTCTTTATGTTATGGATCAGATCTACTATATGTATGATGTTTCTCTTGTTATTTGAATGAGTTTGTTGGTATAATAACTCATCCTATGCTTTCAGAATGTATGCATGATCATTTACTTTTCTAGCACTTAATATGTCATCAATGAAAACATCTTCTCACAATTCTCACATAAAGGAGGGGATCGGAACCCACACGCTCCTCGGGTGAGTGCTTAGCTCCCGGGGTGATAAGATAGTGTGCAAGGGATTAGAAGGTTATTCTAAGGGCATAAAAATGACTACACGTATATCTTGAAAATTGGGATAAAATATTACACACAAAACCTAAAAAAATTCTTATTTCACGAAAGTGGTTCTATGGATATTCTCCAGGATTTTCCACCTTCGATTTTGTGGAGGTCTCTTAAAATGAACCCTGATATACATCTTATAGACTAAACAAGGGATTGTTGACATGTGATCCTATAGGTGTTGTCATTTATGCAAAACCACATTAATGAAAAATTGAATGATTTATTAGGGTTAGATGATCGTGTGGATGGTATTTACATTATGGTTCAGATGTGTATTTGATGATACAAGGAGATTTAGTGGGGATTACTTATTCTTGCTAGCCCATGTCATGTTTTATGGAGGTAGGAGCTTCTTTGTTTCTTGAGAATCATGTTTGTATCATGGATGGTAGGTTTGGAGAGTGCTTCAACACTCACATTAGTTGCATCTTCAAATATATTTGATTGGCCATGTTTTAGGTGCTCATTTGGAAAAGATATAGATGATAGGAGGTATGAAATTGAGTTTTGGAGATACATGATCTAATTTATGAATATATTTAGGTTTATAATGGTTTAATAGGTATTTATGGGTCATTTGTAGTTCTTTCATGATATATTACACTATTTTTCTAGTTGTCCCTAGCTTATAGTGTAAAACCCTAAGGGGTAGCTATGCAAGTCTTAGTGTATAGAGTTTTTAGATGTGGTGATGACATTATGATGATTAGATATTTTATTATGATGTTTCTTTATTCTTTGAGAAAACTTTCAAGTTCCCGTGAGGTGAAGTTTGCAATATATGTATGTTTTGGTGAAACATGGTCAAGAACAAGTGCATTTACAACTTAAATTAGAACTTATAATGGTCACCTTGAATTGTATGATTTTCATGGGACCTTGTGGATTTCAAGGATGTTTCTAAATTTATTCTATAAGGTTTCACAAAAATAATTAGATCATTTCATCGTCGGTTTTTATGAACAAATGTTAAGAAGGTAAACAACTATTTATGAGATTGAAAGTGGTATGGAAGAATTGATAACTAACTAGCCATAATTAATTCCTAATTAATTGATGATAATTATATCATGTATATTACTCCTTAATATTTCCATAAAGGTATGGTAGAGGTCATGGTGATGAGTGGGCCCCACTCAAACAGCCGATTTCTAAAGAAGGGTATTTTTGGACAAGGTTTTCCAAAGCGTTGCATGCTAAATTGAAATTTTTTAATGTATGTGAGTTTTTATTGATTTCATAGGAGGTTTAAGGACATGTTGATGTAGGTACATGGTCAATTGAGCTCCATTTAAGTTGACTAGTCAAACAAGTAGTTTTGAGGCTATAAAATATAGTATTCAATAAAGTGAGTATAATTGGAGCTATAGGTGGAGTTTTGAGATGATTCAAGTTTTTTTCGAAAAAGGATTCATATTTCTTTCCATTTGTATAAGTTTTTTCCCATTATTATGATTTTTTATAAGGTTTCATGGTCATTTTTTGGATAAGAAGGTCTTTTCCAAAGTCTTTGACAAGATAGGATTTCTTTGAAAGTTTTGAATTTGTTTGAGGCATGATATGGATTGTTTCATGCTTGATATCACTTTTAATGTGAATAGGGACACATTTTTCATACAATTAATCCATTTACAAGTATTTTTGTTCATATAAAGGTTTTAATAAGTTGATCTTTGAAAATAGTGTTTTGGGCGGTTGGTTTTGGTAAAGACAAAAGTGGTTATGATTTGAGTAGGTGGTTTTCTCAAGGAATATAACTTGCTTATAATGATTCTACAAGTACTTTAATTTCCATAAAGTTGTTACATTCCCTATTTTGGATGTTTCAAAGTGATATAGTGTCATAAATAAGTTTTCAAGCTCCTGAAGGGTGTAGGAAATAATTGTTTTAACAAGTACAAAGAACATTTGACCCATTAAATGAAATAATTTTATTGTTTGAGATAAATTGTGACCATGTATGATGTTTAAATTTGAATTTAATTTTTTTTTTTATTTATGGGTCATGAATAAGTATGGTTTTGATGTTAGGTAATTTTTTTTGTGACTATAGGGATTTGACCATTCTTGGAGCATGAAGTGTTTTTTTGGCTAGGCCGACCTACTTGGGTCACTTGTGACTAGAATATTTTAAATTGGGGATGTTTTTATGATTCATTGGTTGAGCCAAATAAGCGAAGAAGTTGGTGTTTTGAATTTTAAATTAAAAGGATCTTTTAAAAGCATTATTTTGGGTGCTTTTTGGAGCTAGAGATGTGTGTACAAGAAGTGCAACATAAGTAAGAGATATTTTTAGGTATTGAAGCATGAATTGAGGTCAGATAAGTTTTTTTCAAGTTTAATAAGATCATTAAGCATGTGTGTAAGTGTTTTAAGGTTTTATAATTGAAGAAAGAGCTAGTTTGTGAAGGATTTGACACCTAGGATTTGATTGAGGGTTTGAAGAAGTGCGAGCTGAATATTTGGTATCCATCAGTTATGGAACAAAAAAATAGATATCATATCATCATAAGGTGGTTGATTGGGTAATTGATCATCTTTGGGGTTGCATATTCCTATTGAAGTTGGTCCTTCAAAAAATTAGGGGTTTGTGCTCCTTGTAAGGTTGCAGCTCTACTAAAATAGGGGTTGGTGCCTCACTACATTTTGAAACATATCAATATAAGATTATGTTTCAGTGGTTTTTCTTCCCCTTTATGGTTTCTCACTTATATCTTATGTGTTATGTTGATTATATTTCGTATGGTTCTTTCACATGTGATAAATTGTTGTATGCACACATTACTGGATGGTTGAATGTTTATGCATTTTGAATAAGAAAATATGAAATATGAATTGAATTTTTTGCTTCTAAAAATTGGTATCAGAGTGTGTCCTTTAGGATAAGTTTGATAGTTTGAAAGGAGATACTTGAGGAAAAATATGGTGAGAAACATAGTCACTAGCAAGGAACTATTGTTTGATGGAATGAATTATTATTTTTGGAGCTTGAGGATGAATTCATTTATCATGGCTCAGGGGTTTTGATGTTTGGGATGTTTTAAGCATGGTTATAATCCTCCTACCACCTCCCCAGCTACTAACATTGTAAATAAGGCATACACATGTAATTTAAAATCTTCTAATGACATCATAAGTGGATTTGGATAATCGGAGATGGGAGATGCATTGAAAAACTACCAAGAAAGCATGGGATAAATTTCAAGCTCTATATGAAGGTGACATAATGGTAAAATTACAAAGCTCCAAACCTTTAGAAATTAATTTGAAGGTCTTAAAATGAGTGATAATGAATCCATTACCATATATCTTCTTAGAGTTGATAAATTTGTTAATGGCATGAAAGGATTAGGAGATGATGTGAAAGAATAAGGTGTTGTTCAAAAGGTTCTGAGGTCACTAACTCCTAGATTTGATTCCAAAGTTTATGTTATTGAAGAAGTAAAGGATCTAACTACCTTGAAATTGGATGAGTTGCATGGTACTTTAACTGCTTATGAAATGATAATATGTGACTCTAATCCAACCAAGAAATATATTTCTCTCAAATATGAAATGAAGGCTAAAGGAAAGAAGGTAAAGGATGTGTTTGCTACTATTGATATTGAAGATGAAGATATCGTTGTTATGGTGGTGAGAAGATTGAATAATGGGTATGGTAAGTATAGTGGTAAACTTCCATTCAAGTTTTTAATTATTGAAGTAGGACATTTTGTTGCCAAGTGTCCTCATAGGCGTGAAAAGGATGATGATGAAGATCATGAGGATGAACCTAAAAATAATAATTACAAGTTTGTAGAAGGTAATAAGAACTTCAATAGGTTTAATAATAAGGAGGAAAAAATAAACTTTTATTAAAATCAAGATGATGAGTTATCTGATGTAAATAGTGGTGTTTTAGATTCTAAATCTTAAACCGATTGTGAGGACAATGTAAATGGGGCTTTATTTATGACTAAGTAAGTTATGAGGTCTCCTAGTGATGGCTATTCTTTGTTAGGATACTTTATTTCAGGTTATTACAATTATTTGGAGGAAGATGATGAGGATAACGAGGACGATTTTGAGAGAATTAAAAGAGAAATAAAGCATGCTGAGAAAGAAAACCAAAATTTGAGTTTACGAGATAAAGGAATATGAAAATTAGTTTCATAACCTAGATGAGAAATATGTGTCTCGAATCTTTGTAGTCTCTATTTTCCTCTTTCTTCACCAATAGAACCCCAAAATCACTAACACATCATCTAGACTAGTCTGGAATCTCACTCGAGGTGCGTGTAGGTGTCAAGCCCTCTTTCATGTGAGCTTTGTGAGAATGTTCTCCCTTAATAAGGGGATGTTTGCACAAATAGAGAATGAACACACCCATTCTTGGAATCAAGATTAAGAACTAAATCCTAGTCTAATGCACTAGAACATGGAATAACATGATCATACTACAATAGAAGTAGAACTAAATCACAATTAGCATTAAGAACACCGATATTACACCCATGAACATAAAAAAATGCACAGATCAAGATCCATCACATAGATGTTCAGAACCATTCCATTATATTCATTCATCAAATTACAGTAGCCAATAGTACATCAAAAGAGTTCCATGGATGGAGATATTACATCAATAGAGCTTTAACATGCTCTCTATTATTGCTTCATTACAGAGCTTATAATCACGTATTACACATATTTACTAGTTGTATCACTCTCTCTCTCTCTCTCTCTCGCTCACACCCCTAAAAGATACTTCAACACACGCCTTCATGCCTTGCTTTTGCACACCAAAAACCTTTACACCTTAGGTAATTAGCTAATTTAGGGGTCCATCATCACCCCACACTAATCTGATTACCTCCCTGAAAATCCTTCATAATTCCTGAATCAAAATATTAACAACCAAAAATTTTCTAAGGCATAAAATGTTGCTCCAAAGAAAAAATAATAGTGGAATTGAAATAATATGAATAAAGAATGGGATAATATGTTGTGTGGTAAACCCACTACGTGACTAATTAGAGGAGTTCAGCGAACTCTACATCCATTTCATCCCTCAACTTCTCCTAAGCATTTAATTCTACAAAATCCTCCATTGGTGATTCTCCTACGATGCTTTGGGCACTTGGTCTGGGGTGACTTCCTCCACCTTCCCCTTGAGTGAATTAATGGCTACCACCAAATCCACGTAGATACATTTGAACTCATACATCCACTCGCCGATGGAATCCTAGAGTTCACTAATCTTGAAATCTATCTTCTCACACTTTTTTAATTTTATCTTTTTGAGTTGTGGTGTTAACAACCAACTGTGTGTGCTTAACCTTATTGGTGGGGATATTAACATATAAATCCTTGAATGAGGCATCCTCTTTTATCACTAGTGTGTCAATGATGGGCTCACACTTTCTGCAGCTTTTGAAGCCCCTATCTTCCATTACAATTTCCTCTTTGAGTTAAGCGATAAAGTCCTCTAACTCGGTCTTCCAGGATTCAACGACGAATTTATTTTATTCTTTCTCCTTAGATAACTCTACATTGTGGGCCCCACACCATCCTTTACATTTTCAAGCAACATCCCTACAAGGTCCTCGAAGATACTCCATCTCATCCTGATAATTTGTCATGGATCGCTTATCAGGACTAAACATTGTCCCAAAATGCCTTTAAGGAGGGTTCCATCTCAATCATAGGCCTCCTTGGTTTGCACCTATTTTCCCCTTAGTACTTGATGCAATATTTCTATCTCCTTTTCCTTGTCCATATTTCCCATGAGTAGGGTTCGAAAAGTGGCCCCTACATCTAAGTTGCATTAAATCACCTCCAATGACATCTTTTGAAGCATGTTGCATGCCTACTCATTCGTTAGGTGGCTAGGATCCACCACCTTATATGCCTCTTCTCCCTTCTTATTCAAGTGAATGGTCTCGATTGCATTATCGTTGACCTCAAATTCAGGCTCTTCAGAGTGGCAATACATGTTCTAGCCTTGCATTTTTCTCGGTCATAAGCATGCCCCCTTCTTGATTCATCAAATCCCAACCATGTAGTTTTTGGTGGGAGGATGTTCTAGAAACTTGCATGAAATACCTTCATGGGGTCATCCACATAGTCCATATGTGCAGACAGGTGTGTCTGTACACACCTAAAATTGCATGTGCTACATTGTCAAAAAATGGTTACAAAAGTCCCCAATGACGATTCATGTCCTTTAAGAAGGTGTTCGAGCTTTAAAATCCATTTACAGTGTATATTTGTAGCCTATACATCCTTACTTAGCTTTTCCATGCTTTCTTATAGCTTTTTGCTCATTTTTGTGCATATTTTGGATTTAATGTGAAAACCACCTCCCAGGTAGGGCGGTGGTCCTAGGACCACCTCCATATGCAAGGCATCCATCCTAAATGATTTTTCTAGAACTATTTATGCAAGTTTTTGACACGCGACGCTTCACTTAAATAAAATTTTAGGGTGCATTTGTGAACCAAATTTCCTAAAAATAGTCTTATTTGCATGGTATTCCTTCCCTCTTCTATTTTTAAATAGATTTAATTAGTTGAACTACCTATTCTTTCATTGTGCATGAAGGCACATCCCATCCTCAATTCCTATATATTCCATGATTTTATTCAAGAAAAATGCCTAAGAATGTTTGTGTATCTTGCATTATATCTCCCACAATCTTTCTAGGAATTGCATAGCCAAGCTCAAATCTCTTGTGTTATCTCTCTTCTACTTGCATTACATCTAGACTGCCATCAAGCTACCATTGCTCAAGCATCATCCTCCTATTGTTTTTCTTACATTCCCAATCCTTGGACTCACACAAACACTCAGAGAAAGAAAGGAACATACTGAGGGGAAAGATACAGACACAACCAGATTTGAGAAAGCTCTTGCTTGTCTAGGTTGGAATTGTGTATTTATTTGCCTTGTTTGTTGAATTGTCAATTTCAAATCACTAGTTTCAGTTACATATCAAATAGAGTAGAAAATAATTCATTTCAATAAATTATTTAATCATAATTATACCAAATCATTATTGAGATTTCCTCTTTAACATTACTAGGGAAGTTGTGGGAACAATAGCCCCTTTTAGGGTCACGATTTGTTCTTCATCTCTGAGGTAGGGTTTGAAGGGTTTTTATTGGATTAGGTTATTTGTTTTAGATTAGATTCATACATTCACACAAGTAACCAGATACATACAACTGATTTCTTGTCTTTAGTTTAGTTATGAGATTAGAATGCATTGCTCAAAAATTAGATAAGAACAAAAATATTTCCTTTGGTAGATTAGTTTTCTTTTATTGTTTTGATCTGAAATATTGTAAAAACTCCACAAACATAGATTAAATTTCCTTCAGTAATTATTTTTCATATCAAAAAATGATTTTATTTCATTCGTATGACCATCAACAATCTACAATAGGAAAAGACATATAGTTGTGATCCCTTGGTCCCGCAACCCAACAGGATAGAATTGATAACTAAAATTGATACGACTTTACATTTCGTAGAGTCTTACACACACTTGAAACTTTTGCTAAGAAAATAGAACAAGTCAATACACTAAAAATCACTACTAATCAACCCTATGACTATTGGACTACTCCTGAAATAGGGTTTGATTACGCACATGACCATTTAAGGGTCGTGAGCCTCCATGAGTCTTTGGTTGTGATCCTCAGGTCCCAAAACCTAACGGGCCTAGTAGTCAGTTAGACATTGACACTAGTTTGTGTACATTAGTATTCAAATCTTCACCACTTCCACCAGATATTATTGCATAGCTTTCCTTATTGAACATAGTAGCTGATCAAGATAAGAATTTCCTGGACGGATCGAAAAATCGACCATAAATACTTGTGGCTCCATCACACCTCTCATTATTAATTCCATGACCTTGTTTAGAAATCTATACGAGGTGCTCACAGGTCATTTTATGCATGTTCAACAACCAAAAACATAATCTTGGTAGAGCGTGACATTTATTGGAGTCTCCGAGTGGCTATTATCTCAGACCGAGCCATCACACCACTTCAAGTTAGGAGAGAATTCTTTTCTTTAGACTCATAGATCCAAACATTGCGTGTTGAAGATATAAGATTTCCCAATTAGCTTGATCTCCATCACTACACTCACATTCATTCTTCACAGTCTGTCTCGGCATGAACTCGAGAGGTCAAAGTGCGAAAAAGGTCACGTGTTGATTTTTTTTTCATATAAATTGGTGAACCCGATGTGAAGGGGTAATTCCTTCTTGTTTCGTTTTATTTCATTACTATTACCTCACCTCTCCATTTCTTCCCATATTTTGGTATGTATTTTATACTTTGTAAAATATGTTTAGAAGAGAGTTTGGTGGGTCATTTTGCTCTGATAGATATTACACCAACATGTAATCACAACAAATTCCCTTATCTTTTGAGATGGGGTGACAATTACACAAGCAATGTTCAAACCTACCCTAGTTACACTTCAAACCCCAATATCTATGTAAGGGTGGAGGAGGTTGATCAACCATTAAACGTCAATATGGCCAACCTAATGCAAACCACATTGTTATCACAAATGGAATAGGTTCTTACCATAGAGTCTTTTCAATACCTCAAATTTCCATGTAATCAACAGAAGATGATATATTTACACAAATAGCTAATCCTCTTCATCAGATAGATGAGTCTTTGGATAGAATGAAGGCTTCAACCTCTGATATTTCGAATGCCTATCCTAAGATTCTTACTTCTGAGGAAGACAAGAATTATAACACTGAAAAATTCATGACAGGGTATCATGAGCCTACTCAATCAAACCCTAGGCCACGAGATACCCCAATAAGGGACTCAATCATCTCCTAACGATCTCATTTATTCTTTAGTGGGGAGGATTAGAGAGCTATAAATTCCCTAGAAAAATCAAACAACACATGGAGTAGGGCATAACATGGGGTATCCAGGTTGACATAAAGGATAAATCCCTTCCAATGAGAAACCAACACAATATGATGTACAACAAGGTTATCTGGATCATTCAAATCCAAGTTATCTTCTCACAGGGTTAGACACACTAGGGATGGGTCCTCATCCTTCTCAAGATTATCCTATGCAAGGTTTTTCCGGAAGTACATTCTTGAATGCCACCACAACAAGAAATGCAATGTTCCCTGGTTTTACACCTACTAGTCCATATCATGGTACTATCCCACCTTACATGCTATTTAAAATCTCCATATGGACTCATAAACCATTCCCGCTCCCTACATGCCATATCAAGGGACCCCATACATTCCCGTCAACGCTTATAATATAGCTTATCCAAATCCTCCTCCTCTACCTCCTCATCAAGGATCTTCAATTGTGGAATCTTATGCAATGGTTACATATGTTGAGTACTTAAAGGAGCCTCTTAACCTCACCATACGTGGTGTCATTCTTTTGCCCCCATTGTCGGATCTTCCAAAATTTAAGACGTAGGATACCCGAATGCTCATATCAAGGCCTATGTTATTGCTATCGGTAATTACTTCCTTGGGATGTTGTAGTGGCTAAGATATTTCCAAAGACTCTCAAAGGAATTACATTTGGATTAGTATTACTGTATTCCAAAAGATTCTATACATTCCTTTAAATAGCTTGTTTTTGAGTTTATCAAAGCATTTCACATGAACAAGATGTTATGTATAGGGATTAGAGGGTTCCTACATATTAGACAAGTGCAAAATGAATCTCACCCATTTCATCTAGAGATGGTACCAATTTCTCTATTCCTCTCGTAAGTACGCACAACATGGACCGGATGGAACTTTGCAATCTTTTCCTTCACTCACTTAATCGAGAGACTAAGGAAGAGGTCCAAAAGTTTCCTTTCCATAGTTATGAGGAAGTATTAGAAGGAGCGCTTTGGATTGACCAAGCCTCTATAGACAGTGGGCGTAAGACCTATGGTCCCAATGGGAAATTGGTATCCCCAAATCAAAATAATGTGAATTATCAAAACAATGATGCCAATAACCAATGACATAAGGGTGTGAATCACAATCATGGTGCTACCATGAATAATGCTACTAATCAAGCCAAGAATGTTGGTTTTCCAAACAATGGAAATAATAACAATAACAATAACTCGGGAAGTCAAAGAGCACCTAAAATTGTTTCCTTGGTCAACACGGTTGATGTAAATTTTCCTCTCAAAATCCAAATGAAACCTAAGGCCCAAACCAATATCAAAACTCTAGCCAAGGGGCAACGAATCATGGTTATAACAATCAATTTCAAAATTACAACCGAATTTATACTCAACAACAACAATATGCTTATCAAAGGCCAAGAGATTATGATCCTAACATGTATTGTGGTTTCCATAAGGTTCGAGTTCGGATGATAGGATTTGTTGTGATTGCAACTAGTTTCCATAAAGACTTCTCGAAAGCCAAAGGAAATTCTTTATAGACATGTTCCTAGAAAATCCTAAAACAAACTCACAATCTGACTATATAGGACTTGTAGTTCCTCATAATGCTAATGTGAGCATATTTTGAGATCCTCTCCCTACACATCCTAAAAATTTAAAGGTGAATTCACAAAACACAAACAAAAGCATTCCTATAGGAAACAATGACCATGAAGCCTCAACTTCTAATAACTCTCGGGTCGCTCCTAACCTTGGTTCAAATGATAACACAAAAATATTGGGATTAGTTGAGCTAGAGGTTGAGCATGAAATTAATGCAAAAATCGATGAATGAGTATGTTTCACAACCCCTTCTCTCTCTTTCCTTCCCATAGGATGTGGTTCCTACAATCATAAAAATAGTAGGAGCCTATGATTTAATATCAAATTTGAACAAGACCTTTTCTCAAATTTCATTTCTAGATTTGCTGAAGAATTCACCTACACATAATTTTATGATGCTCAATGCACTAGGTCTTAGTCATATTATCCATGTTATGCCACCTCCTATTGCTCAAATAAATAATATTGATTTTGACATACATCCTCCAGGACAAAATGGTAGAGATACTAAGTTCGTTTTTTATATAGACAAGATGCCATTTGATGCTGAAATTACCTGAAGAGGTGATCCTACCTTATTTTTAGAAGTCTTGGTTTATAACAATTGCATTAAGAGATCCATGATTGATGAGGGTTTCTGTAAATGTGGTTCCCTTATCTTCCTTGCATAAGTTGGGATATAGGCAGACAAATTGTTCCTCTAAAAGAAACATGTTACGGGGTATGACAGTCTTAAAGTGACCTTGATTGGAACCATATTTCTTCCACTCACGCTTGGTCTAGAAACCATCTTGATGGAGTTTTACATTATCAATAGGGAAACAAGTTATAACATGATCCTTAGGAGACCCTAGATTAATCTAATGAAGGCTATCCATTCTACCTTGTTCCAGAAATAAGATTCCTTCATTCGGGAAGGTCTTCATCACTTAAAGGGATCCTAAGCCCTTCGATATACACTTAGAAAACCTCAAGAAGAAGAAAGTAGTCTATAAAGAGTATGAAATTCTTGAAAATCAGTTGAACAAACCACCTCCATCAAAATAGTTAGCCCCGATCAGCCTGGTCATTCAAGGCTGAATTCGTTGAGCCAAAAACATTTGAGGTGGCAAGGACAAATAAAGGTAAATCAATATCTACGGAAGCAAAGTGTCCACAAAAATTGTAACGAAAATCATGAAACTCTTAGAGAGTGAAGATCCAATCTTCATCCCGCTTGAGCCACATGGGATGGGCGGTATTCTTAATTTAGAATCTCTTCCTTCGATGCGCTAGGTCTAGGTGTCAACATGATAGAATTAACAAACAGAGGGTAATTTGAGATTGAAATGATTCCCATCAGAACCACCTCTAAGGTTTGTTCTATTCTAAACTCTAGTTTCAACCCATGTACATCTGAAACTAAGCTTTCCATATCCATTGGGCAAGGCCTCATCATTCAAAGCAAGCATAAAAATTAAACACAACACTCCACATAGGAAACAAGGTTTGAGAAGCACAGGTCATGCTCACTCACATACCTTGTCTCAAGAATGTGACAAAGAGGTGCATGAATGCTTTTTAGAAAAATGATTTTAATGATTGGACATATACACTTCTAGGAAAGGGTTGTATATTTAGACTCGGGATGTTAGGCACTTATCAAAATAATGGAAATTTTGTGGATCATGGTTCTCCATTATGTACTATTAGGGGAAAGAATTCGATATTCATCAAATTTCTTCACCTTATATATCATGAAATGTAGTTTCACCTACATTTCCACATGTACATTATAAGATCTCCATTGTAATTTCATCTGCTAGTTCATTTCATAAATTTGTGATCAAGGGACTTATTCTTATAGAAATTCCTAAAAACTTTTGAAAATATTGGTAAAACATTCAAATCATGTCTCTTCAAATCTTCACAGTATCATCAATTTTTTCCAAATCATTTCATCAATCCAAACAAGATAAGACAATGTTTTGAAAGTAACCATACCAAGGCCTACATACTTGGCTCTACTTATGGTCTCTTTCTAGATTAGGTGTCTTTGCCTATGGTCTGTTCTAGAAGCTTCATGGTGTCACATCTATCCCATAAACATCTCTTTGGAAATAAGAACATTCCAAAAAAATTCCTAGATAAATAAGTCAAATGAAAATCCATATAAATTTTTTTTTTTACACATTTCTTTGTCTTACCAACCTTCGGTATTGAGCCTACATCTCATACTAGTGATGTAGGGTTAGGAAAGGAGAGAAATTCCCTTACTCACCTATGCCTTGTTCATGGTGATAAGCCCATGCTTCCTACTTTGGTATAATGGGGAAAGGTGTAGGGGTATCTTTGACAAACTTGAAAGTTAGAAGTAGTTCATTCAAATATTGTGAAATCATAAGTCAAAACAAAGTGAGTTAGATGTCTAAAATTCCAAAAGAGCTTAAAACCTCAAAACTAGATTTTGTCAACCAAGTGGCCATCTACGGATCTAAGTCTAGATAAACTGGAAAGAAATTCACATTCTAAACTATGAAGAAAACTTGAGTAGAGTGAGGTTGTAGTGTCTCAATTTTGTTTTTCCAAATCCTTGTCTTTCTCTCATCATTACCATTCAACAAATTTCATAACTTGTTCCAGCTCGTTCTTGATGTTAAGCCCTCACATCCTACCAGGTTGCATGGAGTTAGGAGAGGGGCAAGTTCATTTACTTATGATATCACTCTTTCACCAATTTCTTCAAAACAATACGAAGTACCAAAATTTTCTTAGAGAAACTAAAGTTCAACATCACAATGTGATTACATTATCATATATCAACATTACAAAACAAAAAAAGAAATCATTCTATTAGCATTCATGTCCACTGCATGCATTTTGAAAAGCATAGAAAATCAAAATTCTAAACATCTAAGAGTACACACGTGAATCAAATCATCAATGTAAGCTAACTCTATGTAAGGAATAACTGATCCAAAAAGAGATATATGTACATATCATGGTGTGTCATAGTTTTGTATGATGTCATCACACACTAGGTGTGGTCAAAACACTCACAATGAGCACAAAATATCAAAACATCATATATGCCTCACAAAATGGAGACTAAGCAATAAAGGCACTTTGCCTATCTACCTCTTTGAGGCCCCTTATGACCGCTCTAGTTATAAATTTCTTAGGAGAGTTCTTCTTAAAAGTATTCAAATAACAAATGGCCAATCCTAATGCAAAATATAATTCCCAAATCCATTCCAATTCAACCATACTCAAAAATGAAAAATGTTCACCATGGGCCCAAAGCTCACAAATAACCAAGTCGATATGCACAAATTAATTTGGAAAAGCATTTTTTTAGATATACATATGTTTTTATAACTTTGTTTTGAGTGCATATGTTCACATGGCTGAAGCGCTAACATAGGTATATTTCTATATCCCCGCACGAATGGTAAGTCCTCTTGTCATTTTAATTTAGTGTTTATTTTTCAATATTTTATCTATGTACACTTGATTCTTCTTTTCATTTTATAGGTAGTGGGAGTCTAGATGATGACATTTCAACACATGGGCATGTCAAGTATAGCTTCTAACTCGCATTTCAAGAATGCCATACTTGAACTCTATGTTTTATGCCTTTTCATGGCTGAAATTCTTCTCTCGAGGGGGCAATATGTACGCACCCAAACTTTCATGTGCTAAATTATTAGAAAATAGTTACAAAAGTCCCCAATGATGATTCATGTCCTTTAAGAAGGTGTTCAAGCTCCAAAACCCATTCGCAACATATATTTGTAGCCTAGATATCTTTACTTAGCTTTTCCATGCTTTCTTCCAGCTTCCCACTCATTTTTGTGCATGTTTTGGATTTAGTGTCAGAACCACCTCCCATGTAGGGTGATGGTCCTCAGACCACCTCCCAAGCTTGGGTGATGGTCCTAGGACTACCTTCCAGGCTTGGTCGGCGGTACTAGGACCATCTCCCGTGTGTAGGGAGGTGGCCATAAATGTTTTTCTAGAACTCTTTATGCATGTTTTTGACACGCGACGCTTCACTTAACTCAACTTTTAGGGTGCGTTTGTGAACCAAATTGCCTAAAAATAGTCTTATTTGCATGGTATTCCTTCCCTCTTCTATTTTTAAATAGATTTAATTAGTTTAACTACCTCTTCTTTCCTTGTGCATCAAGGAACATACCATCCTCAATTTCTATATATTCCATGCTTGTATTCAAGCAAAAGGCCTATGAATTTTTGTGTATCTTGCATTGTATTTCTGCCACAATCTTCCTAGGAATTGCATAGCCAAGCTTATATCTCTTATGCTATCTCTCTTCTACTTGTATTGCATTCGGACCGCTATCAAGGTGTCATTACCCAAGTGTCATCCTCCTCGTTGTTGTTCTTGCATTCCTAATCCCTTGGACTCACATGAATGCTAGGAGAAAGAAAGGAACATACTTTGAGGGGACAAATACGACACAACAAAATTTTCCAAAGCTCTTGCTTGTCTAGGTTGGAATTGTATGTTTGTTGAATTGTCAATTTCAAATCGCTAGTTTCAATTACATATCAAATAGAGTAGAAAATCATTCATTTCAATAAAATAGTCAATCACAAGTAGATCAAATCATTAGTGATATTTCTTCTTTAACATTACCAGGAAGTTGTGGGGAATAATAGCCCCTTTCGGGGTCATGATTTATTCTTCACCTCGAGGTAGGGTTTGAATGGTTTTTGATTGGATCGGTGGTATTTGTTTTAGATTAGATTCATACATTCGCACAAGCAACCAGCTACATCTGGGTGATTGCTTATGTTTAGTTTATTTATTAGATTAGAACACATTGCTCAAAAATTAGGAAAGAAAAAAAGATTTCCTTTGGTAGATTAGATTGATTTTATTGCTTTGATCTAAAATATTGTGAAAACTCCAAAAACATAAATTAGATTCCTTCAGTAATTATTTTTCTTATCAAAAACCATTTTATTTCATTTTGTATGACCATCAACGGTCCACAACAAGAAAATACATACAATTGTGATCCATTGGTCCCACAACCCAATGGGTCAGAATTGATAACTGACATTGATATGAGTTTACGTTTGACAATCTTACGTACACCTACAAATTTTGCTTTGAGAAAAAATAGATAAACTTGATATGCTAAACATCATTGCTAATCAATCCTACGACTATTGGAGTTCTCCTAATGTAACAGGGTTTGATTACACACATGAGCATTCAAGGGCCACAACCTCCATGAGTCTTTGGTTGTGATCCTCAGGTCCCACAACCTAATGGGCCTACTAGTCAGTTAGGCATTGACACTATTTTTCCTACATTAGTATTCAAATCTTCACCACTTCCACTAGATATTACTTTGTCACAAACTTTCCTTTATGAACATAAAGAGCCGCTCAAAGCTAAGAATTTCTCTGACTGACCAAAAATAAACCATAAATACCGTGGCTCCATCACACCTCTTGTTCTTACTTCCATGACCTCATTTGGAAATATATACGAGGAACCCGCTAGTCATTTTCCGTGTGTTCAAAAACCAAAAAACAAAATCTCGATAGAGCTTGACATTGATTGGAGTCTCCGAGATGCTATTATCTCGCACGAGGCATCACACCACTTCAAGTAAGGAGAGAATTCTTTTCCTTAGACATGCAGATCCCGACATTATGTGTTAAAGATATAATATTTCCCAATTAGCTTGATCTCCATCACCACACTCACATTCACATTCATTCTATAAGTAGCTATCTTGACATGACCTCGAGAGGTCGTGTGTGAAGAAGTTCACATGTTTATTTTTTTGTCGTATAGTGTCCACTTCTTCATTGTTTCCTTGCACTTTGTTCACTGCTTCTTTGATCCTAGGGTGAATCCTTTATCCTTGTTTATAGTAAAGGAGTCCCCTTTATCTCTTTCCCCTAGGTCAGGGTTTGTGTTGGGAGGCCTCACATGCTAGAATATTCTCGTGTCTTGTAGAATGCTTTTCTTTTTGTGTACCTTTCCTGCATCCATGGCTTTAGCTTTAGCTCTCTCCTGTTCTTCAATCTCTTCTTTCAACTCCACCTTAAAGGTGGTGGAGTCCTTCTCCTATTCTTCTTCTAAACATATTACAAAGCTCGATGCATCATGTGTTTACTACTTCTTCACTTCGGATCTTCTTCCTACTTCTCCTCCTTGTGCTCTGTATTAAAGCCTCAACACCACTAAGTTGTGAAATGCTCACATCCTTTCTAACATTGTGGCGTGTGTAATACTTCCGTTCTAGGAAGTGTCTAACTTTCCTTCACTTTGTTCTTCTTCTTCTTCCTCTCTTTCGACTTGTACCACTTTCATGGGTGGGATTGGTGCCTCCCATGGCTTTGGAAAGGGGGATTTTGTAACCTCCACTTCAATCCCCCTTGTGTTTTAGGGCACAACCGTACAAACACCCAATGGATGTAACCCGGGATGGTGGCACCGAATTTTGGTTACAAGTCTAGAAAATATTGCTCCAAAACCTCGACATAGGCTGGTCAAGTGGCATACTTGTTTATCACACACAAGGTATGGCCATCAATGTCCACTTTCTTTGGATCAAAACTAGCGTTTGTGCATATTTTATTCGGTTGATGGTAAAATTCATATATTTAGCATTAAATGCAAAGGGGAGATTGCACCACAGCCCCATCTCTCCTTGCCTAGTGTAATTAAAAACTTAACTTGATCCCTAATAACTTACTATAGTTCGTGGGTGATTCATCACTTGTTGTCAAATGCCTTGTGCAACCATTCATACCACATATTCATCCGATCCTTATAGGCACTTGAGATGGTCCCATCATAGGTGAAATTTGTAAATTGTACTATAGGGGATGAGTGTGCTGGTGGGTGAACCTATATGTTCCCATCTAGTCCATCTCGAGAAACCAATCTCCCAAAATACGATCAATAGATATATGGAGCCCCATGTGATTTTTTTCTCCTACCTCCTTCGCACTCATGCTTCTTCAACAATGTCATTTGCGATAAACTCTAAAAAATTATAATATACCATTTTTGACACTCTTTAGGTCACATACAATAATATCCTATTAATGTATGTCCACCTCTTTGATGCACCCTATTTATAACTAATGATTCGAGAGGTGACTCTCAATACTAGGTCTGGGAGATATGTAATCACTTGATTCCTTACTCCTTTCTCACAATTTAATTTATTTTCTATCTCCTCAATCTTTGTAGTGACACACAAGTCAAGTGCCATGTCTTCATCAGTGTTTTGCAGGCATGTAGATTTCCTAATCAAGTGACTTGTAATCCTCATCCTCTTTCCTAAAAAGTAGAAGAATTCCTCGTATACCTACAACATCAACCACCTGAAAAATGCGGTGGGTTTCATAAATAATGAAAAATCCCATAGGTGCATGAATACACTCTTCTCGTAATTCTTGTTGTACCGATTCATCAACCTTAGGGTTTCGATCTCGCTACCATTGGCATGTTTGAAACTAGATCCTCCCACATCAGCTTCTTCTTTTCACTTGTTCTGTGGTTATACTCACTGATTTTTCACTTGTACAACTTTGAACTCCACTTCTTAGCCTTAATGACCCCTGGGGGTACTGCATTTCGATTAAATATCCATGGGTTCTTCCTTTGCCACCATTGGTCTCTTTGTTCAAGCTTTCTCGGGTTCCATCTCCTTTCTTCTTCTTTATTTTATGCCCTAGGTGCTTTGAAATTCTCCTTTGTCTACTTGAACCTTGACAAATTTCACGCTTCTCCCTCATGCAACCCCTTCCTACTCTATTGTCTCCTTTCCCCTCTTGTTACACCACAATATTATGCCACAGCTCACACAATTTCACTAGTTCATGACAAGTACCTCGCTCTTCTTCACAAAACCCTCGTCACACTTCAAGTTGGGAGCACAAAAATCATTAAGGAAAAGTAGTCGAAATAACTACCTTTACCCTTTTATTTATACTTTTTCAATGCCTTAAAGTTCCTTCAACCACATGTCTTAACGTCTCTTTTTAATAAATCACTTTATTTCACTTAACTTTTGTGGCATTTCCTTCATGTGTCGCAGATTATAACCTTCTTGTGCTCCAACATTACTTTGCTACCACATACCTACTTCACACGTGTTACCATGTCGAAGTACATAACCTCTATGTTGTCCACCAAGTAGTTCCCCAAGGTGTTGCCTACCTTATGTTATACTATGTGATCTTTCTCTTCTGCGTGGTCTTTAAAATTTTCTCAACACACCTTTATAACCACACAAATTCAAACACCTTAACCACCATACCACCTGTTCTTCTACCATTGTGCTAATCATTCCCAATAGCCCATTGTTGAAAGAATTTTTCAAACATATCCAAACATATCTACCAATCCACCCCACACAAAATGTATGTGCGGTCCTTTGTGCATAGAATCACTTATAATGTAATTAGCTATTGGTGCACCAACATGTAACACAACACCGAAAATGATGAAAAAGGAAACAAATGAAAGGGAAAAGCATTAAAGGAAACCTTAATATAATTGGAAATAATGCCTTATTTATAGACCCATAAAAGCCTTAGTATAGTAGGGCTTCATCCTACTCCCATCAAAATAACATGGAAACCTTTTCCCATCTATAACTTACAACCGGCATGCACCTGAATCAAGGATGCAAGATATAATATACAGCCCTAACAAATGGACTTTGAGTTTCCTAGAATGACGTAGAAACTTAAAATCATAAAGTAAAACCATCTTCCCAACCTCAAATTTGTTATTCTTAATGTGACAATCATGTCACAATTTTTTGTCCAACATTCTCATATTCTCGACTCCATCTAGTAAGCAAATGTATTTCATCCAATCACATTAACTTATCAATGCACTGTTACAAGTCCTATTCATTAGCCAATCCTCCCGCATGTACAATACGTAGAGAGGGTAACATGAACTCTACCAAAAATAACTTCAATACCAAACACCAATTGGAACGGTGTGGCTTTGTTTAATCTCTTGTAAGTTATTCTATAATCCCATAGCATGGTAGAGAATTTTTCATCCCAATCCTTCCACCCAACATCACAAATGTTGGTAAGTTTATGAATCAATATCTTGTTAAATTCCTTAGAAGTCCCATTATCTTGAGGATGATAAGGGGTAGTCTTATGATGAGCCACCATTAAGTAATCGATACAAGTAATTATATAGCGCGAACCAGTCCTTCACGTGATAGGTGAAGTAGGGCCTACAAAGTAAACTACCCACTTCTCAAATGGTTCAAAGATAACTATTGGCCTCAAAGGTATTTCATCTCTTCTTCCTAGATTTCCAAGGCACTGACAATGATCATAAGACTTACAAAACTTGATACAATCATGGTAAATTTTTTCCCATCAAATACCTGCTAGTAGAATCTTCCATGCAGTGGGATTTCCTACATAGTGTCCTCCTGTAATTCCACCATGTGCTTCCTCCATGATTACACTCATGCTCTAGCACACAATGACACAAGATCTCATCGTGACCTAACTTGTATAAGTCTCCACCAATTAACATGTAGGGTGCGGTACATATAGCTAACTATTTTATTTCCAAAGTCTTCATTCCTCTAACACCAAAACCATTTTGAGAAACATAGTAATATCCTCTAAGTTAGAGGGTGTGTGCTACAATATAAACAATTGTGCATCTAGCATTATATCCTCAATGCTTTGTAGTCCTCTCCTAAGTCAATCCTTGATAAATGGTTAGGTCCCAAATTAATCTTACCTAGTTTCACAACAACCGTAAACTCAAACTCTTGAAACAATAGGACCCACCTGCATATGCACCCTTGTAAAATGAGCTTGTTCACCAAGTACTTTAATGACATGTGGTCTGTGATGAAAAAAGGGTTTTACTAGTAGATACTACTGAATTTGTCTAGCGCGTAGATCATCAAAAATTCCTCGCTCTCGATAGTAGTATTGTTCTTCTCTCGTAGAGTGAATTTATTTCTTGCAAAACAAAGAGGGTGATCAAAATTACCCTTACTAGGTTGTTCTAATACTTCTCTAATTTCCATCCTTAAAGTATCAACATGTACATGGAATGGATTGTCCTAAGATAGAAATCATAATATGGGCACACGAGATAAGCCTATTCTTCAATGTAGTAAACACCATCTATTACTCCTCTCTTTAATAAAATGTACTTATATGCTTAAACAATTTCTCCAATGGCACGACGATCTTGGAATATCCCTTAATAATTTTTTGGTAGTGCCCCATATGCCCAAAGAATCCATACACCATGCTCTGTTGGTAGGTTCCCCAATCCCAAAATAATGTAAACTTTGACATGATCCACCAAAGAAACCTTCCTTACATATGATATGCCCCAACAGGGTTCCAAACGGAGTAGCAAAAACACATTTCATAATGTTGAGAGATATACTCAACTTCCAACATCTCTCAAATATCAACCACATATTTTTGCAATGGTCTTTTACTAGTCCATAAACTGTCCAATCATCAAGGTATACTTGAAGAAACTTATGGATGAAGTATTGAAATGCCTTAACCACAATGAACGAAAACACAACAGTACATTATTTATTCCAAAATAAATGACCGTGTAGGTTAAAATTCCCCATTGAGTGGTGAAAGTTTTAATTTCTTGGTCCTCCTTTGTAATTCTAACGTAACTATATCCCGAGAATCCATTTGTGAAAGAATAGATCTTATGCCCGGATACTACTTCCAGGATCTTCTCAAGTGAAGGGGTTGGAAAAGAATCAATGACACATACCACATTCAAATCCATGTAATCAACGCAAAAACTTATCCTCCCATCCTTCTTAATGCTTATGACCATTGGAATTATCCATTATGATTCCTCAACTATAACATTCCCATTTAAAGAATTTAGAAACAAGGAATTTTTTTCTTTTTAAAACATAATGTTCTTTGTTCTAAATCATAATTTAGAACACACATTCCAATGCCAAACTATCTCATAACAAAAACCATATGCAGTCTGTAATGACTCGGTGAAACATTGATCTCTCATTTCATGACTCAACACAAAACTGATCTCTCATGTTATTTAGTAATGTGTATACAAAGTATACTTAGTTCCTTTACCCTGTTAGGGTACTCAAGTGTTCTGTTTAAGAGCCTATCTGAATATATATTACTGATATTCATCTAAAATTCTTCTTAAACTAGGTGACATAGGACAACACAACCAATAACTTGTGATACTTTGGCCAAATATTTTACACATGTTTATCATGTTTGCATTCCTAGATGGCATACTCGTCAAATGGAATAAGTCCTTCACCACACTTGATCTGTTATCTAGATTGGTCTTCACTAACCTCTATCAGTCCACTTGATTCAAGTTTAACCCTAGACAAGGTTAGCAACATGCCCTAGTGTGGAGGACTACTCGCAGTGACTAAGGGTATATAGACATACTCAATCGACTTATGTCGATTGGGTGTGTCTAGTTATCCTAAGTCAATGTGAGTTGACCCCGACACTAGATCATGTCCCTATCTCTTGCATAGGGAAGAACTATGAACCATTTAATAACTTATGCTAGTCTAGTTGAATAAACTCTAAGGGGTATTGAGACATGTCAACTACAACATAGTATCCTCATAATGACTCCTTTCATTACGAAGGTACTTCATTGCAGTTGGTGTGTTTCAACATCCAACTGAGTTTCCTCATCTGGATGAACATAACTTAGATTGAAAGTTAATGTTATATTAAACACTTCATTACAGATTAATTACAACATCTTTACTGATTCAATTAGGTTCTTTAACCTATAAGGTTACAAGTTATAACTAGCATTTGTGTAGGTATGTAGATAAAATATTCTTCCTAACCTATTTATTTACAAGTTTTAGTTTATCATCTAACCGATACAACTTGTAACAAGAAATGGCATAATGGCACTTATAGTTATAAAGGTGTATGAATTAGTTACTTTCAGTTTAAGATTAAGGAATTCTTACATAAGAAATCACACATTCAACCATTCACCTAAATGTTCCTTATCATTCTATCAAGTTCATAACTTAGATCTTAATGAATGATCTCAAGGAATTTTCCCTTTTTCCAATGTCATGGGCTATGCCCATTTATGTAAATTGAATTCATATATTTCATATATAGTCAAATTTCATATGTAAAATTATAATCATATTTTAATACACCTATATCCATGTAATTTAATTACAGTCCTTTTTGTGATGGTAGAGTATCTTAAGATTGTCAACATTATAAGTTGCATCTCTTCTAGAGAAACTAATTCAACTAATAACTTAGATTCCTACCCCAACCATTCCATATTATTTAAGTATGTTAACTACCCTCCTTTATTAGAGTAATACATATCATTTCAGCCCAATTCATGCCAAGAAAGTATTACAACAATTATTATTAAAACCACACATCTTTTATTCATCAAGGAGGAGTTATACATTCACTAAATCCAAAACATTTCAGATATCACAAAATGTCAAACAACAATACCCTAACCAAATATTATTACAACTTCCTTTTCCATCAAGTACATCTCAGTAATGAAGCCATATTTCATCATAATAAATATTCAATATCTTCAAAGACACTAAAATTAGGTGACACTCCCCTTTGCCCTCGACGAATAAACACCCTTCATCACATTCACCTAGCAATGACCCCCTTCACCCCACTAATATTAATTTAATTAATTTAATTAAATTAATGCATTATCCTCACTATATTTATTATTTAAATATCTTATTTTAAATAATATCCACACATATAGTTCACTTAGACACCTCACCAAGCCAACTCAACCTAATACCTATTCTTAGTAAGTTGCCATAACTAACTAAGACTTACCCAAACCCTAAAAATCAATGCCTACATTCCCTATAACCACATTCCTGCATGATCACAAGAAGCTCCCATTCTAATCTATGGGTTAACAACATGAGATCCAAGGAAATCAAGAGGATCTCCCTAGTTTAGTAAACCTAAGAAATCCCACTCTTGACGGACGCCTGCTACTCCCTAACCGCCACCTGCTGCTTTCCGAAACTACCGTCGCTACCCTTTTAACCCCAAAACAACCTTATTATCAAGGTTGAAGGTTGGAAGTTGGAAGTTGGAAGCAAGAAGAAGAAGGTTGATGATTGTTAACACATCTCAGAGAGTGAATTCTAGCGAGAATCCGCATGTAAGGAAGGAGATCAAACATCTTTTCCTGCACAACCATCCTAACCATGATTTGATCTAACCAAGAAAAGAGAAATATACATGCAGTCCATGCAGAAGCTTTCCTTTAGTTGGTGATCACTTGCAACCTTAAAACCTCTCATCAATACCTCCATCCCTCACTCACAGGCATTCAGGATCAGAATCCAAGTAAGTATAATGTCATACTTTTCTAGTTTATTTCATTTCATCATCATTTTATCATCTATTGTTTACCTAGCCACCTATTGACCTTATCCAGCATTTCCACCTCCATATACCAATTAAAACCTTGTTGAAGCCTACCCCAATCACCCAATACCTCATCCTGACCAACCAAAGTCCTTTGTGTAATCAAAAAGGGGACCTAAAGCTTGTTTTGTGGAATTTCTTGATTTACACAAGAATCGGCACTAGTTACACTTTCGACCGTCGTTGGTTACCCTTAACCGACATTGGTCTCTATACTTGCCCATACATCCTAGAATAGAGACCTACCCACCAAATTTCATTTCACCCCCATCCACTTGTGATCTACCCGAGATCTTTGTCAAACTCCGCAGTAACCTGTAACCAATCATTTGACCTTTGATTCTATTCTAGCTTAGCCTAGTTAGATTAGATCTATTTATTATTGTGTTTTAAGTGAGATACCTAAATCATTTTAAATTACAATAGGATTTACTTTGTTTACAACATTAAATTTTTAAAACAATGGATTGACAGCCATCTAGGAAGTATCACACTTCCTGGATCTAGCATACACTAGGCAGTTCACTGCCCATATTGTTTAATTCCTTTTGGTGGTCTTGCTTTGCATTACAGGTAGTTCCTCCTAGCCAAAAGGAAGTTCTCACAATCAGTTGTGGATTCGAAGTCATACGCACACAATAACCCATCAACTAGCATTTGAATAGGTATTCCTCCTATACCCATTACCCTATTTATTTCATCAACACTTCAAAGAAACAATCTAAGAAATAGGTGAAACATTTTGGCACGTCCGGTGGGACCCATCCGAGGTTCCTTGCATTTCATTCATTCCTAGGAAAAATTTGTTTTTGTTTCCATTCTTAAAATCATACACACTAATTTTCTTTCTTGCTAACCCCCTCTTCTTTCTATTTTCTCTAAAGGAAACTTTTCTTTTGGTGTAATTAAAAAGAATCATTTCTTCATGTTTTCTACATTGTAGTGAAAGAGCATCCCTCTTCCTCTTCATCTTTTTATGTCATCAAACTTCACATTTCAATTTGGGCTTAAAAATAAGTGCATTCCATTCTGATTTATTGCATTATCTCACATTAATTAAGGGTAACCTATACACTGGAAGTCATGCCCAGCTGATGGTTGACAAATGAATCATAGAAAAGCACTTCTTTCCTTTTCTCTTTCTCCGAGTCTTACCAAACCTCACAAAAATTCAAAATACATACATTCTTAAACAACATCCTACCTAGAAGAAGTCTGTAGGTGATCACATGATCATGGCATAGTGGGCACCCAACTCACTACTCTATCGAGTCATACTTCGAGTGAATCCCGCCCCCTACCATAACATACCTAAAACCTCACCTTTAGATCTCCTTCTTTGTAGGAAGCCATCCTCGCTAAAAATCTATTTCATAATTCATGTGTCGGTCCCTAAATAGCATAAGCTAAACAAACATAAAAGAAAAGACACTCCTAGGATTGCATTTTCTTAGTGTTTCGCTACAGTTGCTTTTGAGGTGAGAGATCACATTCTTCACTTTTTTATTCATCCTTGCATGCTCCTCATCACAGATGGTGTATTCTGGCTTCACCTGAGTGTGCCTGGGCCATATCATCATCATTCTCAGAATTTTGGGTCTGATTCTACATCAGATTTTAATTCACAACCACTTTTCTTTCATCACTATTTCAATTTCATAGTAACCATCGTCGGTCATCTCTCGACCATCGTTGGTTCCAGTCCTTTTCCTAACCTACTCAAAATGACATTTTTATTCATTTTATTCCACTTTTCATAGTCCCCGCAAGGTTATCATCATTCCCATTGACATTGTAAACATCATCAGATTTGGCATACCTGTCATATTTTACCTTCTGCCTTGTTCACTCACTGTCCATTTTCTATAAGAACGGCAAAGTTACCCCGATCAGGGGCGTTGGCTTTCCCTAACCAAAGATCGGTTTTCTGCTTTCACATTCCAACAACCATTTGGTACTTAATCTACTTTTTTCGCTAGATTCACCTGTTGTTTTTGTTCTCTATGTCATTTACAGAGAAGCATCCCTACCTAATCAGTACTGGTTCACATGGTGTTGACTCAAGACAAGAAAGTGCACTCATATTTCACACCAGTTGTCAACCACTCCCACCTAGTCCTTCACCACCTTCCATTTTATCACTAGCCATGGATCCCATCTAGCCTATTACTATTACTACCAGAGATGAGGAGTTCACATGACTCTTTGACCAAAACATTACTTGCCTTGTATTTTTACCTTTTCTACTCATCCACTCGAAATGCCTCGAATCAGTTGATATATGGCATGCCCATATCTATCCCCCCAACTCTTGCAGGCACTCCTGCATCAGCCCCATCTGGCTTCGTGTTTCCTGCATCTACCTTACCCCCAGTCATTTTGGAGTTAGGTCCTATACCCGCTATGATTGTTGCATCTCATTACCTCCATGACACCTCGTTACATCCACCATACCCTCAAAAAATACCCCAAACACAATCTCATCTCGCCCTAATGTCTCACACATACCAGAATTACATTATCACCTCCAGTGGTGGTGATCCCTACCCCATTTCAAAATGTGGTCCTTTCCATTCCATGATCCTTAGCCCCTATTTCCACTAGGGTTACCATGACCCTTCCACCCCCATATACATACTATCAACAACCTCCCGTTTCATCCATTATACATTCCGTGCATGTACTCTATTTCACCGTCTTCTTCTCAATCAACCTACATGGAAGCCCCATACACTAGAGTTCCACCCCGTTATATGCCCAAAATCAACCCTTACATGCTATAGAGGCACCCAATCATCACAACCCACCAACGACCTACTTAAATTGATGTTGG
Source organism: Taxus wallichiana var. yunnanensis (assembly GCA_018340775.1). Classification (NCBI taxonomy): domain Eukaryota; kingdom Viridiplantae; phylum Streptophyta; class Pinopsida; order Cupressales; family Taxaceae; genus Taxus; species Taxus wallichiana. The sequence goes on from CM031235.1 coordinate 309,086,878, forward strand.
ACAAGATGCCGACATTGAGGCATCGGTTTCCAGCTCTCCCGCAACACTCTCACCTATGATGAAATTAACAATGAGCCCATCCACCCATCCATTCCTATCCACTCATACCCCATGCATTGGGAAATGCCTAAATTCAATTGTTTCAATAGTAAAGAAGACCCGCAAAGAACATTTGTGGTCGTTCAAACACGGGTGTTATCTAATCGCTCATGATGATTCCTTGCTCTTGAGAACCTTTCCCATGTCCCTCACTGGACCTACATTATATTGGTATAGTGGGTTACCTAAACATTCTATATTCTCATTCAATCAGGTAACCCAAGCCTTCTTCGATCATTTCTCCATCAATATTATCAAGAAGGTTACCATGACCGATCTATATTCCACATGTCAGTATGAGGACGAATCTATCACATATTTTTTCACTCATTGGCACAACCTAATCAACCAACTTACCTTCCAACTACCACAAATTGAACTCATCGAAATCTTCACATGGGCTTGTGGTAAACATATTTCACCGACCTTGTAGGTCCAAACCTTCCAAACATTTGATGAGGCATTCACCATGGCACGAAAGTCGAGATTCGTGCCATCGAAGAGAAGAAAATCCAATTACGCAATAAGAATTTGGCATTCAATTTGAATGATACCTCTTCTTCTTCCAAACCACAAACCAATTATTCAAAAGCTAAGGGCACCACTAATGTAGTGGTACTCAAGGCCGCCCAGCTCATCCATCAAATCAAGCTACCCCATCTAATCTCTCACCTGTCTAGACTATTTAAATTATACGAAAGTAGTGGAAATATACCCCAATCGGGGAGCCTTACTCTTCTGTCTTAGAAAATATTATCAAATCCGGATTCATCACCCTTTCACCTATAAAACCACACACTAGTTTTGACCCTACTCACCCCATGCCCGCATGGTATAAAGAACGCAATTTCTGTAACTATCATTGAGTAAAGGGTCATAGTGATGGAAACTGCATCACTTTCAAAAATATTGTCCAAGAAATGCTCGAGAAAGGCAAGTTAACCATGGATAATCCTAATGCACCTACCAACCAAAACCTACATATCTTCAAGAAACCATTTCCCAACCATGCCCCTTCATCTAATCAAATTGGTGAGACCTCAACTCATGATACCCATACCCGCAAGGTTCACACTATCTTTAATGATGTACCTGTCACCTCCCAATTACCCCATATTCCTTCCATAGAGGAGATCCTAGCCCAAAATCCTCCTTCCATGTTGGAACCAACCTCCCTTGTTCCTTCACCAATAAAGGAACACCTTTCATCTCCTTCGTCACCTATGGAGGAGTCTTCCACTAACATTGAGACCATCTCACCCCTGGCTTCACCACTTAGAGAACCTTTACCCACAACCATTCCTCCACCCATAGAGGAGCACCTATTACCTCCTCCACCCATAGAGGAGCACCCATTACCTCCTCCACCCACAGAGGAGCACCTATCCATTCCTCCACTTATAGAGGAGCTCCCATCATCTTCTCCACCCATTATAGGCCCAGTTGAGATACCTTTTCCTCTTGGCGAGCATTCTCCTTCAGCCACCCAAAATCCTACAAACCTACTTTTGGCTCTCTTACCCACAGAAGTTGAAGCTAGCCAATTCCCCATCTCTAAGACACATTTTATGGGAATTTCCATTAGGTCCTCACCAACTCCACCTACAGATGTTCCGTTCTCACATTTGGCTAATCACTTAGATTATGTGGATAGGGCTCTACTATGGGGGTGCCTTTTACTTCCCGTCTCAACACAGATGTAGAGATCCCTTGCTGATACCTCCACTATCTACCCAAAAATATTTCACCAATCAAACCAAACCCAACCACCTCTATCACAACCCCTTCCACGACACTTGTTATAGCTCAAACCACACCCTTACCCATAACTCAACCTACACCTAAACCCAAACCCATACCTACAACATTTGCTTCAACTAAACCCATTACCACTTTAGGGGTCACCCCGACCACCAACCTTACTCATCCACCTATCAAACTGGATTTAGCTACATCCTCCAAAGTCAACACCATACCTACTCTGACACCCAAACAAGAACCAAACCCATAGAACTCATACCCCAGCTACGCCAATCACACCTGCACCTATCCCATCCATCTTAGGATCTCAGCTTCCCCACATGGTCAAGAAACCTCCACCCATCAATAAACCAAAAACACAACAACCCATTCCTTCCTCACAAACCTCTGACCTACCTAGATGCCCAACCCGACTTACACCTACACTTGCACCTCTTTTTACCACCCATACCTCTAATACCCTCAGCTATTGCTTCACTACCCACTACACTTTAGTCACTATCTTACACACCTCAAGCACAACCCATGTCATCTACCTTCATAACACCCCCATTATCCCCGTGGGTAACTCACCCTCTTCCTCCATCAAATTTTCTCACTGTCTAGACCTTGTACACCCACATCACCTTTACCCAAGAAGGTACAACCCAAAAACAAAACTCCACTACCCCACAGTAAGGTAGTCAAAATGACCACACACCCTCCTACCCATCCATCTACTATACCCATACCTAAACAAACATGAATGACACCCAAAACCATGCCAAAGACTAGACCCATAGCTGAACCCCTCCTCTTCTAAATATTGTTCCTCAACAATCACCTACACCTATACCTAAACCCACGTTCACTTCCCATTGTGATCCACTAGCAAGGTCTTATGCCAAAATTTTAACCAACCTCCTTGAGACCTCTGTCATCACATTACCTCCACTCAGACCTTACGACCCCCTCAAACCCAAGCCAAAAGGGTTTGATGATACTAAAATTTACGCATACCATCATGTGCTAGGACATGATGTGGAGAGCCGCAAGGCCTTGAAACTGTCTCGTATCCAATTGTGTCCACCAAAATAACTTTGAAGATGACGACCTTCTCAATGAGGATCCTGCTACACCAATACCCATTCCCATACTACCCACTCAACAACCAAAACCTCCACCCTCATAGCTCCTAAAGACACACCCAAGATTTGAAATTAACATGGTTCGAATCAAAGAACTTGCCACGTCACCACCCAAATGTCATTGAGCCCAACTGATCTCACATGGTTTTCCCCCTCCAGTAGGTTTTTGCCCGTTATGTCATTATACCACTCACCCTACACCTTCTCCATTTTCCAACTCCCCTCAGATCAACATGATACACATCACTACATGTGCTCAGAAGGATAAGGGAAAAGAAAAGGCAACTGACCCACCAACCAATCCTATACCAAACATACCATCTACACCCATACCTAAAATAACTATCCAAAATCCCATGTATGCCATTTCTAATGGTGTCACACATCGCACCATGCTCAAACAATTACATCAATCACCCTCAAAATGTCCTTATATGACCTCATCCAAAGCTCAATACCATCTTCAAGCTCTCATGGAGGTTCTTTAATCGATTGAGGTTTTACCTAATGACCGTATACCCATAGCATCTATTATCACACCCCATCATGTAGCCTCTCTCACCAAATTACCACCTTCATCTTCACCCTACCCTCGTTCACCAAGTAGCCTCCTTAGCTTCTCGTAGGAAGAGATCGTGCAAACCAAACCAATGACCTGCACTCCAACCCTCTTCATCTCTATCCACATCGATGATATACAGTACACCATGTGATGATTGATGGGGCACTAACATTAACATCATTTCATCTCATGCATTTTCTCAAATGCACATACCTGACAATTGCATGCATAAACACCCAGTCATGTTGCATTCATTCAATGACGTTATCACCTCTACACTAGGCACTATCATCCTCCACATTTGTGTGGGCCCCTACACTATTCTAGAATTATTTTATGTCTTGGAGGGGGAATTCCAATATAACCTTTTGCTTGGTATACCCTGGATCTGTGTCATGGGTTGTGTTCCTTCCACTTTGCATCATTGTGTAAAGTTTAAACACAAAGGACACACTTATACCATTTCAGCTGACCCATCACCTTTTAAAACATGCAACATGCTTTACCGACCCAATGATGTGCTCATACCTATCAAGCCATCTACCTCTGTGACCACTACTACTTCACCTACACCTCCACCTACTAGTATAGTTGCCGCTTCTACCGCACATACCTCCTCCATTCCTACTACTGCCATAACCTCCATAGTTGCCCCATCAGCTTCCCAATCTACTAACTCCACCTCCGCATCAACCTCTGACACATTATCCATACCAGCTACCTACATACCAACCACTGATCCCTTAGAAGGTGTTTTCCAATGCCTCACTGGGGAGTACCACCTATATAGTGTCAACACATTCCTTACTCCACACGAGTATGGACGTCTTCACTAACACCATCATTACAATCACCACATAGGAGAACATATCCTTTATGGTCCTCCCCACATTCGTACTAGTCTCACCTATGGGGGACTTGATACTACCACTTACACACCTAAACCACCATCACAAACCCACCCATTTTCCACTGACTTCCAATCACTTACCAATCGCCGTTTCACCCACACCTTCCTATACCATTGTGTGTGGAAGGGTTTTGGTTTTGGATTTTATGAGCATGGGCGCCATACCATTATTCCATGTACCACCCACAAATATAACAACCATACTGGTATCGGCTTTCCTGAACCACCTACCAAACATGCCCACATTGAACTCATTAAGGACACTAACCCTTCTCCACCTTCTTCACCCACTCCACCTTCATCACCACCCTCACCGACGGAGTCGATGGATCATGAATCTATCCCTCCTAATTTTTTTTTTCATAAACACCATTTCCTTGGGGCATCTAACTTATCACGCGAGGGAGAGGCCCTTCTACTCTTCCCTTCCCGCATCCCGAAATGATTGATGATGATACACCTACAATTAACATCGCTCAATGTCAAGATGATGAATCCATACTCACCTACCTTGGTTAGAAGACTCATATATTAATTAGTCGTTACCTTCGAGATGTAAACCATGTTGAATAAATCAATTATCAAGATCAACATTCATACTCAGACAACCGCGCACATCTTAAAGATTGGATAATCTTTAGATGTTGTTGATCAAGAAGCCATCACTTCTTTTCTCGTAGATCATAACCATGATTTTTCTTGGTCTTACACAGATATGCTCGGTATTGACCCCGCCATAGTGGTCCAAAATATTGTCACTATTACCGATGCCAAACCCATTAAACAAAAGCCGAGGAAAATACAACCTCGCATTGCCCTTCTCATCAAAGAGGAACTTCAACGCCTTCTTTCCGTTTCCTTCATCTTACCAATTGATTATCCTCGTTGGATTTCTAACATTGTATCACTAAGGCGACAAGAGGACTCCATATTTGCAATGCACTTCCATGACCTCAACCTAGCATGTCCAAAAGATGACTTTCCTTTACCTAATATTGACCAGCTAGTTGACCTTACCGCTGGCCATGAGATGATATCACTCATGGATGGCTTCTCGGGTTATAAAAATATTGCTTGCCCTGGAGGATTAACACAAAACCTCATTCATCACCCTCGGGGACCTTCTCGCTATCGAGTCATGCCTTTTGGCCTTAAAATGCTAGTGCCACATATCGGTGGGTCATGACTTACATCTTCTATGACATCATGCATCACATATTAGAGGATTACATGGATGATCTCTTGGAAAATCTAAATGCCACTCCGATCACATTGCCTTCCTCAAAACCATGTTTGACTGTCTCATTAAATATTGCATCTGTCTTTAGTCTAAGTGCATCTTCGTGGTTCTCTCAGGAAAGCTCCTAGGATTTATCATTTCCCTCCATGGTATAGAATTTGATCCTGCTAAAGTCAAGGCCATTCTAGAAATTTTTCCACCCACTAACCTTAAATAAATCCATAGCCTACAAGGTAAGTTGCAGAGCTCTATTCACCATTTCATTTCATAATTATCGATTGGTGACAACCATTTCATCATCTGCTCAAGAAGGATGTCTCCTTTAAATGGGATGATAACTATCACAAAGCTTTTGAGGCCTTAAAATAATACCTTCTCCAACCACCCGTACTTATCCCACCTAAAGACGATCAACCTTTTTATCTATACATATCCGCTACCAATCACTCCTTGGGAGCCATGCTTGCTCATTGCGATGAACAATGTAGGGAGCAGGCAGTTTATTACATCAGCCGTACTCTCTTGGACTATGAAACCCGATACACCCATCCTAAAAAAATTGCTTAGCCTTATTTTTTTTTCCACCAAACTCACATTACCTACTCAACCATAAAACCTATGTTATGGCCAACACCAACCCCTTACACTTCATGTACGCCAAACCTTATCAAAATCAGTGTGTCACATGATGGCTTATGCTTTTAGCTGATCTTGACCTTGAATTCATTCATCAAAAGTACATCAAGGGCCAAGATATCACTAACCAATTGGCCAATGCACCTATTTATGGGGATCAACCCTCTAATTTTGACTTTCCAGATGAGTCAATTGCTACCATTTCCTTGGACAAACCTCCTTATCAAATGACACTCTTTTGTTACGGTTCCAAGTGTCAGCGTGGTGTGGGGCTAGTATTATCCTCATTCCTCTTGATGGAGAACCCATGCCTTTTTCTTTCAAACTAGATTTTGAATGCACCAACAATATTGCCGAATACGAAGTACTCGTATTAGGTCTCTAAGCCACCTATTCCCTAGATGTCAAATCAATCAACATCTTTGGTGATTCTCAATTGGTTGTAAACCAAGTCAATGGTATGTACCAATGTTGTAATGAGATACTTCAAAAGTATAAACATCATATAGACATACTTTTGACCACCTTTGATCGTTACACCCTTCAAACCATCCCATGTTCAACCAACAAATTTACAGATACCATGGCCTACTTAGCTTCCCAAATACCCGCTTCACCCGCTAATTCTAAAATATTTGTCACCGTACAATGACTCCAATCACCTTCTTATTTACCTCATGATGTTTACTCTATTAGCACCGCTACCCCTAACCTGAATGAAATTTGGTATAAATAATACTTTGACTACCTTTCTCTCTCTATCTTACCTCCTGATCTCACCTTGTAATGATAAAGTGCCTTCCTTAAAAAGGTCTCTCATTACATTATCCTAGGGGGACTCCTTTATAAACGTGGCTTTGATGGTATTCTCTTACAATGCCTCACAAGTTCTGAAATTTCCTATAACATTAAGGAGGTTCATGATGGCATATGTGGAGGTCACTTTAGTGGCCTTGCTTTGAACTAAGCATATTCTTTACCTAGGCTATTACTGGCCGACCCTTAACCATGATTGTTGTGACTACGCAAACATTGTGTAAAATGCCAACAACATTCCAATCTTCATCATACACCCAATCATGCCTTATAGGTCACTCATAACCTTTGGCCCTTCTCTTAATGGGGTTTGGATCTTGTGGGAGAAATCAACCATGATTCTTCCCAACACCATCAATGGATCATTACTGCTACGTAATACTACACAAAATGGGTGGACACCATACCACTCATCTCCATGAAAGCTAAGAAAATATGTGAGTTCATTAATCACCACATCATTTTTTGCTTTGGTGTTCCTCATCGCCTCATCACTGACAATGGAAAATAATTCAAAAACAAAACATTACAAAGACTTTGCAACACCTTTGGCATTCAAATTAGTTTATCATCACCTTATTACCCACAAACTAATGGCTAAGCTGAATCCACTAAAAACCTCAACAAAATTCTCATGAAAGTGGTTGATGATATTGGGAAGGATTGGCATACGCACATTCATTTTTCCCTATGGGCATACTGCACTAGTATTCGCACTTCCATTATAGCCACACCCTTTTCTCTGGTCTACGGTATAGAGGCTGCTCTACCTCTCAAAGTCCAGATCCTCTCACTTTGTATTTCTCTCCATGACATGCTGATTGATGATGACTTTCATCAGACCATTTAGCACAACTAGAGTTATTAGATGAACGTAATCTTAATGCTTTGATCACCTTCAATTTTAAAAACAACGTATCAAATGTGCCTATGACAAATGTGTTCATGAATGAACCTTCCAAGTTGGTGACCTTGTCTCGAAAGAAAATCAACACATAACCAAAGAAGAAAAAAGTAAACGGGAAAAATTGCTCCTAATTGACTTATACCATACATCGTGACTCATACTTATGGATCAGTGCTTATCATTTATTTTCTCTTGAGGGTAAACCCAAACATGAGCCCTTAATAGCTTGCATCTTCAACCATTCTATTATTGACTCATCATCCTACCTCACCTTTGTCTCTTCCCATGCTCATCCCTTGAGCACCATTCACTCCATACACCTCCTAACAATTAAACATGAATCATGTGAGTACCTCGTCCTCGTTATCTTCTCTTAAATATGTGTACCACGGCATCGCACATAGCATGATTCTCATGGATACTTTTCATCTACCTTTAGATGATATCCCACAGCCATTTCACCTTTCCCTTTTGAATAAGAATCCTATCTTTCACCTTGGTATTCTCCATGCCTACAAAGACCTCACAATGGTACCAAACTCCTTGAGTCAAACTTGTAATAAAAAACATGACTCCCTCAAAAGAACATCTTCCTCTCGATCAATTGTTGCTATAAATAGACTACTCCCATAAAGGACAGCTATGTAAATCTCTTCAAAAAAAATGAGAGCAACTGAAGCTTCCCACATCGATTAGCTTCATGAAGACCTCAAGGAGTTTAATTTTTCCCACATAGACTTCCCGCATCGATCGCCTCTATCTTAACTATAAGTTAAAACACTCAACCTTTTTGTCATGGTATTGCCCATTGAGACCTCGATCTCTTGCTCAAGTGCATGCTACCTCATACCATATAAAAATTCCCTACTCCTCACCCCGTGAACCATGCCCACTCTCATTTCCTACCGCCTCAAGGTACTTCTTGGAACTTAGACATTTGGTGATCATGTGACTACTTTTCACCGTAGAAATGTACCCAGTCAGTGCAATGTCTTTAGGGTCTTATGTTCATCACCTCCTCCAAGGTATACTCAATCAAGTGGCTTTATTGGTCCCTTCTATCTTTTAACCATCTTTGTTTATGTTTTGACTACCTTATACAAGACTTGGTCCTCGATGCTTACTTTTGAGGTAATCTCCTTCTTTCACCACAATCACCTTCACCTACATAATTTTACCTATAATCCACCCACACCTAACAAACCTAAACCCACAACATTCCCAAACCCCTACCAATGCATTTTCACACCTCCTCACTTTCTTCCTAGCTTATGGGAGAAATACATTGCCTAAGGTCCCTTTTCACTAGGACTATGCATGTAGCACTCCAAGGGCATGGGGCCCTTGGAGGTTAGCTCAGCCATCCTCTACCCTAAACAATTCATCTTCCATGTTCCCTACCATTTACACCATATCTCACTTAGTCTCCCTTTTATATACAACATTGGAAATTAAACCACATACATAACAAGTTGCTTCATATTTTATACATTTATTACACCTACCATTTCTCTATCATCACTATGCATAACTTATAACACATCTCACATATGACCCATAGTATCATTCATTACAAAAAATAATGAATCACAACTTCACCTACTTTCAATATATCCATGCCTAATCAACCTGACTCAACCATGCCTAACCAACCTAACTCGATCCATGCCTATAACCTGACTCAACCATGCCTAACCAAACCTAACTCAACCATACCTAACTAACCTAGATCAATCCATGCCTATAACCCGACTCAATCCATGCCTAAACCGACCGACTCCATCATGTCTAACTCACCTAATTTCCATCCACATCAAAGTAACAAATCCATATCTCATAAACACATCAACAAATCACAAAATACCTAGTATCTCATCATATAAATGAATCGATATGTATCTCAACATACATGCCCATCTCATCATTTCTGTCTATCTAAAAAATGTTGGCACGTAGGCTGATATACAATAAAAAAATGTCATTGGCACACATGCCGGTCTCATATATAGAAAAAGAATGAATCAATACAAAATCTCTTTGGCATGCAGGCCAATATATGCTCAAAATATACAAATCACTCATACATCCTCACTGTCTTTAGCACATAGGCTGGTATGTGATAAAAAATACAACTATCTTCGACATGCAGTTGGCATATATAAAAAAATAACGAGTATACATCAAAAACCAGGTGACTACATATCAAGCATCTCACCGATGTCCTCCATCTCTATGTCACATGTACCCTTGGCCTCTTGTGTCCCTGCTGGCACCTCACCTAGAGCTGGTCACCATGTGCTGGTGGCCTCTCCCTAATCGGGCCTCGAAGCTCACTGACCTCATGTGCTCTCCACACTATGAGTGCAGGATCTCATCCTCTCATTGGATGCCTATTGTGCCTTGTACTCGGCATAGGATATGAAATCTATCCTAACCACCATAAGTTGGTCCTGATAATATCTCACCTCACCTAGGGCATCCCATAACCTAGATACTGCACGGTCTTTGGTAGTCCCATACGTCTCAACCCCGTACCTACCCTACGGTGATCTACCCTACACTGCCATGAATTGGGATCTACTCCTGCCTATGGTGGTGCCCCTACCCTTGTGCCTATATCTAGGCCTATAAGGCCCCAATATGTGCTTGGGCTATGGCCAATCGGCCCGTAAACCTGCCACTCGAGCCTATAAGATTGGCACCCGACCATCTCCATCTCCTCCATCTTCTCCATCCATCATCTGGGCCTATAGGCTGGCCACCTATACGTGTAGATCTACTACCTCTACCTTTGAACCCTCTAGTTGTGTCTGCAATATACCTAATCGATAATCGGCGTAGCTACCGCCCCGTAGGGCATCTCTCTGCCGTAATGGTAGCTAGGTTTAGCTGCCCCGGTTTGGGTGGTATGGCTTGTAATCTGCCACCCATCACTTAATGTACATGTCTATCCATTTGGTGTTATCTATCCACCGATCCACTCATTACTCCTCCTCCCCCTATGGGCACTGGGCACTATGGGAAGGGCGGAGGAATGTTCTATAAGATCCTGAACTTCCATTAGACTCTATCTACCGAGATCATCTCATACTCCCTAGCACGGCGACCCTGTATCCACCTCTCTAGCTAAAGCTCAGCTAGCTCCTCATGCATATGCCTATATGAGGGGAATCCCACATATGGCCTCCATATAATGTCCACTCCGGATAATCCCTCTAGTAACCACCGAAAATGGGCCACATCATGTGTCGCCTATCTGGATCTCCACTCTCCTATCACCGCACCCATCTCCTATATCTCACCTACACAAATCTAGCTAGGAATGCATCTACTCAGGGCATCCCTATAGGTCACATGCACACTATGTGTTCATATGCCCAGCAGTGTAGTATAAATGTACAACACAGGATAAACCTGTGTAACCACCCATATGCCCACAAACTTCTGTAGCTACAACAAGAATGATGGTGCCTAGGCAAAGTGTGTCTCATGAACCATCATATTGTGGAGTACCCCCATCAGTGATTGGGAAAGCATCCACCCTCTACATCTGGCAGTGCATAGCAGCACACTACCTCCATCAACAGAACCACTAGCCTCGTCTCATCTCGGACAAAGCAAGTACATCTCTCCATAGCTCAAAATGGCACTATGGAATCTCAGATCAGCCACTCCTTGCCAAAAATAGCCCCAATCAACTCCTCTGAGGCCTTGAAGGAGATAGAATACACCTGGGAACCCAATATGGGTAGCCATAAAATCTAGAACACATCCTCCAGGGTGATAGTCATCTCACCCGTTGGAAGGTGGAATGTGTTGGTCGCGGGATCCCATCTATCGATGAGCATGACCATCAAGCTGGGCTACCAAACAACATGTCGGTAGTGACAAATCCCACTCAAGCCCACCGCTCCACATGCTACAGCTCCAAAGGGGTTGCTATGCCGCATAATGTCACTAGTAGAAGCGGAACCCTATCCCACATATGTAACTACGCTCTCCCCTACATCCAATCTAAGCACGACATTAATCCATATTTACCATGACCATATTCACCAATTATCATTACCCTCCACCCTATTTTCACTCTACCCATCTCAACTACCTAGCCCACATCACTTTTGGACCCTTGTGCCTCAAATCCTGATCGGTGTCGGTTCATCCTAACCGACTCCAGTCACCCTTAAACCAGCATTGGTCACCTGCTTGGTGTCCGATACTGGTTCACCTTTACCGACCATGGTTACCACGTAACCAAAGACGGCCACCTGCTTAGTGACCGATACCAATTCTACCAAACTTTGCTGCCAAACTTGACCGATGTCGATCACTATTGCAAAAAATCCCATGACTTCCCAAAACCCCCATTTTCTAAAAATCACCCCCTTCCCCTTTACCCCACCTACAATGACCTAAACTACCCCTGGACCTCTACCCACCCCACCTATACCATTTACTACCCTTCCCCTCCCTCTTTTTGCCCGTTATTCCCCCATACCCAAATTTTATTTTTACCCACCCATAAAAACCTAAAATAACAATTATCCAAACCTCTAATCTATCCAATTAACAATGTAGAGTTGGGTGCTTACCTCATCGCACCGCTACCATCTCGCTTACACATCCGGCAATAGTTCCCGTGCCCCGCTAGATCCCTCTCTCGGCCTCTACCATCACCAAATAGCTACTCATAACCTCTAACCAATCAAATCTCTCACCCTGATCCCATGGACCCACTGCTCACCAACCCAACCTCGCCTAATCACACCGCTAACTCACTCGTCCTGCTTCCTTCATACACTTTTCTCTCTTTTCTCTTTTTTTCATTTTCTCACTTCGTAAATAACAAATGAATAATAAAAATGTGGATTTTTTGTTTTTATAACCAACCCGACCTAACCGACGTTGGTTACCCTTGACCGGCATTAGTCGTGTGCCCTACCTCACCTCACACGCTTTTCCAATACCAACATCGGTTATCCATGATCGCCATCGATCAGCCCCACCTGTACATTGCCCTCAATTTTTTCCTTTTACCCCACCCTTTACCTTGATCCTTTACCCCACCCCTCACCCTGATCCTTTACCCAACCCATTTACCTTACCTTTCCTAACCTCCTCACTTACTACCTCCATTTTTCCTCCTTTGGGGACTCATTATTTTACCCGTACCTTGGCCTTACCCACGCCGCAACCTAGATATTTGGACCTGGACCATCGCTATGACCTTTGACCTCATGTGTTTGCTATACCTTGTGCTTCACATTTACTTGTGTTGATTGACCTAACGACCTTACCTAGCCTATTGTTGTGACCATTTATCCCGACCCTACCTTTTCTATACCAAAATATACCTAAACGTTCTTTCACCTAACCTACATTGTGTTTCCGACCATATCCTATACCTTAGATACCAAATTCACTTTAACCTTGTTTGTATAAAACTATCGACCTTAGACGATGTAGAGTTTGCTTGCTCTTCAACTCGATAGCATGCTGCGCAGCTTTATTCATGTGCGTGCATTTGACTATTTCTACCTTTGACCTGCACCCATTACCTATATTTCCCGTGTAGAACTTTAACCCTTTCTCCCCTATTCCCACCTACCTTTTCCTCACATGCACCTTTTTATCAAGCCACTCACCGATTCTTCCTTCGTCCTTGTTAGTTCAAAACACTCAAGAATTTAAGCAACAAAGTTAAGAAGAATTATCATTTCATCTAAACCTTACCATTACTTTCATGTAATCCATTTAAGTTCCTTCAATCATTTAAACCTATTTAACAGAAGGTGATAAAATACCTAAAACTATCTTTCAGACATAATTCAATAGTTTGAGCATTAATAAACATTTCCTTCCATCTAATCATCTCATTATCACAAATTCATCCTAAAGTATAAGATGTCATCAATCATAAATAAGATCATAAGAACAAGTAAGGATAACCAAATCATCGTAAGAAATTAATGTAACCCTGATTGAAGCATCCTAATGTTTAGGCTCATAATTAGGAACCAATTCAAGTTAGAAGTCAAAGACAACCTAAATCAGACCTCATCTAAAGTGTAAGGTTTCTTCTAACAAGAAAAAAAGCTAACATTCAGATCCCAAACAAGATACACCATTGTTAACATTACATAAAAGAGAAGATTGGTTAAGTTCAGAACTTATACAAGACTCAATACTCCTTCCAAGCATTTCAAAAACTTCTGCTCTATTGTCCTAAGAACATTACTACACTCATTCCTATCACATGGTCAAGAAGTGACATAACCATAATAGACCAGAGGAGGGAAAACAACTTCACCAAGTAAACAATATCCTATTTGAAATATTGATGAGTGTATGAGGGAGATTTCAGTCTCCTCATCTGTCCTAACTCTTAAGAATAAGAGTAAACATTTTATAACCAAGAAAACTGAAATGAAAAGGTTAGATCACATACAACCCAAATTAAAATCCAAATAGAGATTCACCCAGGTCTCAAATTGAATGAGTACAATAGAACTAGAAGAACTAATGTAAATCCACATTCCCCTATTTCCTTAGGTCATTACAGAAATAAAAGCTCAAAAATTATGATTACATTTAAGGATGAAAGAATCAATTCACTTCCAAATAACCCAATGAAGGGAGGAAGGTAAACAATAAAACTATAGGTCAAACCTTAAAAAACCAACAATAACTTTAATAATTTAAAAGAAGAAAAATAACATACACACATTCCTCAAAAGAGTTTCATTCAATAATGATCAAAACATTAACTCGGATCCAAAAGATTTTTACTCATCTCAGAAGCCCGAGTGGTTTTAAGAGAACTCGAGAAGTTCTCAACAAGACAAAATGACCTTACAAGATATGGAAATCAAAACACCTTCAAAAAGAGCTTTAACAATAGTTAATACCTGAATTGGATTTAATATAGAAAACACAAAGTTTTTACAAAACCATCTTACAGCTTTGAGTAAGTTTAAAACAAAATTAATGCTTCTACTTGCATTATCATCCTTCAAACTTATTATCCAACAAGATATGCCTCTAAATCAGTGATGTATCATCAACACAAGGGTTCCATTAAAATACCCATAAACAACATCAGAGAGAGAATACATGCAAGTCAATTAAGAGAATATCCAAAAGCAAAAACCAAAGTTCCAAACCGACAACTTAGCTTAATTTTTCCCTCAGTCAGGAACAATGGTGGTCCTCATAGTTTACTAAAGCAAGGATAACAAAAAAACTAAAAGAATAAAAAGATCATAAGTGATAGTCATGATATCCAAACAAAGTTCCCTATCTATAGTCTTCCGATGGAGTTTATATAGGAACATTATGAACCAGATCCTTAGAATCAAGAAAACCAAGTTACATACATGGTTAGAAAAACTTTTAACTAAGATCACCTAATAGATCTTGGCTCTGTTTCAAGCCTCTGGCATGAAGATTAAAGAAAAATATAGCTACTCATAAGTATGGAAACTTCATACCCAGAACACACTTTTCATTATTCAACAAAATCGATAATGTATTCAGGAAAACAACACAATATCAAGAAGCAAAAGAAAATTCATTCATAAAAACAAAACCAGATTATTTCTTTAAGAGTATATTTGTTTTTATGAGCATTTAAGTAAAAGCATAGGACTTATCATTCCCGATAGAGCTTCAATCTTCTCTATTTCACATAAAATCTCCAAGAAGAGCTTCAATTCTTCCTTCGAAATGCCAACAACCCTCCAAACTTTCTTCTTCTCTTTCTTATAGATTCTTAGTGCCATTTTATTCATTTAAATTCCATGCAAGGTAATAGAGTTCATGCAAGAATTGAATTGGATGTTCATAGAGCCAAAACAACCCACATGCAGAGCTCAAGATTAAAAACCAAATGAACAAAAAAACTAAAACCCTCTTTCTTCTTCCTAGGTGGTTTTTGCCAACTTTAAAAATATTAAATACAAAATAGGACTGTCAGTCCTTCCAATTCTCCCACCACCGCCACCTCTATTTCTGGCGAAGACTAAGTTCAAATTTACATGCATCCAAAACTTGGCGGAGATGCCAGCTCATTCCCCCAAATTTCCTCATGCCCTCACCAAATTTGGTAGTTAAAAAGAGATAAGGACTCATTAACTTCATCATAAATTCCTAGGAATCAATGCCACCAAATTTCTCCCTCCCTATGTCATCCCATAGGCCCCTTTAGGTTAGCCAAACATTAGGTTAGGTTCAACATTAGTTTAGGAACCAACATAGGTCCTTAGGTATAAGTCTTTAGTCTTAGGTCCATTTAACATCCAAAATAACAAAATAACTTAGTAACTTAGGTTAGGTTACTCTTTTTAGGATAAAGTTCCTAATTTAAGGAACATAGTGTAAATAGGTTCCATGTTCCTAATTTAAGAAATTACATCTTACTTTAATAGAAAAGTGGAACCTTCGTACATTCAAGGTTCAGAGCCTTTCATCTATCTAGCTTGGACATTATGTCAACAAGGTTTGAAAATTAAAAGCATACTTTGGATTAATGAAATTGATCCAAGGTAATGTTCTTCTGAATCCCAAGAATTATGAAAAATGAAACTCAATTTATGAATCCAAGAAGTGAATTATTCTACATAAAAAGAGATGAATTGCTTCATTTGAAATTAAGTAAAAACATGATAGAATGTACCTATTTTAGAAGATAATATATTACCTACTACAAACATGATTTCATAGGTCATAAGAGTACACCATCTTAAGACAAAATCACCTGTCAACATTTGAACCTTCCATAAAAAAGTCATCATAGATACCAATCATGCTAGAGGTGTTACATCAATAGCCTCAATGATGCCTTATGTGATCATCTTTTCAATCTCCTCCTTGACCTGATGCACATATTCGATTCATTTGGTATGGTATCTTTTGAATCGAAACGCTCCCTCCTTTAGTTTGATCTCGTATCTCTCCTAAAGAGTGTTGAAATCCCTTAAGCTCATAGTAATCACATGGAAACAAATCCTAAAATTCATGTAACATATCAATACTATTTGAAACTTCCCTTTCTAACTAGTAATCCCCAATAGTACCCTCCTCGTGTTTCGCATCCAAGCCAATCTTAATCGTATTAGTTTTTAGGGGTTCATGGTAGGTGCACACTTTCTCATCAACACTATCCATTACCACACATGTAACAACAATATGGTTAACATCCAAGATCTCTGCTTCTTCGCAATTGATCATAGAGACCAACTTCCATTTCTCTTTTATCATGCGCAAGTGCACTCAAGTTGTATTTCCTCTGGATCTTCCTCATCGAAGCACACTTCCAAGTTAGGATCACCCAAAACTCCAAAGATTCTATCCTCTACCATGGCACTACCCCCCCATAGTTAGGAACTTAATAACCTTCATTACCCCATGCACCTATGGATTTATACTCCGACACTAAAAGGTTTGAATCAAGTCATTTTTCAACTCCTGCTAGTTTCCGATCCGATGGCATAGTTGTGAGTGAATATAGCATGCGTGTGCGCAACCTTATAAGGTGGAGTAAAACTTATGCACTCATATAGATGGAGGCAAGAATTTTGAGCCTTCCATCTAGGCCTTTCCACATGCTTGGACGTGAAATGAGACATGTTCCTTCCCATGATAGTCTTATATAGCAGTAGGTGCATTGCTTCAGAGAAACCTAATAGATAACATGATTCTCACCTCTCGCCACTCTAAAAGGTTATCGCAATCAGTCATCCACCAATTTTTGTGGTCTGAGAAAATTATAGCTAAGGATACTTCTCCTTTTTATCTCACATCTTCATTGGGTATCCATTTCTCATAGGAAAACATTAGAGTTGGCTACCCCAAAGTGTAACCTAGAAATGTTTTTCCTCACAGGCGCTGACCGAGAGGGCCTTTGTTACTCTCGTCACACAGGCCTCTTAACTTCCTTTCGACTAACTCATATGTCCTATGCACCCAAATATCACATGCCACACTAGTGGTATCACTTACAAATAGAAGGTCTTCCCACTGAATAACTCCTTCTCTTGGATACACAACCTTAGGGTCTTAGATAGTGCGTACATAGATTCGGTATAGGTCTCCTTATCCCAAAGGATCAGATTGGGAATTGAATTTACATCTTTCAAAGGGATGATAACAATTTCCTCCTTATTCTCAAAAATTATATATCCCTTATTGAAATGTAATTCAACATTGTTCTTATAGTACCAAGGGCACCCGAGTAACACTGGAAATTTTTCTGCCTCAACAAACACCAAGACTTCAAAGTCTCCAATAAATTTTCCCCTTAGATAGTGATAACAACATCCTTTAAAACACCAATGGGAATCACAATTTTCTTGTTAGCCATATACAAAAAATTTAAAGATGGTTGTAATAGGGGTATTCCCATTTGATTCCATGCATCCAAGGTGAGAACATTAACTTCTATGCCTATGTTAATTAGAATATTGCTCAGGATCCATATATCAACCTTGGCATTCAAGGTAATCTCCTTATCATAGTCAACGTTATGTGGGGTAAGGTTAGCATGCAAGACTTTCTGCTCATGCTCTCCTTCAACACACGATACTTTATCCTCAGTAACCATTCTCCTAGCAGAGGGATGATATTTTATTTCTTGAGCATCTTGCATACCTCCTTGACATCATTCGATGCTTATGTTGAGCCTCAATGCTCTTCTTTTTCTCTAACTACCATAAATTCTCCTTTAGGAACTAGTTATCTCCTTGTAGGATTTGAATCACATCCATGATCTCCTGATAAACTTCCTTTTGATGATTAGGGTTTGGATACTTCCCATGAACCACCTTTTCTCTTGTGACCAGTGATATCTACTTTGGTACTTCTCTAATGTGTGTAGCCTCAGCTCACGTTGTCACCAATACATGTTCTAAGTATGAATCAAGCACCACCTTTGGCATCCACTGCAAGTCATATTTCTTCATGCTTACCATCCTAGTACCTTTGTCCTTCTGTTGTTGTTGGCTCATGTGTTCAAAAAATTCTAGGAACTCTTCATACTTTTTCTTCTTCCCACACCAAGAGCATTATAGTAAGTCAGGACATTCATGATTATAGTGCTCTGTAGACCCACAATTGTAATAGGTTCCACACGGGTACTCACTTCTTCCGCCTCTGTAATTTCCATGACCTCTAAATCCTCCACAAAATCCTCTTCCGTGACTCCCTCCATCCACGTGCCCTTCATAATGATATCTCTCATCCTTAGAACTACTTGCAATACTAGTCTAGGGTATTAATGGCATCATTTATTTAGTCAATCAATCTACAATCCTTGGTGTCATGAGTAGTAGAGGTGTATATTTTAAATTAGAAAGATGCATTCTTATGGATCACATACTATAAAGCAAATGAAACCTATTTGCATCATGATCTCTGTGGTAAATCTCATAGTCCACCGTTATTGCATGAAACAAATTTCGTGGGTAATTATCCTTTGTATGAACCTCTAATTCACAATTCATACACCATAACCTACTGTGAGTCTCATGAGCTAAATTCACAGATAATTTCTCTAGCTGATTTTCCATTGTAGTAATTTGGGCTTCTAGAAATGATCTTATTCTGTATTAACACTTCCTACTACCTTATCACATAAGTAATCCTCTAAGGCCTCACGCGGATCTGTTAAAGCACCCTCTTGAATGGTGTGATTAGACCTCTGATGAACCACTAAGCATGTTGTGAAGGGTGAATGCCATAAGATAACTTGGATAGGTGATTCTTGAAACATGTGTCATACTCCTACACACTCTCTGCCATTCCTTTTTGAATCTTCTTCAACATGCCGATGTTTTCCTTTTAAAACTCAAGTATGTGGAACTATAACAAAAGGCATTACACAACACAATGTAATCCACCACTATTTGGTGTGGGTCATACTTCTTGTACCAGCTATGTGTGCGTCCTTACAACATGGTTACAAAATGACTTGCTTTCTACTCTGGGGTAGTGATTCCCTTCACATTCCATAGTAACTCACACTTGTGTGTAAATTTTCATGGCATCCTTAACGCCCTTGTAATCGTAAGTGGAGTGAGATATCATAAAACACCTATTGATGGTGTTGTGGACATTGTCCACTAGAGCTAGGACCTTGATTCCTTCCTGTTGCCTTTATCACTAGACCCACTAGATCCACTAGTGCCAACTCCTCCATATTCACCGGATCCTCCTCCTATTTTAGGTAAGTGGCCTAACACAGTTGTGTCTTGTGATCCCATCGTCGTGCTAAATTGATCTCCCACAGATTATGAAGTGGAACTAATCCTAGACATGATACCCATGTTCTTCAAGCACAACCCTTGCTAAAACAATGTGCCGATAAGATACCACCAAAAATAAGAAACGTATGCATGGCCATAGAACTCAAGGAAAAATGTTAACAAATTGATGATTATTTTCTATCCATATAAACTAAACTAGCAATTCCTTTGTCACATCTTAGAAAAATAAGTGCAAGGGTCTCACTAGGTGGGTATAGATGCATGCCTATGACCCTTCTTCTTCCTCCATCCAACGAGCTCTCATCAGAATCCAAGGGTTCTCTCTCCCATATTTTCCAAGATGCGGTAACATAGACTGCTCAGGTTTCATGTCCTCCGCATGAACCTCAAATCCTTCCCGTAACATCTCGCCTACATAAATCCATCACTCCTACAATATCGTGTTGTTTTACCAACTCCTCTCTTGAGCTTCATGATACTTGAGCCATCTTTCCTCTCTCTCCATTTTCATCACAAGGTTTTTCATCCTCTACCACACCATCTTCCGCATCTTGTGCTTGGCAGAGTTTAGCCATTCATGGGAAGGGCTTCCAAACTCAACATAATGACCAGATCTTAATAACTAGTTGAATAACACATAATAACAATCCTATAGGCTCCCTCAAGAATTCCAACTTAGCAATCTCTAGGAAAGAATACATAGAAACAAAGTGTATTCTAAGGTATAATTAGTCAAGCACTCTACTCCGCCTGTGATCAACAACACGGTCCAGTCATATCAACATCATGGAATTAGTGATATTCCTCTTAGGTCCAAACACAAGATCTATAGTACCAACTTTTCCTTGATGCATATGCTGAGAGCCATTCATAAAAATCTACTGGGAAACAACAAAAGAATGTCTCATAGAGTTCATGATACAGGTTCTCCTCCACCCATTTTCATGCATAAAACTCAGATCTAGTACTGAACCTCTGAGAAAACTCATCCTTCATGATTTTAAGATAGGTCTTGATGTTTTCCAAGGTTAGACACTCTTTCATCACACACCATTCTCATAATAGCTTCAAAAATAGGTCCCGACAATAGTTATAAAATGTAGTCTTTATTTACCTCTTGCTTCACTAATCAAACCCCAAACATGTTGGCACATCATCCAAACTGGTCCGGAAGCTCACCTGAGGCACGCATAGGCACCGAGACTCTCTTTCATGTGATCTTCATGAGAATTTTGCCCTGAATAAGGGGATATTTGCAAAAACAGAGAATGAACACACCCATTCTTGGAATTAAGATTAAGAACTAAATCCTAGTCTAATGCACTAAAACATGGAATAACATGATCATACTACAATAGAAGTAGAAATAAATCATGATCAACATTACGAACTCCATTATTATGCCTCATAAAAATAAAATAAAATACATAGATAAAGATCCATCACATAGATGTTCAAAACCATTCCATTATATTCATTCAACAAATTATAGTAGCTAATAGTACATCAAAAGAGTTCCATGGATGGAGATATTACATTAGCAGAGCTTTAACATGCTCTTTATTATTGCTTCATTAAAGATCTTACAATTATGTACTAAGCATATTTATTATTTTTATCTCTCTCTCTCACTCACACCAACCAAAAGTTACTTCCGTGTGTTCCTTCACACCCCGCTTCTGTGTTACAAACCTTTGTGCCTTAGGTACTTAGTTAATTCAGGGGTCCAACAATCTTCCAAGATAAATGAGTCAATCATATTGCTAGAAGAAAAAGGTAAAGTATCTTATTCCAAATCAGTAAGACAATTAGAGTTTTTGTTCAAAATTTGAAGAAGACAGAGTTTTTAGGGCTGAGATACTAGAGGCCATCTCATTTCAAAATTTTGAGAAAAGTGGAAAAGACCTAGATTATTTACTTATCAAACAAAAGATAGTAGGTGATACAGTTGGTTTGGGGTTCAAAGAAGAATCCAAAGGAAAATATTTGAAGCAAGAAGACATGATTCCAAGACAATAAAAAGGTGAACCTATCATCAAGGAAGAGATGAAGGATGCACTCATCAAGGATCATGAGAAGCCAAGATCTATTAGGAAGCCTAATGCCTCAAGGTATGAGAGAAATTCAATGGTGATTAGTTTACTTGTAATGCATTTGGTCATAGGGCTAGAGAGTATAGAATATCTCCTAGATACTCTCAACCTTGTAGAGAAAATAGAAGTGAATTTTCTAAGAGGATGGTATACTACAATTGTAATGAAAAAGGTCACACTTTTAAGTAATGCTTATATGATTTAAATAATCAAGATGGAGGTTTCAAGAGACAAAATTTAATAGTATGCTGCAATTTCAATGAGATTGGTCATGTGGTAAGAGTCTTCTTTCATGCTCATTCAAGATAAAAAAAATGGCTCAAAGTTCTATAATGCAAGGAGGTAACTTTAAAAGGGTTAGAATTCAAGATAGTGGTCCTAAATGGACTTGGGAACCAAGGAGAGACCATGTTATTACCTCAAGAGTTATAAGTTATGGAATACTAGTTCAAACAAAGAGTTCTGATCATAAAAGAGAGGATGAAGGAAGTTTTTAGGTGCCCAAGAAGGCTTGGAACTTCTTCAAGACCTTCTTCTAGGACTTTTTGGTGTTTTTATACCTTCACTATGCTTCTTGGAGGTATATAAGTACAAATGAAGCATTAGTGTGAAGGGGAGTTTTCTAATTCAAAATGTGTATCCTCCATATGGTTAAGGTATGTCATTTTATGCTCTTATTCATGATTTTATTAGTTCATGTTGGTTTTTCTTGTGAGAGATGTCATGATCTCTATTTTGTGGTCATAACAAGTCATGTGTGTGCTTTTAAAGTATAAATGTTTAATTCTCATGATGAATTGTCAATTCGAGGGGTTTTAGGAAGTGTAAGAGTAATGTTGGTACATATGAGAAGCTTGTATTATCATGATATTCATATTAAAATCCTTATTTGATCTGTGTTAGTAGTTTTCCTTGTTGGATGATCATGTGATATATGGTGAAAACGTATGTGTCAAATGTGTTTTTGCATCCATGATGTATGTTGGGTTAGGCATATGTCTCAAAATTTGTTGAAGTCCTTACAAGGGTTCTAGAGGTCTGGTCTTCTTAGGTTGTGTGTCTCACCATATCAAAGAAGGTCCGAGATTATCCATTGTGTTTTGACTCATTAATTCCAGTGTCTTGAGCTCCAAAGGGTGTGAATGATTCTTTAAATGTGTTTGGATATGAACTTATTTCATCTATTCTGAGTTTCTATCAATCAATTTAAGGGTAGTGACTTATACCGTGTTCTTGAAAGATTACGCAAGATAGAATCAAGGTGGTTTTAGGTATGCTAATGGTTACTCTTGTTTCTTATTCATTGTAAAATGTGATCCGAGAGATAGATGGGTCATCTACATTATGTATGATAAATTTTTGAGATCATAAAAGAAAAAAATTTGCAATTTAAGGTTTTCTCTACACTTGACTTTGTGTTTTCATAGTATTATAGAGTGATATGAATGGAATATGGATTTTGAAAGTCACAATGAAGGATTTTAGTACTAATTTTTTTATATATCTTTAAAAGGAAGGCTAAAGGATTCAAGTGATTTTAGGCCCTAAAAATGTATACATTATTAGTAATTTTTGACAAATTGATGTGTTGAAAGTTTAGGTGCTAAAATACTTAATTATGAGATAAGTATATTATAAATTGGGTTTTTTGAGCTTAAGAACATGGTTCAAAATCTTATAGTATAGATAATAAATCCTAATGGGTCTCTAAATCTGGAAAGATGTCTTCATCAAGATGTGTACTTCAAAAGTTATGAGTGATTCTTGTTTGTACTTAAACTAGAAGACTGTGGCATTGCATTTGATGATGAAAAGAAGCTACTATGCGATTTTGATGATCTTTATGAGAATTAGGACATGTATATGAGTGGAGAATCCTTGATTGAAATGTAAGATGATGGTAAAATGTCAATTGTGTAGTTGTTTGATTAATTTTCACTATTGAAACATCATGATTATGTCATATTTGTGTTCGGGGTTGATGTCTATAGAGGCATCTACTAGTAAAAGAGATTATTTACACTTGTCTAGATGTTTATGAGCCTCATGAAGTAAAACCATACATGTGTAAAGTGATCTATATGGTCCATATTAGGTGTGAGAGATGCTTGTTTGGTTCTCGGTCGTGTCTTGAGCCAGTATTGGCTTACTAAAGGTGTAGGAAGTAGAGTATACACCTTCCTGTGTGTGAAAGCTTGTTTACAACATAATTTTGATGTTTCTGAACCTAAAGGATTATATATATGTATGAAGGAAGATGACATGATCCCTAAAGTTGTAATAAGATTGATCTAAAACTTGGTAAGTTTTCTTAGACTCATTTGTTGATATTTGTATAAGATGGATTGCTATAGGTGCAGATTATGTGTGAAGATCAGTATAAGGTGCTTTTATAAGAGAGAAAGGTTTTATTAACCTACTTATGGTATGTCCATTCAAACTCATTCTTTCCTACATTATTTAGAAGGAATGTGTTATCTTTAATGAAGACAAGGATTGAATTGTTGAATGAGTATGGGATTTTTTCTCTAAAGATGCAACCTATAGGCCCGTGTAGAATTTTGAAAGATCATGATGATGTAATATTGAAGGAGATTCATTTTCTTACTTAGATCCATAAGGAAAAACATAGTGGTGGAGGTGTGAAAAGTTGGCCTCTTGGCTTAAGTTAGTCATGTTGAGACAAAATGTTGAATCAAGACCACAAATTAGATTGTTGCAGGTGTTATAGTGGTCTAAAAGGTTTCTCCTATAGGTATACTTGTTAACTTAAGGTGTGCTAAAGCTATTTATGATATGTGGAGAATGACATTGACTTTTTTTTAAGTAAAAGTGATGTTCTCAAGAATTATAAGGTATGATTTCACATGTTCATGTATGTTAAGGTCAAAATTTTTAATATTTCAGTCAAATAGTACTATTAAGCACCGAGAAGATGGTTGAGGAATGGGAAATAGTGTTCAAGGTGATTTATAGATATGATATCTAGGTGAGTTACTAAAATTTATGTTTTTGGGCTAGAAATAGAGGTCTTAAGTCTGGGTAATTAACTAAAATTAACTATTTTAGGCTAGTGTAAGCTAGTTAATCTAATCTAGGAGGACCTATAAAAAATAGTAAATACACACTCTAAGATAACATGTAAATGAAATAACTCAATGAAACTAATTAAATAATAAACCCTATTATGTAATAAGGGAAAGGAAATAACTCAGCTAATAATTGTGGGTGTTAGATTGTGTCATAGTGGTGCAAAAAAATTAGAAAGAAGGAATGATTGTGCCGTAATGCTGGAAATGATAGATCTAGATGATGTGGTTGGACTAGGGCATCTAGAGCAGGGCTCTGGGTACCCATGGGCACTCTTGTATGAGATATAGGTTCCCTAGTTTAGTACAAATACCCAAAACTAGTCTTAATAGGGTCAGAAGGTGATGTAAAGTTCTTCCTACCTTTCGTATCAATTTCTCTATACTGTACCTAATGCTCTAAATAGCCCAAGGAGAAGAAATGACCTACAAGTTAACAAAAAGAAATATCAAAACCCTAAAAAAAAAGATGCATAATGAATGGGTCAGACTGACCTTAGCTACCACAATAGTGGGGTTACTAACTCGAGTGTTGTACTACATTATAGACCCGGATGTAGTTCTGTGTGTGTGTACATGTCATTCCCTAGGTACTCTTATGCCGGTAGCACTTTATGAAGTAGTGAGTAATATATAAATGTATAAAATGTAATAGTATGTGCACATGGAATAGAATAGAATCATGCCCCCTATGAAGTGTGATGCAAATGTCCTAGTTTGTGGTTTGATGATGGAGATATGTGGATGCCAATGCAATAGATGAATGCAGCTCGAGATAGAGAGATAGTAGTATATGATGATAGGTCTCTCATTATGGTATAATAACTTTATATTTATAGGGTTATCTTTGTCTAATTTTGTAATTAACCCCGAAAAGTCCAACCATAAGAAATATAAGTATGAAAAATGGCTAGAAAAGACCCAAAATGGAAGGAAAGTGGAAAAGAGACCAGGGTACCCCCAGGTGGGACCAGCCACCCATGAGTGCCCCAAGAAATCTTAGCACCCCAATTAGGGATAATACGCTACAATATCTTTGGAAATAATTGGTTAAATGGGTGTAATAGGTCGCAGAATATGAAATAAAATAAATAAAATGGCCAAAAGAACAAGGGTTAATCAATACTTTATTCCCTTGAGAACCTTCTAAATAGTAGTATGAGACTGGGATGAATAAATTTCTAAAGTTCATGATTGTTTTACTACATTTTTCCCACACTTTATGTTAGTGAACAAAAATCTCGGTAACATAAAGTATATAGAAATGCGTACCTGATGTCCATGAAGAGTGTAGTAGAAATGCATCAAAGGACTAGACAAGGCATGAAATGATACAAATATGGAGGAGCGTGGAAACTATAGATGAAAAATTCACAAATAAAAAGTGATGAGAGTGAACCTAGGGAAACATGTTTGTGTAGGCTACTATCGTGTGTAGTGTACTTGCATGGTTAGTAAAGCATGTGTGCTATTGTGGAATGTCGTTGTTGTCACTATGTTGTTACCCCCATTTAACTACTTATTTCTCATACGAATGCAGACTGCAAGGATAAAATAATACAAAGAAATCAAATATGTATGTATGTAAATGTAAAAATTCTATGTAAAATATGCATGTAAGTTGTTGGACCCTAAAATATTGGATAAGTACCAAGAGGCACATGCACACAGTTAGTAGATAGAAGGGAACTCGAGATAAAAGTGTTCAAGAAAAAGGGGATTAAGAATGATTTAAGTGAAACCATGACGCATGTACGAGGAAGAACAAGAGATTAAAGGAATTAGCCAAAATTTTCATCATGGAATCACTTTAGGAAAACGTGAGGACTGACTAGGTGTGATAAGTGGATAAGGTACAACCCTAAAACCTTGGAGGTCAAGAAAAGGATATTCCACACAAGGAATATTCATATAGGAATCATTACGATTAGTGGAAGGTTTGAAAAAAAGCATAATCATTCACCAATGGAGGACCACATTAACACTTATCATGTAATCTGCTAAAAAGAGAGATCATAGAGGTGGTCGATGATCCTATTTAAAGAGGTTCTTGGGATGGGAAAAATATAAAGTGCAGTCATAGATAAAGAGATATCTTTGGTGCAAAGTGCAAAGGGAGCAGAGAAAAGAGATGGAGAGTAACAAAATGTTGCGAAAATGCTAATGGTTTGGATTTCATGGTGCTAGGGTTTAGAGTAATTAATGCTAGAGGTTGTAAGGGATGCCATTAAGCATGTGTATGGGTACTATGATTGATAACAAGGGATATAATGGGAAAAGGAATAGTTAGGGTCTCCGATCGAGATAGGTTTGTTGGAGTTGAGTCTCTATCATTTGTTGTATATGGTCTGAGATGACCCTTTTGAATGTAATATGGCTTTCAAAAATCATAAATCAATATACATGGATCTATTCTATACAACTTGCTTATGGGTGTAAACCCTTATGTTATTTGACTTATCATAAATTAGATCTGGTTTATTGTAATTCTTATAATGTTTATCTATCTTCGTAATGCATTGATGTGTAGATCTGTTAGTTATATCTTCTACCTTTTTGAGTAGATGTATGTACTTTTGTTTCTGTAAATAATCCTGAATTAATGGTGGAACTCTCTCGCAAAGCTCACATAAAGGAGGTGCACGATGCCGGCACGTTCCTTGGGTGAGTTCCCAATGCATGTTGGGTGATGGCCTGATGCGTTTGGGGTTAAAAAGAAGTATTGAGGGTAAAATTATGACTACATCTTGGTTCCATTGGTGGGACCTCATTTGAAGCTATTTTGAGAGAAATTTGTGATGATGGAGTGTTTGACCTTGGATAGTTTCAAAGTGTGGCTCAAAAGCATGGAAGATGATTTTTCTCAGAGGTTCATTACTAGATATGAGTTTTATGCATGAAAATGGGTGGAGGATAACCTGTATCACAAACTCTATGAGACATTCTTTTGTTGTTTCTTAGTAGAGTTTTATGAATGGATATCAACATATGCATCAAAGATGAGTTGGTACTATAGGCATCATATCTGGAACTAGGAGGAATATTAGTGGTTTCATGATTTTGATTTAGCTAGGACCTATATTGTTGATCACCGGTGGAGTAGAGTGTTGACTAGTTATACCTGGAATATGCTATTTCTACATATTCTTTCCCGAGATTGTTAAGTTTGAATTCTTGAGGAGCCTAAAGTATCATTCTTGCATGTTATTCCACTTTATATCAAGATTTTGGTCATTAATTTGAGTCAGGCGTTTCCCATGGCTAGATAAATTCCTGCTAAGCGTGGGGCACAAAAGATGGCACAAGAGGATGGCGGACCTTAGGGAAGAAATGGGGAGAGAGGAGAGGCAGCTCAAGTATAATGAATATTGGGAGAGAGAGTTGGAAAGACACCGGGAAGTTTTAGGAGTGATGTATTTATGGAGGTAGACGTTGCATGAAGGATTTGAGGTTTGCGTAGAGGATATGGAACTCCGAGAAATTTGAGCTACCGCATTTTGAAAACCGCAGAAGAGAAACCCCGCTTCTGTCAGAGAGATCATCATATGAAGAAATGAGAAGAGATGTAGGTATGCATATTAACCCACATAGAGACCAGACCCTTGCGCTTAGTTTTCCAATTCTTGAGATAAGTTTGGATAATCTAATTGGTATCGTATTTTTAGATGAACAACACCTAGGAGGCATAATTTTTCATTTGGTACATCTATGGCTTCACAGTCATTTCCTATGTTTCGGGGTTTTTTTTTGCACTACATTTGGAAAAGGTGTGGGATCAAAATTTTTGAGTATCGTGTTAGGGAGAGGCACGGAAAACACATTTGGGAGTGGTTCGGTATCATAGAATTTCAACGCACAATTTAGTGCGATAGTGGGTTCACAATGAAAAACTACATTAGGATCTTTTCCTATGATTGGAGGAGGACCTAGTGGATTTAGATGAGTTGGAACTAGTGGATCTAGTGGGTCGATGGTGGAGGTGACATCGAAGGGAATCAAGCTCCTACATCCGGCAAACAAGGTCCACAACACCATCAATAGGTATTTTATGAGATGTCACTCCACTTACCTGATTAGAATGGAATTGACGATACTGAGGAACATGTAAAAAAGTGCGAGTTACTATGGAGTGCAAAGGGAATCAATTCCCTATAGTAGAAGGAAAGTCAGTTTTCAATCACATTGCAAGGACAAGTGCATAGATAGTATTGGAAGTATAACCCTCACTAGACAGGTGATGGATTACATTGTGTTGCATAATGCCTTTTTGGCAAAGTTTCACATACTTGAGTTTAAATAGAAAAGAATTAGCATGTTGAAGGAGATTCAACAATGAATGGCTAAGAATGTGTGAGAGTATGATGCACATTTCAAGACTCTCCTATCCAAGTTATCTTATGAAATTCACCCTTTGTAGCATGCTCAGTGGTTTATAAGAGGACTGATCACACCATTTAGGAGGGAAATTTCATAGAAGACTTTCACAGATCCATGCGAGGCCTTAGAGGCTTCCTTACACACTGAGGAAATAGGAAGTGTTGATACAAGAGTTATTCTATTCCTAGAAGCCCAAATTGTTGCAAAGGAAAAGAAGCTGGAGAAATTATATGTGAACTTGGATCATGAGACTCATAGTTGGTTATGGTGTATAGATTGTGAGGTAAAAGGGCATACGTAGGACAGTTTTCCTTGGAGATCAGTACATGTGATGATCGTAGATGGTGATATTTTCCACAAAGATCATGATGCAAGTAGGTGTCCGCAATTGCAGTGCTTGATCCATAAGAATGTGTCTTGATATTACAAAATTTTCACCTTTACTACTCATGATACCACGGATTATAGATTGATTGATAAAATACATGATGCCATTGATACTCGGGTGTGTGCCAAACTAGTGTTGTGAATAGCTCCAAGGATGAGGGTTATCATTATGAATATCACAAGGATGGATTAAGTCCTGGAATAGGCATTCATGGAGGATTTAGAGGTTGTGGCAACCATAGAGGTGGAAGAAGTGAGTTCCCATGTGTAACTTATTACAAATGTGGGTCTACTGAAGACTATAAGTGTGAATTCCCAATCTATTACAATTCTCTTAGTGTGGAAAGAAACAAAAGCATGAGGACTTCTCAAAAAATTTTAAACACATGAGCCAAAAGAAGTGGATGGATAAGGGTGTTCAAATGGTGAGCATAAAGCATGTTAATCATTAGTGGATGCAAAGAATGGCATGTAAGTTAGAGTTAGAACCAGTATAAGTGACAATACGAGTTGAGGCTATACACGCTATAGATATACCAAAGAAAAGGTCATTGATTACAAGATAAGAGGTGGTATATGGGAAGTATCCAGGACCCTACGCATGAGAACAAAGTCTTTTAAGAGACCATGGATGTAATCAAAAGTCTTCAAGGGGAAATTTAGTGTCTAAAATAGAAATCCAAGAAGTTGGAGCAGAGTGCTTGAGGTCCCTCATTCGGATATAGATGATGTCGAGAGAGGTGTGTAGATGCTACGCCAAGAGAATATCATTCCTCTATTAGGATAATGGTTGAGAGGTAAAGTACTAAGTGTTAGAGGAGAGAAAGAGTTGCAGGTTTTACATTTTAACCTTCCTCCTCATAGGCTTGAATATGATAAGGAGATTACCTTGAATGTAGTTGTTGATGGATGACTCTTAAGTAATATTCTAATTGACACAGATGTGGAAGTTAATTTCTCACCCTGACACATGGAATCAAATTAGAAGGCCCCTAATAACACCATCTTCAAATGTGTTGTATATGGCTAATAAGATAAAGGAAATGCCCATTGGTGTTCGAAAGGATGATGTTATCACTATCCAAGGGGAGAAATTTTCTGGAGACTTCTAAGTCTTAGCACTTGCTAAGGT
Source organism: Taxus wallichiana var. yunnanensis (assembly GCA_018340775.1). Taxonomy (NCBI): domain Eukaryota; kingdom Viridiplantae; phylum Streptophyta; class Pinopsida; order Cupressales; family Taxaceae; genus Taxus; species Taxus wallichiana. The sequence goes on from CM031235.1 coordinate 309,118,274, forward strand.
GGACAACTTTCCAACATTGCTTGGGCACCCCTGGTGCTATAATAACAATGTTGACTTACATTTCACTATGGGGTATATAATTTTTTTAGAACAAAGAGGAATGTGTTATCATTCCTTTGACAGATGGGAGTTCAACACCTTATACCGAGCCCTTAGGAGAAGAATACCTAGAAAAAAATTGATGTGTGCACTATCGGGGACCCCGAGGTTGTATAACCAACAAAAGAAGGTGTTATTCATTGGGAAGAAGCTCAGTTTATAAGTGATATAACTAGTGTGACATGTGAAAATTAGACACACGGGACTTATGAGTTAGTCTAAAGGTAGTTAAGAGGCTTTTTGATAAGATTAAAAAGGAGTGCTCGGTCGGGAGAATCGAAGGAAAATAACTCCCAAGTTACACTAAGGGAGCCAACCCGATGTTTTCTTGTGATAAATGGAGACCCATTGGAGATGTGAGATCAAAAGGAGAATGATTATTGGCTATACCTTACTCAAGACCGTAGCACGTTGTTGGGAGACCCATCACAATAACCTTCTGCAGGAGTGGCACGAGGTGAGAATCATGTTCTTTGTTAGGTTTTTCCAAAGAAATGCACCTACTATTATACAATATTATCATGGGAAGGAACTTTCATTGTTCCACATCTAGGCATGTGAGAATTCCCTGGATGGAAGGAGGGGAAGTCTTTCCTCCTTCTTAATGGGTGCATAATATTTATTCCACCTTATGAGGTTGTGTGCATGTATGGTACATTGACTCATAGCTACACTATCAAATACTGAAACCGATAGGAGTTGACAGTTGATCTCCTTAAAGATTTCAAGTATCGTAGTATGAATCCATTGTTGAATGAGACATTACAAGTTGTTAAGCACCTAACTATGGGAGATATTTCCATGGAGGAGGATAAAATACTTGAGTTATTAGGTGAACCTAGCTTGGAAGTGAATTTTGATGAGGAAGAATTAGACGAGATACAACTTGAGCATGAATGCATGGAAAAAGAGAAAAGGAAAGTTGGTCTATGTGATTGATGTTGAAGAGGTGGAAAATTAGGATGTTAACCATACTTTGGGCACGTGTAAGGTTATGGATAGTGTTTATGAGCAAGCACGTGCCTACCATAAACCCTTGAAAAACCAATAAGGTTAACATTGGTTCAAAGGTGTAACCTAAGGATGTTGTTATTAGATATTACTAGACATAAAAGGATGTTTCAAAGATCATCGATATGTTGCATGAATTTTAGAACTTGTTTTTGTATAGGTACCATGAGCTTATAGGATTTCACTACTCCTTGGAAGAAATGAAGATCAAGTTAAAGGAAGTTGCATGACCAATTTGGAAGAGACCTTATCGAATGAATCCAAATATGCATGTCAAAGTCAAGGAGGAGATTGAAAAGATGATTGCATCAAGAATCATTAAGGTTTTTGAAGAACTAGAATGGATAAGTTTGATGTTCATCAACATTAATAAGGATGTAAGGATAACAATTTGTGTTGATTACGAGATTTGAATGCGGTATGTGTCATTGACCATTTTCCAACCCCTTCACCGAGGAGATCCTGGAAGGAGCAGGCATTTGGGCATGAGATCTACTCTCTCATAGATGGATTCTCGGGATATCATTTGGTTAGAATTACAAAGGAGGAGCAAGAAAAGACAACTTTCACCACCGAAAGGGGAAGATTTTCCTATAAGGTCATGCCTTTTAACCATAAGTTTTGCCTACACGGTCAATTGTTAACCAAAATTTGTGATGTGGGAAGAAAGGATTGGGATGATAAAGTTTCTATTGTGTTATGGTCATATCAAACTAATTATAAGAGAATAAATAAGGACACACCTTTTCAATTAGTGTTTGGAACAAGGCGTGTTACTTGTTGAATTCATATTACCATTTCGTGTATAGAGCACACATGAGGTTTAGATGATGAACAAGTGCTTGAGGAGAGGATTGATAAGTTTATGTAGTTGGATGAGAGGTGGGTTATTGCTCGCTAGAGTCAGAAAATAGAAAAAAAGGAAGAAGGTGTGACATGAGAGACACATAAAAACAAGTAGTTTGAGGTTGGGCGATGGTTTTGTTGTATAATTCCAAGTTTTACACCATCCTGAGAAATTCAAATTCCATTGGATGGGCCCATACATTGTATCCTATATAATTGATTCATGTTCTTGTTAGTTACAAGTGCTAGATGGAACATGGTTATCAGGCCATTTCAATGGAAATAGGTTGAATCCCTACTATAAATAAATCTTCTTTGTGTTTGTAAATAAGGAAGTACTTCAAGTTAGCCTAGGTTTTTCTTTGATGTAGTTTCCTTTCTTTTTGTTTCCATTTCTTGTTGCTTTTTTTGTGCACATTTGTGTACTTTAGGTAGTTATGGTTGTGGATGGCCCAAAGTTAGAAATAAAAACACGTAGATTGGAAGATATCTCATGGAAAATGTGAACATAAGGGAAGGATGGTGTCAAAAGGCTTTGAGAAACCACATACAAGGGTAAAAATCACAAGAGAAACATGAGGTAGGCAACAGAAAGAACTTGGTCCAAGACATAGAGGAATAATTGACTTCAGTGTGGGAGAAAGTATAAATAATTCTATGGTTGAGGTAGTTACGTGCCAGAAGGTTGTGGAAGTGTTTGCGTAGGATTGAGCATGGAGGAAAAGCACTTGAAGGTTGGCATTGGAAAAAAATGCCTTTATTGTGAAATTATGTTGGTAGGTGGCATGACATTGATTACAGAGAAGAGAAAAAGTTATAAATTAGAAGATCAAGGATGCATTATTTTCTACCTTTCATTTTAAGTTATTAAAGAAATCTCACAAAATAGGGCATCCTTATGAAGAAGGTTTGAGAAGAGTTGTGAAAATTGGCATGCATAGCTAGTTTGATCAGCAAAACCGAGTGGAAGGGAGTACACGGGCATAAGTGGAGAAGTTTGTGTGGAAGAATGCCATGGGTGTTAAGCCACATTTTGGAAATAGGGTTTTCAAAGTTATGGTCTCATAGCTAGGGCATGGTGTTTGAAGGAAATTTTACAAAGGAGAAGAGCCGGGAAGTTGGGCAAAGCCAGGACCAGAGAGAGGAAGAATTTTTAAGGACCCAATGAAGGAATGGCGATAAGGAAAGTAGTAAATGTTTCATTGAAGAAGGGAAAGGGCAAGAGAAAACAAGCCATTTATACCAGTTTCAATGAATAATGGTACGTGGAAATGCAATACCAGATGACATATTACTTGGTAAAGAATGGGTGTCTCATATCAGGAATATGTCCATTAGTGATTATAACCATCAAACAAGCACCACAAAAAATGAAATGACACTAGAATGGGTTCACCCTATAGAAAAGATGACACCAAATGGAATTCCCATGCATGATGATGAAGTGAAGGTGAAAATGGAGAAGGTGGTTATTCTGACTCTACGAGTTTCCCTATTTCAGAAATCCTGAGCAACTATACCAATGGTTGATTTCGGGTGTGCATGAAGACCACTTCCATTTTGCAGGTTGGAGGATGTGCATAACCCTTAGATAATTTCTAAGTTCACTGGCCTTATTTGTGAATTATATTCATTGGATTATGATTTGGAAGACAATGAATCCATTAATAAGACCATTGAGACTTATGACTACAAGAAGGGTTTGTGCTTCTTCAACATTTCTACAATTAGTGACCCAGTGATGAAGATGGTCATGTGCTTGGTTACAAAGATAAATGGGAAAGAGATATGGACATAGATTAACAAGGCCTGGTTGAATGTGTCCCATAAGATCTCATAGGGGACCATCTATAACCTCTCATATTTTATTGTAGAGGATATCATAAACACAATGTGTGATGAAGAGAAGATCATGTTTGGTAATGTCCTCCTCACCATTGTCTTTTTAGAGATTGGAGTGCCCAATGGATGGATAAGTTTTTTTAGGAATACTCAAATGAGGACCCCTCCCTTGCGAAGATATTTAAACAATATACTTGTGAAGCCATGATGACCGCTCATAAGGCATGCCTGGAAAATTAGTATAAGTAGATGTGTGATGCATTTGGGGATGAATGGAGAATACCCAAGTAATTTCCTTCACTAGTGCAAGGAGAGGCTGAGTTTGATTTATATACTAGAATTTTTTACATTGGCAAATTTACTTTGATAGATGGCACAAAGATTCCTTTGTGTAAATTGTCTTTCTCCTTCAGAGTGCAGTACTTCCAGGCCAAGGTTAATCGATTCAAGGAGGTGAAGAAACTCAGATTTGATCTAAGTGTAATAGATCAATACTATCGTGAGATGCACAGGAAATTAATATACCATAAGAAATGCACCTATGTGGAGAAGTATGTCTCCCATGACGTGCACATGTTAAAACTAGTAACATTACTTGTTGCAAGGAGGAAATCATTGAGAGTGGATTCGCGCATAAGGCCTAAGTTTGAAAAGGGTGCTTATGTTGAAGATGATGTTTCAATTCCTAAGGACCCCACCACATAGAAAAATATTGTGCAAAGGAAAATAGGTAGAGGAGAGGCTCCATAGAAAAAGGCACCGATCACAAATATAATCATGTAGTAGTGGTGGATAAGTCAAGCACAAGAACAATTACTTACATACACTGGAATAAGTCTCCCATGAGAAAAGTTTCATCGCAGAAGGCGGAATTTCCAAAAAGGAAGATTATCCATAGAAGGAAGATTCACCGATAAAGGGAGATTCGTTCAAGAAAGAAGAAAAAGAGAAGTCCCTTGAGCTAGAATCACTAGTAAGGAAGAAGCAGAGGGTGATAAAAGGTTCGAGTTAGGTGAAACAGAAAGCATTGAGGTCTATAATGGTGATGAAGACAATGAAGAGTGTGATGAGGCTCAGAATCATCCTGTGTATGATGTACACGAGTTAGAGGAAGAAGGAAATAAAGAGAAGGATGAGAATGAAGGAGGAACTCATGAAAAATGGGGGAGAAAGGAAATAAACATGAAGGATCAGAAGACCCTAACCCCGACCAAGGAGCAGATGGATAATACCATAGAGAGGGAAGTGGTAAGAATTATCCAACAGTTGGTGGAGCATGAAGTCAAGTGAATTTCTGAATAATTTCGAAGGAAATGGAGGAAATAATGAGTGTGGGAAAGGAGTATGGAAGCATGGGAAGAGACCCCAACTTAGCAGTAAGCTTCCCAAAATAACGTGCACAAGTGGAAAGGGCATAGTAGCAGCACATGAACAAGAAATTACTTACATTCATTATCCGAACAAGGTACTACGCACACTCTTCCAAAGTACTGTACTCACAAACCAACTCCTTGTTTGGTCTTCTTTTGATGAAGAAGGTGTGTACTTGCGCACAAGGAAAATGATATCTTGGTCTTTTGAGTCCCACATTGATGAACCCGAGTTTGAGGTAAATCAAGATGCATTGATGAAGATACCAGATTCCAAGGAAGTAAACCATCTGGTAAATACCCAACAATAGTTTGATGAGAAATTTTTCAACACACTCAACAAAGCATCGGTGGAGGTAAAGGAAAGACTCTTTGGTAGAAATGATAGAATAAGGGTCTTGGAGGAAGATATTGAGAAAATGAAAGAGGAGATCATTGAGCAGGACAGAGAGATAAAACAGAAGGAATTGATCAATGCACAATTAAGGCATGAGTTGAGGGATGAAAATTCAAAGGTGTGCGAAGTCCATAAGAAGATAGAGACCTTTTTAGATGTTGTTATCTTGAAGAATCCAGACACTGCCCTCGTCTCGAGAAAAAATATGATTCAACCATAAAATTCTTTGAAGACTTAACCTGCATCCTTACCATGGAAAGGTGACCACTCACATTAGAGTTAGTAGAGGAGGTGATGGCATGCCATAAGGGGGAGGAAAAGATAAATATTGGGGAAACAGTTATTCGGTAATCTGAGATCCTTTTCATAGTAAAGAGAATTGCGTAGATGGATGAAGCCATATATGATAATTATGCCAACAAAGATAGGGTAGTAAGCATATCGGTTGCTACACATGAGGTAGATTTGAAATAATTTCAAGAGAAGAATAAAGGAAATAGGGAGGATCACAAAAAAATCCTAGCTGAAGTTGAGAAGAAGTTGGAAGAAATAAAAACCTTGCAAGGTTTGATTAAGAATAAGCTAGAGGAATTGTGATCCAAATTCGCTCAAAAGATGGATGCGCTAGGAAATCTTAGCAAACATATGGAAAGCATTGTAGATATGTTAAAGGCTAAGTGTAAGGAACTTAGTTTTTATGATGTAAGTGCATTGGTGGGTGACCTAATTCAACAGCCACAGGGAGAATTAGACCCATGGGAGAAGATTAAGGCATCCATGAAGAAAGAATTACCACTCATGTAGTAGTAGCATATTCTTCTATTCTTCCATTCTTCCATCCTTCCATTCTTTAATTTTTTCAATACCTCTATTATTTATTCTTTGAGGAAGCAAAATGTTTCCAAGGATGGAGAACACACATAGTGTGGGGTGATGTTGGACCCTAAAATATTGGCTAAGTACCAAGAGATGTGCGCCACAAGATCAGGTAGATAGAAAGATGCTCAAGGAATAATGCACAAGAAAAAGAGTTTAAGAAGGGTTTAAGTGAAACCAGGGTGTGCACAGGAGGAAGAATAAGGTTTTAAAGGACTTAGACATATTGGGTATCATGGAATCGCTTGAGGAAAATGTGAGGACCCGACCCGGCATGATAGTGGATAAGGTTCCATCCTGGAACCTTGGAGGTCAAGAAAATGATATTCCACATAGGGAATATTCCCATAGGAATCATTATAGTTAGTGGAAGGTTTGTAAAAAGGATAAGCATTCACCAATAGAGGACCACATTGATATTTGGCATACGATCTACTAAGGAGAGAGGTCATAGTGGTGGTCGATGATCCTATTTAAAGAGGTTATTGGGAATGGAACAAATATATAGCACAAACACATATAAAGAGATATATAGGTGCAGAGTGCAAAAGGGATCAGAGAAAGAGAAGGAGAGTAATTAAATGCTATAGAAATGCTAAGGGTTTGAAGTTCACGGTGTTAGGGTTTAGATTAGTTAGTGCTAGAGGGTTGTAAGGGATACCATTAAGCATATGTATGGGTAATAGGATCTGTAACAAGGGATATAATGGGAAAAGGCATAGTTAAGGTCTCTGATTAGATATTTTTGTAGGAATTGAGTATTTTTCATTTGATGTATATGGTCTGAGATGACCCTTTTGAATGTAATATGGCTACAAGAACTCTGTTAAATCAATATACATGGATCTATTCTATACAACTTACTTATGGGTGTAAACCCTTATGTTATTTGGCTTATTATGAATTAGATCTGGTTTCCTTTACTTCTTAAAATGTTTATTTATCTTATTTTGACACATGTGGGAGGAAGAACAAGGGATTAAAGGACTTAGCCAAATTTTTCATCATGGAATCACTTGAGGAAAATGTGAGGACCCAACTAGGTTTGATAAGTGGATAAGGTGCAACCCCGAAACCTTGGAGGTCAAGAAAAGGGTATTCCATGTAAGGAATATTCCTAGAGGAATCATTACGCTTAGTGCAAGGTTTTAAAAAGGATACGCATTCGCCAATGGAGGACCACATCGACAATTATCATGTAATCTGCTAAAGAGATAGGTTATAGAGGTGGTTGATGATCCTATTTAAAGAGGTTCTTGGGATGGGAACAAATATATAGTGTAGACATTGTAGACACCAAATTCGTGTCTTACGACCCCTTGTGACCCGCATCCCATTTCGCAACCTAACCTCATTACCTAAACTTTACACAATTATTTATTAATTACCTTGTAATTGATAAATCCACATCACCTTACCCGCCACCTCACTTTGCCACCTCATCATGACCTAGCCCTAACCCTAAACTAACCTAATTAAGACTTATGGCTTGGTCTAGACTCACATCCATAACTAATGCCTCCTTACTCGCACCCAAAGCCGACCTTCTAGCCACTTGACCAAGCCCGCAACTGATCTCTCGGGAGAAAAGCAGGGAAGGCGGGCTATTTTACTAAAAATAGCCTACTTTTTCCTTACCGATGCCGGTTCCTACTGACGCCATCGGTTATGCAACCGCCATCGGTTCCTCGTAAATGGGCTCCCCAAACCAAAACAACAGATCGAATTTCATTTTGGAGATCAGTCGAATGATTTTTGAATCAACAGAGAGCATTGCGAGCGAGGAACAGAGTCCAGATCTTCACTTGACAGAGCAGAGACGAGTAAAGAAACCAGAAGTGTTTACAACCAAGGAGATCAACTTGCATCTTGGTCAAAACCAGTAAGTCACATCTTGCATGTCCTTTGTTATAACATTTCTTATGCTTCTTGAATCTCAGTGCTCCTAAATCCGTTTCTGAATCCACTACCCAACGTGCCATTGCATCTAACTGTCATTCTTTTGCTTCTAATCATCCCATTTCCTAATACCATCCAAAAACCAGCCATTACAAACACCATAGCTACCAAGAAGATCCTAGAACCCACCGGTATCGGTTATCGAATCGGCATCGGTTATCGCAGAATCGCATCGGTTCCTCTGATCAAAACCAGAAAAATAGCCTTTCCCCCTACCCAGTTTAACAAAATAATTTAATTGATATTTTGCTGTCTTTTGTGTTAATTCATATTAGCAGGGGAACTGACCACCTTCGAAAGGAAGTTTTATATTTCCTAGGCCCAAGGCAGTTTCCTCATTTATTGTTTAATCAAAATCTTGTGGTCTTGTGTTCTTATTTGCAGGTAGTCCTTCCAAGACAAAAAGGAGTTCTCCGCAGTCAGCCTGATCTTTCTCTACGGTACGCGCACACCATCTCGACATTCAACAGGTATTCCTCCTAACCCTAACCTCATCTGTTTCTAAAAGGAATGAAAGGATAGAAGCAACTCTATTCCCAGAAGCCGAAACATTCCGAGTGAAACATTTTGGCACGCCCGGTGGGACCCATTTTGGGTTTCTTTCTCTTGCTTATTTTCATTTTAGGAAGCATATTTGCTGTTGCTGCTTTTTGTTATATATTTCGTAAAGAATTTGTCTTGCTTTCCTAGTTTCGCATTAGTGAAAGTCATCTCTCTTGCTTCATCGAATATAATTTTCGATTTGGGTTTAAAACACGTGCATTGCATTCCTGCTTGTTGTTCTTCAATTCTAGTGAACATAGATTAAGTAACAGGTCGTACACGTGGGGGTGATATCCACGGTATTGACAGGAAATTAACCTTAGTTTCACTGCACAACACATACCGAATCACTTCACAATTAACACAACAGCTCAAACATCCCCCCTTTTCCGCGGTATTCCTCCGCCTGATTGAGGTAACCTTATAAGCCAAAACAAACTTGACATTTCCCCTAGGTCTTGTTGTTTAGGATTCTGACATCATCTTACGTCTAAAGGCATAAGCCCACGATAACTAAAATTAACCCTAGGATTAGTCTCTAGATTTGCGTGTGCCTCTTGCTTGTTTCCAAATTCTGTTTTCTCTGTCATACTTTGTCTTCTGTGATCAATAAGTTGATAAATATACTCAACGTTGCTAAAAATCAAATTAGCAGCCTTTTATATCTTCTTATCCTAGACTTTTGACACCGGCATCGGTTAAGGGACCGACGTCGTTTTCTCTGTGACCGACACCGGTTAGTAAACCGATATCGGTTACTGTCTTCATCAGCCCCTGACAAACCAGCAACTTGCCAAATTCATCATTCTGAGGTTGTTTTTGTTCTTGATAGATTGAAACTTTCCTGTGTGTTCTTGTCTATGGTTGTCATCACTCGGAAGCAAGCCGCCGCCATGGTTTCACATGCCTGCTCTGTGTCTTTGCCTGAATCACCCCCTTCACATTCTATAGGGAACCCTACGGACACCAAAGTGAGATCCCCAAATTCCTAGGAGACAAGGACTTTGCCAAATTTCTGAATGCTAATCCCAGTATTTGCATAATACTATTTGTCTCATGCCCCCGACCATACGCCTGATGGTCAGCTCCTTATTGGCATGCCTATTAGTATAGCTGCTCATTTAGCTCCCACTCCTCCTGATAACAATGCCTTACTTCCTGCATCTCTAGCCCCGTCTCCCAATCCGACAGCTTCAGAGGTTCATACGACCCCGATTAGCTTTCCTTTGGTTAACCCTGGACCCCACGTATAGTTACCACCAACTACCCCTATCTCATCTCTCTTTCAGACCACTCCATTCATGACTTACTCTCTACCACCTATTCACACGAGCTTTCCTTCTCAAGCTCCGCCTACCTTTTCATTCCCATACACGTATCCAGTAACCTCAACACCTTATATGGGACATCCCTATTCTGTGGCACCATCATCTCATCCAACCACAGATTTCATCAAACAAATGATGGACAAAATGCAAAACCTGGAGGCTTCCGTTTCAGGAAGTCGTAGCGCCTTGACATACGAGCAAGTTTGTCGGGAGCCCATTCACCCTTCTGTCCCCCTTCATTCATATCCTCCTCAATGTGAGTTGTCAAAGTTTACTCGTTTTACAGTAAAGAGGATCCTCAACAACACTTGCGATCATTTAGACATGCTTGTTATTTGATTGCCCATGATGACGCCTTGTTACTCCGCACCTTTCCCATGTCCTTATCGAATGGCCCTCGCTTGAGTGGTACAGTGCTTTAACCCAAAGACTCAATCTTCTCTTTTAACCAACTAGCCCAGTCTTTCTTGGATCATTTCTCCATTAACATTGCCAAGAAAGTATCTATCACTGACCTCTATGCCATCCGACAATTTGAAGACGAATCTATCACAGATTTTGTTGGACGATGGCGGGGCCTTATCAACCAACTTACGTATGCCTTGCCTCAAACCGAACTCATTGAACTATTTACGCGGGCCTCGCTAAGCACATCATCTCCCTACCCTCCAAATTCAAACTTTTCGCACATTCGACGAGGCCTTTACCATGGCTCGGAAACTTGAAATTCGAGCCTTAGAAGAAGAGAAATTGCGGTTGCGTAACAAAAACCCCAATTTCCGAACTCCTGATTCTACCAACAAGCCAAACACCACCACTCCTCACGCGTCCACTTCTTCTAAATCAAAAGGAGCTGTCCACGCGGTAATGGTCAAATCTCAAACACCATCCAATACTCCGCCGAAAACCACTTATAAGTACAAAGCCGAGCCCACCAATTACACTCCCTTGGGAGAAACTTATGGCGTCATCCTGGAGAAATTGCTCAAAGCTGGGGCTATCACCTTGCCCCCTGTTAAACCTCACTCTGGGTTTGACTCCACCCACGCAATACCTTCCTGGTACAAAGAAAATGACTTTTGTAACTTTCACCGCGTAAAAGGACATAGTCATGAAAACTGCAAGATGTTGAAAAACATAGTGCAGGAAATGGTTGACGCAGGGGATATAACCCTCGATAATCCTAACGCCCCTGCTAACCGAAATCTGAAAATTTTCAACAAGCCATTCCCGAATCACTCGTCCAACAGTAACGTGAACCAAGATATCTTAGCCGAGGAGAGTGTTCATGAGATCCATGCAGTCTTCGATTCTCAGCCAAAAGCCTCTATTGAAAAAATTTTAAATCAAGCCTCTCCACCAACACAGGAGTTTGAACCTCCTTCACCACCATCAAGCCAAAGTGAAATCATTCCTTTACCCATAGAAGAGTTAACTGCCCGGACTTCTCTTCTCATCGACAAGTCTTCTTACACCACATCCCTACAAGACTGTGAGCGGATGCTATCTAATTTATCTATTTCCCAAACGTCCCCTTCTACCACTCTTGCTACACAAGAGGAAGGCTCGCCACTCCTTTTGACATCCTTAGACGAGAAATCTCTTACACTAACATCACCACATTCTTTAAACGTGACAGATCCCCTCGAACACGCCCTCCTACCTATTAGTCCCTCATCGCCTAAATCTTTTCAACGACCGGTTGACCTCTTAACATCTATTGATACAGTGCCTCATCTACCTCCTGTGTCACACCCGCAGTGGACTGGAATTACAACCCACCTTTCTTCCGTACAAAAATTACAAATCACACCTGGAGACTGTCATTCCACAGAAGATAGACAGGCCCTATGGGAACGTTTGAGTACCCCTTTTTCTACTCAAATGCAAATGACTGATCCTGATGTCTCCACCATATACCCGAAGTGCTTACAGAAGCTTAAAATGCCCCTGTTCTCACCTTCACCCCCCTCACCTCTACCAAATGCCCCGTCCACTTCTATCAACTTAACCAGATCTTCCCCTACGCTTGGGACCTCACCAATGCCCAGTCTAACGCACCCGCCTAAGCGACTCGATCTATCCAAAAATAAATCCGCTCCGCCACCTAGGAGACAAACTCAATCCGTGCCCCTATCACAATCAAAACCATCATCGTCATACCTACCTTCCATATTGGGACCCCATCCCTCTACCTTACATCAATATATCATACCTCCTGCGTTTTCTTCAAACAACCTACGCCTTCCGCACCTATACAGAAATTCCAGGGTATAGCAACACCGTCACTCCGCGTATCCTGTCCACCTATCAACCCTAAACAAATTCCATCATCAAAAGATTTGTTTTCAGTCACTCCTATTTCCCCGTGGTTGTTTTCTGATACCACATCATCTGCGGCCTCATCATCCAACATAGCTTCTGCGCCAAAGAAATCACGTTTAGTAAAAACCATGTATCAACACCCCTCGGCTAAACCACCACCCGTGCGAACCAATCATGCCCAAGCATTACCAAAACCCGCACAACCAATACCCTCATCCTCTTCCGATTTTGACCCACTCAAAGGATCTTACGCCAAAATCCTTGCTATGTTGGTGGAGAATGCGACCATTTCCCTACCTCCACTTAGACCTTATGACCCGTCTAAGCCCCGACCTATGGGTTACGATGAGTCTAAAATCTGCGCTTATCACCGCACACCAGGACATGATGTGGAGGGATGCAAAGCTCTAAAAACCATCCTTCGCCAGTCACCTCTCCCGGATAGAAAGATTAAGAAAGACAACTTACGAAGGGGGAGACCTTTAGTTTCCATTCCCTCTCTATACCATCTCGTCCCCGCCTCACCAAGATCTATCATTATTACAACCCCACCTCTTGAAGACCATGAGTTATCCCCACCATCTTCCTCATCTCAGGTCTACGAGATTAATATGATTAGTGTCGCTACTCGAGGGCAGAAAAATAATGGGAAAGCAAAAGAAAACACACCTGCGGCATCTCTTTCTCCGTCAAACATCCCAATTGCACCACCACCTAAAGTGGTCATTCGCGGACCCACCTATCCCGTCTCTAATGGCATTGCCCACCGAAATATGATTAAACAGCTTCACCAATCGCCCGTAAAAATGACACTGTATGATCTCATTCAGACTTCTGAATCTCATCGACAAGCTCTCATTGAGATCCTTCAAGGGATAGAGGTTTTACCTAATGAAACCCTGCCTGTCGCCTCCATTCTAACACCCAATCACGTTGCTTCTCTCACCAAACAACCCACTGCCCCAACCACTTCTGTCTCTGTACAACAAGCTGCTGCAGTTTGGGCTCAAGATGAAATTGTCGACTTTGGTACAGAAGACCCTGACCCTGCCCTTTTCATCTCCGCTTACGTCCGGGATATTTGAGTACGTTGGGTTATGATTGACGGGGGCGCTAGCCTAAACATCATCTCTTCAAAAGCCTTCCAACAGATGAACATCCCTTCTAGTTGCATGTGTGCCAACCCCATCATGTTGCAGTCATTCAATGACGCTATTACTTCTACCTTAGGCACCGTGATCCTCAACATTCGCGTAGGACCACGTACTTTACCCAAACTCTTCTATGTCCTTGAGGGAGAGTTCCAATATAATATATTGCTGGGTCGTCCTTGGATCCGAGCCATGGGATGCGTTCCCTCAACATTACATAGATGCATAAAATTTGAGTACGAGGGGAAGTCTTACACCGTAAAAGCTGACCCTCCCCCTTTAAAACCTCGCAATATGTTATACACCCTAACGATGTGCTTATACCAATCAAGACACCCATACATTCAACCCAACCATCCTCCTCAAATGTACCTCAACCATCCACCTCAACCGCACCTATGCCTTCAATTGATGAAACCACCATCGCAAAAACCACTTCCCTTCCCGCAGCTAACATTCCAACCTCCGACCCCTTAGTAGATGTTTTTCAGTGCCTTACGATGGGGGAGTACCGCCTATATAACGTTAGTTCTTTCCCTACCCCGCAGGAGTATGGACAATTACATGCACATCCCACCTACGACCATCGCGTGGGGGAGATAATCTCTTACGGACCACCCCATTTCCGCACTAACCTAACGTATGGGGGTGTTGACGCATCCTCCATTACCCCTGAACCTCCTCTTGGTGTGGTTCCTTTCCAATCCGATTTTCAATACTTGACAAATCGTCGTTTCGCCCTCACCTTCTTGACTCGCTATGCGTGGAAAGGCTTTGGTTTTGGCCTTTACGAACAAGGCCGACATACACTCATTCCCGTGACTACCCGTAAACATAATGATCGCAGTGGTCTCGGTTTTCTGAAACACCTACACAGGAGACACCTCCTGTCCGGTGTATCCTGGAAGAAGAAGACGTCGCCCTACCAAACCATCATCACCCACTTTGCCATCATCACCCGTAGAATCTATAGACCCTGAATCCATCCCTCCTAACTTTTTTTTTTCATAAATGCTATCTTCATAGGTCCTCTCACTTATCAACGTGATAATGACGACCCATCTTCTTTGCCCCTTCTTTATCCAGACATGATCGAAGAGGATTCGCCTTTGATTAATGTTGTTGAATGCCAGGATGACGACTCCATCCTCACTTACCTTGGCGCGGATGATTCTTATATTCAACGAGCCTTACCATCTGAAACCCAAACTATGCTGAACGAATCTACCATAGAAATCAATATCCACACGGAGGAGGATCCTCACATTGTGAAGATTGGACAATCCCTTAACACATCAGAACAAGCCGCCTTTACTACCTTTCTCCGTGCTCGCAACCAAGCTTTCACATGGTCTTACGCTGACATGCCAGGAATTGATCCTACCATCGCCGTCCATAACATCACCCTAAACCCCGATTCCAAACCAATCAAACAGAAATTGAGAAAAATGCATCCACGCATTGCTCTCTTGGTCAAAGAGGAGCTCCAACGACTCCTTTCTGTTTCCTTCATCTTGCCTATTGACTATCCTCAATGGATTTCTAACATCGTACCTGTCACTAAAGCGACAGGGGGACTTCGGATATGCACGCATTTCCGGATCTTAACCTCGCTTGCCCTAAGGATGACTTCCCTTACCTAGCATTGACCAACTTGTTGATCTAACTGCAGGTCATGAGATGCTCTCTCTCATGGATGGCTTTTCAGGATACAACCAAATTTTGGTTGCCCCTGCCAATCAACACAAAACTACCTTCATAACTCCTTGGGGAACCTTCTGTTATCGTGTCATGCCATTTGGCCTTAAGAATGCTGGTGCTACCTATCAGTGGGCTATGACCTACATTTTTCATGACATTATGCACACTATCCTTGAAGACTATGTTGACGATCTTCTCGACAAGTCTAAACATCGTAGTGAACATCTCGATGTTTTAACCATTATTTTTGATCGCCTGTTACAATATTCTGTTCGCCTTCAACCGAAGAAATGTGTCTTTGGTGTTCTTTCGGGAAAACTTCTTGGCTTTATCGTCTCTTTGCGTGGCATTGAGGTCGATCCATCTAAAGTCAAAGCTATCCTAGAAATGCCCCCACCCAAAAATCTCAAACAATTGCGTAGTTTACAAGGTAAGCTCCAATCTATCCGACGTTTCATCTCCCAACTCTCGGATCGGTGTCAACCTTTCCATCACCTCCTTAAAAAGGATATTGCATTCCAATGGAGCGAAGAATGTCACCAAGCCTTCGAAGCTCTCAAATCCTATCTCTTGCAGCCACCCGTGCTTATCCCACCCCAAGACGACCGCCCTTTCTACCTTTACCTTTCCGCCACCGACCACGCTGTAGGAGCCATGCTTGCACATCGTGACTCTGAGAATCATGAACAAGCCATTTATTATATAAGTCGTACTTTGGTGGACTATGAGACTAGGTACACACATGTAGAAAAATTGTGCCTTGCCCTATCATTCGTGGCCACCAAACTCCGACACTACCTTCTAAATCACAAGACTTTCGTCATCACCAATACAGACCCCATCCATTACATGTATGCCAAACCTCATCTGAACCAACGCATTGCTAGATGGCTCATGCTTCTCGCCGACCTCGACCTTGAGTTTGTCCACCAGAAATCAATCAAAGGACAAACCATCGCAGACCAACTTGCGGAAGCTCCTTTACCTGGGGAACAATTTACCAATTTCACATTTCCCGACGAACTCATCGCTACTCTTTCCCTCACGGAGGAGTCGTACCCAATGACCCTCTTCTTCGATGGATCTAAATGCCAGCGCGGCGGAGGAGCCGGCGTTGTTCTCATTCCTCTCAACGCTGAACCTATGCCTCTTTCATTCCGACTTGATTTCCCTTGCACTAATAATACAGCGGAATACGAGGCCCTTGTTCTGGGTCTCCAAGTTGCGTTACACTTAGGTATCAAATCTATCAACATTTTTAGCGACTCTCAATTGGTAGTCAATCAAGTTATGGGCGTCTACCAATGCAAAAACGAGGAACTTCAAAAATACAAACACTACGTGGATTCACTTCTAGCCTTATTTACCCACTATTCTATACAAACCATTCCCCGCTCCACTAACAAATTTGTGGATACTATGGCTTGCTTAGCCTCGTAAATTCCCGCCGCGCCAATCGACTCAATTATTCGTCCGTGGTCCAACAACTTTTGCCCCATCCTATTCAACCCCGGTAGTTTGTATGATAAATACCGTGTCTACTAATTCACAGGATACCTGGTACCACCAATTTCACGACTACCTTACAATCTCTCGTCCTCCCACCGACCTTACTAGTAACGGCAAAACGTGCTTTTCTTAAAAGTGTTTCGCGTTATGTTGTCATGGGGGGACTCCTCTATAAACGTGGCTTTGATGGCATCCTCCTTCGCTGTCTAACTGGCGCGGAGGCCACTCATACCATCCAACAGGTCCATGACGGTATTTGTGGTGGACATTTTAGCGGCCTTGCTTTGTGGCCAAACGAATCCTTCACCTTGGTTATTATTGGCCTACTCTCATAACGATCGCTACGAATATGTTAAGCGTTGTGTTATGTGTCAGCAACATGCCAACCTTCAACATACTCCTAGCCACCCGCTCTAGATCGCTCGAGATCTTTGGCCCTTCTCACAATGGGGTTTAGACCTTATTGGTGAGATTCACCCAACCTCTTCACAACGCACCGTTGGATAATCACAAATGACCGAATATTACACAAAATGGGTGGAGGCTATTCCACTCATTTCAATCAAAAAAAAAAAAATTGTCGAGTTCATTAACCACCACATTATCTTTCGCTTTGGTGTTCCTCATCGCCTGATAATAGATAATGGAAAATCTTTCAAAAACAAGTTGTTGCAAGACCTTTGTGACAACTTTGGTATCAAACTTAGTTTCTCATCACCTTACTATCCACAAGCCAATGGGCAAGCCGAGTCCTCTAATAAAACACTAACCAAAATCCTCATGAAAGTTGTCAATGAATCCGGAAGAAATTGGCACGATCACATTCCCTTTGCCCTTTGGGCTTATCGTACTAGCATTCGTACCTCTACTAATGCCACACCTTTTTCTTTGGTATACGGTACCGAGGCTGTTTTGCCTCTCGAAATACAAATACCCTCCCTTAGAATATCTCTTCAGGATATTCTCACCAACGATGATTTCCGCCAAGAGCGGTTAGCCCAATTGGAGTTTCTTGACGAACGCCGTCTTATAGCTCTTGATCACCTTCAAATCTATCAAAAACGCATTAAACGTGCTTATGATAAGCGACTTCATGAGCGTACCTTTAAGGTTGGTGATCTTGTTCTCAAAGAGAATCAACATGTAACCAAACTAGAAAAGAGCAAACGTGGAAATTTGCTCCCAATTGATTGGGCCTTATATAATCACTCATACCTATGGATCTGGTACTTATTGTTTAGCTTCGCTTAATGGTAAACCTGAGCCTGAACCCCTTAATGCCTTACATCTTCGACCATTCTACTGTTGAAATTAGTGTTATATCACTTCTTATCTACCTGCCGCTCGTCCCTTGAGCTCACTTACCACTACATACACTCTGTTTCCTACACCTCATAATAACAATCAAGCTCACATAGTTTGATCCTCACCTCCCCTTGATGAAGCCTTCCCCTTTTTAGTCTAGTCCATGACTTCAAAATATTAAAATAAGCCGTATTCTTATGGGATTTTCTTGAGTCAAACTTCCTACTAAACTAGATGCTTCACGCCAAATGAACATCTAGTCATCTAAATTAAATATAGACTGCTCCCTCGAAGGACAGCTATATGCCGAACTATTGCTGCTATTATATATAGACTGCTCCCCCGAAGGACAGCTATGCATTACAATCATATCTGCTACTATAAATAGACTGCTCCCTCGAAGGACAGCTATACACAGTCAGCCTTTATCAGAAGCTTCTCGCATTGATCAGCTTCGTGAAGACCTCAAGAATAATACAATCAATATCCCTTGTAGACTTCCCGCATCGATCAGTCTACATTCAATAAAAGAAAAGCCTCATTCAAAAGGACTTTTGAGTCATGGACTTGTCTATTTAGGGTAGGTTCTCTTTCGTCAGAACACTCACTTTGTAATAAGTTCTCCGTACCTCAGCTATATCATCCACCTCACCTCACCATTTGTTTCAACTCAAGGGACGTGACGTATATCCGATATATTGTGATTATACAACTCTTTTCACCTATCGACTTCTCGCCTATGCAAGGTACCTAGGGATTCAAGCTCATCCTATGTTAATATGTGGTTTGTTTAGCTCTTCTCAACTACGGGACACTTTTGCCTCTTTTGCTCGACTCTAGGATTGTGTGTTGACCTTAATCAGGATACGGTTCCCTACTATTTGGGTAAGCTAACTTTCGCTTTACCTATACCTACATCAACATCGCCCATACCTTACCAACACCAACAACATTACCCTATCAACATCAAATTCTTATCAACCAACAAATTGCCTAACCATACCCAAATTGCCTGAATTCACCTCTCCCTGGTCCTAAGGGAGAACTACATCGGTCTGAGGCCCCTCCTTGCTTTGTGCAATGGGCTATGTAGGCAGCACTTCGGAGACATGGGGTCTCCCAAGGTTAGCTCGACCATCCCCTACCATAACCTATCCTGTGTGGTGAATATAAATATTTTTGTGTATTTCTATTTAATCACAGTCCTCTTTATCCTTTTTCAAAACACCGAAAATCAAAACACAAACAATCTTATTATTATCGTAACTCAAATCAACATACATATTCAGTTTTATTTAGATGTTAAACAAATACATCTTCTCTATCATCGACACGCAGGTCGGCATCCTTATTTATTCTTATACCTTGCTAACATTTACTCAGACCCTCACGCCTCATCCCGAACTAGGTGATGATCGTGATCGTCGACCCCTCTCGCCGGGCCTCTCTGTCCTCAAAGGTACCACGGCTATTGGTACCGCCCACTGATCTGCCAATCTCTCCTGTAACATATGAATACGCCCTCTCGCATGGAGGACTCCAGCCTCTAGTCTCTCCGCCCGTGACTCCGCAACCACTAACAATCCTCTTGTCTCATTCACCTGCGTTTGGAGCTGCTGAACCAAACGCTGCAGACGATCCCTCTCTGCTGTAATCACCGCTATGTCAGGACGCTCACGTACACCTCGCAGTTCTGCTACCCACCATAATCTATAGGCCTCTGTCATTCCCGCATCCATTACCCTGCGATCGGCTGCTACCTCTTCAGGCCCTTCTGGAGGTGTTGGCCGGGGAGGTGAGAATGCTGCCTCGGCGTCGATCCTCATATATGGTCTATAAGCCAGGGGTATATCCTGCACAAATCCAAATTGTCACCGCACGCGATCTATAGGAATCCTCTCATACTCACCCGGCCTGTGCCCTGCGATCCACCTCAATCGCTCTACACCCCTCAACTCCTCAGCTATGTTCTCTGTTACCATATAGTTTCCGTATGGCCTCCAACAGATATCCGCAACCGTCACTCTCTCCCATACCTGCCTGTAATACTCAATATCACCCATCACGGCCTGGGATCTGGCCTCTTGTTCTGTCTGGACCCATCATCTGAATCCCAACCTCTGCACTCCGGTTTCTCCCGACTGGATGGGTCAGCCTATTGGTCGCACACAAACAATGTGCTCATAGGCCCAACAGTGTAATAAGTATGAACTATCCAGTGTCGTCCTGTGATTTCACCTACAAGCCCATAAACCCCTGTATAGCTCCGCCAAATATGCAGGTGCCCATGCAAAAGTCACGTTCCTTTCTATCATCTCCCAAATAACACACATCAATGCCTTTGGAAATCTTCCCCCTTCCGCCCTCGGTAACGCATAATACCCTACCGCTATCATTAATATCACTGCTAACCTTGTCTCCTCAGGGTGTGCTGCATACATTACCCCATATGTAAAAGATAAACCCCGCTGTGTCAAATCTCGTGCGTATGGACCAAATACTGCTGTTATCGCTCCCCGTGCCGCGCTAGGTAGTGCCTGATATACTGGTTCTCCTGTAATAGGGAGTCTCAAAATCTGAAACACATCTTCCAATGTTACTGTCATCTCCCCTGTTGGCAGATAAAAGGTATTTGTCTCGGGATTCCATCTCTCAATCAATGCCTGCAACATAGCATGATTACGTGTGATTCGTGAATAATATGGATTCCACTTAACCCCAAACGATTTATCAATGTCCATTCAGCTGGTGTTACATCCGCTCGGATTCGTGACAACAGCGCTGGCACACTATCATTCATCCTCAATCCTACCTCTGCCTGCATACACCAAAACAACAAACAACCATTCAATCCGTCAGGGTTTTTTCAAACATTCTGGAAATTTCTCCAGTAACCGGTATCGGTTATACATAACCGATATCGGTTGAGTAACCGATACCGGTTCTTCCTAACCGCTACCGGTCACTGTCAATTACATACATCTTGCCTAAAACAACTACCTACGACAATAAATTGCTCGTTTATTCCTCTCTGTATACACAGACATACCCGAAACCCGTGATTACCTACCACGTAACACTTACCTCACTTATAACCCTTGCTATCATGTTTTCTTCTTCATATCTACCCACTTAATCTCTTATTCATAACACATGCAAAAATCAAATCACAACCAAAACATTTACCTCTGGGGTTGCAGTAGCTTGAGGTGGCCCTTGTCTTCCCTCTTGTCCCTGCCTGCTGGATGTTTCTCCTCGTCCTGCCATTATCACCACTCTTTTCAAATTCGCCTTTCTACTTTCTGAATCTCCGATCGCATTCACCTTCCCAGTCTCTTTTCTTATCACCCAAATCTCTCATACAAATTCCTGTCTCTCTTCTCCTTATCACTCAAATCTCTCATGCAAATACCTGTCTCAGTCGTCAAAAAGCGTCGCGTTCGCGTATTTAACCTCTTGCATGGCTCTAAAATTAAAACTTAAGTTGCCACCCTAGCTTTTCTATTTTTAGAAAAGCTCATACCTAAATAACCGGTATCGGTTACTTAACCGATATCGGTCTATCAGCTACCGATATCGGTTCCTTAACCGATATCGGTTACACACCTATCTTTTCTCAACAGCGTTCTTTTCTTCATTTCTCACCTAAATTTTTGTCGCGCCCGCCTCTTTTCCTGCATAAACAACACAATTTACCACATTTGTTCATCCACCACACATAGCATTACAATTTCATTAACATCATTTATTTTATACAAATACACAAACCATCAACTACGGATATCAAGAAACTATCAATCTATACATCATTTGGATCCAACTCATCAGTTACATATATCACAATGTCACAAAACCACCAATTCATCACATAACCTGACATTCATATATACGTGCAAAAACAAAAACATCAACATCATCCATCTATCAACATGTCAACTAAAACTTATCATACATTACATATTACCAACCATTAACAAAATATTTAAACACATTTTGAACACTGCACGAGGATCAAAACATCGTCTCTATATATATACAAATTTTCAAAAATACAATGTGCCCTACATCGGGGCCTCTGTGATCTCATAATATACCAAAGCCGGCACGCAGGCCGCAATACCTACCAAAAATCTCGACTCGGCTCGCAGGCCGGTCTCTCATATCAAAAATATACTCGGCTCGCAGGCCGGTATCAAATGTACAACCCGTACTCGGCTCGCAGGCCGGTATATAATAAATAAATAAATGAATCAATGAATAATGAATAAGTGTCACGCAGCCTCTATCAATACAACCGGTTCGCAGACCGGTGCCCATGTCCCTATACAAAACCATGTCGGGGATCTATCAGCTCTCCCCACCGCCCTCGGCACCTCTCCCCGCTGGTCCCTGTGGTGCCTCTCGCCTCCTGCCCGTCACGGACACGCCAGCTGTGGCTGCCCCTCCCTGAGATCTCTGGCTGTGCGAGGTCTCTGCCCTATGCGCTGCATACGCCTGATACTCGACTCCGGTACTATCAAGAATATCCTGATAATATCGGGCCTCTGCTCTAACCTCCATATAGCGATCTCGCGCCACTGAAGGAGCTGGGGCTGGTCCCCTGGCACCTAACACCAATACCCCGTGCCTGTGCCGCACTGCACTGTGGCCGCGGTGGTGCCTTGCTGTGCTGTGCTGCGCTGCACTGCACTGCACTGTGGGCTGGCTGGTGTTGGTGGTGGTGCTTTACTGCGTGCTGTGCACTGCACTCGTGGGCCGTGGTGCCGGTGGTGGTGCTACTGTGCTCGTGCTCGAGCTCGGGCTAGCTGCCCCTGTAAGGCCCCTATCTGTGCCTGCGCAGCAGCTAGCTGCCCCTGTAAGAGCTGCACCTGACCCCTGAGCTGATCCCTCTCTCCTATAACTGCAGCCAAGTCTGGCTGCGCAGGCGGTACTATCCTCGCTGCTCTCTGCCCAGCCCACCACACCCTGTATGCTCCCGTGCACCCGGCATCATCCACACCCTCACCTGCTGGTCTCTCCGCTACCCAGTCTGGATCCAAAGGCTGTGGCGCTGGCAGTGGGGCCTCTACATCATCCCTCCTGTACTGAGGGAAGGGAGGTGGCTCGTCCTGTCGTAGCCCCATCTGCCTGCGTACCCTCTCTAGGGGTATCCGCTCGTACTCTCCCGGCCTCCGTCCTGCTATCCAGAATGTATACTGGATCAGGCGCAGCTGTACGCGGGCTCCTCTGCCAGGCTGGTGACCTCTGTAGGGTCTCCATACAATGTCTACTGCTGTAAGGCCCTCTAGCAAGTGTCTATAATAGGCCACATCCCGACCTGCAACAACTGCTCGTGGCTGGCCCACGACCCCCAACCACCTCTGAAAGCCATATCGGTATACGACCTGTGGCCCCTGCCGGGTGGGTAGCCCTTACTATCGGCTCGATGCATACGATGTGCTCGTATGCCCAACAAAGGCAAACAAAATGTAGAACAAATACCAAATCACCTCCTCCGGCGATAGCCCCATAACTCCCTGTATAATTGCACCAGATACACTGGTGCCCATGCGAAACAGGTGTGCTCCTCCACCATCTCCAGCAGCACCCCCATCAATGCTCATGGGAAGCGGCCTCCCTCTGAATCCGGGAGGGCGAAGCAGGTGATCCCTATCATCATCAACACGGCAAGCCGTGTCTCATGTCTGTGTGCGCGGTACATGTCACCATATCCAATGCTCGCGCTATGATACGTAAGAAGCGCGGCTGCATCCCCAAAAACCTGCAGTATGCTGTCCATGGCAGTCTCTGAATCTACCTGGAAGACTGCCTCTCCCTCGATCGGTAGCCGCAGGATGCGATACACATCCTCTAATGTGACGGTCATCTCCCCGGTCGGAAGATGGAACACATTGGCCGCCGGATCCCATCTCTCGATGAGGGCGACCATCAGGCTGTGATCCCTCTCTATCGCTCTGTACCTCTGGACCCCGCCGAGTCCCACCTCGCGCATGATGGCCCAATGCGCCGCAGATACGTGTGGCCTCATCCGACTCAATAGTGGAGGCATCCTATCACGCATCGTCAACTGCTGACGTGCCTGCAAAACCAACCCACATTCTTAGACCTACTCTTTATTATAACATCTACTTTACCATCTAAACCCCCTTTTGTATCCCCCCGACCACACCCCGACTTTCTACCCCCTAAACAACCACCAAAACCCACAACCCAACCCAAAACCCACACCTAACCCACTCACACGGCCAACCACACCCTAATACCCAACAAGCTTCCCAAACCCATCCTAAACCCTAAACCCTAAACACCCAAACCCACACACTAACCCACCACAAACCACCCAAACCCATCCTAAACCCTAAACACACTAACCCACCACAAACCACCCAACCCACCTAACCCACCACCAAACCCACAACCCAACCCAAAACCCACACCTAACCCACTCACACGGCCAACCACACCCTAATACCCAACAAGCTTCCCAAACCCATCCTAAACCCTAAACCCTAAACACCCAAACCCACACACTAACCCACCACAAACCACCCAACCCACCTAACCCACCACCAAACCCTCAACCCATCCCAACGCCACCGATACCGGCCGATACGCGACCGACGCCGGTCCCTCCCAACTCAACCAAACCCTGCAAATTTGCGACCGATGCCGGTCGCTTAGCGACCGACATCGGTCACTGTTTTCTTTCCGGAGCCGAACCCCCGCGCGGCCCCCAAAACCCATTTTTTCCTATTTCTACCCATTTACCCACCCAAACACCCTCCAATTTTACCCACCTAGCCGCATTACCCTATTTTACCTATCTACCCTCTCCGTTTTTCAAATTACCTCCATTTACTCATTATTTCCTACAAAATACAAATTCCTACCCAAACCCCCCCATTTAGCCTAATAACCATTTCAATGCATAAAATCACGAGTTTAGAACCTACCGGTACGACGACACGTCGTCGTGGTGGGATGGGTGGTGGCGGTCCAGCTGGTCCAGCCCCTCCAGCTCCTCCTGCCTGTGCCATGGCTCCAATCCTGATCTACTGGGTCCCTGGCCAATCACCTGCTGCCTCCTCCTCAATCGGGCCCACTATCAACTCTCTCCGCCAATCAAATAGCTCCACCTCACTCAATAACCCTCCAAATCAACTCTCCACGTCAGACAAGTCGCTTTGGTTTGCAAATAACAAAAGTGACAATGACAGGCCGTATTTTTCTTTTTATAGGTTTTTCGACCTTAACCGATGTCGGTTTCATTTTGCCCTAAGGAACCGGTATCGGTCTCTTAACCGATATCGGTCATGTAGAATCGACATCGGTTCGTATCCCAACTTTCCCCCAAAATTTTTGCCCTTCTTTACCATTTGCCCCTTTTTCACCAACACCATCTCTATTCACCTGTGCTGAACACCATTTGTTCACTTGTCCGACCTGACCCAAGACCTCAACCTGCCATTTGGCCCGACCCAAGGCCGCAACCTACCCATTTGGCCCGACCCAAGGCCGCAACCCTAACCATTTGGCCCGACCCAAGGCCTCAACCTAACCATTTGGCCCGACCCAAGGCCTCGCCCTAACCATTTGGCCCGACCCAAGGCCGCAACCCTAACCATTTGGCCCGACCCAAGGCCGCAACCCTAACCATTTGGCCCGACCCAAGGCCTCAACCTACCTATTCGGCCCGACCCAAGGCCGCAACCTACCTATTCGGCCCGACCCAAGGCCTCAACCTACCTATTCGGCCCGACCCAAGGCCTCAACCTACCTATTCGGCCCGACCCAAGGCCTCAACCTACCCATTTGGCCCGACCCAAGGCCTTGCCCTCACTACTTGGCCCGACCCAAGGCCTCCCTTTACACTTCTGGCCCGACCCAAGGCCGCCACCCAACAACTTGGCCCAACCCACGACCGTACCACTTCCATACCTTACCCAAAATCAACACCATACACTTTATCCACCCATCCGGTAGTTTTTGGTTCAATCGAGCTCACCTGTTCGTGTTTTAGCATGATTAGGGTCCTTGACTTGATCTGTCGACCAACTTTGCCTAGACCTAGACCGTGACGTTTATCTCAACCAAACCAACCATTTGGTACTGCCGAACATGCCTAAACATTCCTGTACCTCACCTGTTATATACCCTGGAGCTACTTCCTATGCCTTGGATACCAGGATTATATCACCCTTGTTTGGATAAACTATCGACCTTTGCCTACACATTGCTGGTTTGCTTGTCAAATCATGTACCCTCGTCGTACTATTGCATTTCAACATGCGTCTCGCTTCCTCGACCTACCCCACCACCTTACCATCCTCTCTACAACATATACCCTTTATCAACCCTATCCCTAATTTCCCGCTCACTCAATGTGATAGATTTGAGGGGATTACCTATATCCTTAACATGAGAAACCACTTCATATTATTGTCCGCGCAGCTTTACAGAACAAGCTACACGACAATAAGGGGCTAATGTAGACACCAAATTCGTGTCTTACGACCCCTTGTGACCCGCATCCCATTTCGCAACCTAACCTCATTACCTAAACTTTACACAATTATTTATTAATTACCTTGTAATTGATAAATCCACATCACCTTACCCGCCACCTCACTTTGCCACCTCATCATGACCTAGCCCTAACCCTAAACTAACCTAATTAAGACTTATGGCTTGGTCTAGACTCACATCCATAACTAATGCCTCCTTACTCGCACCCAAAGCCGACCTTCTAGCCACTTGACCAAGCCCGCAACTGATCTCTCGGGAGAAAAGTAGGGAAGGTGGGCTATTTTACTAAAAATAGCCTACTTTTTCCTTACCGATGCCGGTTCCTACTCGACCGCCGTCGGTTATGCAACCGCCATCGGTTCCCTGTAAATGGGCTCCCCAAACCAAAACAACGGATCGGAATTTCATTTTGGAGATCAGTCGAATGATTTTTGAATCAACAGAGAGCATTGCGAGCGAGGAACAGAGTCCAGATCTTCACTTGACAGAGCAGAGACGAGTAAAGAAACCAGAAGTGTTTACAACCAAGGAGATCAACTTGCATCTTGGTCAAAACCAATAAGTCACATCTTGCATGTCCTTTGTTATAACATTTCTTATGCTTCTTGAATCTCAAAGGTTCCTAAATCCATTTCTGAATCCACTACCCAACATGCCATTGCATCTAACTGTCATTCTTTTGCTTCTAATCATCCCATTTCCTAATACCATCCAAAAACCAGCCATTACAAACACCATAGCTACCAAGAAGATCCTAGAACCCACCGGTATCGGTTATCGATAACCGAATCGGTTATCGATATCGAATCGCATCGGTTCCTCCGATCAAAACCAGAAAACTTGACCTTTCCCCCTACCCGCTTTAACAAAATAATTTAATTGATATTTTGCGAGTCTTTTGTGTTAATTCATATTAGCGGGGAACCACCACCTTCGAAAGGAAGTTTTATATTTCCTGGCCCAAGGCGCTTTCCTCATTTATTGTTTAATCAAAATCTTGTGGTCTTGTGTTCTTATTTGCAGGTAGTCCTTCCAAGACAAAAAGGAGTTCTCCGCAGTCAGCCTGATCTTTCTCTACGGTACGCGCACACCATCTCGACATTCAACAGGTATTCCTCCTAACCCTAACCTCATCTGCTTCTAAAAGGAATGAAAGGATAGAAGCAACTCTATTCCCGTGAAGCTTTCAAACATTCCCGAAACAGGACATAGATAAAGAGATATATGGGTGCAAAGTGCAAAAGGGAGCAGAGAAAGAGATGAAGAGTAATGAAACGCTATAGAAATGTTAATAGTTTGGAGTTCATATTGTTAGGGTTTAGAGTACTTAGTGCTTTAGAGGGTTGGAAGGGATACCATTAAGCATGTGTATGGGTACTATCATCGATAACAAGGGATATAATGGGAAAAGGCATAGTTAGGGTCTCTCGAGTAGATAAGTTTGTTGGATTTGAGTCTCTCGTCATTTGATGTATATGGTCCGAGATGACCGTTTTGAATTTAATATGGCTACTGAACTGTTAAATCAATATACATGGATCTATTCTATACAAATTTCTTATGGGTGTAATCCCTTATGTTATTTTCCTTACCATAACTCGATCTAGTTTATTGTACTTCTTACAATGTTTATTTAACTTCTGTGATGCATTGATGTGTAGATCTATTAGTTATATCTTCTACCTTTTGAGTAGATGCATGTACTTTTGTTTCTATAAATAATCTTGCATTAATGGTATAAATATCTCATGAAGCTCACATAAAGGAGGGTAACGACACTGTGTGCACCTTTGGTGAGTGCCCAACACATGTTGGGTGATGCGCCAATGTGCTTGGGGTTAGAAATAAGTATTGAGGATAAAATAATGACTACATAAATGTAAAATACACTAACTGTAAATGTAAACTTTAAATGGAAATGTAAATTTAAATGGAACATGTGCACCTGATCGATGTTGAGAATGAGTGTAGAAGGATATCTTGTACTATGAGTTTTTTGGGTGATCTCACACCACCATGGATGAAGAAGTGTAGGGAGGAAATGCTCTATGTCCTCTAAGCTCTAACCACTTCTACTGAAATGTGTGTGAAGAGATCTTTGTATTGTCCTAGTGTTTTTGGTGATACCACACTACATGCAAGTAGTGTGGAAAGGCACACCCTCTGTAACCCCCAAGCTTGTAACTACTTCCCAAAAATTCTAAGGAGACCATGTCCTATAAAATCCATTGTGTATGGGGTTCAAATACTTGTCTGAACCCGGTCGTTGTAGAAAACTAAACCGTGCCGAGTGTAGAATCTTTGTGTTTATATGTAAAACCCCAAATAATGACCCCCTCTTTGGGGGTTCATATAATATCATTGATAGGAGAATATGGAACCAAAAGAGGACCAACCACATTTTAAATCGAGTACCTTGGAAAGTTCTTGGTACAAACCAAGGCACACACAAATAAGAAGGCTAGCCAAAGATAATTGTAAGAAAACATTGCATGCATATACAAAACATGTGTAAGCTATGCAAAAAAGGTGAATTAATGTAAACATGCAAGAAGACAAAGTAAGCTGAAAAAGTGGGTTGTAAACATGGGACATCACTCACAATGTCGTAAGGCCGTCATGGCCATAAAAAAGCAAATAAGTGTGCACAAAAAACATAGGGCAAGGCTCACAAACAATAGAAAATAATTGTAGACGATGGCGAGAAAATGCAACAAACAAGTATAGAAACCAATATCCATGCATACAAATCCTACACATGAAGCACACATTTGCATGTTAGAAAGATAACTAGTATGTAAAAATCATTTATAAGAAAGTAATGTAAATTTCTAAGTACAAAATGAAATAATAACACCTGGAAGAAATGAATGTGGATACCCCCAATGACCAGTGTAAGAAGGGTAGAAGGTGAGCATCCATGCTACATGTAAGAGATTTGTATCTACAACCAAAACTAGAAAAAGGTGTGAAAACACATGTGTGGATGGTATAGATAAATGACATACAAGTAATCAAACTAGCATGTGTAGTAAAGTGATCATGAACAAGCAAGAGTAAGCAAGAATAAAAGTAACCATATATGCAGTATGTTGTGGATGGATGGAATGGAATTAAAGATGGAATGATAGGAGCAACATGACCCTTGATTGAATGGAAGTGTATGCAGTGAAGTTCTTTTTCTTCCCTCAATAGTCAAGAATAAATTGTAAATGATAGTCTGTCATTAGGAAATGGTTGAATAGGGTGTCTTGTTTGTCTAGCACACTATGATGAATGTGTATATGCGTAGTGGTGATGATATGTGACATGTATAAAAGATGTGTGTGGACCTTATAGCCTAAGTGTATACCATAATGAAATGGAATGGGGAGTGATGATTTATCCCTAAGTGTATATCACTATAGGATGAAAAGAGGGAGTGGTGATGTAACCTAAGGTGTATACCACTACAAAATGATAGATTAGGTGATGATTTATCCTAAATTGTATGTCACTAAAAGATGATTGGACGAGTGATGATTTATCCCTAAGCGTATATCACTACAAAATGACCAAAGGGAGTGGTGATCTAACCTAAGGTGTATACCACTACAAAATGATAGAATATGTGATGATTTATCCTAAAGCATATGTCACTAGCCTAACAATGTCACATGATAGAATGTGGAGTGGTGATCACATGATGAGTGTAAGGTCCATTTGATTTGTAAACCCTTAGCGAATAAATATGTAACAATGAACTAAAGTGTGTCATTGGGTTGTGAGTGCGGTGCATGAAGACAATGTAGTATATGTAAGGACAAAATATGACCATGTGATGAGTAGAATGTGTAAAGATGCAATGTGTAGAATGCAATGTGACAAGTGTAGAATGTGTAAAAATGTAATGTGTAGAATGTATGTATATAGACTAGAAATGTAATGCTAGAATCCTATGTGATGAAGACTAGGGTTAGATATGAAGTTTAAATGCACAAATGTCAAAATTTTGTGGACTGAATGTACAATGTATGGTGTATATCATGTAATGTGTGGTAAAATTCCATGTGTAATGCCTATAGTGCAGTGTGTGGGGTTTAGTGTAGTAGTAATCCCTCAACAGTCAAGTGTGAACTAAAGCACGCGAGTATGTCATCGGATATTATCGCTGCTAGAATGTATGATGAGTATGCCTAATGTGAGAGGAGAGAATGAGAATGTTGGGAGTGTGATGTGGAACTATGTAAATATTCTCAAAGGAAGGGGGAGAGTAATTAGATGTGATTCCTTCCCAATTTTTTTCATGAGTAGATCATGTAAGGTCATCAAGGAGGTCGTCATAACCAAAAGGATAGGAATTAGTAACTTGGTAAACAATGGTGTCTAGTTAATCACACAATAAGCCAAACCATATGATATGTATAGGCAAATCATTGTCAAAATTAGAAAGATCATCCTGAGGAATATATGGCAAAGCAATATGCTAAAAGAATGCATCTGCAAAGGTGTTATAGACTATATTGGGATGGGTATTGTTAGGGATTGGGGTAGTGAGTAGAAGATTAATTATCTTATCTCACAATTCAGGATGGAGAAGAAAAATTCATGAATGGAGATGGCCATGATGAAGAAACCCTAAGAAGGATGATGGAGGACGTCGGGTTCACCAAAATGATTAACTAAAATTGACTATTTTAGGCTAGTGCAAGATAGTTAATCTAATCTAGGAGGACATATAAACACAACAAATAAACACCCTAAGATAACATGTAAATGAAATAACTAAATGAAACTAATGAAATACTAAACCCTAGTATGCAAGAAGGGAAAGGAAATAACTTAGCTAATAACTGGTGACTATCGGATTATGTCATAGTCTTTGCCTGACGAAAAAATAGAAAGTGGGAGAAACTATGATGCAATGTTGGAAATGACAGATTTGGATGATGTGACTAGACTGGGCACCTGGAGCATGACCTGGGGCACCCAAGGGTTCTCTTGTATGAGATATGGGTGCCCTGGTTTAGGAAAAATACCTAGAACTGGTCTTTACAGGGTCGGAAGGTGCTCGATGCTTTGCCTTCCTGTCACATCAATTTCTCTATACTTGTGTTGAATGCTCCAAATATCCCAAGGAGAAGAAATAACCTGGAAGAGAATAAAAGGAAGTATCAAAACCCTAAAAAAATAATGATGCAAAATGAATGGAATGGAATAACCTTAGCTTCCATAATAGTGGGCTTACTAACTAATCACCTTTGCACTACATTTCGAGACTAAGATGTAATTCCGGTGTGTGTGTGTGTGTGTGTGTGTGTGTGTGTGTGTGTGTGTGCATGTCATGCCCTAGGTGCTCTTGTGCCAGTCACACTTTGTGAAGTAGTGAGAAATAGAAAAATGTAGACAATATAATAGTATGTGTGCATGGAATATAATAGAATACCTCCCCTATGAAGTGTGATACATATGTCCTATCTTGTGCCTTGATGATGGAGCTATGTGAATGCCAATGCAATAGATGGATATAACTCTAGATGGAGTGATAAAAGTGTATGATGCTAGGTCCCTCATTATAGTTTCATAACTTTATATTTATAAGTTTCTCTTGATCTATTTTCGTAATTAACCCGAACAGACCAACCAAAAGAAACATAATTATGAAAATGGCTAGAAAATACCCAAAAATGGTGGGAAAGTAGAAAAGAGACCAGGGAACCCCAGGTTGGACCAGGGCACTCATGGATGCCCAAGTATTTAATTTGGGTGTGCCACTTAGGGCTAGGATGAAGCAGGATCTTCAAAATGACTGGGTAAATGGGTGTAATAGGTCATAGAATATGAAATAAAATAAAAAATGGAAAATATAATGGGGATTAATTAGTACTTTCTTCCCTTGAGAAACTTCTACATAGTATTATGAGACCAGAATAAATACATGTTTAAATTGCATGATTTTGTGACTACAATAGGGAGAGATATGATTTTCATGGTCTAGGTATGTATGTTGTTTTAGAACTTTCCAAAGTTGGTCCTAAAACTACTGCGAAGAGCTACTTCAAGGCTCTTAGTCCTAATGTGGTATGAAAAGCACAAAAGTGCATTGTAAAGCCATTCTTATGCCTGGACAAAATGAAATTTGGTTAAGAAATATGGTGTGATGGTTTTACATGATCATTTATGACATTTTTAGCATGTTCTCGGTATGTATGAATCATATGATGGTTTCTTCACAATTGACTTATGAAGCCTAAAACAGGGTTGAAGAGAAAATAACATGTTTTTCATGCCTAAAAGGTTGAAATGGTGTTCTTAGATCAAATAAATGTAGGATAATGCTTTATTCATGTTTTATTGACATGATTGTATGTAGTATATGTTTGTCCCAAGGGGAGCATGGTGATTGTATGCTCGTAACAAAGGTAAAAATAGTTTTTGTTCAAATTTCAAGGTCTTGAGATTGATTGAGATCTTTGGTTGATGTTTCTAACCAAATCATGATGTTATGAATCTGTGGAAGTTGAAGAACATGTTTCTACATGTATTCCTTTGTCATTAATGTAGAAAGGGGGAGAAGTTCAGGTAGTTTTCCATCAATGAAAAAGGGGAGATTATTGGCACATGGTCCTATAGGTGTTTTCATTGATGCAAAACCCCATTAATGAAAAAATTAATGATGGATTAGGGTCGAATGATTTTTTGAATGGTATTTACATGATGGTTTACATGTGTAATTTATGATACAAAGAGATTTAGTGAGGATTTTTTTCTCTTACAAGCCCATTCAAGTGTTCTAGCTAGCCCAGGTAATGTTGCATGGAAGTATTAGCTTCTTTGTTACTTGAGAATCATTTTGGCATATGGATATCAGGTTTGGAGAGTATTTAGGCACTCACATACATTTTAGGGTGCATATACGAGGTGATTGGCTATGTTTAAGGTTCTCATTTGGAGCAAGGATGGATGCTTTAGAAGGTATGAAATTGAGTTTTGGATCTACATAAGCTCATTGATGCAAATATTCAGGTGTATCATGGTGTACCAGGTATGTTTGGGTCATTTTGAGTGCTTTTCATGATGCGTTTCAATGTTGTTCCAGTTGTGACTAGCTTTTAAAGTGTAAAACTCTAAGGGGTAGTTATACGAGTATTAGGGTCTGAGAGTTTGATAGATGTTGATGACATTATGATTATTCTATATGTTATTATGATGTTTTATTCTTCTTTGAGAAAAATTTCAGGTTCCCATGAGGTGAATTTGGCAAGATATGTCAATTTTGGTGAAACATGGTCAAGAACTAGTGCATTTCCAACTTGAATTGGAGCTTCTGATGCTCACCCTAAATAATATTCTTTTCATGGGACATTTTTTATTTCATGGATATTTATAAATTTAGTCTATAAGGTTTCACAAAAGTAATTAGGTCATTTTATCTTCATTTTTTATGGATGGATGTTAAGAAGGAAAACAAATATTTAAGGGCTTGAAAGCGATATAGAATAATTACTTCCTAAGTGGAAAAAAATTCTTCCTAGAGCATGAATGATTATTTTAAAATGTATATTAATCCTTAATATTTCCATAAAGGTATTTTAAAGGTCATGGTGATGAGTGGGCCCCAATCAAACATGCTAGTTTCTGAACAAGAGTGTCTGTGTGTGTGCGTGTGCATGTCATGCCCTAGGTGCTCTTGTGCCAGTCACACTTTGTGAAGTAGTGAGAAATAGAAAAATGTAGAAAATATAATAGTATGTGTGCATGGAATATAATAGAATACCTCCCCTATGAAGTGTGATACATATGTCCTA
This sequence comes from Taxus wallichiana var. yunnanensis, assembly GCA_018340775.1. Lineage (NCBI taxonomy): Eukaryota > Viridiplantae > Streptophyta > Pinopsida > Cupressales > Taxaceae > Taxus > Taxus wallichiana. The sequence goes on from CM031235.1 coordinate 309,152,849, forward strand.
TCTTGTGCCTTGATGATGGAGCTATGTGAATGCCAATGCAATAGATGGATATAACTCTAGATGGAGTGATAAAAGTGTATGATGCTAGGTCCCTCATTATAGTTTCATAACTTTATATTTATAAGTTTCTCTTGATCTATTTTCGTAATTAACCCCGAACAAGCCAACCAAAAGAAACATAATTATGAAAATGGCTAGAAAATACCCAAAAAATGGTGGGAAAGTAGAAAAGAGACCAGGGAACCCCCGAGTTGGACCAGGGGCACTCATGGATGCCCAAGTATTTAATTTGGGTGTGCCACTTAGGGCTAGGATGAAGCAGGATCTTCAAAAATGACTGGGTAAATGGGTGTAATAGGTCATAGAATATGAAATAAAATAAAAAATGGCCAATATAATGGGGATTAATTAGTACTTTCTTCCCTTGAGAAACTTCTACATAGTATTATGAGACTAGAATAAATACATGTTTAAAGTGCATGATTTTGTGACTACAATAGGGAGAGATATGATTTTCATGGTCTAGGTATGTATGTTGTTTTAGAACTTTCCAAAGTTGGTCCTAAAACTACTGAAGAGCTACTTCAAGGCTCTTAGTCCTAATATGGTATGAAAAGCACAAAAGTGCATTGTAAAGCCATTCTTATGCCTGGACAAAATGAAATTTGGTTAAGAAATATGGTGTGATGGTTTTACATGATCATTTATGACATTTTTAGCATGTTCTCGTATGTATGAATCATATGATGGTTTGCTACAATTGACTTATGAAGCCTAAAACAAGGTTGAAGAGAAAATAACATGTTTTCATGCCTAAAAGGTTGAAATGGTGTTCTTAGATCAAATAAATGTAGGATAATGCTTTATTCATGTTTTATTGACATGATTGTATGTAGTATATGTTTGTCCCAGGGGGAGCATGGTGATTGTATGCTCGTAACAAAGGTAAAAAATAGTTTTTGTTCAAATTTCAAGGTCTTGAGATTGATTGAGATCTTTGGTTGATGTTTCTAACCAAATCATGATGTTATGAATCTGTGGAAGTTGAAGAACATGTTTCTACATGTATTCCTTTGTCATTAATGTAGAAAGGGGGAGAAGTTCAGGTAGTTTTCCATCAATGAAAAATGGGGAGATTATTGGCACATGGTCCTATAGGTGTTTTCATTGATGAAAAACCACATTAATGAAAAAAATTAATGATGGATTAGGGTCGAATGATTTTTTAAATGGTATTTACATGATGGTTTACATGTGTAATTTATGATACAAAGAGATTTAGTGAGGATTTTTTTCTCTTACAAGCCCATTCAAGTGTTCTAGCTAACCCGGGTAATGTTGCATGGAAGTATTAGCTTCTTTGTTACTTGAGAATCATTTTGGCATATGGATATCAGGTTTGGAGAGTATTTAGGCACTCACATACATTTTAGGGTGCATATACAGGTGATTGGCTATGTTTAAGGTTCTCATTTGGAGCAAGGATGGATGCTAGGAGGTATGAAATTGAGTTTTGGATCTACATAAGCTCATTGATGAAAATATTCAGGTGTATCATGGTGTACCAGGTATGTTTGGGTCATTTTGAGTGCTTTTCATGATGCGTTTCAATGTTGTTCCAGTTGTGACTAGCTTTTATAGTGTAAAACTCTAAGGGGTAGTTATACAAGTATTAGGGTATGGAGAGTTTGATAGATGTTGATGAAATTATGATGATTCTATATGTTATTATGATGTTTTATTCTTCTTTGAGAAAAATTTCAGGTTGCCATGATGTGAATTTTGCAAGATATGTCAATTTTGGTGAAACATGGTCAAGAACTAGTGCATTTCCAACTTGAATTGGAGCTTCGATGCTCACCCTAAATAATATTCTTTTCATGGGACATTTTTATTTCATGGATATTTATAAATTTAGTCTATAAGGTTTCACAAAAGTAATTAGGTCATTTCATCTTCATTTTTTATGGATGGATGTTAAGAAGGAAAACAAATATTTAAGGGCTTGAAAGCGATATAGAATAATTACTTCCTAAGTGGAAAAAAATTCTTCCTAGAGCGTGAATGATTATTTTAAAATGTATATTAATCCTTAATATTTCCATAAAGGTATTGTAGAGGTCATGGTGATGAGTGGGCCCCACTCAAACATGCTAGTTTATGAAGAAGAGTGTTTTGAGACAAGGTTGTCTAAAGGAGTTGCATGCTAAATTGACATTTTGGAATTTATTTGAGTTTTTATTAATCCCCAAAGAGTTTTTATGAAATTTTGATTCATGTACATGGTCAAACGAGATCCATTCAGGTTGACTATTCAAAGGGTAATTTTGAGACCATAAAAAGTAGTGTTCAATAAAGTGAGCATAACTGGACCTATAGGTGGAGTTTAAAGATGATTCAAGTTGTGCTGGAAATATTATTCATAGATATTTAAATTTATATAAATTTTGTTCCATGATTAGTATTTTTTCTAAGGTTTTGATGTCATGTTGTTGACAAGAAGGTCTCTGTCAGTGCATGACATGATAGGATTTACTAAAAGTTTCGAGTTGTTTGAGGAATGATATGGATTATGGGATGATTTATATCACATGTAATGTTAATAGGGATGAATTTTTCATTGAATGAATCCATTTATAAGTCTTGTTTGTTCCTAGAAATGTGTTAATAATATTATCTTTGAAAACAACTTTTTGGGAAGTTGGTTTTGGTGAAGACAAAAGTGGCTATGGTTTGAGCAGGTGGTTGTTTCAAGGATTATAAATTTCTTATAAGTGTTATAAAGGTACTGTAATTTCCATCAAGTGGCTACATTAAATATTTTGGATTTTTTAAGTGATACAGTGGCATAAATAATTTTCCAAGCTCGAGAAGGGTGTAGGAAACAACCATTTTGACAAATACAAAGAAAACCGGGCCAATTAAATGTAATAATCTGATCGGTTGAACTAAATTGCAACCATGTATGATGTTTAAATTTTAATTTAAACATTTTTGGTGATTTATGGGTCATGAATAAGTATGGTTTTGATGTTAGGGCATTTTTATCTTTGTGCCCATAGGGATTTGACCATTTTTGGAGCTTGAAATGTTGTTTTTGGATAGGATGAAATACTTGGGTCACTTGTGACTATTATATTTTCAATTTAGAATTTATGATGCATGGGTCAATCCAAAGGATGGAATAAGTAGGTGTTTTGAATTTGAAATGAATATGAGCTTTTAACAACATTATTTTGGGTTCTTTTTGGAGCTAGAGATGTATGTGTAGACACCAAAACATGTCACATTTTATCAATTTCCTCCAAAATAACCTAATAGCCACATTCTACATGGGTGATTGATGTAACCCTAATTCAGTCACTCACACCCCTTTCACACATCACAATGACCCCCTTCACACACCTAAGGATATAATTAACATTAATTAATCAAATTCCCACTTTTACCCACTCATCCAAAGAACCTCACCTTGCCACTAGACTAGCCACCTCACCTAACCACCTCACCAGTCCACTACCCCACTTGCCCCTCCACCTCACACTTCCACTACCCCACTTGCACCTCCACCTCACCATTCCACTCCCTACCTTTCCCATACCCTTCTAGAAAGCCCTAATAGTGGCCACCCCACTCATAGGACCCCTCTTTGTCCTATTACCCATTCTAAGGGTGGAGGATGCATGTGCTCCACCACTCAAAATCAAGTGGGGAAGGCATATTCCCAACTTTTCAAAAAAATCTCCCAACGTAATCGGTGTCGATAACTGATCGATGTCGGTCGGGTGGGACCGGGACATCTTGGTCACATGCAAATACCTGATCCGATTCTTTCCAAAGGGTTGGTCATTTTGGCTTGATTCTAGTGTTACTAGTTGATTGGCATTTAACATTGGTGTTCACATTATTTTTGGCAACTCACTGAAACAACAAGGCCATTAGAACTCCCTGTTGAGACCATTGGTGGGAGAACTCACAAGAAACCTTTGTGAGAACATTCATTGGAGGAAACCAACCAAACAAAGCTCAACCAAGAGTTCTCCAACCAGCCTACTTGCCTGTACAAAAAACCAGCACTTTTCTTTGTCACTGCTCACATTCTAGCATGCATTAGACCTTAGGTAAGTGGATCTCTATACCCTTCACTCGTATTTTGTGTTCTTATTACTCTCCCTTCCTCCTCCCAAGAGAAAACTTCCCTCCTACCATTCCAATCTCACCTATTCAGCCCACACCTACACCCAAGACCCTCTCTTAACCCATTCCACTCCCTATCAACCCTCTGGCCAGTCACAGAAGGGACCCTAATCTCCATTTCCAAACTTTGACCCAATACCAGTGATTGTCACCAGTTAACCCTAATCATAGTCGATTGACCACGACCATCATTGAGGTCACCCCTGCTATTTGCCACTACCCACCTTCTACCCAAATACATCCAAAATCACCCACAAAAACATCTCAACACTCGGCCTAGACTTACCACTCACCTAAACCTCACCCATACCTTCTCAACACTCTATCCTAAGATAGAGTGGGACCCAAACACCTCCCACCTAGACCTCTGTCACTTCTACAGTGACCAATACCAGTCAACCTTAACCGGCATCAATCTACCATCAACCGGCATTAGTCTCTGTGTCTACTAACATAGAGTAGACTAACAACCTACCTCTTCACCCAACTAACTCTATAATAGCCTACCCAACTATAAACTAACCCTATATGACTGCGGACCACCTAACCTACCCAGAACCTGACCCAAACACCTTTTTACCTGCATAGTTTAGTATTTAATTGAATCGATGCTGATAGCAACCTGAGGCACCCAAATCAGAATGCTAGAACTATATTAATTTTATTTACATGCTTTTGTCACTTAATATTGACTTATAAAATAATGGATTGATAGCCCTCTATGGAGTATCACACTTCCTAGATCTATCATATGCTAGGCAGTCCACTGCATATGCTATTTAACTTTCTTTTTTGGTCCTGCTTTCTTATTATCAGGTAGTCCTTTTGAGCCAAAAATGAGTTCACACGATCGAACAAGATCGGAGGTATACATGCATGCATTCCACCCATCAACCCAATAATAGGTAAATCTCCTACACCTTTATCTATTTCAGTCTCCGATTGTACACAAAAAGGATTGAAACATTTTGGCACACTTGGTGGGACCCATCCGGGGTTCCTTGCATTTTTCATTCCTAGGAAAAAGTTATATGTTTGTTTCCCTTTCTAAAAGGCTTTCACATTAATCTCCTTCTCTAGAATCTTCTTCTCCTTCTATTATCTAAAAGCAATCATATTTTGGTGCTTTAAAACGAACATTTCTTCCCTTTCATTAGTATCGCATTAGTGAAAGTGCATCCCTTCTCCTATTCATCAGTTGTGACATCGAATATCATATTTTCGATTTGGGTTTAAAACACTCACATTTCATTCTACTTTACTGCATTAGCTCACATTAAATGAGGGCAACCTATATGCTGGAAGTCATGCCCAGTTGATGGTTGGAAAATTAATTGTAGAAAAGCACTCTCTTTCTCTTTCTCTCTCTTTGAGTCTTACCAAACTACACAAATTTTAAAAAATAGATCTTCTTAAATGACATCTTCTTGGGAACATCTATCTCGTGATCACACAATCAAGTTGGCGGTACTCCCTAGCTCGTTACTTATTTTGAGTCATTATCTCAAAGGACGGCCCACCCCCACCATAACAAACCTAAAACCTCACCTTTTAGATCTCCTTCTTCATAGGAAGCCTTCCTCACCAAAAAAATATGCTCTAAAGCTCATGAGTCAGTCCTTCTAAATAGCGTAAGCTCAACACATTCAAAATCACTTGTTACGTGGCATCTTCTTTTAGCATTCTACTTGAAGTATGTTTTGAGGTGTGAGAGTACATTTTCTCCATTTTTGTTCTTCTTTTACTTTTTCACTCCCCACTCATAGTTGGTGTATTCCAAATCTTTCCAAGGGTGCGAGATGATTCATTATATCATCTACCAATCTCTATTTTGATCATTATTTTGATTCAAACTTACCATAGTACAATTTTCTACAATTTTTTAATCTACAAAGTAATCGGCATCAGTTTACTCCTAACCGCATCGGTTATACCTTCTTGAGTCGCTCTCTATTCTTTTGGGTTAACTGGTCCAAAATACCCCTCTTTTAAATTATTTGTTGTCACAATTCTTGAAACATTTTGTACAGTATGTTTCTTGCAACAAAGCTATCACAGAGCGTAACCCCGATAATCTTCACTAATTCTATCTTAATTTGATAAACCATTCTTATCTCTCAATAATCGGTAGTGGTTAACCTTAACCGGCATCGGTCACCCCTAACCAGTGTCGGTTATCCTATCCTTGGTTCTTAACTAGTACATTCACCCAATCTATCTACGAGATACCCCATTCTTTTCAATTTCTGCTACTATCTCGTGTAATATGTAGAGTACATTACTATGTGATATTCACCCCTTTCACATGGTGTTAACATGTAACCAAGCTAACACACTTGTGTTCCATGCTAGCCTTCGACCTCTTCCACCTAGTCTATTACCCCCTTCCATGTCGTCCCCTATGGATCCCAGTTTCCCCACCATTGTTAGTATGGGTGACACGGACTTTGCATGATTCCTAGACCGAACACAGGCTGCTTTACAACACTATCTACCCCATGCTTCCACTCGTGATTCCTCTCACCAACTTATCTATGGTATGCCCGTGTCCATCCCTCCCACTCTCGTACCTACCTCTGTGTCAGCTACTTCTATCTCAGCTATACCTACTTCTACTTTACCACCAGTGGTGTCACAGCTCAACCCTACCATGTTGGTATCCACCCCCTATATGACATTTACCACACCTTTGATGTCTTCACCCTTTTGGCATCTACCATGCCCACCTCCGTTGCCATTAGTCCAAGTAGCCCCATGCTGACCACTACCTAGATACTTGTTTCATCTCAAACACCACTAGTATTGGAAAACCATAACCCCCTTCATAATTTAGTTGTCTATTCCCCAATCACTTCCTCCCATTGCTACCAGGGTGGTCACCCCAACCCCTCCTCTATACACCCACTTTCAACCTCCACCCATAGCCTCTACCTCCTATTCAACATATTACCCGCCCTCATCCTTCTCCTCACACATACCTCCACAATTTTCATATGGGGCTCCTTCACACAACATGATGCCTTCCACATCATATTCTTCTTACCTTCCTCCCCCTCTTGAATTCAACCTTCATCACAACTGACCCCCGACCTGATCAAAATGATGATGGATAAGATGCACACACTAGAGGCATCTCTTTCTAGTTCATGCACATCTCTGACCTATGAGGAGATTTGTAATGAGCCCATTCATTTCTCCATTCCTATCCGTCCATACCCCCCACATTGGGAAATGTTGAACTTCAACCGGTTCCATAATAAAGAAGACCCACAACAATATCTAAGGTCTTTTAGACACATGTGTTATCTCATCTCCCATGATGATGTTTTACTATCATGAAAGTTCCCCATGTCCGTCAATGGACATTCTCTCACTTGGTATAGTGCCCTACCTAAGCAATATATCTTCTCTTTTAACTAGGTGGCCCAAGCCTTTTTGGATCACTTCTCCATCAATTTAGACAAGAAAGTCACCATGACTGACTTGTATACCATAGGTCAATACAATGATGAGTCAAAAATGAACAACAGAAATATACCCCCATTGCTGAACCATACCTGTTGTTCGAGAAAAACTCCTAAACGTAAGGGCTATCACTCTTCGGCTATCAAACCACACCCTAGTTTTGTTCTTTCCCATTCGATACCATCATGGTATAGGGAAAATGAAATCTGTAACTACCATCATACCTGAGGGCACAACACCAACAACTACATCACCTTCAAACCATTATCCAATGAATGTTAGATAGAGCAGATCTCGTTTTGGACAATCCCAACGCACCTGCAAACCAAAACCTACACATCTTCCAAAAACCATTTCCTAATCATACACTCCCCCTGCCCAACACAACCATTATGTCTTAATAAGCGGTGACAATATCTAGGAGGTTCATGCCATATTTTATATCCTACCCATACCACTTGCACCATACCCCCAATCACACCTACAAAAGAAATTCTCGAAGAAATGCCTTTACCCATACCAACATCTTCACCCTCTTCACCATTACCACCAGAAGTTAATCTAGTACAAATAAATTCCTCTTCTTCAGACATCATAACTACCATACCTGACCATGTCATTGACCCTCCTACCCTCATGCTTGACGAATCACCATTGACACCTGCTTCCATACCCATAGAGGAGTCGGCAATACCTTCCCCTTCCTCCACCTCACCACACATCAAGGAAGATCCTTCTTCATCTACCTTACCCACACTGCACCACCAAGAAGAGCCCATTCTGAGAACAATCGACCCACTACCATCCCCTACAACTTTAAATGATCTCTTCTCATCTCTCCTTCCTACAAAATCAAATGTAGAGGGCTTCCTATTTTGTAGATATCCATTCTGTTTACAAGGATCACCACCAAAGCCACCCTCATCCCCTTCCTCTCTTCATCGCCTTATTCGACGGACCACCCGAGAATATGTTGATCATTCATTACTTCAGCAATGTCTTCAAATCCCCATCTCCACACAGATGCAGACCTTACCTACCAACTCACCCACTATTTACCTACAATAGTGGTGACATCCACACATATCCCACCCACAAAGGCGACCACAACACCTCCCACATTACCTTTGACCATACACATACCTCCATCATCTACATCATCTACATCCTCACTGCCCAATCCCCTTCAACCTACATAATATATCGTATCCTAGGGGGTGTGACCTACATCAAGCCTTTTCCATCTAGTAATTAATCTTGACCTAATTACCCCTCTTACCCCCCTCACCATGAATATGCCCATAGAAAATCGAAACACCAACCACCCCAGACGCCGATACTAGCATCACCCACTACCTCTTTGTCACCTTCGGCACTACCATCCCTCTTGGGTCCTCATCCATTGACTCTAACAACAAAATATACTATACATAATAGGACTAAAAGCCAACAACCACCCCAATTACCACTGCCTCCTCTTCTACCCAAATCTACAAAGTTTCCTTTACCTAATAGACAACACCGACCACCACTACCGTCTATCACCCCTACCCCCACAGTGTCACCCCTCTCACCTTGGATAACTCGTCCTCTCCCGCCTTCTGCACACCCCTCTTCATCACATCATCATTCTGCATTGCTGACCACCCCACCTCCCAAAGCAACACCTAAACCCAAAACCAAATCATCCACTACACCCTTACCTAACAAGGTGTGGCCCACACCCTAACCCAAACCTAAACGTACCCAAACTACCCAGACCACCCCCACACCACGACCCGTAACACCCACTTCTAAGTCACTACCGAGTTCCTCACCCAAAACCATACCCGCTTCACCATGCGACCCAATGGCAGGATCCTATGCGACTATCCTAGCTAACCTACTCACCTCTTCCCACATCACCTTACCACCCATCCGACCCTACGACCCACTCAAACCAAAACCAAAATGGTTTGATGACTCCTAGATTTGCACCTACCATCGTGCACCAGGGCATAACGTGGAGGATTGTCAAGCTCTTAAAGCACTCCTTCTATAGCTCTTCATTGAGGATGATCTTTTAGACAAAGATCTTGTTCCTCCCACCACCATAATCACCCCATCTATACCATTACCAGCTCAACCATCATCATCCCACACATCATACCCTTCCTACCCACCACCAATATTTGAAATCAATATGGTTCGAATAGCCACTCGGGCTCAATCGATAAAGGAAAACTAGGGAAGATGAACCTACTACCTCCACTATACCTCACATCACACATGCACCCACACCTAAAATCACGATCCGAGGACCTACCTTCCTATATCCAATGGGAGATCCCATTGTGCAATGATCAAACAAGTCCATCAATACCCACTCAAAATGTCCTTGTATGACCTAATATAAACTTCTGAATCTCATTGCTAGACCGTCATTGAGGTCCTATAATCCATTGAGGTCCCACTCAATGACCCCACACCAATTGCATCCATCATCACACCACACCATGTGGCCTCCCTTATTTCTTCACCTCCCACCTCGACACCTATCACCTCATCTCAGGTGGCTGCCCTCATTTTCTCTGATGATGAGATTGCACCTCACCAAAAAGAGGACCCTGATCTGGCCTTATTCATCTCTACCTTTGTCAACAATATACATGTTCGATGTATTATGATAGATGGTGGAGCTAGCATCAACATCATCTCCTCTCATGCGTTCAACCAAATGTGCATTCCTACCAATTACATGCATAACGATCCAATTATGTTGCATTCTTTCAATGATGCCATAACCACTACCTTGGGGACAGTGATCCTACACATTCGTGTTGGTCCCCGTAGCATCCCCAAACTCTTCTACATCCTGGAAGGAGAGTTCTAATACAACATGTTGCTTGGCTGACCCTAGATTCATGTCATGGGATGTGTCCCCTCCACCCTTCATCGTTGTCTCAAATTTGAACATGAGGGACACAACTACACCATCCCCATGGACCCTTCACCATTCAAAACCTGTAACATGTTATACCAGCCCAATGACGTCCTCATACCTATCACCGCTCCCACCTCCGCACCCACTTCCACTACCACCACCTCTACCACTTCTTCTTCAACCCCTACATCACCTCTTATCACTACCACCACAGCTCCTGTAGAACCATCCGCTACGCCATAACCCACAACCTCCTCATCTCAAACCCCCATAGAGACATCCATTCCCGCCACCCATATCCCAGATACTAACCCACTAGAAGGTGTTTTTCAACACCTGATCTTTGGGAGTCTTGCCTCTACAACACATTGATACTTTTCATACCCCATAAGAGTATGACAACCTTCAACATCCCCATTATGACCCCCGCATTGGCGAAGTTATCACCTATGGACCCTCACACCTCCATACCAATCTGACCTATGGAGGCATTAACACTCCCACTTACACACCGGAACCACCTACCCCAACCCTACCATTTACCACCACCCTTCCTTGTTAACCAACCCACGCTTTGCCCATACCTTCCTACATTGTTGTGCTTGGAAGGGTTTTGCTTCGGTCTTTATGAACAAGGTCATCACACTGTTATCCCCTGTAATACTTGCAAGCAAAAGGACCGTAGTGGGGTGGGATTTTTTGAGCCAACGCTTAAACAATCCCATGTCGACCTCGTTACGAATGCACCTCAACATCACAGCCCCCACTTAGTTCACCCACTTCACCCGCAGAGTTTATAGACCTAGAGTCTATTCCTCCTACCTTTTTCTCCATAAACACCATTTCCTTGGAACCACTCACCATTTAATGAGATGGCGAGGCTCCTACTTATTTTCCTGTCCTCTATCCTGAGATGATCGATGAGGATGCCCCTTCTATCAATGTTGTCTAGTGGCAAAATTATGACTCCATTCTCACCTACTTGGGTACAGAAGACACCTATCTCCACTGCACACTACCTTCTCAGACCCAAAACATGTTGAATGAATCCACCATTGACATCAACATCCACACATTGGATGACCCTCGTATTATAAAGATAGGCCAATCTTTGGAATTTGCTGAACAGGAAGCCTACACTTCTTTCCTTCATAACCATAACAACACTTTTGCTTGGTCATATGCTGATATGCCCGTTATTGACCCCAACATCATGGTCCACAATATCATCACCTTTCCTAATGTTAAACCCGTAAAATATAAGTTATGTAAAATGCACCCAAGCATTGGCCTTCTCATCAAACAATAGCTCCAATGCCTCCTCTCTATCTCCTTCATCCTACCCATTGACTACCCCAAATGAATCTCCAACATCATTTCCATTACAAAATTAATGGGGGGACTATGCATATGCACAAACTTCTAAGACCTCAACCTAGCTTGTCCTAAAGATGAATTTCCTCTACCCATCATCGACCAATTGGTTGACCTCACCACCAAACATGAGATGATATCTCTCATGGACATGTTCTCAATCTATAATCGATATTACTTACACCTGAGGATCAACACAAAACCACCCTCATTACCCCTTGGGGACCTTACGCTATCGTGTCATGCCCTTGACAGCCTAAAGGATGCTGCTGCCACCTACCAATGAGCCATGACCTATATCATTCATGAAATCAAGCATCACATCTTGGAAGACTACGTTGATGACCTTTTGGGAAAATCCAAAAGTTGCGCTGAACATTTACCCATTCTTAAAATCATCTTCGACCGTCTCATTCAATATTGTGTACACCTTCAACCTAAGAAGTGCATCTTCATCGTCCTATCAGGTAAAATCTTGGGCTTCATTGTTTCCTTACGAGGCATTGAATTTGACCCAACAAAAATCAAGGCCATCCTTAAGATGCCTCCACCCACTAATCTTCGCCAACTTCGTAGCTTGTAGGGAAAACTACAATCTATCCATCGCTTCATTTCTCAATTATCAAATCATTGCGAAACCCTTTCACCACCTCCTTAAAAAGGATATCACCTTCCATTAGAACACAGACTGTCATAAATATTTTGAAGCCTTGAAAGCATACCTATTACAACCTACCCGTGCTTACCCCACCTAAGGATGATCAACCATTCTACCTCTACATTTCTACCACCGACCATTCCTTGGGTGTCATGCTTGCTCACCGTGACGACCAACACAGGGAACAAGTGGTCTATTACGTCACCATACCCTTGTGCATTATCGACTAGATATACACACGCAGAAAAGTTTTTCCTCACTTTAGTCTTTGTGGCCACAAAATTTTCCACTACCTACTTAACCACACCACCTTCATTATAACCAACACTCGACCCCTTACATTACATGTACTCTAAACCATTCCAAAACCAACGCATTTCACGATGGCTCATGCTACTCGCTAATCTAGATATCACCTTTCTTCACCAAAAATCAATCAAGGGTTAGGCTATCACTGATCAACTAGCTGATGCCCCACTCTCTGACCACCAACCCAACAACTTTGAATTCCTCGATGAATCCATTGCTACCCTTTCCCTTGATGAACCTGTCGAGGAACCTCTACACTATCAAATGATCATATTCTTTGATGGATCTAAGTGTCAATATAGGGGTGGGGCTGGAATCATCCTCATTCTACATGATAGTGAACCCATACCCATTTATTTCAAACTTGACTTTGAGTGTACCAACAACATCACTAAATATGAAGCACTCGTACTAGGTCTCCAAACTGCCCAAACCCTAGATGTTAAATCCATTAATATCTTCGATGATTCTTAATTGGTAGTAAATAAGGTCAATGGACTATACCAATGTCACAATGAGGAATTACAATGGTATAAACACCATGTATACTTCTTGTTAACCACCTTCACCCACTATAACCTACAAACCATCCCCCACTCTACGAACAAGTTTGTAGATACCATGGCTTGTCTCACCTCACAAATACCCTCATCACCTACTGATTCACAAATATTTATTGTTGTACAAAGGTTACAATCACCCTCCTACCTCTCTCACGTAGTCAACCTCATCGAGAAACCTACCACTGACCTATCGACCTCCTCTGTACCAACAATACTACGCTAACTCTCCCTTTCCATCCTTCATCTGGACCTTTCTCATGATGGTCGATGCACTTTCCTCAAAAGGTCTCTTAGTATGTCCTCATGGGAGGTATCCTCTATAAATGTGGCTTCAATGGAATCCTTCTCGATGCCCCACTAGCTCGAAAATACCCTATACCATCAAAGAAATACATGATGGCATTTGTGGGGTCACATCGTGGCTAGCCATTGCTAAATGTATCTTATGCCTCACCATTCTGGCCCACCCTTAACCATAATTGTTCTCGACTACGTCAAAAGATGTGTGAAATGTCAACAATAATCGAACCTTCATCACACCTTGGGCATGCCTTGCAGGTTACATGAGACCTCTAGCCCTTTTCTCGGTGGGGCCTCGACCTCATTGATGAGATTAACCCTTATTCCTCTCAACGCCACCAATGGATCATAACCACTACCAAATACTATACCAAATGGGTAGAGGCCATTCCACTCATCTCTACTAAAATCAAGAATATTTGTGAGTTCATCAACTATTTCACCTAATTCTTAGACGTTTCTTTGAATATTGATGAAACAGATAGGGTAATGGGCATAGGAGGAATACTTGTTGGAATGCTAGTTGTTGGGTTGTTGTGCGTGTATGACTTTTGAATCCACAGCTGATCATGAGAGCTTCCTTTTGGCTAGGAGGAACTACCTAAAATGAAACACAAGACCACCAAATAAAAGTTAAACAATATGTGCAGTGAACTGCCTAGCATGTACTAGATCCGGAAGTGTGATACTTCCTAGATGACTTTCAATCCACTGTTTAAAACAATTTGATGTTGGAAATGAAGTAAATCCTATTGTAATTAAAATGATTTAGGCATCTCATTTAAAAACACAATAAGAAAGATCTAATCTAACAGGCTAGGTTAAAATAAGATTTGAAGGTTAAGTAGTTGGTTCTGGTTCTTTGCAGGCCTAACAGAGGTCTCAAGCAGGTCACAGGTGATTAAGGGTGATGTGATAATAGATGGAGTAGGTTTTTGTTCTGGGTTCTATTGGTAAATATAGAGACCGACACTAGTTTGGGATAATCTGGTGCCGGTTACTATGGAAAACTGAGAATGCCATAGAATGAGCTTTGGGTCTCCCTTGTGATTACACAAAGGACTTGGTTGGCGAATGAGGTATTAAGATATGTGGATGGGGTTTTGTGGGGTTTTAACAGGTATATGGAGGGGTCGGTATTAAAGGAGGTCGGGTGGGTAGCTACAAGAACAAAAGGATAACAATACAATGATGAAATGAATGAACCAGATGAGTAAACCATTCTACTTACTTGAAACTTGGTTTTGGGTGCTTGTGAGTAATGGATGAAGGTTTTGGTAAGAGGTTGAATGTTGTTGAGGATCACCAAATGTTGGAAATCTCTTACATAGGCTGCATGTACATTCCCTTTTGCTTGGTTGGATCAAATTTGTGTTGGGGTGAGTGTTGGATGATTGTACAAGAGGAAATGCTTGATCTCCTTCCTTGCATGTGTGTTCTTGTGGAAACTTTCTCTAAAAAGATGTGTTATCTCTTAGGAAAATTCCCAATGTTTTCTAACCTCAAAAATAAGGTTTTTTTGGGATTAAAAGGTGATCGATGGTGGTTCCAACTTAACTGGTGATGGTTAGGGGTAACCGACGTCGGTTAAGGTGGGATTTCCTAGGTTTACTAAACTAGGTAGATCCCCTTGATTTTCTGGGATCTCATGTCATTCACCCACGGATCAGATGGAAGCTTCTTGTCAACATGTGAGAATGTGGTTAGAGGGAATGTAGGCATTGATTTTTAGGGTTTGGGTAAGTCTTAGTTATGGCAACTTACTAAGAATAGGTCTTAGGGTGAGTTGGCTTGATGAGGTGTCTAGGTGAGGTGTAAGTGTGGGAATTATCTAAATTAAGATATTTAAATAATAAATATGGTGAGGATAATGAATTAATTTAATTAAATTAATTAGATTAATATTAGTGGGGTGAAGGGGACCATGGCTAGGTGAATGTAATGAAGTTATTTATTTGTCGAGGGACCAAAGGGAGTGTGACCTAATTTTAGTGTTTGTATTTTACCCCTTTTTCGCATAGATTGTATTGGTGCGACGCTAACAAAAATAAGATGTGGTTTCCCCATGTGTGGGTGAAGGTGATCACCCACAAACCGAGGAACTTACGAGGAAGAAGGAAGAATCGGTGAGTGGTTTGATAAAAGGTAAATATTAGAAAGGGAAAAGATGGGGAGCGGGTGGAAAAGGAAAAGGTCTACTCGGGTAATCTCGGTAATGGGTCGGGGTCAAAGGTAGAAAGCAGTCAAACACACACACACATATTAACTACAGCACATTACTAGGTTGAAGAAATTAAACTCTACATTGTATAAGGTCGATAGGTTCATCCAAACAAGGTCGAAGTGATTCTGGTATCTAAGGTATAGGATATGGTCAAGAAGCACAACATACGTGAGGTGTAGGAATGTTTAGGTATGTTCCGGTACACCTAAGGTAGGTTCAGGATAAACGGTCATGGAAAGAGATAAGGTAAGGTCATTAGGTCAATCAACACAGGTAACAGTGTTGCAAGGTATAGCGAACACATGGGGTCAAAGGTCACTAGTGATGGTCTAGGGCCAAAAATCTAGGTCACGGCATGGGTAAGGATGAGGGAGGGATAAAATAAGGAGTCCCTAAAGGAGGAAAAAGGGAGGTAGTAAATGAGGAGGTCAGGAAGGTGAGGTAAATGGGTTGGGTAAAGGTGAGGTGGGGTAAATGATTAGTGTAAAGGGTAGGTGTGGAAAAAAAGGAGGGATATGTGGGGTAATATGGTAAAATATTGGGTTTGTATAAGAGAGGGTGACTGATGCCGGTCAAGGGTAACCGACGCCAGGATATAGGGCAACCACCATGGTAAGGTAGGACACGCAATCATGAAAATATTTTAGGAAGATGAAAATATGGATTGGTTAGGGTAGAGAGTGGCTGAGCTAACCTCCAAGGGCCCCATGCCCTCGGATTGCTGCCTACATAGTCCCAATGAAAAGGGACCCTAGGACGATGTATTTCTCCCATAATCTAGGGAAGAATATGAGGGTTATGTATATGAGTTGGTAGGTTGTAGGCATGTTGTGGGTTTAGGTCTATTAGGTGATGTTGATTGTGGAAAAGAAGAAGATTACCGCAAAGATAAGTGTCGAGGACCAAAGCTTATAGGGTAATCAAAACGTAATTAATTCCATTTAAAAGATAAGAGGAGGCAATAAAGCCACTTGACCAAGTTAGGATCATACCAAGTAGATCATACCTTGGAGGAGGTGATAAACGTAAGAACCTAAACAAATTGCATGATTGATTGTTCTAAGGTGAAAAGTAGTCACATTATCACCAAATATCATGGTTTCCAAGAGGTCCCTTGAGGCGGTAGGAAAGGGGAGTGGGAATGGTGAGAAAAGTGAAAGGTGGTTAAATTTTATATGATATGTGGTAGCATGCTCTTTGGGAAAGAGATCTAAGGTCAAAATGAGAAAGCCCGTGACGAAAAGTATTATGTTTTGACTTGTATTCAAGATAGACTAATTGATGCGGGAAGTCTATATGTGATGAGAAATTGAACTCCTTGAGGTCTTTATGAAGCTGATCGATGTGGGAAGATTCCACTTTTCTTTTTCCTTTTTTTTATCTTTACATAGTTGTCCTTCGAGGAGCAGTCTATTTATAGTAGTGATTGTTGAGAGGAAGATGTCATTTTGAGGGAGTCATCTTGTTGTGAGAAGTTTGACTCAAGGAGTTGGGTCCCATGTGAGGGATTTGAAGTCATGGAGAAGACCAAGGTGAAGAATAGGACTCTTGTTCAAAAATTAGGGTGAAACGATCATGGGATCTCATCTAAAGGTGGACGAAAAGTATCCATGAGAATCATGCTATGTGCAACGCCATGGTACACATATTCAAGAGAAGATGACAAGTGATAGGTACTCACATGATTCTTGTTTAATCATTAGTGAGGATGTAGGAAGTGGGTAGCGCTCAAGGGAAGAGCATGGAAAGAGGAAAAAGATGATGTAGGACTATAGGTCAATAGTATAATGGTCGAAGATGTAAAGCATTAAGGGGCTTAGGATCGGGTTTACCATCAAGTGGAAATAAACGATAAGCACCTGATCCATAAGTATGAGTCACAATGTATGGTCCAAGCCAATTAGGAGAAAAATTTCCCCATTTACTTTTTTCTGCTTTGGTTACATGTTGATTTTCTTTTAGGACAAGGTCACCAACTTGGAAGGTTCGTTCATGGACATGTTTTTCATAGGCACGTTTGATACATTTTTGGTAAACTTGAAGGTGATCAAGAGCATTAAGATGATGTTCATCTAATAACTCAAGCTATGCTAAATGGTCTTGACAAAATTCATCATCATTAAGCATGTCATGGAGAGAAATGTGGAGTGAGGGAATCGGACTTCGAGTGGTAGAACAACCTCGGTACCATAGACCAAAGAAAATGGTGTGGCGGTAGTGGAAGTATGAATACTAGTGTGGTGTTCCCATAAGGCAAAAGGAATGTACGTATGCCAATCCTTCCTAGTATCATTAACCACTTTCATGAGAATTTTGTTTAAGGTTTTTAGTGGATTCGGATTGGTTTGTTGGTTTGTGGGTAATAATGTGAAGAGAAACTTATCCGAATGTCGAAGGCATCGTAAAGTTTTTGCATAGGTCAATAGTATAATGGTCGAAGATGTAAAGCATTAAGGGGCTTAGGATCGGGTTTACCATCAAGTGGAGATAAATGATAAGCACTGATCCATAAGTATGAGTCAAAATGTATGGTCCAAACCAATTAGGAGAAAAATTTCTCCATTTATTTTTTTCGCTTTGGTTACATGTTGATTTTCTTTCAGGACAAGGTCACCAACTTGGAAGGTTCATTCATGGACATGTTTTTCGTAGGCACATTTGATACATTTTTGGTAAACTTGAAGGTGATCAAGAGCATTAAGATGACGTTCATCTAATAACTCAAGCTATGCTAAATGGTCTTGACAAAATTCATCATCATTAACCATGTCATGGAGAGAAATGTGGAAGTGAGGGAATCTGGACTTAGAGTGGTAGAACAACCTCGGTACTATAGACCAAAGAAAATGGTGTGGTGGTAGTGGAAGTATGAATACTAGTGTGGTGTTCCCATAAGGCAAAAGGAATGTACGTATGCCAATCCTTCCCAGTATCATTAACCACTTTCATGAGAATTTTGTTTAAGGTTTTTAGTGGATTCAGATTGGTGTTGGTTTGTGTAGGTAATAATGTGAAGAGAAACTTATCCGAATGTCGAAGGCATCGTAAAGTTTTCACATTTTTTTTTTTAAATTGTTTTTCATTATCGGTGATGAGGTAGTAAGGAACACCAAAGCAACAAATGATGTGATGATTGATGAACTCACATATTTTCTTGGCTTTCGTGGAGATGAGTGGTATGGCCTCCACCCATTTTGTGTAGTATTCGGTAGTGGTGATGATCCATTGATGTCATTGGGAAGAATGGGGGTTAATCTCTCCGACAAGATCTAAACCCCATTGAGAGAAGGGCCAAAGGTCACGGGTGACCTATAAGGCATGACTGGGTGTATGATGAAGGTTGGCATGTTGTTGGCATTTTATACAACGTTTGACGTAGTTGCAACAATCAAGGTTAAGGTTCGGCTAGTAATAGCCTAGGCAAAGGATACGCTTAGCAACAACAAGGCCACTGAAGTGACCTCCACATATGCCATCATGAACTTCCTTAATGGTATAAGGAATTTCAAAACTCATGAGGCATCATAAGAGAATACCATCAAATCCATGCTTATAGAGGAGGCCCCCCAAGATGACATAATGAGAGACCTTTTTAAGGAAGGTGTGTTGTCCATTACGAGTGAGATCGGGGGTAAAATGGAGAGAGAAAGATAGTTGGAGTATTGTTTATACCACAGGTCACTCAGGTTGGGGGTAGCAGTTCTAATAGAGTAAACATTGTGAGGTAAGTAAGAGGGTGATTGGAGTCATTATACGGTGAAAAATATTTTAGAATTAGTGGGTGAAGTGGGTATTTGAGAAGCCAAGCAGGCCATGGTGTCTGTAAATTTGTTGGTTGAATGAGGGACGGTTTGCAAGGTGTAACGGTCAAAGGTGGTCAAAAGTATGTCTACATTATGTTTATACTTTTGAAGTATCTCATTACAACATTGGTATATACCATTGACTTGGTTTACAACCAATTGAGAATCACCAAAGATGTTGAATGATTTTACATCTAGGGTATAGGCGGCTTGGAGACCTAATACGAGTGCTTTGTATTCGGTAATATTGTTTGTGCATTCAAAATCAAGTTTAAAAGACAAAGGCATGGGTTCACCATCAATTAGAATGAGGATAATGCCAGCCCCACCCCCATGCTTACACTTGGAACCATCAAATAAGAGTGTCATTTGGTAAGGGGTTCATCCAGTGATAGGGTAATAATCGACTCATCTAGAAAGTCAAAATTAAAGGGTTAATCCCTTGAAATAGGTGCATCGGCCAATTGTTCAGTGATAGCTTGGCCCTTGATGGAATTTTTATGAATTAATTTGAGGTCAAGGTTAGCTAAAAGCATAATCCAGCGTGCGGCACACCGATTTCGGTAAGGGGTTGGTGTTGGTCACAACATAGGTTTTGTGGTTGAGTAGGTAATGGCAGAGTTTGGTGGCAATGAAAACTAAGGCTAAGAAATGTTTTTCAAGATGGGTGTATCGGGTTTCGTAATCCAAAAGAGTATGGCTTATGTAATAAACCACCTACTCCCTATGTTGTTCATCGCGATGAGTGAGCATGGCTCCCAAGGAGTGATCGGTAGTGAGATGTATAGGTAGAAAGGTTGATCATCTTTAGGTGGAATGAATATAGGTGGTTGGAGGAGGTATTGTTTTAGGGCCTCAAAAGCTTTGTGGTAGTCATCATCCCATTTAAAGGAAACAACCTTCTTGAGTAGATGATGAAATGGTTGGCACCGATCAGATAATTGTGAAATGAAATGGCGAATAGATACTGCAACTTACCTTGCGGGATATAAAGTTGTTGTTAGCGCAAAAAATCACAGGCACCCACGGATGTAAATCAAGGTTCTAAATGATGTCTTAGGCATCCAGTGTGATTGCACAACATGGAAACCTCTCTTCAAGTGTGGGACTTGTGAAACTAAGAGAGGAATCTCTAGCTTAGAGGCTAGTTCCTCAAACTCCTCTCGATTTAGATCTATATTTGCACGCCTACGAGAGGTTCGAGTCCTAATCCTACTCTAAATTGCAAGGAGACAGGGATAGAAGTGCAAAAATTGAAACTAACTAAAGATGGTGATGCACCAAAAGGAGTGGTGAATATTTTTGTCATGCAAATAGACACAAACCAAAGATTGCAACATAAAAAATACACAGGCTGATAAGATATAATTTAGGATCTGAAATGAAGCAAATAATACAAATAAAGGATGAAACCCATTCACAAAGCTCGCATTATCATTTCCAATGTCAAAACCACTTTGAATTACAGCCTCGAGAGGTAGAAGCTGTTATTCAATCTTTGAAGATGTTTGATTCTTGCAAAAATCACTTACTGGAGGTGAAAGAAGAAGTCTGCTATCCAAAAATGTTCCACCTTTTTGAAATGAGCCAAATCTAGCTTTTATATTGCATGGGTCGAGCCTAGGAGAGAGAAAATGTACAAAACGTGGGAGCCCATTCCTCATTGATTGTAAATGCATTAAAATGGCATGGGGGACCTTACAAACCCATACCCTATCATTTTTGACCGAATTGGAGGAGAATGCGACCCATTCTGCATTAAATTTGGTCGTTGAAATGTCATTTCTGGCCATGGACACGCGTCAGAGCCATTTCTTAACTTTCTCTCTCTAGAATGAACCAAAATTCAAGATTGACCCTGGAATCATGTAGAGAATTTTATAAGCTTTCCAATGATATAAAGAACGTGCAAATCTGAGCTCTGGATCGAAAGATATGGTGATCTGAAGATTTAGGGCACAAAACAGGAAAAAATGGGTTTTGAAATTTTTTCCCGCGCTCCGCCACCTGGACGACACGTGTCGGGTGCTGATTGGATGAGAAATTCTCTCTCCTTCCCTTACCCATGGGTTTTCCTTGAAAGTTTTGACTTTTTGTAATTTTGGAAAATTTCCCATTTTTTCCGCGTCCCCACCACTTGGGACATGTGGCATGATCTGGTTGGAGGACAGGGCGCGGGGTCATCCTTTACCTTTTAGTTTTTGGCCAAAAATTTTGCCAAATTCTCTAATTCCTCCCCGAGCTCCACACTTCCCTTCTCCTTAGGACACGTGTCCTCTTTTTATTGGCTCGAGACTAATGCTTCAAACCTTGCCCTTTGAAATTTTGGACGTTTTCCCTTGTGACACGTGGCGTTTCCTAATTCGTCCACGGGCCTGCCGTATTTTCACGTCCCTCGCGTCCTTTTGGCCCGGTTGTCCCAAAATTTCTATGACAAATTCCTCCAATCCATCTGATTTGGGCTTCCCTATCCCTCTTCGAGGTGAAGACACGTGGTGTGATTTGATTAGCTCTCGCTCCTTGGTTTCCGCGTCCCATGCGTCCCTATGTCCCAATTGTCCCAGTGCTAAAGTTCTCTGTTTCGGCCGATACGGGCGGTTCACGTCCTTCGCATCCTCGTGGCCCAGATGTCCCACCTACTTTGTACAATAGTTAGTTAATTTTTCTTTTACCTTGGCGGTTCGCCCTTTCGCGTCCCGTGCATCCCGATGTCCCAAATGTCCCAGATCTTGTCTGAGACCGCACTGAGTCTTTTCGGCCGATTCACGCCCTGACATCCCAACTGTCCCAAGGACCGCTTGGTCTAGGACTTAGCCAATTTTCATGATTTTTTCTAGCCCAAGCTTGGTTTTTTCAACTTTTTCACCCTTTTCTAGAACTTGCTCTTTTCTTCTTGGACAGGAGAGTTAGGAAAAAGCCGAGGGACCCCAGAAACATGATTTTTGCCTTGAATCAATCTATCTTGCTTGGGACTTGAAGAATTTAACGCATGTTATCAAAATTACCATGGGGGGTTGAATTTTGGATAACAATTTGGTAACTCAGTGGTGTCACCTGCCTACTAGGTAGAAGATACCAGTAGCCTAAAGCAGTCTATTAGGCATGGAGTCATCAAATATTCTATTTAGAACCCCTAACCCGACTCGAGAATGTGCGGAGGAGGAAGATGGAATATCACTGATGGAAGCAAGAGGACTGCAAGACATCTCCATGGGCAACAAAGCATGTGCAAAGCACTTAGGGAAAACAAAACTAACCTACAAGAAAAACAATGTGCACCAAGCACTTGGAGGAATGAAAATCTAATCTAATATTTATAAGGTAGTAATTTTTTCTCTAGAAGCAATGCTTGAGATAGATTCCATTTACTGGAATCTGCAGTTCTTCACCATCCAATGAGGCCAATTGGAAAGCATTGCTTGTTCTTGCACTTCGTGACCATGTATGGGCCACTCCAAATGGCATCAAATTTTGAATGCCTTCCCGGTTTTGCTCTATCCACATCCCATTTCAACACTAGATCTCCAACCTGAAAAGATCTATCCTTGGCCTTCCTATCAAAGGTATTTTTGATCGAAGCTTGATCCTTTTCCATTGCTTGGGATGCCTGATTTCTAATCTCTTGCAGCTCCATCAACTCTGCATACCTCACCTCCATGGGCTCAAACTCTAGCAACTCCAGCTGCTTCATGAGTTCCAATGTTGGCAACTCAAGTGACATGGGCAAGATTACCTCTCTTCCATAGACAAGTTTGAATGGAGAGTTACCTGTGGATCTTTTGGGAGTTATCCTATCAGCCCATAAGGTTGATTTTAGTTTGGTATGCCAAGACCTCTGATTCTCGTCAAGAGTCCTCCTAATGATCCTCAACAAGTTCTTGTTTGTAGACTCGGCCTGGCCATTACCTTGAGGGTAATAGTTTGATGAAGTGCTTAGGTAGATCTGTTCTCGACACCCACTCGGTCACCTTAGATCCAATGAATGCCAATGCATTATCTGAGATTATTGTAGCAGGTACACCAAATCTGGTTGTTATCCCCTCATAAAGGTCTAAGATGCTAGACTCATTTGCCTCTTTGAGTGCTACTGCTTCTATCCATCTGGTGAAGTAGTCCGTGGCTGTCAAAATCCATTTATGCCCTTGGCTTGAATTGGGATTAATGACTCCAATGAAGTCCAAACCCCATTGCATGAATGGCTGGTCAACTGAGATTGGATGTAATGGAAGGGCAGCAAGTCTCTCTTTTCCTATGAAGAATGCACAATTCTTACACCTCTTGATCCATGCATAGCAATCACTGAAGATTTTAGGCCAATAATAACCAGCCTTCATGATTTTTAGAGCTGTCACTCTTGGTGCAAAATGACCACCAGCTGGTCCACCATGAAACTCTTCCAACACCCTTTGAATCTGATTTGTGCTAATGCACCTCAGCAACACTCCATTCACATCTTTCTTGAACAAAACTCCATCAACAATGGCATACGGGACAGCCTACAATCTGAAGTGTCTCCTTTGGGTCTTTTTCATCTCCGGAGGGCATAGGCCTGTGCCTAGGAAATGTATAATGCCTTGGGTCCAGCAAGGAGTGGGGGCAGCATTGTCTTCTTCTTGATTGCTACTTGGCTCATGGTTGTTGCGGGTGTCAAAACAGCCTCTTCTTCGTTGCATACTTCCTTTTGCTTCCCCAAAACCAGCTGCTCACACAATCCTTTCCCTCTTACTAGCTTGGTGATCTTGATCTCAATGTCATACTCCATGACACGGGTGATCTAACCTGCCCTTTTCTCATTCAAATCCTTGTTGAGGAGGAAGTCCTTAACTTGACATGTGAGACTAAAGCTGGACCTTGTTGTTTGAGATTAAATGATTGAATTTCTTCAAGCTTCGATTATTGCAAGTACATGCTTCTCAATAAAAGAGTACCTCACCTCATAGTCATCTAAGCTCCGGCTGAAGAAGGCAATTGGATGCTCATCATTATCCTTGTTCTGTTGTACCAAAATGGCATAAATAGTGTCATTACCTCCAAATGCATAGAGGATGAAATCCTTGGAGAAGTCCGGGTTGATGAGAGTTGGTGCTTGAGAGATGGCTTCTTTGATCACTTCAAAACTCTCCTTGCCTTCTGCTGTCCACTTGAAAGCCATGCTCTTCTTTAACATTTTGGTGATGGGCTTGACAAGGGCTGCAAAATCTGGGACAAACCTCCGAACAAAGTTTATCCTTCCCAAGAAACTCTAAAGGGCTTTCTTGTGGCTTGGCAATGGTAGTGCTCTTATGGCTTCAACCCTCTCTAGATCAATTGCTAATCCTTCCTTGGAGACAATATGGCCAAGGAGCTTTCCTTCATGTGCAAGAAAGATGCACTTCTTAGGATTCAAAGACACTCCAAATCTCCTGCACCTCGTGAAGACTTGCCTCAAATGAGAGAGGTGGTCTGCTGCATTTTTGGAAAAAACAGTGATATCATCAAGGTAAATCAGCACCACATTGTTAATCAAACCTTTGAATGCCATGTCCATTGCCCTTTGGAAGGTAGCACCAGTGTTGGACAACCCAAATGGCATTTTCCTGTATGCAAAAGTTCCCCATTTGGTTGTGAAGGCTATCTTGAACTGGTCCTCTTCCTTCACCATAATCTGATTGTAGCCTGAGTAGCCATCAAGTAGTGAAAACCTCTCGGAGCCAGCCACAACTTGCAAGATTTTCTCCATGGAAGGGAGTGGGTAATGGTCCTTGAGAGAGGCTCTATTCAAGTCTCTGAAGTCAACACACAATCTGATCTCTCCACTCTTCTTTCTGACTGGAACTAAGTTGGCAACCCAACTAGAATGCTTGATTGGGAATATGATAATTGACTCAATCAGCTTGTCCAATTCCTTCCTCATGAGAGGCTCCATGTGTGGATTGACTGGTCTTTGTTTCTGCCTGACAGGCTTAGTATTTGGATCCAATTCGATGGTATGCTGAGCTAAGTTGGGATTGAAACCTTTCAAGTCTTCATAGCTCCAAGCAAACACGTCAGGGAACTCTTGACACAGTTGTATGAACTCATACCTTTCTTGTTCAGTTGTCATCCTTCCAATTTGCAATGGTTTGTTCTCTTCTACCAAGATGGATATTGAATCCTCTCTCTTGACCTGAATGTTTTCTTTCTCCTTTCTAAACTAATCATTAGGGTTAAAAATGAACTCTAAAGTGATAAGTCCTTTGGGCAGCTTGTTAGTTCTCAGCTGTACCACTTGGTCACCATCTTTGTTGTTCTAGTCTTTCTTGATTCTTGGTGAGAACTCAGCTTCTTCTTGCAAGAAATGGATGATTTGCTGGTCATTCTCAAACACTTGCCAACTAACATTGTTATCTGGAACTGAAGGCCTCACAATCACGTGGATGTTTGGCTGTACCTTGTCTTGTTGAATGCTTTCCACAATGTCAAAGGCTGCCCCCACTACTGCAAGCCTGTCAGCAGCTTGATTCTCTTTCCTAGGAATGGATTTGATGCCAAAACCCTCAAAATCTTCCATGAGGTCCCATACCCTATTCTTATAGCACTTGAGAAGATCATTTTTGGTAGCATGCTTGTCCCTAACCTGATTTACAATCAATTCACTGTCACTAAAGACTTGCAATTTCTTTATTCCTCTCTTGATTGCCCAATGCATCCCTTGCACTAAGGCTTCATATTCAGTAGTGTTATTGGAGCATGCAAACTGGAATCTAAAAGCTGAATAGTACTTTATTCCTTGAGGTGAAACAAGCATAGCTCCACCTCCTGCACCTTGTCTACTCCTTGATCCATCAAAAAACAGCTGCCATACCTTATTGTCATCTTTGTGGTTTGGCTTGGTGATGCTAGGAATAGGCTGATTTTCTTCGTGTATGCAATAGACCCCTAGCTTAGATTCTTCCACTTCTTGATAAGGATCAAATGTATGTATCTTGTTTTCCCATTCATCAAGAGTTAGATCCGGGATGCTTCCAACCTTAGTGTCAGCTTCATCAGTGCTTGGGTGATCTTCTTGATCAAATGCTGAGCAATTGGCATTAATCTGACTTGGAGTGTAAGGCTCAATATGGAAGTTTGCAATAGGTTCTGACCTGATTGTAGCCTTAGTTCCATACCTCGTTCTGAATAGCATGTGTGACCAATCAGCAGATAAATATCCCCCAATCTTGGCTGTGAAGTCCCTTGACAAGTATAGGGCAAAGAGTGGTGGAAGGTCTATAACCGATACATCTTGTAAAACAACAACATTTGGACATGCATGCAAGGTAAGACTCAAGTTTCTAATCACCCCAACTATTGTTACTGCTGTCCCATCTAGCTGCACTACCCCTTTGGATGTTGTTTCATACTAGAGCCCTAGCTGATCAGCTATCTGTTTAGGCATTACTGAGCTACTTGCCCCGGAGTCTATCATGTAATTGTGCACTAGCTGATTTCCAATGATCAATGAAACATAGAAGGGAGGGGCTTCAACATTTTACCTTGCTTGTCCTCCATGATTTCCCTCAGGCTGGGCAGCATTTGTAAGCACTTTGTCTTACATCTGAACTTGCTGATTTGAAGTTGGCTAGTCCTTCATGGCAGCTTGTAGTAGATCTCTTTGGCCTGGGATGGATAGGGATTCCCACATTGATATATTGACATTTGTCTTCTTCATCTGATCAATGATACTGAATGGTGATGAAGGATCTCTTTGTTGTCCCTTGGTTTGCACATTCACTCCTTGCATGTGGGCAGCAACAACTGGTATTTGAGTTGGCCTAGGGGCTGTTCTTGGCTGCCCTTGTGCATTTACAACCAGATTCTGTTTGCCAACCATTTGTGGAGCCGTGGAAGGTTGTGGATTGGTTGGAGCTAATGGCTATTCTTCACCCAAATTACTCCTTTTTGACCTTGTGTTGGCTGCTGACACCCTGAGAAACTACTGGTTCATGCCACGAAATCCTCTGCTTGCCAATTTATCAAGGTGGTGTCATTTGGGGCTGATTGTTGTTGGAATGCTTCTTGTTGTTGGCTGTTACCTTGATTTCCCTCACCCTCCACACCAGTAGTTGTCACCATTAGTGCTTGATTCAAAGCACCATTGAAGCACATGGATTGGTTATGAGGCTCATTGCATGGAAAACACCAATCATACTCCTGGGCAATGTTGTTTTGTGTTGGCACCAATGCCTTAGAGGCAGATATGGCATTTGGATTATAGGGCTGAAATGGTCTATTGGCAGGAGGCCTTGTTTGATTCATATTTGCAACTGGATTAGGAGGCCTTTGTGGTTGGTATGGTTGCCTGTTAGGCTGAGCTTGGGGTTGATAAGAAGGTCTAAAACCTTGGGTCTGCTACCTTTTGAGAGTAACCAGCTCATTGCCTAGGTTTTACAATTGTTTCATGACTTCTTGAAGCTCATTTGGGGCACTTGGAGATGAAGTGGAAGCTTCATTTGAACTTTGATTTCTAGGAGTGGGAGAAGGAGCCAAACTAGGTGCTTGATTGGTGTTTGGGCTCTCTAAACTTGGAAACAATGGCATGGGAGGTCTAGGGGCAAGTTTGCCAGCTTGGATCAAACAATTTTCAGCCCTAATGGCAATGCTATAAGCCATAGGGATAGTTATGCCTCCCATGGACTGAATTAACATAGAAATATTAGAATTTAGAGCTTTGAGATAGTAGAGAAAAGCACCTTCTGTTGTTGGCCTGACTGCCACTGGAATTCTCTCCCAAGTCTTTTGAAATCTGAAGTTGAAATTAGTCAGCTGCTCATTGGGAGCTCTCTTGATGGTTGTCAGCTGCTCCAAAAGAGACAAGTTGTCTCCCTTCTCTCCAAATTGCTCATGAAGTGCTATACACAGCTGATTCCAATTTGTGATAGAACCAGCTCCAAGGCTTCTAAACCATTGCAATGCTTTACCCTTGAATGAAGATGCCAGTAACTTGACAGCCACTTGCATCTCATTGATTTCATGGATTGCACAAAGGTTAGCAATGTCTTTAACATGATCACCTGGAGTAGTCTGATTTTCTCCAGTGAAGTAGGGAATGTTCTTCAAGGCTGCAATAGGAATTGGATGTTGTGCATTGAGGGCAAGTGGGCTGCTACCTGTGAAGTTGACATAGGGGTTGTTTTGTGCCATTCTAATTGGTCTTAAAACCCTTGTTGACTGAATGAAAGGCCTACCAGGTGGAGGAGTTGAGAGAGTTCTGTTTGGTGGAGATGGAGACCTTTGAATCCTTCTTCCTCTTTGCCTTCTTCTTGGAGATAATTGCAGGTATTCAAACAACACCTCTTCTTCTCTAACTCTTGACCTTGTGGTGATTCTTCTCATGAGTTTTCAGGCTTGCACTGCTGAAACCAGTTGATTCTTCCCCTTGGAGTCGCCAGATATGCAAATAATAGCTCTTTTCAAGCAAGAAAATTACAGCAGATGCACATCAACTTTGCTGTCAGATAAAAATGAGACCTCTAGTGTCCCACTGGGCATGCCAAAACTGTTAGTGCAAAATCACAACACCCCTGGATGCAAATCAAGGTTCTAAATGATGTCTTAGGCATCCAGTGTGATTGCACAACATGGAAACCTCTCTCCAAGTGTGGGACTTGTGAAACTGAGAGAGGAATCTCCAGATTAGAGGCTGGTTCCTCAAACTCCTCTGATTTAGATTTATATTTGCACAACTACAGAGGTTCGAGTCCTAATCCTACTCTAAATTGCAAGGAGACAGGGATAGAAGTGTAAAAATTGAAACTAACTAAAGATGGTGATGCACCAAAGGAGTGGTGAATATTTTTGTCATGCAAATAGACACAAGTCAAAGATTGCAACATAAAAACATACACAGGCTGATAAGATATAATTTAGGATTTGAAATGAAGCAAATAATACAAACAAAGGATGAAACCCATTCACAAAGCTTGATTTATCATTTCCAATGTCAAAAACCACTAAATTACAGCCTCGGAGAGGTAGAGAAGCTATTACTGATCTTTGAAGAGGTTTGATTCTTGCAACAATCACTTCTGGAGTTGAAAGAAGAAGTCTGCTATCCAAAAATGTTCCACCTTTTTGAAATGAGCCAAATCTGGCTTTTTTATTACATGGGTCAAGCCCAGGAGAGAGAAAACATACAAAACAAGGGAGCCCATTCCTCATTGACCACAAATGCATTAAAATGGAATGGGGACCTTACAAACCCATACCTGTCATTTTTGACCGAATTGGAGGAGAATGCGACCCAGTCTGCATTAAATTTGGTCGCTGAAATGTCATTTTTGGCCATGGACACGTGTTACAGACCATTTATTAACTCTCTCTCTCTAGAATGAACCAAAATTCAAGATTGACCCGAATCATGTAGAGAATTTTATAAGATTTCCAATGATATAAAGAATGTGCAAATCGAGCTCTGATCGAAAGATATGGCGATCTAAAGATTTAGGGCACAAAACAGGAAAAAATGGGTTTTGAAATTTTTCTCGCGCTCGCCACCTGGAGCGACACGTGTTGGGCAATCGATTGGATGAGTAATTCTCTCTCCTTCCCTTACCCGTGGGTTTTCCTTGAAAGTTTTGACTTTTTGTAATTTTGGAAAATTTCCTATTTTTTCCCCGCGTCCCCGCCACTTGGGACACATGGCATGATCTGGTTGGAGGACAAGGGCGCGGGGTCATCCTTTACCTTTTAGTTTTTGGCAAAAACTTTTGCCAAATTCTCTAATTCCTCCTCGAGCTCCACACTCCCCTTCTCCTTAAGACACGTGTCCTCTTTTTATTGGCTCGGGCCAACGCTTCAAACCTTGCCCTTTGAAATTTTGGATGTTTTCCCTTGTGACACGTGGCATTTCTTGATTCGTTTGCGGGCCTGCTTTGCTTTTCATGTCCCTCGCGTCCTTTTGGCCTAGTTGTCCCAAAGCTGTGCAGGACAAATTCCTCACGATCCGCCTGATTTGGGCTTCCTTGTCCCTCTTCGAGGAAAAGACACGTGGCATGATTTGATTGGCTCTCGGCTCCTTGGTGTCTGCGCATCCCATGCGTCCCTATGTCCCAACTGTCCCATTGCTAAAGTTACGTGTTTTGGCCGATCACAGTGGTTCGCGTCCTTCGCGTCCTCGTGGCCCGATGTCCCACCTACTCTGCCTGCATGTAGTTAGTTAATTTTTCTTTTACCTTGGCTGGTTCGCTCTTTCGCGTCCGTGCATCCCGATGTCCCAATCTGTCCCATCTTTGCGCGAGACCGCCTGGAGGCTTTTCGGTCGATTCGCGCCTCGACGTCCCAACTACCCCAAGGACCACCTGGACTAGGACTTAGCTGATTTTCATGATTTTTTCTAGCCCAAGCTTGGTTTTTGCAACTTTTTCACCCTTTTTTAGAACTTGCTCTTTTCTCCTTAGACAGGAGAGTTAGAAAAAAGCCGAGGGGACCCATAAACATGATTTTTTGCCTTGAATCAATCTATCTTGCTCAGACCGAAGAATTTAATGCATGTTATCAAAATTACCTTGGGGGGTGAATTTTGGATAACAAATTGTCTAAGGTTAGTGGGCAGAGGAATTTCAAGAATGGCCTTGACTTTAGCAGGGTCAACTTCTATACCATGTAGGGAAATGATAAAGCCTAAGAGTTTTCCTGAGAGGACCACGAAGACACACTTCTTAGGCTGAAGGTGAACACAATATTTAATGAGATGGTCAAAAATGGTTTTTAGGATGGTAAGGTGTTCGAGAGCAGCATTTAGATTTGGCCAAGAGATCATCCACATAATCTTCCAATATACGATGCATGATATCATGGAAGATGTAAGTCATATCCTGTTGATATGTGGCACCGGCATTTTTAAGGCCAAAAGGCATGACGCGATAGCAGAAGGTCCCCCAAGGGGTGATGAATGCGGTTTTATGTTGATCCTCTAGGGAAAGTAGGATTTGGTTATAACTCGAGAAGCCATCCATGAGTGATAGCATCTCATGACTAGTGGTAATGTCAACTAATTTCTCAATACCGTAAGGATAAGTCATCTTTTAGGAAGCCTAGGTTGAGGTCATGGAAATCCAAGCAAATGTAGAATCCCCCTATCACCTTAGTGATAGGGACAATGTTCTAAATCCAATGAGGATAATCAATGGGTAATATGAAGGAAATAGAAAGAAGGTGTTGAAGTTCTTATTTGACAAGAAGGGCAATGCGAGGGTGCATTTTCCTCAGCTTTTTTTTATGGGTTTGGCATCGGGAATGGTTACGATATTGTGGACCACTATGGTGGGGTCAATACTGGGCATGTCTACATAAGACCAAGCAAAAGTGTGGTTATGATCTTTGAGAAAAGAAGTGATGGCTTCTTGTTCAAGAAGGATCCAAAGATTGGCCGATCTTTACGATGTGTGGTCATCCTAAGTATGAATGTTGATTTCAATAGTCAATTCATTCAACATGGTTTACGTCTCAAAAGGTAATGACCGATGAATATATGATTCTTCTACACCAAGGTAGGTGAGTATAGATTCATCATCCTGACATTGGACAACATTAATTGAAGGTGGATAATTATTGATCATTTCAGGATACAGGAAGGGAAGAGAGGAAGGAGCCTCACCCTTGTGTTGATAAGTCAAAATCCCCAATGAAATGGTGTTTATGAAAAAAAAGTTAGGAGGGATAGATTTAGGATCCATCGACTTCGTCGGTGAAGATGGTAATGAAGGTGGAGCGGGTAAAGAAGGTGGAGAAGGGATGATGTCCTTGATGAGCTCAATGTGGGCATGTTTGGTAGGTGGTTCGAAAAAGATGATATCACTATAGTCGTTATGTTTATAGGTGGTACATGGAATAACGGTATGGCAGCCTTGCTCATAAAAGATAAAACCATAACCCTTCCATGCACATCGGTGCGGGAAGGTGTGGGAGTAATGGTGATTGGTGAGATACTATAAGTCAGCAAACAATTGGCGGGTTCGTGATGGTGGTTTGGGTGTGTACATGGTAGTATCAAGTCCCCATAGGTGAGACTAGCACAAAGATGAGGAGGACCATAAAGGAGGAATTCTCCTATCCGGTGATCATAGCGAGGGTGTTGGTGAATACTTCCATACTCTGTGGAGTAAGGAGTGTGTTGACACTATATAGGTGGTACTACCCTTAAGTGAGGCATTGAAAAACACCTTCCAAGGGATCGGTGGTTGGTATGTGGGTAGCAGGAATAGATGATATGTTAGAGGTCGATGCGAGAGGTGGAGTTAATAGATTAGGAGACTGATGGGTTGGCCGTGGAGGTTGTGGCGGTGGTAGGAGTGGAAGAGGTATGTGCGGTGGAGGTGGTGACTATACTGGTAAGCGGAAGTGTAGGTGAAGTAGTAGCGGTTGTGGAGGTAGATGCCTTAATGGGTATAAGCACGTCATTAGGTTGGTAAAGCATGTTGCATGTTTTAAAAGGTGATGGATCAGCTGGAATGGTATAGGTGTGTCCTTCATGTTCAAACTTTACACAATGATGTAAAGTGGAAGGAACGCAACCCATGACATGAATCCAGGGTCTACCAAGCAACAAGTTATATTGGAATTCCCCCTCTAAGACATTAAAATAATTTTGGGATAGTTCGGGGCTCACGCAAATGTAAAGGATGATAATGCCTAATGTGGAGGTGATAACATAATTGAATGAATGCAACATGACAGGATGTTTATGCATGCAATTGTTAGGTATGCATATTTGAGAAAATGTGTGGGATGAAATGATATTAATACTAGTTCCCCATCAATCATTACACTTTGTACATGTATATCATTGATGTGGATAGAGATGAAGAGGGTTGGGCTTGGGTCATCTGTTTGGTGTGGTGTGATCTATTCCTCCGAGAAGCTAAAGGAGGCTACTTGGTGAATAGGGTGTGGTGTGGCTAAAGGTGGAAATTTTGTGAGAGAGGCTATATGATGGGGTGTGATAATGGAGGCTATGGGTCTAGGGTCATTGGGTAAAACCTTAATAGATTGAAGAAAATCCATGAGAGCTTGACGATGGGATTCTACGTTTTGGATGAGGTCATATAAGGACATTTTGAGGGGGGATTGGTGTAATTATTTGAGCATGGTGTGATGTGACCCCATTAGAAATAGTGTATGTGGGTCCATGGATAGTAATCTTAGGTGTGGGCACAGATGGTATATTGGGTATAGGATTGGTTGGTGGGTCAGTTGCCTTTTCCTTACCTTTATCCTTCTAAGTACGGGTAGTAACGTGGATCATGTTGATCTGAGGGGAGTTGACAAATGGAGAAGGTGTAGGGTGAGTGGTATAATGACATGACGGGAAAAAACCTCACTGGAGGAGAAAACCTATTAGGTGAGCTAGGCACACCGACATTTGGTTGGTGGTGTGGTAAGTTCTCTGATGCGAACCATGTTAATTTCAAATCTTAGAGGTGGTTATAGGAGTGTGGTGGTGGAGGTCATGGTTTTCGAGTGGGCAATGAAGGAAGGACTATGTGAATGGATGTCGGTGAATAATTTTCCTCATCAGAAGGTCATCCTCATCAAAGTTTTCTTCCAAAAGACACAACTAGATAAGGATGGTTTTCAAGGCCTTGCAGTTCTCCACATCGTGCCCTGACACACAATGGTAGGCACAAATTTTAGTGTCATCAAACCCTTTTGGCTTGGGTTTGAGGGGGTCGTAAGGTCTGAGTGGTGGTAATGTGGTAATATAAGTCTCAAGGAGGTTGGTTAATATTTTTGCATAGGAACCCGCTAGTGGATCACAATGGGAAGTGAAAGTGGGTTTGGGTATAGGTATGGCTGATTGTTGAGGAATGGTCCTTGCAGGAGGGGGAGTGGGTTGAGCCATGGTTTTGGGTGCTAGAGTAGTCTTGGGTGTTGGTCATGTTTTTTTTTGGGTAGGGGTAGCGTAGATGAATGGGCGGAGGGTGTATGGTTGTTTTGACATACCTTATTGGAGGGTTGCCAATTTTTATTTTTGTGTTGTACCTTCTTGGGTAAAGGTGATATGAATGTACAATATCTAGAGGGAAAAGCAGATGGGGGAAGGGGGCGAGTTACCCATGGGGATAATGGAGGTGCTGTGAAGGTAGATGATGTGGGTCAAGCAGGGGGTGTGAGAGACAGAGACTGAAGTGTAGTGGGTAATGAAGAAGTTGCGGAGGTTATTGTAGGTATGGGTGGTAAAGATGTTGCAGGTGTAGGTGTAAGTTGTGTCGAGTTCTTGGGTAGGTTAGAGGTTTGTGAGGAAGGATTAGGCTATTGTGTTTTAGTTTATTGATGGGTGGAAGTTTCTTAACCATTGTGAGAAGCTGAGGTCCTAAGATAGATGGGACCGGTGTAGGTTTGATTGGCGTAGCAGTATGAGTTCTATGGATTTGGTTTTTTTTATTTTTGTTCTAAAGTAGGTGTGGTGTTGACTTTGGAGGATGTAGCTAAATCCAGTTTGATAGGTGGATGAGTAAGGTTGGTGGTTGGGGTGACCCCTAAGGTAGTGATAGGTTTAGTCGAGGAAGATGATGTATGTGCGGGTTTGGATTTAGATGTAGGTTGGGTTATGGGTAAGGGTATGTGTTGAGTTATGATGGGTGTCATGGAAGAAGTTTTGATAGAGGTGGTTGTGTTCGCTTGAATTGATTTAAATATTTTTGGATAGATATTAGAATTATTAGCAAGTGACATCTGCATTTGTGTTGAAATAGGAAGCAGAAGACACCCCCACAATAAGGCTTTGTCCACATAATCTAGGTGATCGGCCAAACGTGAGAACGAAACATCTATATATGATGTTGATGAGGACCCAATGGCTATTCCCGTAAAATGTGTCTTAGAGACAGGAATTTGCTAGCTTCAACTTCTGTGGGTAAGAGAGCCAAAAGTAGGTTTGTAGGATTTTGGGTAGCTGAAGGAGAATGCTCGCCTAGAGGAAAAGGTATCTCTATTGGGTCTGTGATAGGGGGAGGAGATGATGGGTGCTCCTCTATAGGTGGAGGAGATGGTGGGAGATCCTATGTGAGTGGAGGAGGAAAATAAGTATCCTCCATGAATTGAAGAAGTATTGTGTGTGTTGGTTCCCTATGTGGATGATGAGTGCATTGTTTGGCTCATTTATATCATTTCTTCAGACCGGAAATACTCTTTGTGATATGACTTATTAGTATATGGGGATGTTTTGTGTAGTCATGTCTTAGTAGGTTGATGCATTTTCCTTGCTATTATTTATGAAAACCATTTATCCCATGAACTTCCTACTAACTACCTTTATGAGATCAAATGTGATGATGTGTGCAGGGAATAATGGAAGTTATTGGTGGATAAGAAGCTTGAGTTTGAAGCATTCATCTGAAGACTGTTTCCATCGAATTGACCTATTAGCTTGGGCTTGACTCTAACGGCCCATAGGAATCTATGAGTTTTTAATTGATATTTGATGAACCATGTTTTATGCCACCTGATATGGTGGATCTTGTAACCAACATTATCTATATGAAGACTTTGTCTTGAACTTGAGTACCAATTTTTTTATTATCAAAGAAGATTATATGTATACTATTGGATTTGTTTTTGATATGTTATGAACTCATTTGAAGTTAATGAAAGCTATGGTATTTTGAGAATCAGAAGTTGTTGATCACTCTATCCCGAGGAAGAGCAAGGGCCCACTCGACCGAGGAGATACGAGGTTACTTTGAGTTTTTCATGCATACAGTCCTTTGATTAGTTTTACTGTAATTATCATTTGATGAGTTTTTGCATGCATGCTTTGATTAACTGTCCCTGTTTTCTCCATTACCACTTTCACTTAAAGTAGATGCTTTTGTTATGCAAATTTAGTTCATGAACAGTCTTGCTTTCTGCTGAAAATTCCAGTTATTCAGTTATGGTTTAAATTGTTAAGAATAAGTGTGTGCGTATTTTACTTTACAGTAGAAGATTAGTTGTTGAAATCCATTTCATTGCAAACAGTTGAATTCCATAGACTTGTATTTAATTTCCATAGATTTTAACTACACTTCTATAGAATAGCCACTAAAGCTAAGCAACCCCCAACAAACTCAATGCATAACTGGTTCTCCTAGACTCCATTGCATATTGCCTAGGACACAACCCTGGTTTATAATGACACTGACAAAGATTATGTCAGTTAAATGATTGGATGAATACAATGACCCATCGGTGGAGAATCCAAAGGTGAAATGGTCTCAATGTTAGGAAGGCTCCTCCATAGGTGAGGAAGGAGGTGAAAGGTGTTCCTCTATGGGTGAAGGAACAAGGGATGTTGGTTCCAATGTGGAAGGAGGATTTCGGATAGAATCTCTTCTATGGAATGAATATGGGGTAATTGGGAAGCAACAGTGTGTTATCGAAAATAGGGTAAACCTCACGGGTATGGGTATCAAGAGTTGAGGTCTCATGAGTTTGATAAGACGAAGGGGCATGATTAGGAAATGGTTTCTTGAAGATGTGTAGGTTTTGTTGTAGAGTGTGTTAGGATTATCCATGGTTAACTCACCTTTCTCGAGCATTTCTTGGCAAATGTTTTTTAAGGTGATGAAATTTCATGTCACGATGACCCTTTACTCAATGAGAGTTACATAATTCATGTTATTTATACCATGTGGGCATGGGGCGAGCAGGGTCAAAAATATTGTGTGGTTTTATAGGAGGAAGGGTGATGGCTCTAGCTTTGATAAGATTTCTAAGATAGAAGAGTAAGGCTCCCTAATTGGGGTGTATTTATGTTGTTCTCATCTGAATTGAAAATTATGGATGAGTGAGAGATTAGATGAGGGGGTAGCTTGATTTAACGGATGAGCTAGACTAGATTTGAGCACCACTATGTTAGCAGTGCCCTTGGCCTTTGAATAATTGTTCTATGGTTTGGAAGAAGAAGAAGTATCATTCAACTTGAATGCTGAATTTTTACTTTGCGTAATTGGATTTTCTTCTCTTCAATGGCCCGAATCTCTAACTTTCATGCCATGGTGAATGCTTCATCAAATGTTCGAAATTCTGAACCTATAGGGTTGGTGAGATATGTCTAGTGCAAGCCCATGTGAAGAGATCGATGATTTCTTTTTGTGGCAGTTGGAAGGTGAGTTGATTGAGCAGTGCTATGTCGTGAGCGATAAAATTTGTGATAGATTCGTCCTCATCATCGACACGTGGAGTATAGGTCGATCATGGTAACCTTCTTGATGATATTGATGGAGAAGTGATCTAAGAAGGCTTGGGCTACCTAATTAAATTAAAATATAGAGTTTCTAGGTAACCCACTATACCAATCTAATGCAGTCTAGTCAGAGACATGGGAAAGGTCCTTAAGAGTAAAAGCATCATCGTGAGCGATTAAGTAGCACCCATGTTTGAATGACCGTAAATGTTGTTGTAGGTCTTCTTTCTATTGAAGTGGTTGAATTTAGGCATCTCCCAATGCACGGGGTATGGACGAATAGGAATGGATGGGTGGATGGGCTCATTGCAAATTTCATCATAGGTGAGAGTATTATGGGAGCTAGAAACCAATGCCTCTAATGTTTGCATCTTTTCCATCATCAATTTGATTAGGTCATTGGTAGGTTGCGATGATTGGGTGCCTCTTGTAGCGTGTGAGGGTTGGTTTTGGGCATATAATGGGGGTGGCATTCCAGTATATGGTTCTGCATGTAGGTTGATTGAGAAGAAGGTAGTGAAATAGGGGGTACGTACCCAGAGTGAATAATAGATGAAACAAGAGGCTATTGGTAGTACGTATATGGAGGTGGAAGGGTCGTGGTAACCCTAGTGGCAATGAGGGATAAATATTTTGGAATGGAAAGGACCACATTCTGAAAAGGGGTAGAGGTCACCGACAGTGGAGGTGGTAGTGTAGCTACAGGTATATGCAAGACATTAGGGGTAGATGAGGTTGTGTTTTGGGTGGTTTCCAAAGGTATGGTGGACGTGGCGGGTGTCACATATATAGTAGACGTGGCGGTCATATAGGGTATAGGCCCTAGCTACGAAATGACTAGGGGTAAGGTAGATGCGGGAAATGCAGAGCCTGCTGGGGATGATGCAGGAGTGGGAGTGAGAGTCGGGGGGATAGATACGGGCATGCCATATATTAACTGACCCGAGGAATCTTGGGTAGACAAGTGGGAAAGATAAAACTGCAAGGCGGTAGGGTTTTGGTCAAGGAGTCATGTGAACTCATCTCCGGTAGCGATAGTGATAGGTTGGATAGGATCCATGGTAGGTGATAAAATGGAAGGTGGTAAAGGACTAGGTAGGAGCGGTTGACAACTTGCACGGAATACAAGTGCGCTTGGTTGTCTTTGAGTCAAAGACCATGTGAACCAAGATCGATCGGGTTAGGCCGCTTCTCTATAAATGACATAGAAAAATAGTAGGAATAGGTGAAATAGGTGGTAAAAAGTGGACTAGGTACCAAATGTTGACTGGAAAATGACACAAAGCTAACCAATTTTGGTTAGGTAAAATTGACACCGGTCACAGTGTAATCTGCGTCGATCACTGTGGGAAATGGACAGTGAGTCAAAAACAAGGTGTAAGGTCAAATCTGACAGGTATGCCAAACCTGATGAGTTTTACAAGGTCAATGGGAATGGTAATAGTGATAGGGACTCGAAAAGTTGAAGAAGGTGAATAAATGTCCTTTTGGGTAGGTTAACCAAAATGACAGTGAACCGACACCGGTTGGGTATAACCGACGATAGTCGAGAGGGTAACCAATGACGGCCACCGGATGACACATGTCACTATGAAATTGAAACAGTGATGAAAGGAAAATGGTTGTGAATTAAAATATGATGTGGAATCAGACCCAAAATTTTGGGAATGATGAGAATATGGTCTAGGCACCCTCAGATGAAGCCAAAATACACCAACTATGATGAGGAGCATGTAAGGATAAACAAGAAGAATGAAGAACGTGACCTCTCACCTCAAAATGTAAGCCAAGCAGAAACACTAAGAAAAATACGATCCTAAGAGTTCCTTTTCTATTATGTTTGTTTAGCTTACACTCTTTAAGGACTGAATCATGAACTGTAGAATATAATTTTTTGATGAGGATGGCTTCCTACAAAGGAGTTCTAAAAGGTGAGGTTTCAAGTGTGTTATGGTGGGGGTGGGCTTCACTCTGAAGTATGACTCAATAGAGCAGTGAGCTAGGGAGTACCTACTAATCCTCAGATCAATGTGATCATTGAAATGTGTTCCCAGGAAAGATGTTGTTTAAGAATATGTATTTGTTTTGAATTTTTATAATGTGGCAAGACTCAGAGAGAGAGAGAGAGAGATGTGCTTTCTATGATTCATTTTTCAACCATCAGCTGGGAATGACTTCCAACGTATAGGTTGCCCTCAATTAATGTGAGCTAATATAATAAATCAAAATGCAATGCACTTATTTTAAGCCCAAATCAAACTATGAAGTTTGATGACACAAATGGATGAATAGGAAGAGGGATGCTCTTTCACTAAAATGTAGAAAACAAGAAGAAATGATTCTTTTTAAGTACACCAAAAGAAAGGTTTCTTTTAGAGAAAATAGAAAAAAAAAAAGAGGGTTACCAAGCAAGAAACTTAATGTGTATGCTTTTTAGAAGGGAAACAAACACAAATTTTACTAGGAATGAATAAAATGCAAGGAACCCTAGATGGGTCCCACCATGCGTGCCAAAATGTTTCACCTGATTCTTAAACATTTCTTTGAATATTGACGAAAAGCAGATAGGGTAATGGGCGTAGGAGGAATACCTCTTGGAATGTTGGTTGTTGGGTTGTTGCACGCGTATGAATTCTGAATCCATAGCTGATCATGAGAGATTCCTTTTGGTTAGGAGGAACTACCTAAAATGAAACACAAGACCACCAAATAAAAGTTAAACAATATGTGCGTGAACTTGCCTAGCATGTACTAGATTTGGGAAGTGTGATACTTCCTAGACGGTTGTCAGTCCACTGTTTAAAAAAATTTGATGTTAGAAATGAAGTAAATCCTATTGTAATTAAAATGATTTAGGTATCTCATTTAAAAACACAATAAGAAAGATATAATCTAACAGGCTAGGTTAAAATAAGATCTGAAGGTCAAGTAATTGGTTTTGGTTCTCTGCAGGTCTGACAGAGGTCTCAGGAAGGTCATAGGTGATTAAGGGTGATGTGAGAATAGATGGGGTAGGTTGTTGTTTTGGGTTCTATTGGTAAATACAGAGACCGACGCCCGTTGGGGATAACCAGTTCTAGTTACTATGGAAAACTAAGAAAGCCACAGAATGAGCTTTAGGTCTCCCTTGTGATTACACAAAGGACTTGGTTGGCTGGAACAAGGTATTAGGTGATTTAGATGGGGTTTTGTATGCTTTTAATGGGAATATGGAGGGGTGAGTATTAAAGGAGGTCAATGGGTGGCTACGAGAACAAAAGGATGACAATATAAAGATGAAATGAATGAACTAGAGGAGTAAATCATTCTACTTACTTGAAACCTAGTTTTGGGTGCTTGTGAGTGATGGATGAAGGTGTTGGTAAGAGGTTGAATGCTGTTGAGGATCACCAAACATTAGAAAGATCCTGCATGGGCTGCATGTGCATTCCCTTTTTCTTGGTTGGATCAAATCTATGCTAGGGTGAGTGCTTAGATGATTGTGCAAGAGAAAATGCTTGATCTCCTTCCTTGCATGCGTGTTCTCATGGAAAATTTCTCTAAAAAGATGTGTTATCTCTCGGAAAATTCCCAATGTTTTCCAACCTCAAAAATAAGGTTGTTTTGGGGATTAAAAGGTGACCGATGGCGGTTCCGGCTTAACTAGAGTCGGTCAAGGCAAGATTTCCTAGGTTTACTAAACTAGGTAGATCCCCTTGATTTTTTAGGATATCGTGTCGTTCACCCACGGATCATACTGGAAGCTTCTTGTCAACATATGGGAATGTGGTTAGAGGGAATGTAGGCATTGATTTTTAGGGTTTGGGTAAGTCTTAGTTAGTTATGGTAACTTACTAAGAATAGATCTTAGGGTGAGTTAGCTTTATGATGTGTCTAGGTGAGATGTACGGGTGGGCATTATCTAAATTACGATATTTAAATAATAAATATGGTGAGGATAATGAATTAAATTAATTAAATTAATATTAGTGGGGTGAAGGGGACCATGGCTAGGTGAATGTGATGAAGGTATTTATTTATCAAGGGACCAAAGGGGAGTGTAACCTAATTTTAGTGTCTACATCAACTATCACATTATCTCATGTCACTTCGGTGTTCCTTATCACCTTATCACCGATAACGGAAATCAATTCAAAGAAAAACCCTCTAGAAGTGATACCTTTGGTATCCAACTCAGTTTCTCTTCATCTTACTACCCTCAAACCAATGGCCAAGCTGAATCAACCATCAAAACCCTGAACAAAATCCTCATGAAAGTGGTCAATGATACGAGGAAGGATTGGTATACACACATACCTTTCACCCTATGGGCATAGCATACTAGTATTTGCACATCGATCGCTACTCCACCTTTCTCCATAGTCTATGGTACTGAGGCTATCTTGCCTCTCGAGGTCCAAATCCCATCTCTCCACATATTTCTCAAAGACATGTTCATAAACGATGAATTTTGCCAAGATCATTTAGCCCAACTAGAGTTGTTAGATGAATGACATCTACATGGTTTAGATCACCTCCAAATATACTAAAAACACATCAAATGTGCTTATGACAAGTGCGTCCACCCCCAAACCTTTAAAGTCGAGATCTAATCTTGAAGGAAAATCAACATGTCACCAAAGCTAAGAAACATATATGGGGTAAATTTTCTCCTAATTTGCTTGGACACTATACCGTTACCCATACCTATGGATCAAGTGCTTATCGTTTATCTTCACTCGATGGTAAACCCATACATGAGCCCCTTAACATCTTGCATATTCGATAATTATATTGTTGAATCAAATGTTCTATCACCTATTGACTATTAATGGCTCATCCCGTGATCACTCACTCCTCTTATCACCATCTCACATACCTACAATTAAACAAGAATCATGTGACTATCTGTCACTTTTTCAACCTTGTCTTCAATATGAGTACCACGGCTCTACTCATGACATGATTCTCATGGATACTTTTCATCCCCTCATAGATGAAATCCTATGGTCATATACCATTCCATATACCCCTCAAAAATAAATGAAATCCACCTCCACCTTCTCCACCTCTTGATTTATGTTGTTTGTATTCCTCTATAGCCTTTTCCATGGCTTAATTAGAAAAAACAAATTCACCTATCAAAGTTGGGATCACCCTCTTTGAGTCAAACTTCCAACCATAAAGATGAATCCATTAAAAGGACATCTACCATTCATATCTAGTCAACATTAATAGAATTCTCCCTCGAAGGACAAATATACTGCACTAGCCATACTCTACCTAGTCAAAAAAAAAAAAAGAGACTAGGCCCATTTCAAATCTTCTGCATCAATCATCTTCACGAAGACCTCAAAGAGATTATCTAATCATCCCACATAGAATTACTGCATTGATCAGTCTATCGATAAATATAACACACCCTTTTTCCATGGACTCGCCTATCTGGGTTATCGACCATCTTATACAAGAGGTGTTTTATTCCCCTTCATGTTTCCAACCTTTCACCATATCACCATTTTACCCTTCACCTTTTTCTACCTACCACAGACACTACCACAACTACAATCTACCATGATCTTGCACATTGCTTCACCTTTGGAACCATCTAACCTGTAAATCATTTTAGGGGCTTGAGGTTCATCACCTCTACCTTTGGTCTACGCATCAATGGCCCTTGCCAATCTGGGCCGAATCATCAACCTAGTTACACTTCCCTTTTCGAATCTGTTGACATTATTCCACTAAAAATGAAGATTTCCAACTCACTTCCACCTACCTCCCACCCACACCTACCTTCACCTATCAATCTCTATTTCACAACACATATGATCTTCATCACCTTACCAACCCACACCACGACCTAGCATCTTACTTACCTACCCAAAAATATCGCTTATCTACCCCTACCCATTGACCTCACTTATCTACCCATACCCATTGACCTCACCTATCTACCCATACCCATTGACCTCAACTATTTACCCATTCCCATTACCCTTACCTACTCACCCGCACTCCGTGACCCTTACCTATCACCCATACCCTTTGACCTTACCTATTTTTCCATACCCATTGACCTCACCTATTTACCCATTTACCCATTTACCTACTCAACCATACCATTAAGCCATACCTATTTACCCTTACGTAAGTACCCATGAACACAACCTACCTCAACCTGACCAACCCTTCTCTATACCTATTCTTTCCCTCCCCAGCTTAAGGAAGAACTACATTGGTCTGAGGCCCCTTTTTTACTGGGGCTATGTAGGCAGCACTCCAAGGGCATGGGGCCCTTTGAGGTTATCTCGACCATCATCACCACCTTCTTCACCTTTTCTCATCCACACCCACTCACCTTTCGCCATTGGCTACCTATTCCAGTCACATTCTACTCTAGTTAGTTTCCAATTTATCATCAAATAAGTGGAAATTAATACATTTTTACACCATTCATTTCATCACATTTACCACAATCAATACATTCAATACGATCATACCAACATGATCCATGTTACCATACATACCACAAACTAAACCAAAACATATGCATACATCATCATTTCTTTTTCATCATATCCAATACCTAAGGAATCCACTCAACCATGCCTATGACTTGACTCCATCATGCCTAACACCAACCTAACTTAACCATGCCTATGACCTGACTCAACCATGCCTATGACCTGACTCCATCATGCCTAACACCAACCTAACTCAACTATGCCTATGACCTGACTCCATCATGCCTATAACCAAACTCCACTATACCTATGACTGAATCTATCATGCCTAATACCAACCTAACTCAACCATGCCTATGACCTAACTCCATCATGCCTATAACCTAACTCCACCATGCATATGACCTGACTCAACCATGCCTATGACCTGACTCCATCATGCCTAACACCAACCTGACTCAAC
This sequence comes from Taxus wallichiana var. yunnanensis, assembly GCA_018340775.1. Lineage (NCBI taxonomy): Eukaryota > Viridiplantae > Streptophyta > Pinopsida > Cupressales > Taxaceae > Taxus > Taxus wallichiana. Next base: position 309,197,737 of record CM031235.1, read on the forward strand.
CATGCCTATGACCTAACTCCATCATGCCTAACACCAACCTGACTCAACCATGCCTATGACCTGACTCCATCATGCCTAACACCAACTTGACTCAACCATGCCTATGACCTGACTCCACCATGCCTATAACCTAACTCCACCATGCCTATGACTGACTCCACCATGCCTATGACCTAACTCAACCATGCCTAACACACCTATCACTCATCCATCTATGCATAACAATCAAATTCTATCAACACAAATACATCATCAGCAAATCATCCATCTCATCATATAAATCTGTGTATCCATACAATATACACTGATATCAAATAAAATGTATCTCTCAAAAAATCTCATATATAGCCTCACCATCTTCGCACGCAGGCCGGTATATGATCAAAAATACAAAAATCTTGTATACATTCTCACTCTCGTCGGTACGTAGGCTAGTATATATCAAAAATCAAAACAACTACATCAAAATCTGGAGGGACATACATCAGGCATCATCCTGTTGGACATCCTCCATATCTGTCTCACCTGTCTCCTCCTCCCCCTCGGCTCCTATCCGATGGCCTGCTAACATCTCCCCACCCATCATGGGTGGTGGCTAGCTCCCTACTAGTACATCACATAGAGCTGGCCTTCGTGAACTGGTGGCCTCACCTTGATCCTATCTTAGGGCTTGATGGCCCCTTGTGCTCTCCACATTGTGGGTGCATGATCTGGGTCCTCTCACTTGAGGTCTGTTGTGCCCAGATACTCTCAGGATAGGAAATCTATCCCGGCTGCCATCAACTAATCCTGATAATATCTAGCCTCACCTAGGGCATCTCGTAATCTAGATATGGGTACTATCTATGGTGGCCTCATCGGCCTCGACCACACCTATCCTGTGGGACCTGTCCCACCACTACGTGTGAATCGGGACCCCGTCCCGATGCCTATGGTGGTGCCATTGGCCTCTACCCCTATGCTTGTATCTAGGCTCTCGTAATACCCCAATATGCACTGTGAAGTGGTTAACTAGCCTCGTAACCTCAGTAACTTGTGCATGTAGAGTGGCCACCGACCATCATCATCATCTCCACCCTATACCATCTAGTGCATAGACGGCCACCTATGCATGCAACGTGGCCACCTCCACCTCGACCACGCCAACCCCTTGTACGATCCCCAATTGGGTAATCGGGGTCACCACCGCCTCCGTGGGGAGTCTCTATGCACCGTGATAGTGGCTAAATATTGATTCCTTGACCTAGGTGGTACCGCTCATAAAAGAGAAACCCACCACTATCTCGTATCTATCTCATCACCCGGCATCATCAATATGCCAATATGTCACCTACACCTCCTACCTCATTGATAGTGTCACCGTGGGTAGAGTCAATGGCCTCTTTACGTCATCTCTCCTATACTATGGGAAGGGTGGGGGTATATCCTGTGGCAGCTCAAACTGCCGTCGAACCTATCTACTAGGAACATCTCATGCTCCTTTGCACGTGCCCCTCTATCCATTTGATTAGTTAAAGGTCATATAAATCCTCAGCCATCCATATGTACGAGGGATAATCCACATACGGTCTCCAAATAATGTCCACCCTTAAAAATCCCTCCAATAATCATCTGTAATAATATGCTACATCATGAATAGCCATGTCCTCGATCGATTCTCTCCAATAACAGAACCCATCTCCTGTACCCCACCTGAAGAAAACCCAACTCAAATGAATTTTCTCAGGGCATACCAATTATACAAACACACACAATGTGCTCGTAGGCCCAACAATGCGAAAAAAAGTACAACATAAGTTTGAACCTACGCAGCCTCCCATATGCCCATAGCTCCTTGTACAACTACACCACGAATGTTGGTGCCCATGCAAATAAGGTCTTTTTCATCATCATATCATGTAGAACCCCCATCATTGATGGTGGGAATCTCTCACCCTTTGCATCCGGTGGTACGAAACAACAAACTACCTCCATCAATAACACTACTAGCCTCGTCTCTTTTGGACAGCTAGGTACATCTCTCCATAGCTTAGGTTAGCACTATGAAAATTCATCTCCACCAATCCCTCACTTTGAATCACAAATTCGGCCTCAACTCCTCAGATGCCTCTAAGGAGATCGAGTATACCTATGTCCCCAAAATTAGTAACCGCAGGATCCTATAAACGTCCTTTAGGGTGATTGTCATCTCCCCATCGGTAGGTGGAACGTGTTGGTCACCGACTCCCATATATCGATGAGGGTGACCATCAAACTCAGCTATTGGATTATATGCTTGATAGCATTTAACCCCATTCGAGGCCCACCTCTATGACATATCACCACTCCTCATTGTTGCTGCCCCATGAATGTCATAAGCGCGGTGGCACTGCATCTTGTATACACATCTGATCTCTCCCCTGCATCCAACACAAACATCACATTAATACACCTTACCCATACCCAAAATCACCCTCGACACCTCAACTATACCTACCACCCTACCTCTTGTATTTTTCCAACTTACCTTCACATCACATATTCTATCTACCCACCCCCAACCTCACCCACTATCATTTACCCATACCTATTTCAACCCCCCACCCATGCTATATTTTTCACCAAAACACCTTCTTTTACCCTTACCTATCTCACCCACCTGACCTAGGGCACTTTTGGCCCCTTTTCCCCAAAACGTGATCGGTACCGGGCTGTCTCTGATCGACCTCGGTCTCCCTAAACCATAATTGGTCACTTGTTTCATGACGAATACCGCTTACACCCCATTAACATCGGTGAACTGTGATCACACTCGCCATCGTCGTGGTGAAAACTGTGACATCTAAACCCTCCATTTTCCAAAATCCCCCTTTCCCTCTCTTCTACCCACCCATTCTCACCAAAACCTCCCCTCAACTCCCTCCACCCCTCATTCACCCACCCACCTCTCTCCCCATTCCTATTTTACCTGATTCACCCTCCCAAAATTCAAATTTCATTTCCCCCAAAACCCATTTTTCTTACAACCCAACCTCTAAACCAATATACATCACAAAAACACGAAAGGGGTCTAACTCTTACATCATCACACTTCCATCTCTCGTGATGGAACATTGAGTTCTTTGCACTTTGGTAGTCCACCCAATCCCTCTCCGCCTCTGCCATCATCCAATCACCTCCTCACCTCCAACCAACCAAATAACTCAATCCGATCTCATGGACTGCCTATCGTCGCGCCAATCACCCACTATATGGCTCGCTAACTCGATCTCTATACCATTCAAACACTTTCACACTTTACCTCTCTCTCGTGTTGTTTTCTTTTATTTTTATGGGACAAATGATTCCAAAAACATGGAATTTTTCCTTTTATAAAATCTGAGTTAACCGACTTTGGTTTACCTTAATTGGCATCGATCATAAGCCCTACCTTACCATGGTCAATTTCTCTATACTTGGCATCGATTAACCTTAACCGCATCGCTTACCCTTGCTCATCACATTGCCACCAATTTCATGCTCTCGACTTGCCCACAACCTTATTCACCTCACCCAAAGCCTAGCTAAACCCTTGACCTCACCTTTTTACCCACACCTACCCCCTTGGGGTGACCATTAACCTTCCGCACTCGCTCTACCTTGTGATGCTGTTACCTCATTGTTAGCCTACCAACCTTAACTTGCTAAGGATCGTGACCTTTTGGATGTACCAGAGCCACCCTATGTGTTCCTGCATCTTACCTTGTTGAGTGCCCAAACCATATCCTATACCCTAGATATCGGACCTCAACAACTTGTGTTTGGATAATGTGATCAACCTTGGATGTTGTAGCATTTGAAATCTCTTCACCATGTTACCGTGTCACAATCTCTTCCTATGCATACATTTTATTACCACTACCCTACCCACCCCACTACAACACACCTACCTACCTCACCATTGATTATGTGGATATCCTCCTGTCCTCACTTGTTGCATCTTGTGATGATGGTACATGTTTTTACTCACCTATTGACCTTACCTTGCCTATGGTTATGACCCTTTTCAAAAAAAACCTTGACTTTTGGATGTACCAAAACCACCATATGAATTCCTAAATCTTACCTCATTAAGTGCTCAGATCGTATCCTTCACCCTGATACCGGCCCTCAACAACCCCTATTTGGATGACCCTTGCAACCTTAGCTGATGTAATTTTATTATGTTGAGAAACCCTTATACCTCATTACATTTCACAATGTGTGCATACGTTTGACTACTCTACCTACTCACCCACCCTACCTTTCACCATCATCATACCCATGCATCTCATCTCCATCACACATATCCATACTTTATCAAACCACCCACCGAATCTCTGTATTCTTCATTTTCGGTGCTTGATTTGAGGGGGATCACTCATGCCCCTATTTGGGGCACCCAACATCCACCTTCTCACCCTACATTCACATGGGAAAAAAATCAACCTTTTTCTTTGTCACGGCACCTACCACTATAGGCTACACAATAAAAAGGGGCAAAATGTAGACACCATAAACACGTCACCTTTCATTAATTTCCTCCAAAATAACCTAATAGCCACATTCTACACAGGTGATTGATTTAACCCTAATTTGGTCACTCACACCCCCTTTCGCACATCATAATGACCCCCATTCACACACCCAAGGATTTAATTAACATCAATTAATTAAATTACCCCCTTTACCCACTCATCCAGGCCACCTCACCTTGCCACTGGACCAGCCACCTCACCTAACCACCTCACCAGTCCACTACCCCACTTGCCCCTCCACCTCACACTTCCACTACCCCACTTACACCTCCACCCCACCATTCCACTCCCTACCTTGCCCATACCTTTCCCATACCCTTCTAAAAATCCCTAATAGTGGCTAGCCCACTCATAGGACCCCTATTTGTCTTATTATCCATTCCAAGGGCGGAGGAAACATGTACTATGCCACTCAAAATCAAGTGGGGAAGGAATATTCCCCACTTTTCAAAAACTAAATCTCCCTGACATAACTCGTGTTGGTTACGAGATAATCAATGTCATTCGTGGTGGGATGCGCACTCGATCACCTATAAATACCCAATCCCAACTTGTTCCAAAGGGTTGGTCATTTTGAGTTGATTCTTGGGCTACTAGTTGATTGGCATTCATCATTGGTGTTCACATGATTATCAAAAATCACTTTGAAACAACAAGGCCATTAGAACTCCCTACTGAGACCATCAGTGGGAGCACTCACAAGAAACCTTTGTGAGAGCATCCATTCGAGGAACTGAAACTGCACAAAGCTCAAGCAAGAGTTCTCCAACCAGCCTACTTTCCTGCGCACCAACACCCAACACTCTTCTTTGTCAGCTTTCTTGCATCAAACCTAGGGTAAGTGGATCTCTATACCCTTCACTCATATTTTGTGTTCTTGTTACTCTCCCTTCCTCCTCTAAAGATAAAAATTCCCTCCTACCATTCCAATCTCACCTATTCAGCCCACACCTACACCCAGGACCCTCTCTCACCCCATTCCACTCCCTATCAACCCTCTGGCTAGTCACAAAAGGCACCCTAATCCCCATTTCCAAACTCTGACCCAACACTAGTGACCGTTACCGGTTAGCCCTAACTATAGTCGATCGACCCTAGCATTTGTCCGACACCCCCGCTATTTGTCAGCTACCCACCTTTTACCTAAATACACCCAAAATCACCCCCACAAGCATCCCAACATTCTCGGCCTAGACCTACCACTCACCTAAACCTCACCCATACCTTCTCAACACTTTGTATTGAGATAGAGTGAGACCTAAACACCTCCCACCTAGACCTCTTTGACTTCTACGGTGACCAATACCACCAACCTTAATCGGCATCGCTCTACCCTTAACCAACATTGGTCTCTATGTCTACTAACAAAGAGCAGACCAGAACCTACCTTTTCACCCAAATAACCTAGAATACCCTACCCAACCGCAACATGACCACGTCTATGACTTATAGACCACCTAACCTACCTAACCTAACCAAAACACCTTTTTACCCGTATAGTTTAATATTTAATTGAATCGATGCTTGATAAAGAACTGAGGCACCCAAATCAAAACGCTAACACTATATTCCTTTTATTTACATGATTTTTTCACTTAATATTGATTTATAAAACAATGGATTGACAGCCCTCTAAGGAGTATCACACTTCCTAGATCTAGCATATGTTAGGAAGTCCACTGCATATGTTGTTTAACTCTCTTTTGTGGTCCCTTTCATATTACAGTGTAGTCCTTACCAGCCAAAAATGAGTTCATATGATCAACCAAGATCGAAGATATACACATAAACATTCCACCTCAACCCAACAACAGTAAAAATCCTACACCCTTATTTGTTTCAGCTTTCGATTGTACACAAAAGGATCGAAACAATATGTGCAAGAAGTGTAACCTAGGTGAGAGAGATTTTTAGGTATTGTATAATTAATTGAGTTCATATCAAGTGTGTTACAGGTTTAATAATATCATTAAGCATGTTTGCAAGTGTTTTAAGGTTTGAGAAGTGAAGGAAGAGTTAGTTTGTGTAGGATTGGACATCCTAGGGTTTGATTGAGGATTTGAAGAAGTGTGAGCTAAATATTTGGTTTCCATCGGTTGTGGCAAAAATGAATCATAGATAATATCATTATAATTAAGTTGATTGGGTATTTGATCATCTTGGGGGTTATATTCTCCTTGTGGAGTTGGTGCTTCACAAGATTAGGGTTTGGTGATCCTTGTAGGGTTGTAGCTCTACTAAAATAGGGGTTGGTGCCTCAATAAATTTTGAAACATATCAATATAATATTTTTTTTCATTTTGTTTTCTTCCCTTGATGGTTTCCCACTTATATCTCGTGTCCTATATTGATTATTTTTCTTATGGTTCTTACACATGTGCTAAATTGTTGCATGCACACATTAATCGATGGTTGATTATTTGTGAATTTGAATAAGATAATATGAAATATGAATTGAATTTTTTGTAAGGAATGTTTCATCACCACCCCTTTCAGTCCACTATGCTTCTAATAGGGACCAAATTCTTATATCTTCCAATCATATGTGGGGATACCTCATCCTTTCATCTCTACACTTATTCCTACCATGATGGACATGTGACAAGAGATCCTATCTCAAATATATTTATGTGTGGAAGAATTTATTATATCTATGAGTTATAAGATATGTCAAAATATCCCTTGTTCCCTCAAATAAATTGAATATGCCATGAATTACACATGTAATCACATTCATAAATAGTTCCATGAGGTTATTGAATATGCTTACAACTATTTTACATGCCCTTTCTAACCTCATCTACTTAACTCATAGCTAACTTACTATCTTTACTTTCATGCACTTTACTTTACACTACTTAGTTACATACGTAGTTTAGATATACTTCTAAGTTAATGTTTTGGTTATTCCTTACATTGATATTTTAGACAAGACAATAAATCAATATTACTAATAGGTCATTGTATTCTCCAATCATTTAAATAACAGTTCTTTTGGTAGTGTCATTATAAAATTGGGGCTTTTTGTCTAAGGATATATGAAATGAAGCTCTATACAATCAGTTATGGTATTTCTTTGGGGGTTTCTACTAGATCTCTCTTTATTTTTTGATAATATATGGAAGTGTAATGCTAAGCTACATAAACAAAATTGTTGTAATGAAATGCACTTACTGAAATAATTTGATAGAATTATAATGCAAATAGTAAATTAATCTAATCAATTTAAATAATACACTTGAAATTGAATTTTTAGAATTGAAACAACACACTCGAATGGAAATTACAATAAAGGAAATAAAAAATTATGACTTATCAAAAAACCACATTCATGCATGAATGTAAATAGCCTCTAGTCACCTTGGTCGAGTGGGCCCTTTCTCTTCCTCGGGACAAAGGTGATATTAACAACATGAGATACTCAGAATGATATCCACTTATATTGATTCAAAGAAGTTATATGACATATTCAGTGTGTCTCAAAAGTAAATACTAATTATTACAAACTATATTGCAGATTATCAATATTATCCAACTACTACATTGTTCCTCAAGAATATGTCTTTATATAGACACAGTCGGTTACATATCATGCCAAAATGATAGGCACCAAGTTATTCCACTAACAATATTTGATTAAGGTTCATAAAATCCTACAGAAATTGCTAGAAACAAGACCCATGTTTATAGGCCGTTAATGGAAAAAGTCCTCCACAACTGCATACCGACTCCAAACTCAGGCTCCTTGACAGAACTCCAAAATTGGTAGTAAATGTTCATTATTATCATGTTCATGTTACCACATTTCACTCAAAAAAGAAATTAATAGGAAGATATATGGTTTAACAAGTTGTATGAACAAGAGAAAGGAAAATGCATTAAACTCACTAAGATATAACCATATAAAGCAACAACATGCACCAAAATTATGTTTAAAAGACAAATTATCAATCATATAAATGATATAAATAAGTAAAATAATTTACTCATCATCTCCCTTGCACTTTACTTGTTGCATGTCCCAATGCAACCCATCTTTGTCCTACCCTTTGGCCAAGCTGTTGATCCATGTCATACTCTTCAAATTGATTGGCATATCGTATTTTGATTCCTTTACATCCCCGAGTTTTTGAATTCACTTCCAACCAATATTTGAAACTCTCATGTGACTAGGAAAAATTATGTTTCCATGTTTTATTTGGACTCAGGAGAAGAGGTGGGCTCACTTGTAGTCCTACCCATTCATCACTATATTTCTTGACATTCTTTTATGATAGTTGTTGAATTATTGTGATGAGTGTGTCAAATCATCGCATAATCCAACTTAAATTTTGAGGAGAGATAACCTCTCTCCTTTTCAAGGGTAAACTCAAAGTATCCCACCTTCTATCACAAGCCTACCTTGCTACCCCAAAATACATTGATTGTAGGCCTCAAAATCCTACACACATTTCAGTAGAACTTTGGAAGTATTATCCCCAATACCAACCTGATAGTAAAGATATCTGAAATTATTTCTCATGGCCACATCATTGTGATGAGTAGGCCTAATGTAGAAACCAAATGTGTAAGCGGTTTGATTAAAAATGTCCATTTTCTCTCCCTACATAATTTGATTCCTAAGAAGCGACTAGAAGGATTTTAACATAAAAATATCCCACGAACAGTTAATAAAGAAGTCGAACATTTGTTACTAGCATATTATGGAGGTAGAATTCAAATAGCCGATTATGTATGTTAGGGGGACTATCTTGATAAATTGATAGAAAGGTGTCACCATCGGGAGCTTCATAAAGTTATTGACTAAATAGTCTCAATAACTACCAAGTGTAAAAATTTCATGAACAAACATACTATATATAGAAGAAGGTTTCCTACAGGCCAAGAGTTTATAGACCTAAGGACAAACAAAGTCCAAAAGAGATTGTAACTTCCTTTTCTCATTTGTGTTGGCCTCAATCTCTTCCTTTAATTTCTTGTTTTCCTTTTTTAATTCTTTATTTTGAAGAGATAATTGATTGAAATCAGCCAAAACTCTAAGGCCTATATCTTTTTTTCTTTTGAGGATGCTAAATTCTACTTATAAAGTAGTAATTTCTATAACTTTTTCAACCATTATTTTTGTGAATGCATTCTCGCATACCTTTCAATTTTTCCTTGAGAGAGGAAATTTCTACCAAATAACACCTTGGTACATCACCTTCATGTAATCCACAAATTCTAGTCTCCATCACAATCGGTTCTAGAGTTAAGGTCTCAGTTTTAGGTACTAAGGGTATTTTTGGAGCTGCTGACTGGATTTCCAAAGATGTAGACATATTAGAGCTCTATGTGGATGGGATAGCTGTGGTGAATACAACATCCTGAGATTGGTTAGTAGGGACAGTTGAGGTACCAACCCTTTCCTTTTATTCCCGAATGGGAGTAGAATCATCCTCAAAAACTTCTAGATGGGAACTTCCACGTCTGTGCAAGGTACATGACCTCCTTGGCATTAACGAAATAGAAGAAAAAAGTGGCAAAGTTCTCTTACCCATTAGAATTGTAAGGTGTTTTAGATGGGCTCCCTAACTACTAGGTTTCTCCAAATTCTCCCGTCACGGGGTGAGAGGTAGACTCGAGCTTTGGTGGAACAATGGAAGATGGCCCCTTTTTGAGTTTCCTTAGTCAAGAACCCTCCCCGTATTTATTTGTTTGATCCCTCTCTTTGTCCTATACAAAACTTGATACAAACAGAGCAATTAAATAATCCTTGGATGTTTGAGCACTACCTTACCACCCACATTCTTATATTTTTGTCTAACCTTGATGATGGAATCAGCTAAATATTTTGGTAAATTAACCCTAAGTGTAGGGTTTACGCAACCATGCTTTAAATGAATTATAATTTTGAGCGAGTCCCCACCAAGAATAGATGGTTGTCCATCACAAATGAAGTATCTGTTGACCGACTTAGCTACTTATTTCCAAATTTCAAGAAGAATTTCTTTCCAAATCCTCTTTTTAACACCATTGGAGGTTATGATTGCCTTTGGAAAAGATTCACAATCTTCATGAAACAGGGGAATTAGGTCCTTAAGAGGAGCATTTTTAATAACTTTTAGACCAAAATATGGTAACCCAGATAGTTCAAAAATAACCCAACTATTGATTTCTACTCACTTTCCCCAAATGCGTGAGAAGGTGGCTTCAAAATTTACCAAGAACTCATCCACCAAATTTTCATCAAAGCCTTCGAATTTCCTAATGAATTCCAGCCAACTGACATCATAAAAATACGGGAAATTACAAAGATTCAAGCAATGGGTCCGGAGAGATTGGTTCATATTTTTATTTTTCCCCATAGTAGAGATGAACCAAGATAACATAAAAGACAAAGAAAATATTGTGTTCGGATGCACAGAGTAATGGCAGGAAGCGATAAGTGAGTCACAATTTGAAATACACCAAAATATTTTAATTGTTTGTAGTCGGTGCAAATTTTGGCAGTGTAAAAATTTGACAGACCAGTATGCGTGAGAATTTTTAATGTGTGGTACGACACATATCCCATCATTTTGAATAGTAATGCCACATGTCCCTCCTATAAAGCAGTGTGTCCCTTTCATAGTAATTCAACACATGCGGTTTCCTCAGTAATTATGACTCATTACACCCCACTCCGTATCTTAAGATTTGGAATGATATCCACAATAAATGCATTGAACATTGTGTAGTGATTTAATCATGCTAAGTACATGCAATGGGGAATTGCTTCAGAAGGAAATATCCATAGTGAAGTAAAATGCACTTACCCTCTTATCATTAGCTTCCCAATATCCATAGATTTCCCACATCCTGCACTTTGAGATAAAATGTGATTAGTGTTCATTCAAATAATGAATATTTATGCCTTATTGAAAACAAAACATCTAACTAAGGGAAGAAGATTGAAATCATGATCATCTTCCTTTATTCAATTTAGAAAAACATTTACTCTGACAGGAGGAGCCGATCTCCTCCACTGAATCCATTTCCTCGCATAGTAGCATATATTTGGTGAAGGTTTCCTTATCTAGAGGACACTGATACATCCTTAGTTTGTGCCCATTCATAAGAATATTTCTTATATCTCCATCAATTGACAATAATCACATAGAGCCGTTATCAAACACTTTTTTAATCTGGTATGGTCCCAACCATCTTGTCCTCAACTTTCCTTTAAAATGTTGATACTTTGAGTCAAAAATTAAGACCCAACCTCCCCGAGTGAACTTACTATATTGGATATGAGAATCATCCTATGCTTTTCTTTAATGTTGAATAATCTTGGCCTATTGTTTTGCCTCCATCCACATTTCATCCAACTCATTCAGGTGTATTACTCTCTCATGTTGTGCTTCATCCAAATTGATGCCAACTTCCATTACTATCCTCCAAGTCTGTAATTCAAATTCAATGGGTAACAGTGGATTCTTCCCATACACTAGTTCATATGGGGAGAAACTAGTAGTGGTCTTCTAGGTTGTATTGTAAGCCCAAACCACCTCTGGGAGTTTTGGTACCCAATTCTTTCTTTCTACATTGACCACTTTCGTCAGAATGTTCTCAAGTTCTTTGTTGGTGACTTTCACCCACACATTGGATTAAGGGTGATATAGTGATGATTTTAAGTGCTTGATTCGGTAGATTTCCATACAATATTCAATCATGTTAGAAACAAATTGAGGGCCTTGATCAGAGATAATTGCTTGAGGGGCACAAAATCTTAGCATTATACGATTGTACAAGAAGTTAGCAACAAAATCCTCATTGACATATGTCAGTGCTTGAAACCATAGCCCATTTCATGATGTATTCAGTGCACACCAACATGTATTCTTTCCTAAATGATGGGGGATCAAAAGGTCCAACGAAATCAATTCCCCATTTCTCAAATGGTCCTAAGACCAACTAAGGGTTGAGAGGCATCTCCATGGATAGTGTGGGCTTCCCCATTCTTTGACATGCATCACACTTCCACACATACTTCTTGACAGACTTGTGAAGAGAGGGCCAATAATACCCAGCTCCAAGGACCTTGTGAATTGTCCTCTTCACTAAGTAATGTCCTCCTCCAGGCTCATCATGACAAGCTCACAGTATGTCATATACTTCATCCTCACGAATGCACCTATGAAGAACCATATCAGGACAACATTTGAATAAAATTCCATTACACCATTTGTATGTTGCACTATTCTTAACTAATCTTCATCACTCTTTATTAGTAAAATAGGAAGGAAATTTCCTTGTAGTTATATAATTTGCAAGATCAAAAAACCATGATGGTTGAATTGATACTGCAAATAAGTGTTCATTCAGAAAATTATCCTGGACTTCTTCTTCATCACTCGAAACATTCAATCTTATAAGAAAATAAGAAAAAAATTATATTTTCCTGACTTATCAATAATGGTCACATTAAATTCCCGAAACAAGAGTAACCATCTAATAATATGACCCCATCTACCAGGTTTATTCATCAAATATCTTATGGCTGAGTGGTTAGTATAAACAAATATTTTGTACCCAGTAATGTAATGTATGAATTTATTCAGGGAGTAAACAACAGCTAAAAATTCCTTTTTCATAGTAGTGTAATTTCTTTCCATAGGGTTCGATTCTTCTTTGATAAAATAAATGGCATACATCTGATCTTATTCATATTTTTGTCCAAGAACAACTCCCATGGCTATATTAGATGCATCAATGTGAATATGGAAAGGCCTCCCACAATTTGGTCCTGTCGATTTGGAGCAAAGCGGTGGTGATAATCTCTTTGATAATGTCGAATTATTTCTAACATTGAGAAGACCATTCAAAAACACAATATTTTGTCAACAAAGAAAACATAGGTGGAATAATTTTACTAAAGTCCTTGATGAACCGCCTATAATACCCTGCATGTCTAAGGAAACTCTTGATGTTAGTTTGATTGGTTGGTGTAGGCAGCTGAGTAATTATTGCAATCTTTTTTGGGTCAACATGTATTCCTTTGGAAGAAATATTTTGACCTAATACAAATCCTTGATCAACCATAATCATACATTTTTCATGACTCAAGGATATTTGATGCTTCACACATCTAGTTAATACTTTTTCAATATTATTCATGTAACGCTTGGTCACGAATATTACTATGATGAATTCAAATTTTGACATTGCAAACATTGACATGTGATTTGTCTTAGGAAGGTGTATTCTTTTGATGTTGAAAATCATGTTTGCAATGGATAAGTTATTGTTGTTCATGGATTCATTTTGTTGTGTCATTGTTTCTTGGAAATGAAACCATCCTTCCTTGTGTTCTGTAAAGTTGTGAACTGGTATTGTTGTTTGCATACTTAGTTAATAACAAAAAAACCTTGGATCAATTCTATTGATCCAAGGTATGCTTTAGTTTTCTTACTTGATGAGTTGATAAATCAACATTCTGAAATGGAAGGTAATAAGGAAATTGAGTCTTTGTATGTTTACAATTTTATGGATCCTTCTTTTGAAGTCCTTGCTTTATATTTTCTGAAAATTATGGACTTGGATCTTCTTGTTAATAACTTTTAAGATGTTGAATGGCGTAAGAAGGATAAGGACCTACTACAAGACTAGTAAAGGTAAAACCTTAGTCTTGGATTGTTAAGATCTATCCTAACTAGGTACTAACCTAAGGTAAACTAGATCTACCCTAGATCTATTTCTAAACTATTCATGTTGCACCCTAACCTGAATTTGTATACGAAATCACCTAAGGTAATGTAAGACCTATCTCTAACCTATTACCTAATATTGAACCATTATGGGTTATGGCTTATTCTTTGTTGGCAATGTTGAAAGGCCTAAGGTAAATACTTTTTATCTAGGCTATGGTATAATCTTAAACTAATGTCTATCTAACCTAAACAAATGATAAGATGAAAGGGGACCTATGGGTTACGTGGAAAATGAAAGGTTGTTGGTGGTGGTTTTTAAGGTATTAATGTGGATTGATTTCAGTCCTTGCATTCTAAATTTGTCAAGATTGGTGGAGGAATAAAAAGATGGTGGGATGCCTAGTTGGCATCATTACTAAATTTAAAATGAATGGGAATTTTTGAATTTTACTTCACCAAATTTGAAGTGGTGGTGGCATAAGGAAAGAGGGGGAATAGCATTCAATGCATTCAATAACCTTGGCCTTAGTTGAGGAAACTTCCTAGGAGTTAGGCCAGTGAAATTGGGGAAAGTTGTTGGTCATTTTGATCTTTCTGGTTTTTTCTCTGCATGAGAGTTTAGGTTCTTCAAACCAGCAAGTTTGTTTTTCGATCCATTATAATCTTGGGTATCTTCAAGTTGTTTCTGAACCTGTGGAAACATAGAGGAAGATGGGATATTTTACTGTTGATGTTGTTTGAAAAGAAGAGATTCTTGAGAAGCCAACTAGAGATTTTCTGCAAATCAATAAGAAATTTTATCAGGCATGATAGGCCCTTCTTCTTAAATAGTTTTGCTTTTTAATAAACATCTTCATTAAAAGAACTCTGCTCTTAGAAATGAATGGTTTTGTGGAAATTCCTATGTGTATTTTTAGATGTGAGCTTCTTCTTGAATTTTCTAAATGGAAATGATTATTACAAGTTTTTCTTGATGAATGTTTGATTAATCTTACCTTATTTTGTTTGAAACCGGATTGTGGCTAAAATCATGTGAACTTCGATTCTTATGCAAAATAGATGAAGTGAAAAACATTGTTGATAAAGAGTTGATATGGGTTTATCCCCTCCATTGAAGGAAATTAGGAAATGAGATGTCTTTTGCTGAAATGAGTGTTGTTTCAAATCTTGTTATTCTGATGTGGTTATACTGAATCGGGTGTTTGGATTTAAAACTTTGTGGATTTAGTTTTTATATGGAAATGACTGTGAAAGTGGTATACTTTTTCTAAGTTTGAAATGACTCAATTTTGTGAAGATTATGTGGTTTGATTTGAAGGAGTAGGTAGATGTCCCTACTAAGTCAGGATTTCATTTTGAACTGCTCTTCCTTGCACGAAGTGTGATAAAATGTGATTTGGTTTCTTCTGAGACTTTGTGATCACAATGTTGTCTTCACACCTACATGTTATGAAATGACATGTTATTTACTCTTACTTTTGGTACCCATAAATGATTGTTTTAGAAATAACTTTTCTTATTTGAACTTGAGATTAGTTCAATTTTGCTTACTGAAGGAGTTGAGTTAGAGCGTATAATTTTTCTTTTTTTGAGCTCGATGATGAACATATGTATTGGGGATTGCAATTATTTCAATTTTCCCATTCGTATTTGAATCTGGGTCAGAATCCCTTCCTTGTATTTGAAAATGATTTCTTCCATTCATGTGGAATTGGGAACATGTTTTTACTTGACTGTAATCTCTTAATTGTTTTCTATTTGGGATGAATAAGCTTTGTTGTAGTCTATAAAGCTATCAATGCTAGCTGAATTTGGAATTTCAGTTGTTGTGTGATACTTCTGGTATAGTTGTAGAATGATTTCATTTTATATTCCTTTAGTGGTAGTTAGTAAGCTATTGAGGTTGTCCCTATTTTGCGTTGAGAGAAATACACCGTTGTTAACTGATTTGCATGTTACAGTTTTTATATTTCGGTTTAATATTGGGAAGAAGTAATGAGAACCTATCTCATCTTGATCATTTACTTCTATTTTGCTATCTCTCTCCTTTCTAAGTTATGGATTTCACTACTGTTATCCTTGTGCTCAAAAGGGAAGTTTTGATTTTTATCTCTTTGTCTGTTTATTTCTCATCATTAATTCTCCTTGCAAGAAGCTGACTGGTTCGGTGATGATAGTTGAAGGAGACTATAGAGTAGATAGTTAAATGAAACACTTTCATTTCTTTTTCTTCTCCTTCATCAATGCTTGATAAGGGGGTAATGAATTGATGTGTGACTATCTTTAGGTGAATGTAAATAGAATTATACTTTGCAAAATCTGTTGATGTTGAACATGAAACTTGAGCTACTGTTGGCTTAAATTTTGAGTGATATATTTTAATCAGAAACTATTATGTAGGATGTTGTTGATTCTTCCTAAATTTTGGTGTAAAGAATGGATGTGCTGGTTCTAGTTACTGTTGTTAAAGTACATTAGTGCTGAATATAGGAGATCATTACTTCTCAAAGGTGTTTCTATTAATTGTAAATCATTAGAGTTAATACTTCTCTTGATTGGGATTGAATGAATCAGGAATTGAACTATAGATAACTATAGTATGAAACAGATAAGTAATTTAGATGTAATATTACTTATTTGTTGTGATTTTTCTTATGAAATTACTTGATTGAAGAGTGCTGATTTGTTCATGATCCTTACTTAACGAAATGAGGTAACTCTCCCTGTTCTTCTTTTGGTGATCCTTAATTATTTAGGAGGTATCTATCTGTATTGCTTTTCTGTTTCATAAAAGTAGGGTTATTTATATGAGATAGTTAGTGGAAAGCACATCGTTTTAATGTTTAGTTCTTATCATGCTCAGTTTGATGAACTAACCCATGCTAGCAATTTTTGTAGATGGATCTGTAATGGTAAAAGGGGAAAAGCTATTTTATGATGCTTCCTATGTTTATTTAAAGGATGCTTCTTTAATGAGGAATTAGTGCTCTTTTTGAGATGTAATTGAAAAGGCAAAAGTTGTAAATTTAACTTAATTTTATCAATGTGGAATGACATGAAAGATGTCTGCTGGGTCTAGACTTGTAAAATATGTATTTTGTTTGATAACTAAACAAGGGATTGAGTGATATTGATATTTGATGAGCCATTATCTTTTGGGCTTACTGTAAAGGGGAATGTAAACTTATTCTTATTCTCTTGTATTCATATCTTCTTGAATTATTCCAGTTGGACTCAAATGAAATAGAGTAAAAGAGAATTGATACTCTACTCTTATCTTAAATGTAAATTTTAAGTTCACATGCATAGATGAACACTCAACTAGGTAAATATGGTTTGTAAATTGACATTAAATAGAAGAGTAAAATACATATGAATTCTTGTATGAGTGAATTGTTGCAATGGACCCTAACTAATATATGTTAAAGGAAAGACAATTAGTCTTCGGAATAAATATTTCATTATGATCTTGTTGGGTATCATACTCAAGGGATATTTGGAAAGAGGGAATTTATACCTCTTCTTAGTAAACCTTAATCCTAGAATAAGATGACTGAAAATGGAAATATATACAAGAAATGGAATTCATCTTAATGAAATCTATTATAAAGAAATCAGAATCTAAATTCAGTCATGGATAAACTTGGTTAAGTCAAGTAAGTTAGTCTTACTATTGAAAGCTGATTTGGATTATAATTTAGAAACTTAAGTTAAGAACCCAAAAAAAAACACAAACCTCTACGAAGAGGGATTGGTTGCAAGTTAATTCACATGGTGGTTATAAGTCATTTATGGCTAGCAACCGCAATGATCAAAGAGGTTAGAAATTTAGTAGGGTTGTTAAAACTAAATCTTAAATTAATAAGATAAGAAATCATTTAACCTCTTAGCTGGTTATGTACTTCTAGATGAGGTTTGATTCTAGGATGTTGTTACACACCAAGTACAATAATGTGTCATCATGAAGATGGATCTTCATGAGGAAACAATTTTGCAGCCGACGTGTCGCAACACCCTTCTAAATCAAATCATCTAGGTTTAAATAAACTTGGAATTGACTTGGTTACACTCTAGGTCAGTTTAGGAAGATGATTTTGTATAGGGGAGGACTCCCAATGACTTAAAGTAACTAGACACATGCAATCAACCTAGGTCGATTGAGTATGTTTATGTACCCTTAGTCATCATGAGTGGCTCTCTATAATAATATATGTCGCTAACTCGGGTTATGGTAAAACCTTGGACAAGAGGATTGGCGAGAGTCGGTGAAGACCATTCTAGATAATAGATGAAGTGGGAGTGATGGACGTATCCATTGATGAGTATGTTGTCTAGGAATATGATCATGCAAAGTGTGTGAAAATATTTGGCCAAAGTATCAAAAGCTGCATGTTGTGTTGTCCTATGTCACCTAGTTTAAGAAGCGGGATTTTAGATCAATATTGATAACAAATATTTAGATAGGCCTCTTAAATAGAACACTTCAATACCTTGAAAAGGGTAAAAGAACCAAGTATACTTAGTATAAATAACATTGAGTTAACATAAAGGATTGGTAAGAAAGTGAGTCATGAAATGAGAGATCGATGAAACTATGATTCATGGAATGAGAGATCGAGTAGTTCATCAAGTCATTACACATACATATGATTATGTATTATGAGATCGAATGGCATGGAATTTTTTTCCATATTATAAATATGAGAATAGAGAACATTAATCTAAATGGAATGCGTGTTCTAAATAATAATTATTTAGAGAAGAGAACATCATTCATAAAAACAATCCCTAGTTTCTAAAGTCTTAAATAGGAATGTTACAATTCAAAGATTCATCAAAAGTGGAGATGTGGACGGTGAAGTTTTCCATGTAGACTTCAACACAGCCATTTGTAAGATCTCGTAAAAGGTCAAAACTACTCTCTTGAAAGTAACAACTGCATTACAAATCCCAAGTGGTAAGACTCAATATCTCGAATGTATCCCAGGGAAGGTGAAGGTGGGTTTACCCTGGTCATCAGTACAATACTTATTTGGTTATACCCACTAAACCCATCTAAGAAGGAGAAATATTTCTTACCCGCAAGATTGTTTAGAACTTGATCAATAAAGGGCAATGGAAAATAGTCTTTCTTGGTGGCTTTATTAAGTTCCCTATAGTCTACATAGATTCTTCATTTACCATTTTTCTTGGAAACTATAACTAATGGTGATACCCACTTGACTATCAGATATGGGATAGATGAATCCTACCTTTAGAAATTTTTCTGTCTCATTTTTATTATTTCTCCGAGTGTTGGATTAATTCTTTGTTTTGGTTGTATTATGGGCTTAACATCCTCAGTGTATATATGGTGAGTGCAGATGCTTGGATGAATCCCCTTCATATTAATATAATCCCAAGTGAAATCTTTAGAATGCTTCCACAAGATTTCTAAAACCCTAGTCTCCTAGATGGCCTCGAAGGTATTACCAATGGTCATCTCTTTTCCTATGTCAACACTCACTTTCTTGGTATATTTTAAAATAGTGAAATTTGCATTAGAAATTAAAGAATTCAAGGGAAAGACATGAGGTTGAAGCATGTGTAAAATAGTCACATTGTCAAGAGACATAATCTTGGTTAAAGCAATAGAAATTAGTGACTACACATTCTACATTATAAGCATAGATTTCTTTACAATCTTCATTAGAAATGTCACTTACCAAGGTAATAATATCTGATGTGTTTAGAACAAATGGTTCTATAGCCTTAGTTCCAATTTCTGTAGCCTCAGTGCTGGTTTCCATAGCCATAGTGTCCTCTTCATCAAACATTGTGTATGACTCAACAATTTTTGTCATTTTATTTTTCATTGCAATGGTGGCCAAATAAGAAGAACTCAGAGGGTTCGTATCAAAATAATATACCAATACATGTTCGAAATCATACACATAGGGTTAGGAAAGTGGGTATAATGAAATATTATTTGATTTAAAATGGTCATTTTTCCCGACCTACGCTTAATTTATGGAGTAATAGTAGCCAACCAGGTCTTCCTAAGATGATAGGATATCCAAACTTCCGAGCTTTGGGTTGTAAAACCATAAAATCGATGGGATACTCCCATGATTCAACCATGACTATTACATTCTCAATCACTCCATCTGGTATGGAAATAGATTGATCTGCCAGGTTGAATAACGGTATTGGTTGGCTACAAACATGTTAAAGACATCGATTGAACATATATGTTGTTATAACATTTATGGTAGCACCTAATCCACCAAAATGTTAGATATTGATTGATAATTTATGCATATAGGTATTACTAGACTCTCGGATCCCCATATTTTGGTGAAATAAGCTTTCCAATAACAATATCAGCCTAGATTCCCTTCCACTTTGACCATTTTTGGGTATTTCTTCTTCCTTCCTGGTGTCTTTATACACTCATTTTTAATGGTTTGGTTTAATTTAGTAATGTCCCTTATTTCTCTCAAAAGTGGGACCTCAATGTCCATCTTTTTAAACTCTTGGACTAGCAATTTTTCTTCTACGCTTTGAGTTTCTGTAATGATTTTGGAAAGAGAGCCGCATGCACATTATTAACTTTTACTTGACCGTTCCTAGTGGATTGTATTTGTGGAACATGTTTAGTTTCGTCATTTTCCTCAGATGTCTCTTCTTTCTCACTTTCTATAGGTATTTTTGTGATAACAATAGGATTATGATGTAATGTTTTTCTAGACCTTAGTCATAAATTATTGATAGTATTAACATGCATTGTATCACTAGGTCCTGCTTCATTAATTGAAGTTGTCTGTTGATGTTTAGGGTTTACTACAAGCTGGGATGGAAGTTGAATTTTTGTTGCTTTCCCATGTTGTTGATAGTTTTGTGGTGTGGCCATTAAATCCTGTTGTGGTTGTTGGAACCTCCTTTGTTGATTAGAATTCTCGTTGAGATTCCCATTGTTAGTTTTTATTAGAATTTTTTTGAGGTTCCCATTGTTGGTTTTTCCATGGATTTACATTAGGGGTGGTGTCCAACCCTATTGATTATAGGGAGTGATACATGGTGGTGGATTTGGGTAAGCCATCCAGTTTGGTGTTGTCCACTTAGGTTGTTCCTAATTAGGTTAAGGATCCCGATGATTGGACCATGACATCCTTTAAGGGCTCGAGTAGGTCGAGGAGTATACACAACCTGATTATTTGGTCTTTGAATAAAATTTACTTCTACTTCACCGTGAGATATAGAATTCAATCCTTATTTTAATTGAGTTAATAAAGTGTAATGCTTAGTATCATGATCAAAGAACATCATAGGTCAAAAACATGTTCTGTGACATATAAAGGACATTCCCTTAAGGGATGTCTCTTCCTACATTTAGTGTAGTATATGTCCGAGGTTATTTTGTAGCATTGGTTTTGGATTTAATCCCATATATGGTTGATGTCAATTGTGACAAGATGTATATTTTCATGCTATCCATTTCCTCTAGAATTTTTGAGGTACTTAAGGTAATCTTGGATGTTTTTCTTTTCCTTATACCTCCTTGTGTTATAGAGTAACTTCTGCAAAACGCAGTGATTTGTTCCATACTAAGTTTTTACACATCACCTCATTCCATAAGATGGAGGGAATCCTTGGTTTCCTCATCAATTCCTGTAAGGAAAACTAACTTTGTGATTTCGCATGTAACTCATAACCACTCCTCCGATGGAGAAAGAGAAATCTCTCTAGATAATCCTCTAGATTTTCATCTTCACTTTTCTTTATCTGTAAGAATTATTCCTTCCTATCCCTTCCCCTATAGTAGTCTTTATATTTATCCAGAAAATTTGTCTTCATGGCCTCCCAAGAATGAATGGAGTTAGGGACAATCCCATGAACTACCTCATAACAGAGTCCTTGAGAGTGGAAGGAAATATTTTGATTTTTTGATTGTCTATTTTGTAGTCATATGTCTAGAAAAGAACTTTGAATTTAAACAAGAACTGATCGAGGTCAAATATGATGGGTCGTTATATTCTCTAATAATTTAACTAACGGGTTCATCTACTAGCATTATTATAAAACTAAGGCTTTGTGTCCAAGACTATATGCAATGAATCTCTATATAATCGCTTATGGTCTTTCGTTGGGTTTTTTTTTGTTAAACATGCCTCGAGAAGATAGGGAGGATGGATGGTGAGATATTTTTCATAGGTGCATCCTCATCTTCATCTAAGATAATGGGATAAGTAAAGGTTATTCCCAAGGTTCAGTTCTCATTATTCCCATTGTCTCCCATTTCGAATGTTTTTCCGGTTCTAAATAAGACGAAGCTGAATGTTCAAAAGGGATTCTAGGCATTGGATTAGATTCAATGTTCCCTACTTGTATTTGGTTTGGAGATATTCTCTAGATTTTGTATGGTATAAATATCCCTTGATTGTCCCGTGGCCTGTGCATCAAGGTTATTTATGTAAACAAGGCCTAGGAATTTGACTGGTTGCATAGATTAACTCCATTAACACCCATAACATGTAAAGTGAATAAATTTGGCATATTGTGCTTATGGTGTCCCCAGAAATGACACCAAAAATGATGGGTCGTTGTTTTCTCCAATCATTTAACTAACAAGTTCTTCTGCTAGTGTCATTATAAAACCAGGGATTTGTGTCCAAGGCTATATGCAATGAAGCTCTATACAATCAGTTATGGTATTTCTTTGGGGTTTTTTTGTTAGATCTCCCTTCATTTTCTACTAATCTACAAAAACGTAATGCTAAGCTATAGAAATGACATTTTTGTAATGAAATGCATTTATTGGAAATAATTTTCTAGAATTATAATGCACATAGTAAATTAATCTAACTGAATTCAAATAACACACACTTGAAATTGAATTTGCAGAATTGAAACAACACACTCTAAATGGAAATTGTAATAAAGGAAATAAACACTTTGAATGGAAATTTCAATAAAGGAAATAAACAAATTATGACTTATCAGAAAACCACATTCATGTATGAATGTAAATAGCCTCCAGTCACCTTGGTCAAGTGGGCCCTTTCTCTTCCTCAGGACAAAGGTGATCTTAACAGCATGAGATACTCGAAATGATATCCACTTATATTGATTCAAATAATTTCTATGAAATATTCAGTGCATCTCAAAAGTAAATACTAATTATTACAAATTATATTACAGATTATCAATATTATCCAACTACTCTAGTGTTCCTCAAGAAGATGTATTTATATAGACACATTTGGTTACATATCATGCCAAAATGATAGGTGCAAAGTTCTTCCACTAACAACATTTGATTAAGGTTCATAAAATCCTACAGAACTTGCTAGAAACAAGACCCATGTTTATAGGGTACATTAATGGAGAAAGTCCTCCACAACTACATACCGATCGCAAACTCAGGCTCCTTGACATCACTCCAAAACTGGTAGTAAATGTTCATTATTATTCTATTAACGTTACCACATTTCACTCACAAAGGCAATTAACAAGAAGTTGTATGGTTTAACAAGTTGCATGAACAAGAGAAAGGAAAATGCATTAAAATCACTAAGATATAAGCATATAAAGCATCCCAATGCACTAGTAAATTATGTTTAAATGAAATATTATCAATCATATAAATGATATAAATTAGGAAAATAATGTACTCATCAATTATGAATACCCCTTAGTCTATAGTTTAGATAGGATGGTTAGTCTAATAACATTGTCTATGCCTTACAATCCTATAACAATCGTAAATTATTTTATAGGCTTAGATCTCAAAACTTTGGATATCCTTAAATCTATAGTTAGACAAGACAATTATTATGACATTTTCATATACCTCTTACAATCCTAAAATAATCCTATATTATTTTACATACCAGCTTAGTTCACATGTATTGACTACCCATTTACATCTTATTTTTAATACTTATAGACTCCTATGACATCCTTTGGATTTACTTTTACTATCTATTATTTATATTATCTTTTAGTGGGGTTTTTCCTTTTATGATATTTTATACTTACATCTTACACACTAATTTATTGATATCTTGTTGGATTTAGTTATACCAATTTTTTTCTTGATATTTTTATATATTAGTTATCCACTCATGTTCTCACATTGTCTTGCATTAAACTATAAATTTCATGATTTTATTATACCAATCATATATTTTCCCTTCCTTATCTTGATATCTCGAACAATACTCAATCTATAGGCTACTCAATGAATTGCTTTTTAGCCTTCATCTCGTGAATTTTTATATATATTTATACACATATCCCTTAAGGTCATCTATTATATATATTCATCATTGTATCAAACTTTTATAACCTTGTAGCATTCACTTATCTCACTCCTCTCACTTGAGGAAAATTTAGGTTGGATATGATATTTCCTCTTTCCTTAGTGTAGGTCTAGAGGTACCTATTTTTATAAATTCTCCTTTATAGATATTAGGTGTAATCTCCCTTGTTTTAGTCATATTTCATACCCACTAAATCATCCTTCAAAATCATACATAAAAGGAAAAGTAAAAGCCAAAATAAAATAAAATAAATTAAAAAGTTGTATTATCAAAGAAAATTCAATTTACATAAAAAGGAAATTATTATAAGCAACAAAACTTAATCAAAACTAAAACAAATATGTGATATCATCATATTTGGCATCATTTCCTATTTTATTTGAAATATTAAATTCCATAGTTGTCTTTGTTGTATGGATTGAGATCATTTGGGATGCGATATATTTTCATATAGGTTAGGAGGTCTCATATATAATTCAGTTTCCCCACTTTCTCACACTAGTACCTAATCCTAATAGTAGGCCTATAACCCCTTAGGTCAGGTCTTATGTAATAGGAAAATGTCCTGGGAATTATTATTCATAGATACTATCATATTATCATATTTAACCTTGTGATACATATTTATACTTCACTAGTTGACCTCAACCAAACTCATTATTTTGGATTTCTTTTCTCCTTGATGTTTAAAACCTATAGTCATATCATTTTTCTTAGTGTCTCATATCTACTAAGGATGTTGCGTCACCATTCTCACACCTTGATTTTTCCCTCTCTTCATGTTTACTTCCTTTAATTCCCTTGATGGATATTGTTTGTAGTTGACTATGAGTGTCTATTATGTTTCTATCATATCTATCTCATATCCATAACATGTCCTATTTATGATCGTATTATTGTAAGATATTTGGGCCTTCCTCAAAAATATTTATACAGTTTTTAGCTCAATCATTATGGATCCCAATCAATACATTGGATGGTAGTGCTTCATCTCTTGCGAAATCCAAAACAAACATTTATTTTGTTTCTATTCATTTATTTTAATTATTCATTTTTAGCATGTCTTACTTGTTTATTTACCCATGCCTTAGATTACATTTAAATAATATTTCATTTTATTTGTATTGTAATTTATTTACACATCTTTTAATTATATTTCTTATATTTTATTAGATGTATTACAATCCACATTTTACACACATTTTGATTTTATTAATTTCTTTATATGGTTTTGTTAAGTGTAATACAATATTTTAGCAATTGTATTGATTTGTTTGATTACCTTCTTCAATTTCATAAGATACTATTATTCCTATCACATTTTTAGCACATATTTTCATTTATATATTTTTATATCTTTTTCATTAGGTGTGAATTCTTAGTATTTTTCTTAATTTTACCTTTTCACTTTGAATAGTCCATAGATTCCATCACATTTTCTAAAAAAAAAAGATGAAAATATAGGTAAAATATTTATAAATACAAACAAAAAAATCCCATAAGACATGTCCACATGCCACAATGTTGTCTCACATGTGTGTGTGCACATGTGTGCATGTGTGTGTGTTTTTTGTTAAAAAGGATACATAATAAAGCATCACTTATACAATCCTCAATCTATTATAGGTCTCCTTCACCCCTTAATAGAAGAGGTGTTATGATCCATGTATATGGTTTGGATTAGTTCCTCGGGTAGAATAGGACAACGAGGTTTCCCTAGAAATAGCACTAGAAGATTTTCCATATGTCCTATCCACCCTAACCTCTAGACTACTAACCATATATGTCATAGTCTAGGCATAAAATAACACCTATGATGCTCTAACGATAGTGTAGACACCAAATTTGTGTCTTACGACCCCCGGGGACCTGCATCTCATTTCGCAACCTAACCTCATCACCTAAACCTTACACAATTATTTATTAATTACCTTGTAATTGATAAATCCACATCACCTTACCTGCCACCTCATTTTGCCACCTCATCATGACCTAGTCCTAACCCTAAACTAACCTAATTAAGACCTATAACTTGGTCCACATCCACACCCATGACTAATGACCCCTTTCTCGCACCCAAAACCGACCTTCTAGTTACTTGACCAAGCCCTCAACTAATCTCTCAAGGAGAAAAGGAGGGAAAGTTGGCTATTTTACTAAAAATAGCCCACTTTGACCTGACCGATACCGGTTCCTACTCGACCGCTGTCGGTTACGTAACCATCATCGGTTCCCTGTAAATGGGCTCCCCTAACCAAAAACAAAGGTGGAAGGATTTTTGGATCAATCAGGATCATCAGAAGTGATCAAGAGAATCCGGATCTTTACTTGGCCGAGCAGAGACAAGTGAAGAGACAAGTAGAGTTTGCAGTGAAGGAGATCAAGCCCAAGGCTTTGCCGATAGCCGAGCCCTGTGACACTCATCTGATCATTGGGAGGGAGACATCTCATCTTCTGGGTATCAGGCCATCCTACCTGAGTTCTGCCTTTGTCATCACAGTTCTTGGACCTGCATCTTCGTCAATAACCAGTAAGTTATATCTTGCATGTCCTCTTTAGTAACATTTCTTAGACTTTTGAATCACAGTCCTCATAAAATCTATTCCTAGATCTACTACCCAGCAACACATTATACCTAACTATCATCCACTTACCTCTCATCACCCCATTACCTAATCCTGCTCATATACCAGCCTTACAAACAACACAACTATCCTACAACCAACCCTCACCAAAAGTCCCAAAAACAAAGACCCTACCGATATCGGTTGGCGACAAGAACTTAGACGTATCGGTTATGGTGACTCAAAACCAGAAACCAGCCTTTTCCCCTACCTGTTTCAATGAAGCAATTAAATTGATATTTTACAGTCTTTGGTGTTAATTCATATTAGCAGGGGAATTGACCACCTTCGAAAGGAAGTTTTATATTTCCTGGGCCCAAGGTAGTTCCCTCATTTATTGTCTAATCAGAATCTTGTGGTCTTGTGTTCTTATTTGCAGGTAGTCCTTCCAAGACAAAAAGGAGTTCTTCGCAATCAGCCTGATCTCTCTCTATGGTACGCGCACACCATCTCGACATTCAACAGGTATTCCTCCTAGCCCTAACCCTTATCTGTTTCTAAAAGGAATGAAAGGATAGAAGCAACTCTATTCCCAAAGAGCCAAAACATTCCAAGCGAAACATTTTGGCACGCCCGGTGGGACCCATTTAAGGGTTTCTTTCTTTCTTGCTTGCTTTCATATAGGGAGCATATCTCATTGTTTTCTTCTTCTAAAAGATATTCACAAGGTTTTTTTATTTTGATAAAAAAAAAAATTGCTTTACTTTTACATCTTGCATTAGTGAAAGTCATCTCTTTTGCTTCATCGAATATCATTTTCGATTTGGGTTTTAAAACACGTGCATCACATTCTTGCTTGTTGTTTTCAATTCTAGTGAACATAGATTAAGTAACAGGTCGTACACGTGGGGGTGATTTCCACGGTATTGACAGGAAATTAATCTTACTTTCACTACACAACACATACCGAATCACTTCATAATTAACACAACAGCTCAAAACATCCCCCCTTTTCCGCGGTATTCCTCCGCCCGATTGAGGTAACCTTATAAGCCAAAACAAACTTGACATTTCCCCTAAGTCTTTTGTTTAGGATTCTGACATCATTCTACGTCTAAAGGCATAAGCCCATGATAATTTAAATTAACCCTAGGGTTAGTCTCTGGATTTGCATGTGCATCTTGCTTGTTTTCAGTTCTGTTTTCTCTGTCATACTCTGTCTTCTGTGAACACCTCAGAACTATTTGATAAATGCACTGAGTGTTGTTAACAATCAAATCAGCAGCTTCTTATATTTTCTTATACCAGTCTTCTTATACCGATCGATCGCTTAGCCGATCGACATCGCTATTGTCTAACCGACATTGGTTATTAGACCGATATCGATATCGCTTTTTACGCTTCTGACAAACCAACAACTTACCAATTTCACCATTCTGAGTCTGTTTCTATTCTTGATAGATTGAAACCCTACTGTGTACTCCTGTCCATGGTTGTTATCACTCAAAAGCAAGCCGCCATGGTTTCACATGCTTGCTCTATGCCTTTTCCTGAATCACCCCCTTCACATTCTGTGGGGAATCCTATGGACACCAAACAGAGGTTCCTAAAATTCCTGTGGGAGATAAAGAATTTGCCAAATTTTTGGATGCTAATCCTAGCACTGTACAATACTATTTGTCTCATGCCCTTGACCGTACACCCGACGGTCAACTCCTTGTTGGCATGCCTATCAGTATAGCTACTCATTTAGCCCCTTCTCCACCTGATAACTCTGTTTTTCCTTTCGCATCCTTAGTCCTCGCCGCTACCTCAAGCAGCCTTTGGGGTCCATACGGCACATATTGGCTTTCCTTTGGTTAATATTGGGCCCAACATGTCATTACCGCCAACTACTCCCACCTCATCTCTCTTGCATCGTTTCTATTCATGACTTGCTCTCTGCCACCTATCCACATGAGCTTTCCTTCTCAAGCTTCGCCCACCTTTTCATTTCCACACACATATCCTGGTAACCTCAACACTTATATAGGACATCCCTATTCGGTTGCCTCAACACTTTCGTCCTCCATACCTTATCAACATTTAACCCCACCATTGTCTAGCGGTGGCCCTTGGCCCAACTTGCCTCTGCTTACCACAACCACACCATCATCTCATCTAACTACCGATTTAATTAAACAAATGATGGACAAAATGCAAAATCTGGAGGCTTTTGTTTCAGGGAGTCGTAGCGCCTTGACATACGAGCAAGTTTGTCGGGAGCCCATCCACCCTTCAGTCCCCCTTCATTCATATCCTCCTCAATGGGAATTACCAAAGTTTACCCGCTTTAACAGTAAGGAGGACCCTCAACAACACTTGCGATCATTTAGACATGCCTGCTATCTGATTGCTCACGACGATGCTTTACTACTCCAAACCTTTCCCATGTCCTTATCAGGACCCGCCTTGGAGTGGTACAATGCTTTAACCCAGCACTCAATCTTCTCTTTTAACCAACTAGCCCAATCTTTCTTGGATCATTTCTCCATTAACATTGCCAAGAAAGTATCTATCACCGACCTCTATGCCATCCGACAATTTGAAGACGAATCTATCGCAGATTTCGTTGGACGATGGCGGGGCCTTATCAACCAACTTACGTATGCCTTTCCTCAAACCAAACTTATCGAACTGTTTACGCGGGCCTGCGCTAAGCACATCTCTCCTACCCTCCAAATTCAAAATTTCCATACATTTGACGAGGCCTTTACTATGGCTCGAAAACTAGAGATTCGAGCCTTAGAGGAAGACAAATTACGGTTGCGCAACAAAAACCCCAATTTCCAGGACTCCGATTCTACCAACAAACCTAACATCACCAATCCTCACCCATCGACTGCTTCGAAATCAAAAGGGGCCATGCACGCGGTGATGGTAAAATCCCAACCACCATCTAATACCCCGCCAAAAACCACCTATAAGTATAAAGCTGAGCCCATCAATTACACTCCCTTGGGAGAAACTTATGGTGTCATCTTGGAAAAATTGCTCAAATCCGGTGCTATCACCTTACCTCCTGTTAAACCTCACTCTGGGTTTGACTCCACCCGCGCTATACCTTCCTGGTACAAAGAAAATGACTTCTGTAACTTTCACCGCATAAAAGGACATAGTCATGAAAACTGCAAGATGTTGAAAAACATAGTGCAGGAAATGGTTGATGCAGGGGATATAACCCTCGATAATCCTAATGCCCCTGCCAACCGAAATTTGAAAATCTTCAACAAACCATTCCCGAATCACTCTTCCAACAGTAACATAAACCAGGATATCTTAGCCGAGGAGAGTGTTCATGAGATCCATGCAGTCTTCGACTCCCAGCCAAAAGCCTCTATCGAGAAAATTTTGAATCAAGCCTCTTCACTGACACAGGGGCCCGAACCTCCTTCACCACCATCAAGCCAAAGCAAAATCATTCCTTTACCTATAAAGGAGTTAACTACCTAGAGTTCTCTTCTCATAGATGAGTCTTCTTACACCACATCCCTCCAAGACTGCGAATGGATGTTATCTAACCTATCTATTTCCCAAACGTCTCCCTCTACCACTCTTGCTGCACAAGAGGAAGGCTCGCCACTCCTTTTGTCATCTTTAGACGAGAAACCCCTTGCACCGACATCACCAAATTCTTTAACCATGACAGATCCTCTCAAACATGCCCTCCTACCTATTAGTTCTTCATCGCCTAAATCTTTTCAGCGACCGGTTGACCTCTTAACACCTATTGATACAGTGCCTCATCCACCCCCGTATCACACCCACAAAGTGGACCGGAATCACAACCCACCTTTCTTCCATACAAAATTTCCTATTCACACGTGAGGACCTGTCATTCCCGTAAGATAGACAGTCCTATGGGAACGTTTGAGTACGCCATATTCTACTCAAATGCAAATGACCGATCCTGATGCCTCTACCATATACCCGAAGTGTTTACAGAAACTCAAAATGCCTATGTCCTCATCATCACCCCCGCATCTCTACCAAGTATCTCATCCACCTCTGTCAGCTTAACCAAATCTTCCCCTACACTTGGGACCTCACCAATACCCAGTCTAACACACCCGCCTAAGCGACTAGATTTATCCAAAAATAAAGCCGCCCCTCCACTTAGGAGACCAACTCAATCCGTGCCTCTATCACAATCAAAACCATCATCGTCACACCTACCTTCCATATTGGGACCTCATCCCTCCACCTTGCATCAATATATCATACCTCCTGCGTTTTCTTTAAAACGACCTATGCCTTCTCCACCCATACAGAGATCTAAGGGTATATCAACACTGTCACCCCACGTATCCTGTCCACCCATCAACCCTAAACAAATTTCATCATCAAAGGACTTGTTTTCCGTCACTCCTCTTTTGTCACCATTGTTTCCGGATACCACATTATCTGGAACCTCATCATCTAACCAGCTAAACGTAGCTCCTGCGCCAAAGAAACCTCGTTTAGTTAAAACCACGCGTCAACACCCCTTGGCTAAACCACCACCCGTACGAACCAACCATGCCCAAACATTACCAAAACCCACTCAATCAATACCCTCATCCTCCTCCGATTTTGACCCACTCAAAGGATCTTACGCCAAAATCCTTGCTATGTTGGTGGAGAATGCGACCATTTCCCTACCCCCACTTAGATCTTATGACCCGTCTAAACCTCGACCTATAGGGTATGATGAGTCTAAAATCTGCGCTTACCATCGCACACCAGGACATGATGTGGAGGGATGCAAAGCTTTAAAAACCATCCTTCGTCAGTCACCTCTCTCAGATAGAAAGGTTAAGAAAGACAACTTACGAAGAGGGAGACCTTTAGCTTCAATTCCCTCTCCTATACCACCTATCCCCGCCTCACCAAGATCTATCATTATTACAGCCCCACCTCTTGAAAACCATGACCTATCCCTACCATCTTCCTCCTCTCGTATTCATGAGATCAATATGATTAGTGTTGCTACTCGAGGGTAGAAAAACAATGGAAAAGTGAAAGAAAACACACCTGTGGAATCTCTTTCTCCGTCCAACATCCCGATTACACCACCACCTAAAGTGGTTATTCGCGGACCCGCCTATCCCGTCTCTAATGGAATTGCCCACCGAACTATGATCAAACAGCTTCACCAATCACCTGTAAAAATGACACTGTATGATCTCATTCAGACTTCTGAATCTCATCGACAAGCTCTCATTGAAATTCTTCAAGGGATTGAGGTCTTACCTAATGAAACCCTACCTGTTACCTCCATTCTAACACCCAATCACGTTGCTTCCCTCACTAAACAATCTACCACCCCAACCACTTTTACTTCTCGAACAACAAGTCATTCTTTATCGGTTTCTCTGAAGACGAAATTGTTGACTTTGGTACAGAAGATCCTGACCCTGCTCTTTTCATCTCAGCTTACGTCCGGGACATTCGGGTACGTCGTGTTATGATTGATGGGGGCACTAGTCTAAACATCATCTCTTCAAAAGCCTTCCAACAAATGAATATCCCTTCTAGCTACATGTGTGCCAACCCCATCATGTTGCGGTCATTCAATGATGCTATTACCTCTACCTTAGGCACCGTGATCCTTAACATTCGTGTAGGACCATGTACTTTACCCGAACTCTTCTATGTCCTTGAGGGAGAGTTCCAATATAATATATTGCTAGGTCACCCTTGGATCTGGGCTATGGGATGCATTCCCTCAACCTTACATAGATGCATAAAATTTGAGTACGAGGGGAAATCCTACACTGTAAAAGCTGATCCTCCCCCATTCAAAACCTGCAATATGTTATATTGCCCTAATGATGTGCTTGTACCAATCAAGACGCCCGTTCATCTAACCCAACCATCCACTTTAACCACACCTCTACCATTCACTTCAACAACATCTACACCTTCAACCCATGAAATCACCGTCGCAAAAGCCACTTCCCTTCCCGCAGCTAACATCCCAATCGCAGACCCCTTAGTAGATGTTTTTCAATGCCTTACGCTGGGGGAGTATCGCCTATATAACGTTAGTTCTTTCCATACCCCGCAGGAGTACGGACAGGTACATGCACATCCTACCTATGACCGTCGTGTGGGGGAAGTAATCCCCTATGGACCACCTCATTGCCGCACTAACCTAACATATGGGGGTGTCGATGCATCTTCCGTAACCCCTGAACCTCCTCTTGGCGTGGTTCCCTTCCAATCCGATTTTCAATACCGAAAATCGTTGTTTCGCCCTTACCTTCTTGACTCACTGTGCTTGGAAAGGCTTTGGTTTTGGTCTTTATGAACAAGGCCGACATACAATCATTCCTGTAACTACTCGCAAACACAATGATCGTAGTGGTCTCGGATTTCTGGGAACACTTACACCGAAGGAACCTCGTGTCAGTTGTCTTCTGGAAGATGACAACGTCACCCCTACCGAACCATCATCACCCATTTTGCCTTCGTCACCCACAGAGTCGATAGATCCCGAATCTATCCCTCCTAACTTTTTTTTTTCATAAATGCTATCTTCCTAGGTCCTCTCACTTATCAACGCGATAATGAGGACCCCTCTTCTATTCCCCTTCTATATCCAGATATGATTGAAGAGGACTCACCTTCAATTAACGTTGTTGAGTGCCAGGATGATGACTCCATCCTCACTTACCTTGGTGCGGATGACTCTTATATTCAACGCGCCTTACCATCTGAAACTCAAACCATGCTGAATGAGTCTACTATAGAAATCAACATCCACACAGAGGAAGATCCTCACATTGTGAAGATCGGACAATCCCTTAACACATCAGAACAAGTCACCTTTACTACCTTTCTCCGTGCTCGCAACCAAGCTTTCACTTGGTCCTACGCTGACATGCCAGGAATTGATCCTGACATTGTTGTCCATAACATTACTCTGAAGCCCGATTCCAAACCAGTCAAACAAAAACTGAGAAAAATGCATCCACGCATTTCCCTCTTGGTCAAAGAAGAGCTTCAACGACTTCTTTTGTTTCCTTCATCTTGCCTATTTACTATCCTCAATGGATTTCTAACATCGTACCTGTCACTAAAGCGATGGGGGGACTTCGGATATGCACGGATTTCCGGGATCTTAACCTCGCTTGCCCTAAGGATGACTTCCCCCTACCTAGTATTGATCAACTTGTTGATCTCACTGCGGGCCATGAAATGCTTTCTCTCATGGATGGCTTTTCGGGATACAATCAAATTTTGGTAGCCCCGCCGATCAACATAAAACTACCTTCATAACTCCTTGGGGAACCTTCTATTATCGTGTCATGCCATTTGGCCTTAAGAATGCTGGTGCGACCTATCAGCGGGCTATGACTTACATTTTTCATGACATTATGCACACTATCCTTGAGGATTATGTCGATGATCTTCTTGGCAAATCTAAACATCGCAGTGAACATCTTGATGTTTTAACCATTATTTTTGATTGCCTGTTACAATATTCTGTCTGTCTTCAACCAAAGAAATGTGTCTTTGGTGTCCTTTCGAGAAAACTTCTTGGCTTTATCGTCTCTTTGCGTGGCATTGAGGTCGACCCATCTAAAGTCAAAGCTATCCTAGAAATGCCCCCACCTACTAACCTCAAACAATTGCGTAGTTTACAGGGTAAACTTCAATCCATCCGGCATTTCATCTCCCAACTCTTGGATCGATGTCAACCTTTCCATCACCTTCTTAAAAATGACATTGCCTTTCAATGGAGTGACGAGTGTCACCAAGCCTTTGAAGCTCTCAAATCCTATCTCTTACAGCCACCTGTGCTTATTCCACCACAGGATGATCGCCCTTTCTACCTTTACCTTTCTGCCACTGACCATGCTATAGGAGCCATGCTCACACATCGGGACTCGGCACGTCGAGAACAATCCATTTATTATATAAGTCGTACTCTCGTGGATTATGAGACTAGGTATACACATGTAGAAAAATTGTGCCTAGCCCTATCATTTGTAGCCACCAAACTCCGACATTACCTCCTGAATCACAAAACTTTTGTGATCACCAACATGGACCCCATTCATTATATGTATGCCAAACCACATTTAAACCAACGCATCACCCGATGGCTTATGCTCCTCGCTGACCTCGACCTTGAGTTTGTACGACAGAAGTCAATCAAAGGACAAACTATTGCGGACCAACTTGCGGAAGCCCCTTTACCTGGGGAACAATTTACCAATTTTACATTCCCCGATGAACTCATCGCCACTCTTTCACTCAAAGAGGAATCATATCCAATGACCCTCTTCTTCGATGGATCCAAATGCCAACGCGGCGGAGGAGCCGGCGTTGTTCTCATTCCTCTCGATGCTGAGCCTATGCCTCTCTCATTCCAACTCGATTTCCCCTGCACTAATAATACAGTGGAATACGAGGCCCTTGTTCTGGGTCTCCAGGTTGCGTTACACTTAGGTGTCAAATCTATCAATATTTTTGGCGACTCTCAATTGGTAGTCAATCAAGTTATGGGCATCTACCAATGTAAAAATGAGGAACTTCAAAAGTACAAACACTACGTGGATTCACTTCTAGCCTTCTTTACTCACTATTCTATCCAAACCATTCCCCGCTCCACTAACAAATTTGCGGATACTATGGCTTGCCTAGCCTCGCAAATTCCAGCTTCATCAACTGACTCTGACATTTTCATCTTGGTCCAACAACTCTTTTCCCCATCTTACTCAGCCCCGGTTGTTTGTATGATAAATAATGTGTCTGCTAATTCTCAGGATACCTGGTACCACCAATTTCACGACTACCTTACAACCTCTATTCTCCCACCTGACCTTACTAGTACCGGAAAACGCGCTTTTCTTAAACGTGTTTCTCGTTATGTCGTTATGGGGGGACTCCTTTATAAACATGGCTTTGATGGCATCCTCCTTCGATGTCTCACAGGCGTGGAGGTCACCTATACCATCCAACAGGTCCATGACGGTCTTTGTGGTGGACATTTTAGCGGCCTTGCCATGGCCAAACAAATCCCTCGCCTAGGTTATTATTGGCCTACTCTTAATAACGATTGCTACGAATATGTTAAGCGTTGTGTTATGTGTCAACAACATGCCAACCTTCAACATACTCCAAGCCACCCGCTACAGGTCGCCCGAGATCTTTGGCCTTTCTCACAATGGGGTTTAGACCTTATTGGTGAGATTCATCCGTCCTCTTCGCAATGTCACCGATGGATAATCACAGCAACCGAATATTACACAAAATGGGTGGAGGCTATTCCGCTCATTTCAACTAAAAAAGAAAAAATTGTCGAATTCATTAACCATCACATTATCTGTCGTTTTGGTATTCCTCATCGCCTAATAACAGATAATGGTAAATCTTTTAAAAATAAGTTGTTGCAAGACCTTTGTGACAACTTTGGTATCAAACTTAGTTTCTCATCACCCTATTATCCACAAGCGAATGGACAAGCTGAATCTTCTAATAAAACCCTAACCAAAATCCTTATGAAAGTTGTCAATGAGTCCGGAAGAAATTGGCACGATCACATCCCCTTTGCCCTTTGGGCTTATCGTACTAGCATTCGTACCTCCACTAATGCCACACCTTTTTCTTTGGTATATGGTACCGAGGCTGTCTTGCCTCTCGAAATACAAATACCCTCCCTCAGAATATCTCTTCAAGATATTCTTACCAACGATGATTTCCGCCAAGAGCGGTTAGCCCAATTGGAGCTTCTTGACGAGCGTCGTCTTACGGCTCTTGATCACCTTCAAATCTACCAGAAACGCATCAAACGTGCTTATGATAAGCGACTTCATGAGCGTACCTTTAAGGTTGGTGATCTTGTCCTCAAAGAGAATCAACATGTAACCAAACTAGAAAAGAGCAAACATGGAAAATTTGCTCCCAATTGGATTAGGCATTACATAATCACTCACACTTACGGATCGAGGCACTTATCGTTTAGCTTGCTTAACGGTAAACTCCGAGCTCAACCCCTAATGCCTTGCATCTTCGACCATTCTACTGTTGAATTTAGTGTTATATCACTTCTTATCTACCTAACGCTCGTCCCTTGAGCTCATTTACCACTACATACACTTTGTTTCCTACATCTCAAAATAAAATCAAGCTCACATAGTTTGATTCTCACCTCCCTTTACGATGCCTTCCCTTTTTAGTCTAGTCCATGACTTCAAAGTATTAAAATAACACATTCTTATGGGATTTTCTTGAGTCAAACTTCTTACCAAACTAGATGCTTCACGCCAAAAGGACATCTAGCTATCTAAATTATATATAGACTGCTCCCTCGAAGGACAGCTATATGCCAAACTATTGCTGCTATTATATATAGACTGCTCCCCCGAAGGACAGCTATACACTAAAATCACAGCTGTTACTATAAATAGACTGTTCCCTTGAAGGACAGCTATACACAGTCAGCCTTTAGCCGAAGCTTCTCGCATTGATCAGCTTCGTGAAGACCTCAAGAATAATACAATTAATATCCCTTGTAGACTTCCCACATCGATCAGTCTATATTCAGTAAAGTAAAGCCACATTCAAAAGAACTTTTGAGTCATGGACTTGTCTATTTAGGGTAGGTTCTCTTTCATCGAAACACTCACTTTGTACCAAGTTCTCCGCCCTTAGCTATACCATCCACATCACCTCACCATTTGTTTAAACTCAAGGGACGTGACGTGCAATCGATATATTGTGATCATACAACTCTTTTCACCTATTGACTTCTCGTCTATGCACGGTACCTAGGGATTCAAGCTGGTTCTACATTATTATGTGGTTTGTTTAGCTCTTTTCACCTACGGAACACTCTTTCCTCTTTGCCTCGCATCTAGGATTATGTGTTGATCTTAATCAGGACACGATTCCCTACTCCTTGGGAATGCTAACTTTCGCTTTACCCTACCAACATCAAATTTTTACCAACCAACAAAATTGCCTAACCACAACCCAATTGCACAATTCACCTCTCCCTGATCCTAAGGGAGAACTACATCGGTCTGAGGCCCCTCCTTGCTTTGTGCAATGGGCTATGTAGGCAGCACTTCGGAGACATGGGGTCTCCCAAGGTTAGCTCGACCATCCCCTACCATAACCTATCATGTGTAAATATTTTTGTGTATTTCTATTTAATCACATTCCTCTTTTTCAAAACACCGAAAGTCAGAACGAAAACATTCTTATTATTATCATAACTCAAATCAACATACATATCCAGTTTTATTTAGATGTTAAACAAATACATCTTCTCTATCATCGACACGCAGGTCGGCATCCTTATTTATTCTTATACCTTGCTAACATTTACTTAGACCCTCATGCCTCATCCCGAACCAGGGGATGATCGTGATCGTCGACGCCTCTCGCCAGGCCTCTCTGTCCTCAAAGGTACCACGGCTATTGGTACCGCCCACTGATCTACCAATCTCTCCTGTAACATATGAATACGCTCCCTCGCATGGAGGTATCTCGCCTCTAGTCCCTCTGCTCGTGACTCCGCAACCGCTAACAATCCTCTTGCCTCATTCACCTGCGTTCGGAGCTGATGAACTAATCTCTGCAGACGATCTCTCTCTGCTGTAATCCTAGCTATGTCAGGATGATCACGTACACCTCGCAGTTCTGTTACCCACCATAATCTATAGGCCTCTGTCATTCCTTCATCCATTACCTTGTGATTGGCTGCTATCTCCTCTGGCCCTTCTGGAGGTGTCGGCAAGGAGGTGAGAATGTTGCCTCGGCGTCGATCCTCATATATGGTCTATAAGCCAGGGGTATATCCTGCACAAATCAAAATTGTCACCGCACGCGATCTAGAGGAATCATCTCATATTCACCCGGCCTATGCCCCGTGATCCACCTCAATCGCTCTGCGCACCCTCAACTCCTCGGCTATGTGCTCTGTCACCATATAGTTCCCGTGACGGCCTCCAAAAATATCCGCAATCGTCACCATCTCCCATACCTCGTCTATAATACTCGATGTCATCTATCACGGCCAGGATCTTGCTTCTTGTTGCATCTAGACCCATCATCTGAATCCCAACCTTTGCACTCCTGCCTCTCCCAACTCAATGGGTCGGCCTATTAGACGCACACAAACAATATGCTCATAGGCCCAACAATGTAATAAAAATGAACAATCCAGTGTCATCTTGTGATTTCGTCTACAAGCCCATAAACCCCTGTATAGCTCCGCCAAATATGCAGGTGCCCATGCAAAAGTCACGTTCCTTTCTATCATTTCCCAAATAACACACATCAATGCTTTTGGAAATCTTCCCCCATCCGCCCTCGGTAACGCATAATACCCTACCGCTATCATTAATATCACTGCTAATCTTGTCTCCTCAGGGTGTGCTGCATACATTATACCATACGTGAATGTCAAACCTCACTGTGTCAAATCTCATGCGTATGGACCAAATACTACTGTTATCGCTCCCCGTGCTGCACTAGGCAATGCCTGATATACTGGTCTTCCTGTAATTGGGAGTCTCAAAATACGGAACACATCTTCTTGTTTCACTGGAATGCTTCGTTCCTTGTAGAAACAGATAAGGTTAGGGTTAGGAGGAATACCTGTAGAATGTCGAGAAGATGTGCGCGTCTGTAGAAAGATCGGGTGATCTGCGAAGAACTCCTTTTTGTCTTGGAAGGACTACTCTGCAAATAAGAACACAAGACCACTAGATTTTGATTAGATAATAAATGAGGGAATCTGCTTGGGCCCGTGAAGTATGAAACTTCCTTTCGAAGGTGGTCGAGTTCCCTAATATGAATTAACACAAAATACTGTAGAGTACTAATTAAATTGTTTCGTGGAACTGGGTAGGGAAAAGGCTGTTTTCCTTGGTTTTGATCAAAGGAACCGATGCCGGTTATCTATAACCGATGGCGGTCACTGATAACCGATACCGGTTGGTTCCAGGATCTTCTGGGCTGGTTGTGGTGTTTGTAATGGCTGGTTTTTGGATAGTATTGAGAAATGGGATGGTTAGAAGCTAAAGAATGATGGTTAGAGGCAATGGTATGTTAGATAATGGATTCAGGAACGGATTTGGGAAGATTACAATTCCAAAAGCACAAGAAATGTTATAATGGAGGACATGCAAGATATAACTTACTGGTTTTTTTGATGAAGGTGCAAGTTGATCTCCTTTCTTTGTGACTCTTCTGGTTTCTTTACTCGTCTCTGCTTGGTCAAGTGAAGTTCTGGACTCTGCTGATCGCTTTGGACTCTCCTTTGATTAAAAATCCTTCGACTGATCTCCAAAATGAAATTCCGATCCGTTGTTTTGGTTTGGGAAGCCCATTTACAGGGAACCGATGGCGGTTGCGTGCAACCGACGGTCGAGTAGGAGAACCGCATCGGTTAGGAAAAAGTAGGCTATTTTTAGTAAAATAGCCCACCTTCCTCGCTTTTCTCCCGAGAGATCGGGTTGCGGGCTTGGTCAAGTGGCTAGAAGGTCGGCTTTGGGTGCGAGTAAGGAGGCATTAGTTATGGATGTGAGTCTAGACCAAGTCATGGGTCCTAATTAGGTTAGTTTTAGGGTTAGGGCTAGGTCATGATGAAGTGGCAAAGTGAGGTGGTAGGTAAGGTGGTGTAGATTTATCAATTACAAGGCAATTAATAAATACTTGTGTAAGGTTTAGGTAATGAGGTTAGGTTGCGAAATGAGATGCGGGTCACAAGGGGTCGTAAGACACAATTTTGGTGTCTACATTAGCCCCTTATTGTCGTGTAGCTTGTTCTGTAAAGCTGCGCGGACAATAATATGAAGTGGTTTCTCATGTTAAGGATATAGGTAATCCCCCTCAAATCTAGCACAGATTGAGCGAACGGGAAATCAGGGATAGGGTTGATAAAAGGTAAATGTTGTAGAGAGGATGGTAAGGTGGTGCGGTAGGTCCAAGGAAGCAGACGCATGTTGAAATGCAATAGTACGACTAGGGTACATGATTTGACTAGCAAACCAGCAATGTATAGGCAAAGGTCGATAGTTTATCCAAACAAGGGTGATATAATCCTGGTATCCAAGGCATAGGAAGTAGCTCCAGGGTATATAACAGGTAAGGTACAGGAACGTTTAGGCATGTTCGGCAGTACCAAATGGTTGGTTTGGTTGAGATAAACGTCACGGTC
This sequence comes from Taxus wallichiana var. yunnanensis, assembly GCA_018340775.1. Lineage (NCBI taxonomy): Eukaryota > Viridiplantae > Streptophyta > Pinopsida > Cupressales > Taxaceae > Taxus > Taxus wallichiana. The sequence goes on from CM031235.1 coordinate 309,239,008, forward strand.
TAGGTCTAGGCAAAGTTGGTCGACAGATCAAGTCAAGGACCCTAATCATGCTAAAACACGAACAAGTGAGCTCGATGAAACACAAGGTACAGGATAGATGGATAAAATAAAACGGTGATTGTGGGTATAGTATGGAAGTGATGCAGCCTTGGGTCGGGCCAAGTTGTTGGGTGGTGGCCATGGGTCAGCCCAAATAAGTGGGTTGAGGCCTTGGGTCGGGCCAAGTGGTAGGGCGAGGCCTTGGGTCGGGTCAATTAGGTAGGTTGAGGCCTTGGGTCGGGCCAATTGGTAGGGCGAGGCCTTGGGTCGGGCCAATTGGTAGGGCGAGGCCTTGGGTCGGGCCAATTGGTAGGGCGAGGCCTTGGGTCGGGCCAAATAGGTAGGTTGAGGCCTTAGGTCGGGCCGAATGGTAGGTTGAGGCCTTAGGTCGGGCCAATTGGTAGGTTGAGGCCTTGGGTCGGGCCAAATAGGTAGGTTGAGGCCTTGGGTCGGGCCAATTGGTAGGTTGAGGCCTTAGGTCGGGCCGAATTGGTAGGTTGAGGCCTTAGGTCGGGCCAAATGGTAGGTTGAGGCCTTAGGTCGGGCCAAGTGGTAGGGCGAGGCCTTGGGTTGGGCCGGATGGTAGGTTGAGGCCTTGGGTCGGGCCAAATGGTAGGTTGAGGCCTTAGGTCGGGCCGAATAGGTAGGGCGAGGCCTTGGGTCGGGCCAAATAGGTAGGTTGAGGCCTTGGGTCGGGCCAATTGGTAGGGCGAGGCCTTAGGTCGGGCCAAATGGTAGGTTGAGGCCTTAGGTCGGGCCGGACAGAGGCGATATTGGTGAAAAAGAGGCAAGGAATAAGGAACGGCAAAGAATGGGGTAAAAGGGGTATCAGACCGACGTCGATTCATCATGACCGATATCGGTTAAGGGACCGATACCGGTTTCCTAGGGCAGAAAGGAAACCGACATCGGTGTAGGTCGAAATACCTATAAAAAGAAACATACGGCCTGTCATTGTCACTTTTGTTATTTGTAATCCAAAATTGACTTGTCTGACGTGGAGAGTTGATTTGGAGGGGTATTGAGTGAGGTGGAGCTATTTGATTGGCGGAGAGAGTTGATAGTGGGCCCGAATAGTTGAGGAGGCAGCAGGTGATTGACCGGGTAATGGATGCAGGAATGACAGAGGCCTATAGATTATGGTGGGTAGCAGAACTGCGAGGTGTACGTGAGCGCCCTGACACAGCGGTGATTACAGCAGAGAGGGATCGTCTGCAGCGTTTGGTTCAGCAGCTCCAAACGCAGGTGAATGAGACAAGAGGATTGTTAGTGGTTGCGGAGTCACGGGCGGCGAGACTAGAGGGTGGAGTTCTCCATGCGAGAGGCGTGTTCATATGTTACGGAGAGATTGGCGGATCGGTGGCGGTACAATAGCACGCAGTACCTTTGAGGACGAGAGAGGCCCGCGAGAGGGTCGACGATCACGATCATCACCTAGTTCGGGATGAGGCGTGAGGGTCTCGAGTAAATGTTAGCAAGGTATAAGAATAAATAAGGATCTTTGACTGCGTGTCGATGATAGAGAAGATGTATTTGTTTAACATCTAAATAAAACTGAATATGTATGTTGATTTGAGTTACGATAATAATAAGATTGTTTGTGTTTTGATTTTCGGTGTTTTGAAAAAGGATAAAGAGGACTGTGATTAAATAGAAATACACAAAAATATTTATATTCACCACACAAGATAGGTTATGGTAGGGGATGGTCGAGCTAACCTTGGGAGACCCCATGTCTCCGAAGTGCTGCCTACATAGCCCATTGCACAAAGCAAGGAAGGGCCTCAGACCGATGTAGTTCTCCCTTAGGACCAGGGAGAGGTGAATTTAGGCAATTTGGTATGGTTTAGGCAATTGGTTGGTTGGTAAAAATATTGATATTAATATTGGTAAGGTAAGGTTGTTGGTGTTGGTAATGAATTGGTGATGTTGTAAAAGGTATAAGGGAAGTGAAAGTTAGCCTACCCAAGTAGAAGGGAACCATGTCCTGATTAAGATCAACACACAATCCTAGATGCGAGGAAAAGAGGAAAGAGTGCTCCGTAGGTGAAAAGAGCTAAACAAACCACACAACGTAGAATGAGCTTGAAGCCCTAGGTACCGTGCATAGACGAGAAGTCAATAGGTGAAAAGAGTTGTATGATCACAATATATCGGGTGTACGTTACGTCCCTTGAGTGGAAACAAATGGTGAGGTGATGTGGATGATATAGCTGAGGTATAAAGAACTTGTTATAACGAAAGAGAACCTACCCTAAATAGACAAGTCCATGACCCAAAAATTTCTTTTGTATGAGGCTTTTATTTTATTGAATGTAGACTGATCGATGCGGGAAGTCTGCACGAGGATATTGATTGTTTTATTCTTGAGGTCTTCACGAAGGCTGATCAATGCGAGAAGCTTCGATAAAGGTCGATCATGTATAGCTGTCCTTCGGGGAGCATCTATTTATAGTAGCAGAGATGATTTTAGTGCATAGCTGTCCTTCAGGGGAGCAGTCTATTTATAGTAGCAGCAATAGTTTGGCATATAGCTGTCCTTCGAGGGAGCAGTCTATATTTAATTTTAGATAACTAGATGTTCTTTTGGCGTGAAGCATCTAGTTTAGTAGGAAGTTGGACTCAAGAAAATCCCATAAGAATACGGCTTATTTTAATACTTTGAAGTCATGGACTAGACTAAGAAGGGGAAGGCATCGTAAGGGGAGGTGAGGGGTGAGCTTGATTTTATTCGGAGATATAGAAAACAAAGTGTATGTAGCGGTAAATGAGCTCAAGGGACGAGCGATAGGTAGATAAGGAGTGATATAACACTAGATTCAACAAGAGAATGGTCGAAGATGCAAGGCATTAAGGGGTTCGAGCTCGGAGTTTACCATTAGCGAAGCTAAACGATAAGTGCCTCGATCCATAGGTGTGAGTGATTATATAAGGCCCAATCCAATTGGGAGCAAATTTTCCACGTTTGCTCTTTTCTAGTTTGGTTACATGTTGATTCTCTTTGAGGACAAGATCACCAACCTTAAAGGTACGCTCATGAAGTCGCTTATCATAAGCACGTTTAATGCGTTTTTGATAGATTTGAAGGTGATCAAGAGCTGTAAGACGGCGTTCGTCAAGCTCCATTGGGCTAACCGCTCTTGGCGGAAATCATCGTTGGTGAGAATATCCTGAAGAGATATTCTAAGGGAGGGTATTTGTATTTCGAGAGGCAAAACAGCCTCGGTGCCGTATACCAAAGAAAAAGGTGTGGCATTAGTAGAGGTACGAATGCTAGTACGATAAGCCCAAAGGGCAAAGGGAATGTGATCGTGCCAATTTCTTCCAGATTCATTGACGACTTTCATGAGGATTTTGGTTAGAGTTTTATTAGAAGATTCAGCCTGACCATTGGCTTGTGGATAGTAAGGTGACGAGAAACTAAGTTTGATACCAAAGTTGTCACAAAGGTCTTGTAACAACTTATTTTTGAAAGATTTACCATTATCTGTTATTAGGCGATGAGGAATACCAAAACGACAGATAATGTGATGGTTAATGAATTCGACAATTTTTTCTTTTTTGATTGAAATGAGTGGAACGGCCTCCACCCATTTTGTGTAATATTCGGTCGCTGTGATTATCCAACGGTGACGTTGTGAAGAGGTCGGGTGAATCTCACCAATAAGGTCTAAACCCCATTGTGAGAAAGGCCAAAGATCTCGTGCGACCTGTAGCGGGTGGCTAGGAGTATGTTGAAGATTGGCATGTTGTTGACACATGACACAGCGCTTAACATATTCGTAGCAGTCGTTATTGAGAGTAGGCCAATAATAACCTAGGCGAAGGATTCGTTTAGCCACGGCAAGGCCACTAAAATGTCCACCACAAATACCGTCATGGACCTGTTGGATGGTATGAGTGATTTCTGCGCCGGTTAGACAGCGAAGGAGGATGCCATCAAAGCCACGTTTATAGAGGAGTCCCCCCATGACAACATAACGCGAAACACTTTTAAGAAAAGCACGTTTGCCGTTACTAGTAAGATCAGGTGGGAGGACAGAGATTGTAAGGTAGTCATGAAATTGGTGGTACCAGGTATCCTGTGAATTAGTAGACACAGTATTTATCATGCAAACTACCGGGGTTGAATAGGATGGTGCAAAAAGTTGCTGAACCACAACGAATAATTCAGAGTCAGTTGGTGCGGCGGGAATTTGCGAGGCTAAGCAAGCCATAGTATCCGCAAATTTGTTAGTGGAGCGGGGAATGGTTTGTATAGAATAGTGGGTAAATAAGGCTAGAAGTGACTCCACGTGGTGTTTGTACTTCTGAAGTTCCTCGTTTTTACATTGGTAGATGCCCGTAACTTGATTGACTACCAATTGGGAGTCGCCAAAAATGTTGATAGATTTGATACCTAAATGTAACGCAACTTGGAGACCTAGAACAAGGGCCTCGTATTCCGCTGTATTATTAGTGCAAGGGAAATCAAGTCGGAATGAAAGAGGCATAGGTTCAGCGTCAAGAGGGATGAGAACAATGCCGGCTCCTCCGCCGCGTTGGCACTTAGATCCATCGAAGAAGAGGGTCATTTGATACGACACTTCTCCGAGCGAAAGAGTGGCGATGAGTTCGTCGGGGAAGGTAAAATTGGTAAATTGTTCCCCAGGTAGAGGGGCCTCCGCAAGTTGATCTGCAAGAGTTTGTCCTTTGATTGATTTCTGTTGTATAAATTCAAGGTCGAGGTCGGCGAGGAGCATGAGCCATCGAGCGATGCGTTGGTTTAGGTGTGGTTTGGCGTACATATAATGAATGGGGTCTGTGTTGGTGATGACGAAAGTTTTGTGATTCAGGAGGTAATGTCGGAGTTTGGTGGCGACGAATGATAGGGCCAGGCACAATTTTTCTACATGTGTATACCTAGTCTCGTAATCCACGAGGGTACGACTTATATAGTAAACGGCCTGCTCTCGGCGTGCCGAGTCTCGATGTGCGAGCATAGCTCCTATAGCATGGTCAGTGGCGGAAAGATAAAGGTAGAAAGGGCGGTCGTCCTGGGGTGGGATAAGCACGGGTGGCTGCAAGAGATACGTTTTGAGAGCTTCGAAGGCTTGGTGACACTCCTCACTCCATTGAAAGGCAACGTCCTTTTTTAGAAGGTGATGAAAAGGGTGACATCGATCCGAGAGTTGGGAGATGAAACGCCGGATGGATTGAAGTTTACCACCCCTTAGTAAACTACGTAATTGTTTAAGGTTTTTGGGTGGGGGCATTTCTAGGATAGCTTTTACTTTAGATGGATCGACCTCAATGCCACGTAAAGAGATGATAAAGCCTTAAGTTTCCCGAAAGGACACCAAAGACACATTTCTTTGGTTGAAGACGGACAGAATATTGTAACAGGCGATCAAAAATAATGGTTAAAACATCGAGATGTTCACTGCGATGTTTAGACTTGCCCAGAAGATCATCAACGTAATCTTCGAGGATAGTGTGCATAATGTCATGGAAAATGTAGGTCATAGCCCGCTGATAGGTCGCACCAGCATTCTTAAGGCCAAACGGCATTACACGGTAACAGAAAGTTCCCCAAGGAGTTATGAAGGCAGTTTTGTGTTGATCGGCAGGGGCAACCAAAATTTGGTTGTAACCTGAAAAGCCATCCATGAGAGAAAGCATTTCGTGACCCGCAGTGAGATCAACAAGTTGATCAATACTTGGGAGGAAGTCATCCTTAGGGCAAGCGAGGTTAAGATCCCGGAAATCCGTGCATATCCGAAGTCCCCCGTCGCTTTAAGTGGCAGTGCGATGTTAGAAATCCATTGAGGATAGTCAATAGGCAGAATGAAGGAAACAGAAAGGAGTCGTTGGAGCTCCTCTTTGACCAAGAGAGCAATGCGTGGATGCATTTTTCTCAATTTCTGCTTGACTGGTTTGGAATCGGGGTTTAGAGTGATGTTATGGACGGCAATGGTAGGATCAATTCCTGGCATGTCAGCGTAAGACCATGCGAAAGCTTGGTTGCGAGCACGGAGAAAGGTAGTAAAGGCGGCTTGTTCTGATGTGTCAAGTGATTGTCCGATCTTCACTATGTGAGGATCTTCCTCCGTGTGGATGTTGATTTCTATAGTAGATTCGTTCAGCATGGTTTGAGTTTCAGATGGTAAGGCACGTTGAATATAAGAATCATCCGCGCCTAGGTAAGTGAGGATGGAGTCGTCATCCTGGCATTCAACAACATTAATCAAAGGTGAATCCTCTTCGATCATGTCTGGATACAGAAGGGGAAGAGAAGATGGGTCCTCATTATCGCGTTGATAAGTGAGAGGACCTATGAAGATAGCATTTATGAAAAAAAAAGTTAGGAGGGATAGATTCAGGGTCCATCGATTCTCGTGGGGAGATGATGGCAAAGTGGGTGATGATGGTTCGGTAGGGCGACGTCCTCTTCTTCCGAGGATACGGTGACAGGAGGTGTCTCTGCGTAGGTGTTTCGGAAAAACCAAGACCACCGCGATCATTATGTTTGCATGTGGTGATGGGGATGAGAGTATGTCGGCCTTGTTCGTAAAGGCCAAAACTAAAGCCTTTCCACGCATAGCGAGTCAAGAAGGTGAGGGAAAAGCGACGATTTGTCAAGTATTGAAAATCGGATTGGAAGGAACCACACCAAGAGGAGGTTCGGGGTAATGGAGGATGCGTCAACACCCCGTATGTTAGGTTAGTGCGACAATGGGGTGGTCCATAAGAGATTATCTCCCCACGCGACGGTCGTAGGTGGGGTGTGCATGTAATTGTCCGTACTCTGCGGGTAGGAAAGAACTAACGTTATATAGGCGATACTCCCCAGCGTAAGGCGATGAAAACGTCTACTAAGGGGTCGGAGGTTGGGATGTTAGCCACGGAAGAGAAGTGGTTTGTGCGATGGTGGTTTCGTCAGTTGTAGGTGCAGTTGAGGTGGACGGTTGAGGTATATTGGAAGAGGATGGTTGGGTTGAATGTATGGGTGTCTTAATTGGTATAAGCACATCGTTTGGGCGGTATAACATATTGCAAGTTTTGAAGGGGGGAGGATCAGCTTTTACAGTGTAGGACTTCCCTCGTACTCAAATTTTATACATCGATGTAATGTTGAGGGACGCATCCCATGGCCCTGATCCAGGGACGACCTAGCAATATTATATTGGAACTCTCCTTCAAGGACATAGAAGAGTTCGGGCAAAGTACGTGGGCCTACGCGAATGTTGAGGATCACGGTGCCTAAGGTAGAAGTAATAGCATCATTGAATGACCGCAACATGATGGGGTTGGCACACATGCAACTAGAAGGGATGTTCATTTGTTGGAAGGCTTTTGAAGAGATGATGTTTAGGCTAGCGCCCCCGTCAATCATAACCCGACGTACTCGAATGTCTCGGACGTAAGCGGAAATGAAAAGGGCAGGGTCAGGGTCTTCTGTACCAAAGTCGATAATTTCATCTTCCGAGAAACTAACCGCAGCGGCTTGTTGTTTTGAGACAGAAGTGGTGGGGGAGATGGATTGTTTGGTGAGAGAGGCAACGTGATTGGGTGTTAGAATGGAGGCCACGGGCAGGGTTTCATTGGGAAAAACCTCTATCCCTTGAAGGATCTCAACGAGAGCTTGTCGATGAGATTCAGAGGTCTGAATGAGATCATATAGTGTCATTTTTACGGGCGATTGATGAAGCTGTTTGATCATGGTTCGGTGGGCAACTCCATCGAGACGGATAGGCGGGTCCGCGAATAACCACTTTAGGTGGTGGTGTAATCGGGATGGTTGAAGGAGAAAGAGATGCCGCAGGTGTGTTTTCTTTCGCCTTCCCATTGTTTTTCTGTCCTCGAGTAGCGACACTAATCATATTAATCTCGTAGACCTGAGATGAAGAAGATGGTTGGGATAATTCATGGTCTTCAAGAGGTGGGGTTGTAATAATGATCGATCTTGGTGAGGCGGGGACAGATGGTATAGTAGAGGGAATTGACGCTAGAGGTCTCTCCCTGCGTAAGTTGTTTTTCTTAATCTTTCGATCCGGAAGAGGTGACTGGCGAAGGATGGTTTTTAGAGCTTTGCATCCTTCTACATCATGTCCAGGTGTGCGGTGATAGGCGCAGATTTTAGACTCATCATAATCCACAGGTCGGGGCTTAGACGGGTCATAAGGTCGAAGTGGGGGTAGAGAGATGGTCGCATTCTCCACCAACATAGCAAGGATTTTGGCGTAGGATCCTTTGAGTGGGTCAAAATCAGAAGAAGATGAGGGTATTGATTGTGTGGGTTGTGGTAATGTTTGGGCGTGTTTAGTTCGTATGGGTGGTGGTTTAGTCGAGGGGTGCTGACACATGTTTTTCACTAAACGTGGTTTCTTGGACACAGAAGTTACGTTCAGCTGGTTAGATGATGAGGCTAACAGATGGCATGGTAGCGGGAAACAACCACGGAGAAAGGGGAGTGACAAAAATAAATCCTTTGATGATGGGATTGGTTTAGGGTTGATAGGTGGACCGGATACGCGGGGTAACGATGTTGTGATACCCTTTGATCTCTCGTATAGGTGTAAAGGCGTAGGTTGTTTTGCGAGAAAACAAAGGAGGTATGATATATTGATGTAAGGTGGAGGGATGAGGTCCCAATATGGAAGGTGGGTGTGAAGATGGGGGTTTTGATAGAGGCCCGGATTGCGTTTGTCTCCCTAGGTGGCGGGCGGGTTTATTTTGGGATAAATCGAGTCGATTAGGCGGGTGTGTTAGGCCGGGCATTGGTGAGGTCCCAAGCATAGGGGAAGATCTGTTAAGTTGATAGAAGTGGACGGGGAATTTGGTAGAGGTGAGGGGGTGAAGGCGAAACAGGGGGCATTTTAAGCTTCGTAAGCACTTCGGGTAGATGGTGGAGACATCGAGATTAGTCATTTGCATTTGAGTAGGAAAAGGGGTACTCAAACGTTCCCATAGGACTGTCTTCATCTTACGTGGAATGACAGGTCTCGTGTGTAATTTGTAATTTTGGTACGGAAAGAAAAGTGAGTTGTAATTCCAGTCCATTGCGGGTATGACACAGGGAGGCGATGAGGCACTGTATCAATAGATGTTAAGAGGTCGACTGGTCGTTGAAAAGATTTAGGTGATGAGGGACTAATAGGCAGAAGGGCATGTTGGAGAGGGTCTGTCACGGCTAAAGAATTTAGTGATGTCGGTGCAAGAGATTTCTCGTCTAAGGATGTCAAAGGGAGTGGCGTACCTTCCTCTTGTGCGGCAAGAGTGGTAGAAGGAGACGTCTGGGAAATGGATAGATTAGACAACATCCGCTCGCAATCTTGTAGGGATGTGGTGTAAGAAGACTCATTGATGGGAAGGGAAGCCTAGGCAGTTAACTCTTCTATGGGTAAAGGAACGATTTCGCTTTGGCTTGATGGTGGTAAAGGAGGTTCGGGCTCCTGTGTTAGTGAAGAGGCTTGATTCAAAATTTTCTCGATAGAGGCTTTTGGCTGGGTATCGAATACTGCATGGATCTCATGAACACTCTCCTCAGCTAAGATATCTTGGTTTACGTTGCTTCTTTGGACGAGTGATTCGGAATGGCTTGTTGAAAATTTTCAGATTTCGGTTAGCAGGGGCATTAGGATTATCGAGTGTTATATCCCCTGCATCAACCATTTCCTGCACTATGTTTTTCAACATCTTGCAGTTTTCATGACTATGTCCTTTTACGCGGTGAAAGTTACAAAAGTCATTTTCTTTGTACCAGGAAGGTATTGCGCGGGTGGAGTCAAACCCAGAGTGAGGTTTTACAGGGGGCAAGGTGATAGCCCCAGCTTTGAGCAATTTCTCTAGGATGACGCCATAAGTTTCTCCCAAGGGAGTGTAATTGGTGGGCTCAGCTTTGTATTTATAGGTGGTTTTTGGTGGAGTATTGGACGGTGGTTGGGATTTGACCATCACCGCGTGGACAGCTCCTTTTGATTTAGAAGAGGTTGATGCGTGAGGAGTGGTGGTATTTGGTTTATTGGTAGAATCAGGAGTTCGGAAAGTGGAGTTCTTGTTGCGCAACCGCAATTTCTCTTCCTCTAAGGCTCGAATTTCTAATTTTCGAGCCATAGTAAAGGCCTCGTCGAATGTACGGAAAGTTTGAATTTGGAGGGTAGGGGAGATGTGCTTAGCGCAGGCCCGCGTAAAGAGTTCGATAAGTTCGGTTTGAGGCAAGGCATACGTAAGTTGGTTGATAAGGCCCCGCCATCGTCCAACGAAATCTGCGATAGATTCGTCCTCAAATTGTCGGATGGCATAAAGGTCGGTGATAGATACTTTCTTAGCAATGTTAATGGAGAAATGATCCAAGAAAGATTGGGCTAGTTGGTTAAAAGAGAAGATCGAGTCTTTGGGTTAAAGCACTGTACCACTCAAGGCGGGTCCTGATAAGGACATAGGGAAGGTGCGGAGTAACAAGGCGTCATTATGGGCAATCAAATAACAAGCATGTCTAAATGATCGCAAGTGTTGTTGAGGATCCTCTTTCTTGTTAAAACGAGTAAACTTTGGCAACTCCCATTGAGGAGGATATGAATGAAGGGGGACGAGAAGGGTGAATGGGCTCCCAGACGGACTTGCTCGTATGTCAAGGCGCTACGACTTCCCCAAACTAAGCCTCCGTGTTTGCATTTTGTCCATCATTTGCTTGATGAAATCTGTGGTTGGATGAGGTGATGGTGCCACAGAATAGGGATGTCCCATATAAGGTGTTGAGGTTACTGGATACGTGTATGGGAATGAAAAGGTAGGCGGAGCTTGAGAAGGAAAGCTCGTTTGAATAGGTGGCAGAGAGCAAGTCATGAATGGAGTGGTCTGAAAGAGAGACGAGATAGGGGCAGTTGGTGGTGGTGATACGTGGGGTCCAAGATTAACAAAAGGAAAGCTAATCGGGGTCGTATGAACCTCTGCCGCTGTCGGATTGGGAGACGGGGCTAGTGATGCGGGAAGTAAGGTATTGTTATCAGGAGGAGTAGGAGCTAAATGAGCAGCTATACTAATAGGCATGCCCATAAGGAGCTGACCATCAGGCGCACGGTCAGGGGTATGAGACAAATAGTATTGTACAGCGCTGGGATTAGCATCCAGAAACTTGGCAAAGTCCTTGTCTCCTACAGGAATTTGGGGGATCTCACTGGTGTCCGTAGGGTTTCCTATAGAATGTGAAGGGGGTGATTCAGGCAAAGAAACAGAGCAAGCGTGTGAAACCATGGCGGCGGCTTGCTTCCGAGTGATGACAACCATAGACCAGAACACACAGGAAAGTTTCAATCTATCAAGGACAAAAACAACCTCAGAATGGTGAATTTAGCAAGTTGCTGGTTTGTCAGGGGCTGAGAGAGACAGTAACCGATATCGGTTTGGTAACCGGTGTCGGTCACAGGGAAAACGACGTCGGTCCCTTAACCGATGCCGGTGTCAAAAATCTAGAATAAGAAAATACAAAGGGGTTGCTAATTTGATTTTTAGCAACGTTGAGTAGTTTAGCAACTTATTGATCACAGAAGACAAAGTATGACAGAGAAAACAGGATTTGAAAACAAGCAAGAGGCAAACGCAAATGCAGAGATTAACCTTAGGGTTAATTTTAATTATTGTGGGCTTATGCCTTTAGACGTAGAATGATGTCAGAATCCTAAACAACAAGACTTAGGGGAAATATCAAGTTTGTTTTGGCTTATAAGGTTACCTCAATCGGGCGGAGGAATACCGCGGAAAAGGGGGGATGTTTGAGATGTTGTGTTAATTGTGAAGTGATTCAGTATGTGTTGTGCAGTGAAACTAAGGTTAATTTCCTGTCAATACCGTGGATATCACCCCCACGTGTACGACCTGTTACTTAATCTATGTTCACTAGAATTGAAAAACAACAGGCAGGAATGTAATGCATGTGTTTTAAAACCCAAATCGAAAGTGATATTCGATGAAGCAAAAGAGATGACTTTTACTAATGCAAGATGCAAAAACAAAGCAAGTTCTTTTACCAGAATAATAAAATACCCTGTGAATATCTCTAGAAGAAGAAAACAACAAGTATGCTCCCTATAATAACAGCAAGTATGAAATAAAGAAAAACCCAAAATGGGTCCCACCGGGCGTGCCAAAATGTTTCACTCGGAAATGCTTCGTTCCTTGTAGAAACAGATAAGGTTAGGGTTAGGAGGAATACCTGTAGAATGTCGAGAAGATGTGCGCGTACCGTAGAGAAAGATCAGGCTGACTGCGAAGAACTCCTTTTTGTCTTGGAAGGACTACTGGTTTTTTTATGAAGGTGCAAGTTGATCTCCTTTGCTGCCAACTCTTCTGGTTTCTTTACTCGTCTCTGCTTGGTCAAGTGAAGTTCTGGACTCTGCTGATCGCTTTGGACTCTCCTTTTGATTAAAAATCCTTCGACTGATCTCCAAAAATGAAATTCCGATCCGTTGTTTTGGTTTGGGAAGCCCATTTACAGGGAACCGATGGCGGTTGCGTAACCGATGGCGGTCGAGTAGGAACCGGCATCGGTTAGGAAAAAGTAGGCTATTTTTAGTAAAATAGCCCACCTTCCCCGCTTTCTCCCGAGATCGGTTGCGGGCTTGGTCAAGTGGCTAGAAGGTCGGCTTTGGGTGCGAGTAAGGAGGCATTAGTTATGGATGTGAGTCTAGACCAAGTCATGGGTCCTAATTAGGTTAGTTTTAGGGTTAGGGCTAGGTCATGATGAAGTGGCAAAGTGAGGTGGTAGGTAAGGTGGTGTAGATTTATCAATTACAAGGCAATTAATAAATACTTGTGTAAGGTTTAGGTAATGAGGTTAGGTTGCGAAATGAGATGCGGGTCACAAGGGGTCGTAAGACACAATTTTGGTGTCTACACTTCCAATGTCACTATCATCTCCCTTGTTGGCAGATAAAAGGTATTTCTTTTTGGATTCCATCTCTCAATCAACGCCTGCAACATAGCATGGTTACGTGCGATTCGTGAATAATAGCGGATTCCACTTAACCCCAACCGATTTATCAATGCCCATTCAGCTGGTGTTACATCCGCTCGGATTCGTGACAACAATACTGGCATAGTATCATTCATCCTTAACCTTGCTTCTGCCTGCATACATCAAAACGACACATGATTATTCAAAAGAACAAATCTCTACGGGTTTTTTCTCAAACTCTGGAAACCCTTACAGTGACCGATAGTGGTTATGCATAACCGATACCGGTTTGCTAACCGATACCGGTTACTTCAAAACGATACCAGTCACTATCAAAGTATATCTACCCTGCTTAAAGCATACACCTACGATAATTATTTTGCCCGTTCACTCCTATTTATACCTAAAAACATACATACCCACCCTGTTTACCTACCCCGTAGCACTCATACCATCCCCAACCCTTTCCTATCACCTTTTTTCTCATCTTTACCCACTTACACTTCTTTCATCCTATTTGCAACACATGCAACAATTAAATTACAACCAAATAGTTTACCTCTCGGGATGCAGCAGCTTGGGGTGGAACATGTCTTCCCCCTCATCCCTACCTGCTGGATGCTTCTCCTCATTCAGCCATATTCACCACCCTCTTCAAATATAACTTGTCTTTTTGTCTTCTGAATCTCAGCCCACGCTCACTTCACCTGGCTCTTTCCTCCTTATCACTCAATTCTCTCATGCAATTACTTGTCTCAGGCGTCAAAAAGCGTCGCATTCACGTATTTAACTTCTTGCATGGCTCTTAAAATAAGAACTTCAGTTGCCACCCCACTTTTCTATTTTTAGAAAAGCTCCTTTTCTGAAGATAACCGGTATCGGTTATTTAACCGACATCGGTCTATTTACCATCGACATCGGTTATCTAACCGATATCGGTCATATACCTACCTTTTTTAAACATAGTCCTTTTCTTTATTTTCTACCTAATTTTTTGTGGCGCCGTCCCTTTTTTCCTGCATAACAACACCGTTATCTATAATCATACATTAAATCCACCTCTCATTACAATTTCATCAATATCATCTATCTACATTACAAAAACAAACAAGCCATCAACAACCGATATTAAAAACCATCAATTTATACACCATTTGGATCCAACTTAACAGCTACATACATTCAATTTCACAAAACCAAAACATACAACATTTCATAATATAACATGTCAATTAAACTCATCATTTATATCTATATACATCCCATCAACAAAAGACATCAACATCATTAATATATAACACCATGTAAATCAAACTCATCATACATCACATATCACAAACCATCGACAAAACATTTAACGCATTTTACGCACAGCATGTGGGTCAAAACATCATATCTATATATATACAAAGTTTCAAATATACAATGTGCCCTGCATCGGGGCCTCTGTGATCTCATAATACAACAAAGCCAAAGACGTAGGCCGTAATAATCGTCAAAATCTCGAGTCGGCTCGCAGGCCGGTCCCTCATATCAAAAACATACTCGCTCACAAGCCGTATATACAATAAATGAATGAATAAATGAATGAATGAATACATATATATAGGCACGCAGGCCTCTATAAACACAACCGGTTAGCAGACCGGTGCCCATGTCCAATATACAAATACAAAATATACAGGGACCCCTCAGCTCTCTCCACCGCCCTCTGCCTGTCTGCTTGCTGGTCCCTGTGCCGCCTCTCGCCTCCTGCCTATCACAGACCCACCAGCTGTGGCTGCACCTCCCTGAGATCTCTGGCTCCGAGAGGTCTCTGCTCTATGTGCCGCATATGGCTGATAATCAGCCCCGGTACCATCAAGAATATCCTGATAGTATCGGGCCTCCGCTCTAGCCTCCATATAACGATCACGAGCCACCATAGGTGCCGGGCTAGTCTAGTCTGACTCCTACTACCAAAGGCTGCCCCGTGCTCGTGCTGGAGTGCCACCGGTGGTGCCTGGGCGTGGTGGTACTGTACTGCGCCGGCCGTGCCGGCGGTGGTGGTCTTCGCTGCTAGTGCTGTACTGCACTCCGCACTTGAGCTCGGCTAGCTGCCCCCGGACACCTATTTGTGCTCAGCAAAGCAGAGCAAGCTACCCTGTAATAACCGCACCGCCTCTGCGCTGGTCCTCTCTCGCTCTAACACCGCTACTGCAGGCATGCGGGCTGTGCTATCCTCACAGCCTCTCTCTCCGCCCACCAAACCAAAAATGCTCTGTGCGTGCAATGCCGGCATCATCTATGGTATCATCTCCGGCCTCTCAAAGAACTCCAATCTAGGTCCACGGGGTGCCGTGGCGCGCAGTAGTGGAGCCTCTACATCATCCCTCCGGTATTGAGGGAAGCGCGGTGGCTCATCCTGTTGAGCCCCATCTCGCCTCGCGTGCACCTCTCCCAGGTATCCTCTCATACTCTCCCGGCCTCCGTCCCGCTATCCAGAATGTATACTGGATCCACTGCAACTGTGCTCGGGCTCCTCCGTGTGGGTGATGACCTCTATAAGGTCTCCATACAATATCTAACGCTGTCAAGCCCTCTAACATATGTCTATAATAAGTGACGTCCCGCCCTGCAAGCACTGCTCGTGGCTGGCCCACGACCCCCAACCACCTCTGAAAGCCGTATCTGTAGACGACATGTGGCCCTAGCCTTTGGGGTAGCCCTCTCTCGGTCTAATGCATATGATGTGCTCATATGCCTAACAGTGAAGCAAAAACGTCGAGAAAATCCCGAATCACCTCATCCGGCTATAGCCCCACTGCT
Source organism: Taxus wallichiana var. yunnanensis (assembly GCA_018340775.1). Lineage (NCBI taxonomy): Eukaryota > Viridiplantae > Streptophyta > Pinopsida > Cupressales > Taxaceae > Taxus > Taxus wallichiana. The sequence continues at coordinate 309,254,789 of CM031235.1, forward strand.
CTCGGTATAACTGCACTAGGTATACTGGTGCCCAAGCATAACATGTGTGCTCCTCCACCATCTCATGTAGCATCTCCATAAGCGCCCATGGAAAGCAGCCTCCCTCTGAGTCTGGGAGGGCGAAGCAGGTGATCCCAATCATCATCAGCACGGCAAGCCGTGTCTCATGGCGGTGGGCTCGGTACATATCCCCATACGCGATACTACGCTGTGATATGTCAGTAGCGCAGCTGCATCCCCGAATACGTGTAGGATGCTTTGTCCATGGCGTCTCTACGTCCACCTGAAAGACTGCCTCTCCATCAATCGGTAGTCTAAGGATGCGGTACACATCCTCCAATGTAATAGTCATCTCCCCAGTCGGGAGATGAAACACATTGGTCACCGGATCCCATCTCTCGATGAGGGCGACCATCAAACTGTGATCTCTCTCTATGGCCCTATAACGCTGGACTCCGCCAAGTCCCACCTCGCGCATAATGGCCCACTGTGCTGCGGACACGTGTGGCCACATCCGTCTCAACAGCGGGGGCATCCTGTCCCGCATCGTCAGCTGCTGACGTGCCTGCAAAACCAACTCACTACATTAGCCCTACTCTTTACAACAACTACTACTTTACCCCTCTCTATCCCCTTTCTTATCCACCTAACCACACCACGACTCCATAACGCACATCTACGCCCACCTATCTTACCCTAAAAACCTCTACGATATCCCCCTCCATCTTCACACCCAACACATAAAACCCAATCATACACAACAACAAACAACCTAACATGCCATCCCCAACGAGAACTTCACACCCAAAACCACCACCGAATGACGCAACAAAAATAGAAAATCCTGTCTAAGGACCGGTACCGGTCACCCATAACCGACCCCGGTCCCCTTCCCACCGACACCGGTCGCCGACAAAGCCAACCTTTCCTGAAATTTCGTGACCGATGCCGGTCGCTTAGTGACCGGCATCGGTCGCTGTAAATTTCCGGAGCCGAACCCCGCGCCCCCAACTACATTTTTTCCTATTTCTACCAATTTACCCACCCAAATACCCTAAAAACCTACCCACCCTACCGCCTTGACCTATTTAACCCATCTACCCTCTCCCTTTTTCAAATCATTTCCATTTCTTAATTATTTTCTACAAAATGTACATTCCTACCCAAAATCCCAAATATAGCATAATGCAATAAAATGCACACAATGAGGGGTTTCGAACCTACCCGTACGATGACACGTCGTCGTGGTGGGATGGGTGGTGGTGGTCCAGCTGGTCCAGCCCCTCCTGCTCCTCCTGGTTGTGCCATGGCTCTAACTGTCCTCTTCTGAGTCCTCCACCAATCAACTGCTACCTCCTCCTTACTCGGGCCCACTAACAACTCACTCCTCCACTAAAATAGCTCCACCTCAATCAACAAATGCTCCAATCTCAACTCTCCACATCAGACAACTCAAATTGGTTTTCACATTGCAAATGTGACAATGACTGGCCGTATTTTTCTTTTTATAGGTTTTTGACCTGTAACCGATATCGGTTTTATTGTGCCCTAAGGAACCGGTATCGGTTTCTTAACCGATATCGGTCATAGACAATCGACATCGGTTTTCTCCAACCCTTCCCCAACTTCTACCCCTATTTACTAATCGCCCTTTCTCATAACAAATACGCCTATATCAACCTTTGCTGCAACCCCCTTTGTTAATCTATTCGGCCTGACCCAAGGCCGCAACCACCTAATCCGGCCCGACCCAAGGCCTCACCCTACCCATCCGGCCCGACCCAAGGCCTCACCCTAACCATCCGGCCCGACCCAAGGCCTCACCCTAACCATTTGGCCCGACCCAAGGCCTCACCCCAACCATTTGGCCCGACCCAAGGCCGCAACCCAACAACTTGGCCCGACCCAAGGCCTCACCCTACCCATCCGGCCCGACCCAAGGCCTCACCCTAACCATTTGGCCTGACCCAAGGCCTCACCCCAACCATTTGGCCCGACCCACGGCCCTCACTCATCAATCAGCCCGACCCAAGGCCGTACCACTTAAATACCCCGCCCAACATCAACAACATACACTTTTATCCACCCATCATGTAGCTTTTTGTTCAATCGAGCTCACCTGTTCGTGTTTTAGCATGATTAGGGTCCTTGACTTGATCTGTCGACCAACTTTGCCTAGACCTAGACCGTGACATTTATCTCAACCAAACCAACCATTTGGTACTGCCGAACAAAGCCTAAACGTTCATGTACCTTCCCCGTTATATACCCTAGAGCTACTTCCTATGCCTTGGATACCAGGATTATATCACCCTTGTTTGGATAAACTATCGACCTTTGCCTATGCATTGCTGGTTTGCTCGTCAAATCATGTACCCTAGTTGCACTAATGCATTTCAACGTGCGTTTGCTTCCTTGGACCTACCCCACCATCTCACCATCATCTCTACACCATTTACCCTTTATCAACCCTATCCCTGATTTCACGTTCTCTCAATCTGTGATAGATTTGAGGGGGATTACCTATACCCTTAACAGAGGAAACCACTTCGTATTATTGTCCGTGCAGCTTTATAAAACAAACTACACGACAATAAGGGGCTAATGTAGACACCAAATTTGTGTCTTACGACCCCCGGGGACCTGCATCTCATTTCGCAACCTAACCTCATCACCTAAACCTTACACAATTATTTATTAATTACCTTGTAATTGATAAATCCACATCACCTTACCTGCCACCTCATTTTGCCACCTCATCATGACCTAGTCCTAACCCTAAACTAACCTAATTAAGACCTATAACTTGGTCCACATCCACACCCATGACTAATGACCCCTTTCTCGCACCCAAAACCGACCTTCTAGTTACTTGACCAAGCCCTCAACTAATCTCTCGGGAGAAAAGGAGGGAAAGTTGGCTATTTTACTAAAAATAGCCCACTTTGACCTGACCGATACCGGTTCCTACTCGACCGCCGTCGGTTACGTAACCGCCATCGGTTCCCTGTAAATGGGCTCCCCTAACCAAAAACAAAGGTGGAAGGATTTTTGGATCAATCAGGATCATCAGAAGCGATCAAGAGAATCCGGATCTTTACTTGGCCGAGCAGAGACAAGTGAAGAGACAAGTAGAGTTTGCAGTGAAGGAGATCAAGCCCAAGACTGCAACTGAATAGCCAGAGCCCTGTGACACTCATCTGATCATTGGGAGGGAGACATCTCATCTTCTGGGTATCAGGCCATCCTACCTGAGTTCTACCTTTGTCATCACAGTTCTTGGACCTGCATCTTCGTCAATAACTAGTAAGTTATATCTTGCATGTCCTCTTTAGTAACATTTCTTAGACTTTTGAATCACAGTCCTCATAAAATCTATTCCTAGATCTACTACCCAGCAACACATTATACCTAACTATCATCCACTTACCTCTCATCACCCCATTACCTAATCCTGCTCATATACCAGCCTTACAAACAACACAACTATCCTACAACCAACCCTCACCAAAAGTCCCAAAAACAAAGACCCTACCGATATCGGTTGACAGTAACCGGTATCGGTTATTGTGACTCAAAACTAGAAACCAACCTTTTCCCCTACCTATTTCAAGGAAGCAATTAAATTGATATTTTACGCATCTTTGGTGTTAATTCATATTAATAGGGAATTGACCACCTTCGAAAGGAAGTTTTATATTTCACGGCCCAAGGTTCCTCTCATATATTGTCTAATCGAATCTTGTGGTCTTGTGTTCTTATTTGCAGGTAGTCCTTCCAAGACAAAAAGGAGTTCTTCGCAATCAACCTGATCTCTCTCTACGGTACGCGCACACCATCTCGACATTCAACAGGTATTCCTCCTAGCCCTAACCCTTATCTCTGCTTCTAAAAGGAATGAAAGGATAGAAGCAACTCTATTCCCAAAGAGCCGAAACATTCTCGAGCGAAACAGATAGTGATCCCTAATCATAATATAGCATGTATATAAGTGTACCTATATGTGAAGTCCACTTTTCTATATCTCGAGCCTCCTCTTCAACTAATTAAAACACACCACATACTCCCTTTTAAGGAAATAACTAAATATACAATTTACCTAGGATCTATCCTATGGAGAATTATTTCCAATATCTCATGACATGCACCTTCTATTAAGGCATTCCAATCAACCACAATCTCATCTGTAAAAAACATAACACATTTTCACACTATATATACCATTATGTTTCCTAAAGCATTTCTCATCATTTACTCTATGAATTAAACTAAAATAAAATTGAAAATCTTACCTAATTTACTAGGAATTTCCTCCATGAATTCTTCATCTACCCATATACCTAACATGATTTCCTCATCATCATCTTGTAGCCTTACAATAATCAATTGTTTCCATTTCTCTTCTAACTATTATCATGGGTGCCTTCGCCTAAGCTCAGTTTTTCTCATTGTATTCCTAAATATAATAGAACATATATTGGTACCGTTGGTATCCAAATTTGTTCTCCTTTTCATCTGAGAAGCACCATAGATATGTCATGGAGCTTAAGGACAAACTATACCATGTTATATGTCATTGGTAGTGGGATATGATCTAGCTGGCACTCGTGTTTGTAGAGAAATGGATAAGCACTCCAATAGGACTTGATCTTGTCCTAGATTTTTTAGGTTGTGCCTCGCAACCAAGGTAAAAGGACCTATTTTGTAACCTTGTAATGGTGAAGGAGATTAAGATTTCCTTCTTTTTCTTGGAATTCTATGATGGACACCTTGATGAAAACATAATCAACACCCCCGATTTTAACTTTCACAAGTCATCACTTCTCAAAACATGGGTATGTTCTCAAAACAAGGCAAAGGTTACTAGAGACATTGGGAATCCTGATCTGTTATGCATACTTTTGCAAATGGATTTTGATCTTTTATGGGCATACAAATGCAAATCAGGGATAGTACATGATAGGATCTTTGTTGTTTAGATGATTTTTGTGGGGATTGACAAGACAAACTGGGATATATCAGATCTTTGACAACCTCTACAATACTTGAAATAACTATCAGATAAAATGCTTCAAATAATCAAGACATTATTTCAACTAGAAGAGGCATAAATGGAAGCCCAGGCAACACTCTTCACACAATATTTGAGAATTCACCACAAAATATTGAAGTAAAGAGCCCAATTAAACACAAAAATCCATGATCAAACCACGCCTAAGGTACCCCCAAAGGCTTACAAGAAATCTCTACAGTCAAGGAAGGTAAAGTGATTTTAAATTTGTTTATCTCCTCATCAGATGAAGGCTCTTCTGAATATGAGATTGCAAATGCCACTAAAATATCAACCAGAAATGGAGATCCTGTGTGATTCTTAAAGACTTTCAATGCAAGATTGCAATAAGAACAACAAAATTTATTTGTAGGCATTTAAAAATGATAACAGACATCATATTGCCCAAAGAAAACATAGATTTAATTCAAAAATTGTTAGATTCAATAGTAAGGGAGAGTTACATGAACAATATCAGAGTTTTTTGATGGCTATACACGTGTAACCAACTCACATACATGAATTTCCAACACATGAGACATTAACCTGGTTCTTTGGTGGATTTCACAGAAGATGAGATTTCTCTCAAAATTTTCTCATGATTTTCAACTCTCTGACCTTTTACAATTTCTCCAAAATGCATTATATACCTCATACCACATTGGAGTCTTCCTTCCCAAGAAAATAATATGCTATGGGATCAAATTTGTCACAAAAAACCTCATGATTTAAAAGCGACTTGCGTGGTTTCTGTATGCACAAAAATTTAAATCATTACACAAATTCAGATCATTATCCACCCTAGGGGCATGTTTTTATCATTTAGGCATGCAAGCATCTTTCATTCATCATTTTTTACCTTTTCCCCTTTTCAATTTTACCTCTGCAACTTTTGATGTTGACATTTCACATTTTTTCTTAGGCCTGAGCCAAAATTACATCAAAAACACCATAGATCAAAGAATTAGGTCATGAAAATGATGCCAATGTTCTCAGAAGGTCAAGACAACACAAAATCATATAAGATTTGATGAAATTTGATGAAGAAATCATGATTCCAAGTTTCCTAGAGCTCCCATGGTGGCCAAAATAGATGGATGCATAGTAACCATTGATCTTGTATCAACTTTAAATGTCCACCCTCCACGTGGAAGATGAGATCTAGAAATAAGCTCAAAATTACCTTTTTAACCTTTGGATAAGGCGAGACGCGTGTCAAAACGTGACTGGATCGGGCCCATGCTTCCAAAAATGCTTTTACGACCTTTTTAAAGTTTTGGAAAATTTTACAAAATTTCCCTGCTTCTCCTGGACCCGCCACGTGTCCATATGTGGGCCCCATTGAAAACCGTAGACCGATTCTATCAATTTTGCCACTTTTTTTTAAAAAAGGAAATTTTTCCACAAAACCTTTATGGGCCCGGAAGCCCGATCTCTTCCCTACCATGTGGCACTCTCTAATTTTCCACGGAGGCACGCTTCCATTTACACTTTAGCTCCTTTTTCCAAAAAGGAAAAATTTTACTCTGTCCCCCGAGGTTCGAATCTCTACCTCCATTTTTCTTCCTTGGACACATGTCACTTCTTGACTTGTTGCGGAGCGTCGGCCCAAAATTTGATTTTTACCATTTGAAATTAAAAACTTCCAAGTCATTGCAAAACCCACTGCCCCATCCTATCCTTTCCTAGACACGTGTCCACCAATGATTTTCTAAGGGTTTCAGGCCAAAAATTCACTTCATCATTTTGAGCCAAAAAACATCAAAATTCTCCAAGTTTCTTCCCCATCCATACATTCTCCATGCGACGTGTCCTCTCCCTATTTGTTGCGGGCCTTCGGGCCAAAATTTGATTTTGAAAATTTTGCATAATGAAAGCAAAATTTCCTAAGGAAATCCACCACCACCAATCCCTAGCCAATCAAAATGTGCCACGTAGGCACTTCATTGCGAAGGTAAAGCCACAGATCAAAATTTTCCTTTTGCCAAAATTTCAAAAATGATAAGTTAGAGACATTTCTCAACAACCTCACCAATAGAACCCGCCATATTTCCATTACCTTGCGATGATAAATTTGATGGGAAAACAACACCCGTATGATCACAAATCGTGAAAAATTTAAAGGATTCCCAAAATTCAAAATTTTCAATGAGGATGGAAAATTTCTTGATTTTAAATCAATCAAGCATGATTTGACATTATTTTCAACCTTGGGAATGTGTCTTCAATTGCAAATAATTAAGATTTGATCAATTTTGATTTTTTGCATGATTTGGTAAAGGGAAAACGACACAACCCAAAAATTGAAAAAATCTAGGGCACAAATAAGAGCACACATGGATTTTTTTTTAAACTAGGGCAGAACAACAAGTTTATGGGCATTTTTGAAGCATTTCAACCAGGGGAAAAAATTACAGGTCACCAATTTGAGAATTAAAATGTTTCTAAGCAAAATCAGACATGAAAATTTAGGGCACACAATGTAAGCTCAAAAATGGCACTAACATTGGCTCCATGCCAAAAACACCATTAGGTAAAGGATTCAACACACAAGGCAGCGAAAAATAGAACCACCACCAAAATTGAACCGAGAAAACAACTAGAATGACTGCCAAGAATGAAGGGCAAACCACACACCACAAACAACAAAAAAAAAAGCAAAAACAAAGGCTATACAACTGTACAATTTGTGCATACCTCAACTTGGGGATTAATCCAAGAAATGTTTTAAATGTCTACCATTAATAGGAAGCTCCAACAATTCCCCATCTAGATCTTTGAGAAAAAAGGTATGTTCACCAATCCTGATATCAATGGCATAAGGGCCCATCCATAATGCATCAAATTTTCCATGCTTTCCCTTGTCTTCATGCCTACTATCCCACAACAAAACTAGATCTCCAACATTAAAGGCTCTAGGAGTAACCTTCTTGTCAAACAATCTCTTCAATTTCTCTCTAAATCGACATGCCTTTGATGGGATTCTCTTCTCTCCTCATCAAGCTCAATAATTTCATTGATCCTTTATTCATATGGGCCAAGCTCTTGATCTTCCAACTATTGGAAAGACTAAAATGAAGATAATTGCAGTTGTAAGGGTAGCAAATCTTGAGTTCCATACACTAATTCAAATGGTCTTTTACTAGTATCTCTTTTGGGAGTTATCCTATTAGCCCAAACTAAAAACTTCAGTTGCTCTCCCCACTTCTTCTTGTTTTAATTCCAAGGTTCTTCTAATGATCTTTAGCAAGTTCTTATTCTTGGACTCGGGTTATCCATTCCTTAGGGGTTATAGTTCGAGGAATAAGTCAGATTGATTCCATATTCATTACACATTTCCATTAAAGTTTTGGCTTTAAAACACAAGGCATTATCAGCTACAATCTTGACTGGGACTCCAAATCTACATATGATTTGATTTAACAAGAAGTCCATTACCACTTGGTGTGTTGCCTTTTTGGATGGGATTGCTTCAACCCACTTTGTAAAATAATCAGTGGCTACAAGAATCCACTTATGGTCAGCACTAGAAGGATCTGAAATCTCACCAATGAAGTCCATCCCCCATTGCTTGAAAGGAGCCTCAATTGATACAGGCTGTAAAGGAAGAGATCCTGAAGCTTTCATCCTTCCAGAGAAATGTTGGAAACTATCACATTTTCTAACCAATGGTTGCATCTTTGAAGAGAGAAGGCCACCAATAACCAGCTATCAAAATCTCATGTGCTATTACTCTTCCAGCAAAGTGTCCTCCACAATCTCCCCCATGGAAATCAGCAACTATATTGGGAGCTTCATCTTCGATATGCATTTCAAGAGGATACCTTCAGGGTTCTTCCAAGAAAACCCAAGGTCTGTAATGATATATTTTTGAGAATCCAACTTGAGGGCTCTTTTCTGATTTTTATTTAAATGATCAAGATAGCAAAGGTGTGTAAGGTAAGAGATTACATCCTTGCACCACTCAGAATTTACCAACTTTGCAAGAACATCTATCCTTTCTTCCTCTAGCTGATTCACTTCCACATTCTACAAATTGCTCTCATCCATGAGCTTAGCAAGACCCAAACCTCTTACCAAATTTGTGGTTTGGATGTCCATATCATACTCCTATAGTTTGTTCACCCATCTACATATTTTACTTGAGATCTCCATCTCTGATAAGATGTCTTTCACCATGGTGTGGGGAACATAAGCAACAACTTTTGAACTTAATATATAAGGCCTAAAAAAATTTATTGCTTTCACCAAGGCAAATGTTTGTTTCTCCATGATCATATACTTCAACTCAAAGAAACAGTAAATCCTTTCTAAAGAAGGAAATAGGCCTCTCAGCCTCATTCTCATCCTTTTGTAGCAAAAAAAAGCAATGGTATACTCAGAAGCAAAGGAAAATATTTGGAAAATACTCTTATAGTTTGGGGTTGCTAAAACAGGTGCATGTTTAGATGCATCCTTAATTCCTTCAAAAGCTTAAATGGCAACCTCCTCCCATTTGATAACTTGGTCCTTCTTTAGCATGCTTATGATTGGAAGAGTCAACTCAGCAAAGTTGGAAACAAACCTTCTAATAAAATTTATCTAACCAAAGAAAGACTAGATGCCTTTCTTGGTTCTTGGGATAGGTACCTTGCTGATTGCTTCCACTCTCTTAGGGTCTATCATAACACCATCTTTTGACACAATGTGACCAAGAAGCTTGGCCTTTTGCATGCCAAAATTACACTTCTTTGGATTAAGATAAATGCCATACTCCCTACATCTGATCAACATCTTTTCCAAGTGCTGCAAATGATCACCTCTTTACCTTGAAAATATAGTCACATCATCTTGGTAAACTGCAATGAACTCATTGATGTAACCAGCAAAAGAAACATCCATTTCTCTTTGAAAATTGGCACCAAAATTCATCAAACCAAAGGGCATCCTAACAAAAACATATGTTCCCCAAGGAGTAGTGAATGTTGTCTTAAGTCTTTCTAATTCTTTGACAACCACTTGATTATATCCAGAGAAACCATCCAATGTAGAAAGAAATTCAGACCCTGTCACAAGCTACAACATATTTTCCATATTTGGCAAGGGATAGTTGTCCTTCATGGATGCTTTATTTAGATTTCTAAAATCCACACAAAGTCTGATGTCTCCGTTCTTCTTTCTGACTGGCATAAGGTTTGCAACCCAAGATGAATATCTAGTGGGCTGAATAATACCTCCATCTCTCAACTTCCTTAACTCCTCTTACATCTTCATGGAGAGAAGTGGATTAATCATCCTTTACCTCTATCTGAATGGTTTGGCATTTTTTCAAGAGGGATCTCATGCTGAAATAAATCTTCTCTATATGCTTTCAGCTCTGAATAGGACCAAGCAAGGCAGTCTTGATATTTTTTCAAGAGTTGGGCATAGGACTATTTTTCTTCTTTACTTAAATTGCTGCCCAACCAAACCTTCCTTGGTTTTTCCTTTGTTCCCAAGTCATGCTCTTCCACATCCCTTGAGGCAGACATGTTTCTATTTATGATGCAATCAACATTGTTAAAATTTGACTCAAGTGCAACAAGACCTCTAGGAATGGTGTTTGTTTTCAATTGGATGATATATTTTCCAAACAAAGTTTCTCTTCCTTCAATCATGTATACCATTGGCTCCTAATCAATATTATGATTTGAAAACTCACCTTGGTTTTGTATGAACCTTAGAACTTGAGAATCATCATCAAACACCTACAATGTTTCACATTATCAAGGACAACAGGCCTAGTCAACACTTCAATATTGTACGCGCAATAAGGTGAAATGGTGCAAACTCCAAATCTAGAACCCAGTACTGCCAACTTGTTAGTAGTAGTATTGAGACCTCTATCATGATACACAATGTTAAAGGAATCAAAATTTCAATTAGATCCCAAACTACATGCTTATACTATTTCATACTCTAATTTTTTGTAGCATATAGTTTTCTTATTTGTTTGACAACCAGCTCTGAGTCTCCTTTTACAAAAATATCTTTCACTCCATACTTCCATGTGATTCTGAACCCCAACAAAAATTCCTCATACTCAGCAACGTTGTTAGTGTATTCAAAATTAAGTTTGAAGGAAAAAGCAAACTCTTCCAAACTAGGAGAAAGCAGAACTATACCAACACCATTTCCAAATTTGGAGCAAGGTCCAAGGAGAACCTACCATATCAAATCACTTTGATCTATCCATCTTGTGTTCTTTTCCATCAGCAAAACCAATGAAATTTTCAGCATCTACATTAGCAAACAACACTTCATAGGAAGCATTGTTGGGATCTTCAATTAGGTGCAACATCTTCTTTTCACCATAAATTTTGACAAGGCTGCCCTCAATGGGAATGGTGGCAAAAAGAAATATCCATTTGAACACTGCCACCAACACTTACATCCTATTTTCTTGACAAAATCATACCCCATTTGGTAGGGCAATCAACAATTACAACATCAAGTTTCAAATTCTTACCTAGATAGGCTGCAAGTTGCACTACCAAACCCTTCACACAACCAACCACCAGCACTTATCTTGAATCCATGGAAGTACACTTCCCATAGGCAGCTGTCACTTTGATATCCAACTCATTCATGACTTCTAGAGGCATGACATTACATGATGCACCGAATCAAACATACAATTGTGAAGTAGCCTATCTTTTATGAGAAAAGTTGTGAAGAATGGATCAACATTCAATTGGGAATCAACCAAAGATGTCCCCAAATATACCTCAGGTGTCTCTCCAATAACTTCAACTACTAGTGGTGTTTCAAGGTCAACAATGATTTGAGGTGGATTTTCAACAACAATTACATTTCTACCTGGAGTAACCTTCTCTTCCTTTAATCCCAAGTACTCAAATGCTCTCTTCTTATGCTCAAGAATTCTAAGAAACTCAATGATTAGAACACTCACTTTAATTTGGCTCAATACATGGGCTATGTCATAGGGAACACTCTTTGGCAAAACAACATTGGAAGGGAGACAAGAAGATTCATTAGATGGTGAAGGATTCTTGGTAACTTGGGCATGATGAGGACTGTAATTTTTGCTTGGGACAATAGAGCTTTTAGCAAGTGTTTCTTTCCTAGGAGCTTCTTTTGGAATGCTTGTGAGCAAGGGTGTTTTAGGTTTGGCTTGAGGCCCACTTCCCTTAACAACCTTGCTTCTAGTGTTATAGTCTTTCTCTTGAGCTACAACAACATTCATCAACAACTATCTATCTTCCTCCGAAGGGATACCACCATCATACTTCTTAATCATCAAAGCTCTTAAGTATTCAAAGTCATTGTTAGAAATTTCAAAAGATTGCACTACATCAACTTCAAGAGCATGAGGGGGAAGAAAGACTTGTACACATTTGATGCAATCCCAAAATGCGAAGCAGTCCTAGCACTTATTGCTTCAGATAGATGTTGCTCCTTCGTGTGAGCTTGAAGAACAACCCACCATTTAAATATCATCATTAGTTCCATCCTCATTATTAGATTCATCAACATGTTGGTCCACTTCACATGGAGAATGAGGAAGAAAACATCTATCACACTAATCCATATCAACAACCTCTTCAACAACAACCCTAGCAGTTAAGGGATCAGGCAACACTCTTCCTTCACGTGCTTGAGGATGTCTATTTGTAGATCCAATAGGCCCTTTACCTTTTCATCTACCCTTTGATCACCTCTAGGATGATTTCCAAATCTATCTTGTGCTTGCTGCCTAGGCTGACCTTATGAAGTCTACCCAATTCCCCTCTTAGCCCGGCTAATTTGTATGAGATTTCTTTAATGCCCCTACCAAAGTTTTCACAACATTTTCTAAATCAACACCTTTGCTATCTTGATGCTTTTTAGGTTTATCAATTTACACCATCTCTCTTGAGAGGTTTCCCAATTGATTTGATATTGTTCTCAATTTAAATTGCCATGAAGAAATATTGTCTTAGATTGGTTGGGTTCTTATCTCTTAGGTAATAGGTTGCATTCTTATCAAATGCATTTGCATATTTGATTAAACAAGATTTATCACAAGGCCTCGATTAATTGGCGCCTTCTCAAAATTTTGTTAAATCTTGTGTTGAAGTCATGGACTGATTCATTAGGGTTCTTCTTGATATTCTCAAACTCGATAAAAGAAATCTAGGATCAGTCCTGTCACCATATTACAACCTAAATGCATTTTTCATTTCAGTCCATGAATCAATAGAATTATCAGCAAAGCCTTGTACCAATCTCTAGCATCTTCTTCTAGTGTATGAATGAATAAAAACTTAATATACACATCTTCAAACTCTATCTCAAAATATTCCATCATATTATCAATAAGTTTGAGATGTTGGTCACTAGTAATAATTGTTTATTACCTGAATTTTGGAAACCTATTTTTGACATCTTGTGGGATAGCATTTGGGTAACCATCCATTCCTCTAAAATTTATAGGACCAAAGGTGTTAACAAAAATGGAGGTCTACGCTGATCCATATTGTTTGGTGGAGGTGATCTTGGAGGTGAAACAAGTTGATGAGGAGTGCAAGGTCTTTGGGACTCAAGAATGTGATTCACAAGACTGGTATTCGCTAAGTGTTGATTTTCTTGGAAAGTTTTACTCAAATTAAAACATAGAGGTGTAGATTGGAGAAGGATCTTACCAAGTATAGCAGAAGGGCCTTCACTAGCTGAGGCAAATAGGTTTATGAGAGGATTTCTTGAATCAGAATCACTTGAAGAAGAATGATAATCCTCTACCAAAGGCTGATCTCTCTCACCAATGGCTATATCTTTGCCTGATGTCTGACCTTTAACCACTTTCCAAACTCTTCTCCCTTCCAACTCTGAGTTTCTTGAATCTGAGAACAATTTCTTAGCAGAGTCTCTAAGGAAGAGAGATCTTCTTCCCTCCAGTTTTGTAGAGATCAGCAACACAAAAATAAATGACAAAAAGCTTAAGACACTGGTATTTTCAAGATCAAATCAGCATGGAGCCGCCACTAAGGAATTTCACCTTAGTTGTGCAAGAATGCACTAAAATAATCTGTTAAAAGTTTGATAGCACTGAAACTTTGTAAAGCCTTATAAATTAGACCTTCTTCTTCTTAGATCAATCAATCATAATGCAACCAAAGTGTACAAACTACTGGGAAATGAGAAAAGGCAAACAGAGCTTCAAACTTTTGGTTAAAACTTGCAGATCTGAAGCATATAATGATATTTTAACAATGTAGCAACTCAAATAATTGAATACATAAATTCTCAAACTCTTCAAACACTTCAAAAAAACCAAGAAAATCCAAGAAGTCCCCGGCAAAGAGCGGTGCCACTCGTGTTGGTATCCAAATTTGTTCTCCTTTTCAGCCTCAAAGACCGCATAGATATTTCATGGAGCTTTAGGAAAATTATACCATGTTATATGTCTTTGGTAGTCAAGGATATGGTCTAGATGGAACTTAGGTTTGTGGAAAATTGATAGCACTCAATAGGACTTGATCTTTGTCCTAGTTGTTTTAGGTTGTGCCTTAGCAACCAAGGTAAAGGACCTATTTTGTAACCTTGTAATGGTGAAGGAGATGAAGATTTCCTTCTTTTTTCTTGGAATTCTATGATGGAGACCTTGATGAAAACATGATCAACACCCGATATTTAAACTTTCACAAGTTGTCACTTCTCAAAACATGGGTATGTTCTCAAAACAAGGCAAAGGTTACTAGAGACATTGGAAATCCTAATCTGTTATGCATACTTTTGCAAATGGATTTTGATCTTTTGTGGGCATATAAATGCAAATCATGGATAGTACATGATAGAATCTTTGTTAGAAGATTTTTGGTGGGGATTGACAAGAAAACTAGGGATATATCGATCTTTGACAACCTCTACAATACTTGAAATAACTATCAGATAAAATGGTTCAAATAATCAAGACACTCTTTCAACCAGAAGAGGCATAAATGTAAGCCTAGGAAGCACTCTTCACACAATATTTGAGAATTCACCAATAAATCTTGAAGTAAAGAGCCCCATTAAACACAAAAATCCATGATCAAACCACGCCTAAGGTACCCCAAAAGGCTTACAATAAATCTCTACACCAAGGAAGGTAAAGTGATTTTAATTTTTTTATCTCCTCATCGATGAAGGATCTTCTGAATATGAGATTACAAATGCCACTAAATTATCAACGAAAAATGGAGATCTTGTGTGATTCTTAAAGACTTTGAATGCAAGATTGCAATAAGAACAACAAAAATTATTTGCAGAATTTAAACATGATAACAACATCATATTACCCAAAGAAAACATAGATTTAATTCAAAACTTGTTAGATTCAACAGCAGGGGAGAGTTACATGAACAATATCAGAGATTTTTGATGGCTATACACTTGTAACCAACTCACATACATGAATTTCCAACACATGAGACATTAACCTAGTTCTTTGGTGGATTTCACAGAAGATGAGATTTCTCTCAAAATTTTCTCGTGATTTTCAACTCTCTCTTTTACAATTTCTCCAAAATGCATTATATACCTCATGCCACATTGGAGTCTTCCTTCCCAAGCAAATAATATGCTATGGGATCAAATTTTTCACAAAAACCTCATGATTTAAAGACAGTGACACCAAATGGAAAAACAACTCGCAGGTTGCCAGGTATGCACAAAAGTTAAATCATTACACAAATTCAGATCATTATCCACCCTAGGGGCATGTTTTTATCATTCAGGCATGCAAGCATCTTTCATTCATCATTTTTTACCTTTTCCCCTTTTCAATTTTACCTTTGCAACTTTTGATGTTGACATTTCACATTTTTTCTCAGGCCTGAGCCAAAATTACATCAAAAACACCATAGATTGAAGAATTAGGTCATGAAAATGATGCCAATGTTCTCAGAAGGCCAAGACACAAAATCATATAATATTTGATGAAATTTGATGAAGAAATCATGATTCCAAGTTTCCTGGAGCTCCCATGGTGGCAAAAATAGATGGATGCACAATAACCGTTGATCTTGTATCAACTTTAAATGTCCACCCTCCACTTGGAAGATGAGATCTAGAAATAAGCTCAAAATTACCTTTTTAACATTTGGATAAGGAGGGAAGCATGTCAAAACGTGACTGGATCACGCCCATGCTTCCAAAAATGCTTTTACGACCTTTTTAAAGTTTTGGAAAATTTTGTAAAATTTCCCGCTTCTCCCCTAGACCCGCCACATGTCTATATGTTGGCCCATTGAAAACCACGATCGATTCTATCAACATTGCCACTTTTTTTTAAAAAAGGAAATTTTCCACTAAACCTCCGTGGACCCGAAAGCCCGATCTCTTCCTTGCCACATGACACTCTCTAATTTTCCATGGAGGCACGCTTCCATTTACACTTTAGCTCCTTTTGCCAAAAAGGCAAAATTTTACTCGTCCCACAAGCTCCAAACCTCCTTCTCCATTTTCCTTCCTTAGACACGTGTCACTTCTTGACTTGTTCAAAATTTGATTTTTTACCATTTCAAATTAAAAACTTCCAAGTCATTACAAAACCCACTGCCCCATCCTATCCTTTCCTGGACATGTGTCCATCGATGATTTGTTGAGGGCTTTCAGGCCAAAAATTCACTTCATCATTTTGAGCCAAAAACATCAAAATTCTCCAAGTCCCTTCCCCATCCATACGCCCTCTATGCCATGTGTCCTCTCCTTATTTGCTGCGGGCCTTCGAGCCAAAATTTGATTTTGAAAATTTTACATAATGAAAGAAAAATTTCCTAAAGAAAGCCCGCCACCCGCCAATCCCCTAGCCAATCAAAATGTGCCACGTAGGCACTTCATTACAGAAGTGAGCCACGGATCAAAATTTTCCTTTTACCAAAATTTCAAAAAATGATAAGTTAGACACATTTCCCAACAACCTTTGGCCAATAGGAACCCACCACATGGCCATTACCTTGTGATGATAAATTTGACGGGAAAATGACACCCGTATGACCTCACAAATCATGAAAATTTAAAGGATGCCCCAAAATTCAAAATTTTCAATGAGGATGGAAAATTTCTTGATTTTAAATCAACTGAAGCATGATTTGACATTATTTTCAACCTTGGGAATGTGTCTTCAATTGCAAACAATTAAAATTTGATCAATTTTGATTTTTTGCATGATTTGGCAAAGGGAAAATGACACGACCCGAAAATTGGAAAAACCTAGGGCACAAATAAGACCACACATGGATTTTTTTATTTTAAACTAGGGTAGAACAAAAAGTTTATTGGCATTTTTGAAGCATTTCAACCAGGGGGAAATTACAGTCACCAATTTGAGAAGTAAAATGTTTCGAGTAAAATAAGACATGAAAAATTAGGGCACACAATGCAAGCTCGAAATGGCACTAACAGTACCATGGGGAGAAACATAGCCTCCCATTGGTCATATAATCCTACACTCCTAGTCTCCAAAATAGGTTTTTGTACCTCTTCCTAAAACTAGGCTATCCATATTGGGGTTTTCCCCGCCTTTATGATCTACACCTACCTTACATGTCTCTATAATTTCCTCCACTATCATCTCCTTTGAATTTGTCTATTATCAAATGTCCTAAATGGTTCGATGATAATCAGTATACACCAATGTTTCACCTCTAGGTGACCCTAAACATATTAGTCGCATTATCAATATCACTATCTTAAGTCAATTATCCCTATAATATAATTTACCATGATAAAACACCCATGTACCCACATTGAATCTCATTTAACATCCCTAACCATTGAAAATAAACATAACCTAAACTACCCTACTTATCCTAACCTTCTAACCTCTTCCTACCTATATTACTAATATCCCACTATTCCTAAAAACCTCAATCCTCGGATGGCGGTGGTTTCAACCATTTTCTATCCTTTCATAATTAGTTTTTAACCACTTTGACCAAATTAACGGCGATCTATGATTTCCACCGATTTTTACAGACATCATCCATCGCTTAGGTTGTGGAGCTATATTGATTCACAATAAGCATGCATTATATGTGGCTTGTTTACATAGTAACCTGTTAGTCAACATATTAACCACCATTAGCCAGCAGATGAACTGCTATCAGTCAAGGTAATCGGCGCCTATTACCTATACATGAAATTTTATATTTAACTCATGAGAATTTAATATAGCTTTTATTTAAAATCTGATTTAAAGATTGTAAATGTATAGTTAAGGTTCCTTAAGTTTTTCTAAGCTTATATAAGTTAGAAAAGTAGGGTTAGAACAAAAAGAATGAGAAAAGAGAAGAATTGAGCTATTGATGCAGCCTAGAATTTTCCACAAACAACCCAGAGCGTTGGCACATGACCTTTCTTGAGTGAACGCTCTCTCGAAGTACGCAAAGGTACCAAGCCCCTCCTTAGAGTTTCTTCTACAGGATGTGAACATGATGAAGATGTAATGTATTCATATCCATAAACAACATAAATATTCCACATAGCATATTCTAGATCTAGATCTAAAATAATAATGAATTAATAAATAGATATAACAAATTCAACTATGTAAGAACTAGTTTCACCATGTATAACACCATTATTCACCCAACACACCCATTCTATTAAAACACAATAAACACATAAGCTTCTTACAATAAATGATATCATAAGTTTATGCATGCATCAGATCTGGTAGCATAACTCCACAATATCTCATACACAACACTCTCATAATCTACACAAATTACTACATATTTATAATAGTGGGGACTTTCCCTTCACCACTTATGCACTTACAAAATTATGTCACATACTAAAAATAGTCATGCACCTTTACAATAACATGCACACATGTAAGTGTGCTAATAATACATATCTTATAGTTAATTGGAAGTAGTAATTCTATTATTAATTCAAACTCATGCATGGCACTTTAGTATATGCTCTTCCCAAAATAACATTTTTGTGTTGCACAAGTATCCATCCCATTGTGCGATTCATACACTATCTTCAAAATAGCCTATAACCATAAAAATGGCTAATTCTTGATTCAATCTATCTTTCGCATGTGCTTCCTTCCCTATCCTTCTACACCTTCAATTTTTCCTTACTACGTGTGTGAATCTTCTGTGTGCCTTCTCCTTAGTGTCATACTTCGTCTACTCAACATTACCCCACACTAAACTGCATTGCCGCCCGAAAATGGTTTCCTCCTGATGCCTTAAAGAATAAGAATGGAAGAATATAAAGAATGAATTGATGCAAAAAGAATAGATTTTACTCTCCAATACCCTCCTCTTCCACCGAGAGAATCAAATCTTGATATTCTTCCTTAATTTTAGTTTCCAAATCTTTCCAATCATCCAGTGCGTTCCTGGTCTTCTTTGGGACATCTACAATTATTCCCTCTAACTCACCTTGGGTTATCTCTCCCTTTTCATTCTGCAATACTATGACAATGTTAGCCATAATAGACATCCATCCCTCCAGAAGATCCATCTTTTGTGTTATGAGATTTCCAAGCTCATCCAACCTTTCCTTATGTGGTTGTTGTGTTGTTGCAAGGTCTTTACGCCTTTTCTTCACTAATGCCAATCTCTTTGCGTGTCCTAAAGTATCATCCTTCATTTCTTTCAAAACTTCATTATCCTCCAATATAGTTCTTATCCGATTACTTGATTCTAGAGCTACACAAATGTTCAATTCTTGGTCTACTTTCTTCAGCTCTTCCTGTAAAGTATGGAGCAAGGCTTCGTAAGATGAAATATTTCTAACTACTGAGGCCCTTTCTCTCTCCACTTCCTATTCAAGGTCCTTTGGCACTGGCATGTGAATCGGTCCATCCTCAAGCACCAAATCTACTAGGGTATGCACATAATGCATATCTAAAGGAAACCTTTTAGGTAACTTATATTCCAAGTGTGGTCTTTCTTTCAGGACATGGTCACCAATTTCTTCTACCATACTGATGAAGGCCTTGTTCTTTTTCTACTCCAAGTCCTTTTCTCCTTGTAGATGCACTATTTCTATAGATTTGGCCTTGTTATCTTCTCGTAGCGCTCTAATAGTGGTAGCCTTATCTATGTTCCTCCATGCCACTTTTGTAGATACCTTAACCAAGGAATTTATTACTTGATCATTAGACATGAGATTGGGCTTTATAGTCATGTGCCTGCTCTATGGTTCCTTCTTCATTCTTTGGGACACACATGACTCCTCACATACATAAAAAATGGGCTCGTCCATGTGAGTTTGCATAGACCAGGACAGATGTTGTTTCGCATGTGTAGTGGCCATGTCTGGGTCCATCAACTCATTATAACCCCTTAAGGCCCATTATACTCTAGAAACGGGCGCAGAAAATTTTACTCGTGTCCTCATCATAGCCCATATATTGATACATCATAATCCCCACTTGCTCTCTTTGTTCTTGCCCCCTTAGAATTTGAGCACCAAGATTTTGAGTCAAATATTTGATTTTATGAGAAATACCATGTTTTGATTCTTCTACCACCTTTACTTCCTCTTCTTCATCCTTTAGATCTTCATCCTTGGGTTCCTCCACATCTTCTAGTTATAAAGGGGTGTCGTGTGTGCTTTTACAGCACTCCTCTACCTCATCATTTAGCGTTAGCTTTCTTTTTTTCTTCTCAATTGCCTCTTTTTGAGGAGAGAGTTGTGGTGATCTCCTCATAGGTGAGGGGTTCCCGTGCCTTGGGTCCTTATTCTTTTCAATATCATTTTAAAGTGGTGCTCTCCCTGGAATGATTCTACATCCAAGTCTTCATCTTCTTCCTATGTCTATGGTGATGTACCCACACGCTCAGTCTCCATTGTGTCTATGGGCTACCTCCAGACTCTATGATCTAAGATGCCAATATCTTCATCTTCCTCCTCATCATCTACCTCTACAGTTTCTATGGGCTTTGGGGCTAGCATGTTCTCTATTATATGCTTTACCTTAGGTTGCCCTCGGAGTGTGAACTCATTCTCACAATACTTGTTATTCTCCAGCTTGGGCTTAAGCTGAAGGTATATAAGTGCTACTCCAATGTCCCAAATTTCCAATATTACAAGCTTCATGCTTATAACATCTGAAATGAGCCTCTCAACATAGGTAGTCCACCTAGATATACATATGTCTTCCTTAGAGTGTGGTAGTCACAATCTACCTTGTCTGTAATAAAAATCAGGTGGTGCGCATCAAAAAATGGTGGATTAATGCCTAGACATAGTACGATGTGAAGGCATACAATAGTTTACACCATGGGATCCATGTCCCATCCCTCATAGCGAACCACACGATGTAGAAGTGTTGGTACACCGCAAACTGTATTGCCTTGCCAACTACCAAAGGTAGCTCCTTGGGGATGTGCCACTCCTCTTCAAATTCCACACGTAGTCGATCATACCACATCTCTACCCTTTGTTTAAACAACCCACTCATTGACCCTTCACATAAATACTTTTCAAACCTTTCCGTAAGGGACTTTTTTCCATGGGATATTCCCAAATCTTGTTCTTTGGCCCATCAGGCACTCCAATTTCCATAAATACTAGAGAAAGTAAGATAGCACCAAAATTGATCTTATCACATGTGCGCACTTCCTCAATAATGGTTTCTACAATGTAGCCTGCTATGTTATAGACTACTCCTAAGAAATTTTTCTCATGATATGGAGCCACATGGTATTTACTTGCAACCATCTCTCTTGATCATTTAACTTGGTCACCAGATGTGCAGCTTCTGTTTACTAGGTACTTATTAAATTTATCAAAGTCCATTCCACACGGACCATCTACATACCCTAATTGTTTTTCATGTCTCCATGATTTCTGATTTATCACCAGTCACAAACTAGGTCTACCTCTATGCCTTTTAATCCCATTAGTGTCAAAATTAGGTTTGCTGTGATTCTAACCCTTCGAATGACAAAATA
Source organism: Taxus wallichiana var. yunnanensis (assembly GCA_018340775.1). Lineage (NCBI taxonomy): Eukaryota > Viridiplantae > Streptophyta > Pinopsida > Cupressales > Taxaceae > Taxus > Taxus wallichiana. The sequence goes on from CM031235.1 coordinate 309,276,764, forward strand.
GAAAAATTCCTCATGGAACCTACTCATTAGCCACTAGTATAAAGGTTCAAATTTTCTAATAAGGGATCTTGTACAACTAATAGAATCCTAATTATTTGAATAGTTTCTCTCTAGTGTCATCATACACTGACATATCCTCCACCGTGCACTTGTCTGTCTTTATACTCAACAATGCATCCAATTCTTTCTTGTTAGATATGCAGTGGTTGTAGTCACTTATCTTGCACTTGTGGATGTGTGAATCCAATTCTTGTCCAATTATCACACCCTCTGGATACTACATCTCTAGAGAAATTAATCTTGGGAGAAATTTCAACTTTTGTTTCTACTTTCTTCTTTCCTTTAGTTCCTGCGGCAGTTCTTTCTTTGGTTCCATCGTAAAAATCCACCTTTTCACTATCTATAACAAGCAAACTCAAACCCTATCTCGAATCCATGTGCCCTATCTTGAAACTACATGCCCTAGCTCCTCCTCAATGCTTCTACTTCACTCAAACCCTTCACCAATAGAGATGAAAGCCACTTCATGCAATAGTCTACTTTCCATGTATGGTTTCACAACTCTCTGCACCTTAACATGACTCACTCAGCTCGTTTGCACTTAGCTCACTCAAATAATTTTGATTGTAAAGGTAAAAATGAACCCGCATCACGTCCTTATATAGATTTTCAAAATTTAGTGCATTTATTGCTCCTTCGCCTACCAACAATCCTCTCATTAATTGACCATTTACACAATATCCATGTAGTACATCTTCGCACCCCAGCTATAACCTTATAACGTGCCTTCCTATCTTCTGGCTATAGAATTCTCTTCAACGTGCTTCCATGCACCCAAGTACCTCACCGTTGCACCTTCCCCGCTAGTCTCTACGATCGCTACCTACCTCACATTATATTGTTCCCTCATTTATATCCATCTATGGTCATATTTTTAAAGCAATATCCTTTCTAACAACTCTTCGCAAACTTGAATAGCACTTGTAGTAGTTTTTTCCTTTATGTGTACCTAGTTGTAAATAACCACCCCACACTAATGGTATGTGTAGTCCTCTGCACATAAAATTTCTTCAAATGGTAATTATCTTTCAATGCGCAAACACACTTATTACACAAAACACCAACTAAATTGACAAAGCATAGTGACCAAAAAGGAAATAAATTAAGGAAATATAGAAATAAAAATCTATTCTAAATGGCAACACTACCTTATTACAAACACCAAGAAGACTTATTTATAATACGGTTTCAGCCTACTCCTATAAAAGTAACTAGGTAGCCATATTCCATCAAGTGTGTCTAACTAACAAGTGTTTGACTCAAGTATATGAGTGATAATATACAATCCCAACCAATGTACTGTAAAATTTCCTGGATGGTGAATAAACTTAGATTCATAAAAGAAGCACCTTCTATCCTATCTCAAGATTTTTTTCCCCGATGTGCATGTCATACCATGCCTTCTTCCCCGTCCTTTTCTTACATCCGGATCCAACGTGCTATGGCATGCCTCTCATCTAATCGTATCAAATGATAAATTCTTTCTTCCAAAGTGTACTCATCAGCTAGAACTCTAGTGCACGTAATACGCAAAGAAGGTAACATGAATACCATCGAAGAATTGATTCTATGCCAAACACCAACTGAAAGGGTGTGGCCTTGTTCAACTGCTTGTAGGTTTTTATTTATGCCTAAAGCACAATAGAAAATTTATCATCCTAATATTTCCTTCCAACATCACAAATTTTTATCAATTTCTAGCTCAAAATATTTTTGAATGCTTTAGCGTCCCATTTCCCTGAGGATGATATTATGTAGTCTTATGGTGTGCAATCATGAACTCATCCAATAGAATTTTGATTGTCTCATTCAAAAAGTGTGTGCCCCTATCACTAGTCAAACTCAATGGGCATCCATACCTTGTAAGAACATTTTCCCATAAGAACCTCGGTTATTGTAGCTATTGTACAATCCTTGGTAGGTGCTACTTCTACCCACCTTATAAGATAATCTATGCAAGTGATGATGTAGCGTGATCCAGCTTCTACGTGCGACAGGTGAAATGGGATCCATAAAGTCTATAGCTGATTTCTCAAATGGCGTTGCACTAGATATAGGTCTTAAAGGCATTTCATCTCTTTTCTTGAGTTTACCAATGTGTTGACAAAGTGATCACATGCCTTACAATATGCTTTATAATCCTTGTAGAGGGTCTCCCATCATAATCCAACAAGTTGAATCTTACGCATAGTGGCATTACATGCATAGTTCCCACCTTGTAATACCACCATGATTCTCTTCCATGATTTCCATGCACTCGTCCTCTACTACACACTAATGCAATACTTCATCTCGGCCTAACTTGTATATGTCACCATAAATCAGCATAAAAGGGTCTGCGAAAATTGTAAGTTGTTTCTTTTCCAAGGATTTCATTCCTTTTGGTGCCACCCCCGTATGTAAAAAGATAGGAATATCCTCCAATTCCGAAGGCACACCTTTAACCTGTACAACTAGGCATCAAACAGAGTATATTCAATTGTCAACGCATCCTCCCCGACTAAATTCGTGATAAATTGTCTGGGCCAAAATTATTTTTACTTAGTTTTTCCACAACTGTGAAATCAAATTATTGGAAGAAAAGCACCCATCTACATATGTGCCCCTATAAAACAAAGCTTGTTTACCAAGTATTTCAAAACCATGTGATCAGTGAAAAATACAAATGGTGTTGCTAAAATTTATTATTTGAATTTATGTTGTGCATAGATCATGGACAATGCTTCGTTCTCTTGCGTTGTATAATTCTACTTTGCATGAGTCAACTTTCTACTAGAAAAATAGATAGGATGATCTATAATACCTTCTCTAGGCTGAGCTAACACCGTACTAATGGAAATTCTAGAGGCATCCACATGTACATGAAATGGTTGGTCCCATGAGGGAAAGTGCAAAAATGCGTTGTAGTAAGTCTCTCCTTTAGTACCTCAAATGTGCGCTGCTGCGTTTCTCCCCAATAAAATGTCCCTTTTCCTTTTAGTAACTCTTCCAATGGTGTGGCAACCTTAGCATATCCTTTGATAAATTTTCTATAATACCTAGTGTGACCCAAAAATATGTGCACCTCACTCTGACTGGTAGGTTCTTTCAGGCCGACAATAATTGTAACCTTAGCTAGATATAATAACAAACCTTCCTTGTAGATGATATGCCCTAACAGAGTGCTAAAAGGTGTACTAAACAAACACTTTTTGATGTTCAAAGAGATGCTTAACTGTCTACATATTTCAAACATTAAGCACAAATTGTCATAATGATCCTTAACAATCCCATACATCGTCCAATCATCCAAGTAAACTTACAAGAAAATATGAATAAAATCCTGGAATGCTTGAACAACTATTCATGAAAATACAGCAGGCACATTTTTCAGACCAAAGGGCATCACAATATATGCAAAACTTCCCCATTTAGTGGTGAAAGTTGTTTTTCTTGATCCTCATGTGCAATCTGGACTTGATGATACCTAGAGAATCCATCTGTAAAATAATAGATCTCATGCCCCTGCAACGCCTTCTAATATCTCCTCTGTGAAAGGTGTAGGAAAGGGATCAATCACACATGCAACATTCAGTTCTCTGTAATCCACACAAATCCTAATCTGACCATATTTCTTTATATTGATAACCATGGGGCTAACCCACTCCGATTCTTCTAGGGGCTTGATGATTCTAGACTTCAACATTTTTTCAATTTCTTCTTTAACTTTTATATGCAAGTGTGGGTTCATCCTATAGGTATCTTCCCCACTGACACACACCTTCCTTAAGCATTATCTTCATTTCTCCTAGTGATTCATGCACTCCTTAAAATTCATTGAGCCCCTAGAAAATAAGTCCTAAAAAATCATGGAGCAACTCCACTATTTTTTCTACTTCAGATGCAGACCAATAATCTCCAATTATTTCCTCTTTAGGTTCATCATCTATACACATATTTACTTTCTTGGTCCTCATAGGTTCATGATAGGCACACACGTTGTTATCTCCACTATTCAAGAAATATTTCATACCTATTGAATGATCTATATCTAGATCTTCTAATTCTTCATCATCCACTATGTGAACCATCTTCCCTTTTTCTTTCTCAAAGAAAGCATGCTTAAGTAGTGTGGCATTTGTCTCTGCTCCTTCAACAAAATGCGCTCCGAGTCATTATCATCAAATAAATCTTGAATGAGTTATTTCACCTTTTCTTTGTCTCCCATCATTAACTGATATAGAACCCTTAATGCCTATTCTACTGGAGGTGTAGTAGAGAAGTAGTCACAAGTATTGACAATACCTATAATCAAATCTTTCCAATTTATAGTTTCTCTATGTAGCTCTGCATATACATACCAAGCGTGTGCACAACCTTGTAAAGTGGAATAAATATGTCAACCCATAGTGAAGGTGGTAAATCTTCCTTCCCCTCTTTCCGAGCCTCTCACACTGTTAAATGTGGTTCTAAACAAGTTTATTACTATGATATGTGTAGATTTGAGTCGAGTGCATTGCTCTGGAAAACCGATTTGTAAGAGCAATCTTGACTTCATTCCATTCTACAAGATTATCCTTGTGAACCACCCACTAGCATGTTGTTGTCCCATGTAGGGTATATGCTAACATACTTCTTCTTTCCAACTGGTTTATCCACTATTCCTCCGTGGTGTGCGGGTATGCCGTAGGGTCTCCTTCCCTAGTGTCTTTGAGGTACGTGAGTTGTTGCCTATCCTCTTGACACAATGAGGTTTTAGTTTCCACATAAATGTGCTCCTTACTTCATGCCCAACCATCTCATAAGTACCATGAGCCCAATTATCATAGGTAACACTTGTAGTATTGCTAAAAGACTCTACATCTTCCCACTAAAGCATTCCTTCTTTAGATGGCTCGAGCACTTCGATTCCCGATGTAGACACCAAAATTGGGTCACACTCCCCTTGGCCCCCGTCGAATAATCAACTCAAACATATTTACCTAACCATGTCCCTTTCAACCCCACATTAATATTAGTTTAATTAACTTACTTAAATTAATACCCACCCTCACAATATACATTACTTAATTATTCCAATTAAGCTAATTTCTACCTCACTTAGACACCTCACCTAGCCACCTCACTTTAGACCTATTCTTGTCATGTTTCCATAACTAACTAAGATTTAGTTAACCCTAAAAATCAATTCCTACTATCCCTCTAACCACCTTCCCACTCATAAATAAGGAGCGTCCATTATACATCCAAAAAGAAAGGAACAAACTTGAGCAAAAAAGATGCAAGATCTACCAATTTTAGTAAACCTAGGGAATCCCACCTTAACTGACGCCGGTCACCTTAAACTGATGCCACTAAACCCGGAACCACCGTCGGTTACCATTTATTCACCTTAATAACCTTATTTTTTTGGTTGGCACATTCTCGAGAGGAGGATAAGATCAAAGTTGTATGCAAGTACAACTAGCATCCTTTCATGCATTCAGACATTCACAACCAACACCAGGAAAAATATAGAAGCATTGCACTCATGGAAGCATTCCAGGATTCACTGCTATGGTACCAAATACCATCCTTCTGATCAACTACCATTACCATTCAGCCATCCAGTCTACATCACAGTAAGTGTATCCCTAACCAACATTGTTATTTCAGTTAGTAGATTTTGTTACTCATGTTATTAATCTACACTTTGCATGCTCATTCTTCTATCCCTTACCAACCTATAACCCAACCATTTCCTTACCCACACTGCCAAATCACCCATCCTCACTTGTTTTTCATCCCTGAATACACCTGAGACTTCTATAAACCTCCTTATCCACCCTACCATCTCTATCAAATCCTAGATCAAACCTTGCAATTAGATCTCTTTGAGTTTCGTACACCCTAACCTTACTGATGTTGGTTACCCATAACCATCGTCGGTTCTGCATAAACCATCACCGGTCATACTAGATTGATGTCGGTCTCTGTGTTTTATACCTTGCCCAAGAATAGAGCCAAACAACCTCCTACCAATTGACCTAAACAACCTAGAATCAGACCCTGACCAGTCCCAGTACCTTGACAGTCACCTCATCCTTTAGATCCAACTATAGCCTAGCCTATTGTGATTGGATTTTCTTATTGTACTTGAATGAGATACCTAAATCATATCAACTATAGTAGGAATTTACTTATTTCTCACATTAATTTGTTTTAAAATAGTGGATTGACATCCATCTAGAAGTATCAAACTTACCAAAACTACCATATACTAGGCACCCAATGTCATATATCATTTAACTTCTCTTTTGTGGTCTTGTTTTCTATTACAAGTAGTTCCTCCTAGCCAAAAGGAAGCTCTCACAATCAAAATTGGGTCAAGAAGTCATAACGCACACATCAACCTCCAACCAACCCATTTAACAGGTATTCCTCCTAGCCCATTACCCTTATCTATTTCATCATTCAAAAACGTAAAGAAAATGATGAAACATTTTGGCACACCCGGTGGGACCCATCAGGGGTTCTATTGCATTTTCTTCATTTCTAGGTGAAAGTTGTGTGTTTTTTTCCCTTTAAAAGGATTACATAGTAAATTTCTTCCCTAGTAATCCTCTCTTCTTTCTAATGGCTCTAAAAAACATTTCTCTTGGTGCATTTATAAGGAATTATTCTTCTTTCTTGCTTTCTACATTTAGTGAAAGAGCATACCCTCTTCTATTCATCATTTGTTTCATCAAACATAATATTTTTGATTTGGGCCTAAAACTAGTTGCATTACATTCTGATTTGCTACATTTAGCTCACATTAAAATGAGGGCAACCTATATGCTGGAAGTCATGCCCAACTGATGGTTGACACAAAGAATCATAGAAAGCACAATCTATCTCTCTCTCTATCATACCAAACTACGCAAAATTGAAATATACACATCTTTCTTAAACAAGATTCTTACTTGGGAACACCACAAGAATCACACAATTTGATAGGCAGTACTCCCAACTCGTTACTTCTTTTGAATCATTACCTCGGAAGACAGCCCGCCCGCCATAACATACTTAAAACCTCTACTTTTCAATATCCTTCTTTGTAGGAATTCTTACTCACCACAAACTCTATTCTAAATTCGTGAGTTAGTCTTCTAAATAGCATAAGCTCAACAAATTAAAAAACACTTGTTAGGTACATGTTTTTAGTGTTTGATTGACATGCATTTTGAGGTGTGAGGATATGTTTCTCCATTCTGTCCATTATGTTGCCTTGCACACTCCACAATCATAGTTGGAGTATTATGACTTCTTTTGAGTGTGTCAGGAATTAATTGCATCATCTCCATACCTCAAGGTTAATTATTTATTTGACTAAAATCCATGAAAATCCATTTTTCCTAATTTTCACAAAGAACTTGAAGATCAATTTTCTATTCTTTTGGGTTAAATTACCTAAAGAACCCTTATTTCATTTTCTTTGTTGTCAGAGTTCTTGTGAGTCTCTGTACTCTCTAGGATTTGATAAATAGTCATCATATAACTTGTTAATCTAACCATCGATAGTATTTTCTTCATCTGGTAAAATTGTTCCTATCTCACCATAACCTACGTTGGTTACCCTAAACAAGTATCGGTCACCCTTAACCGCTGTTGGTTACCTTGTGCTTGAATATCAGGTGATACATTGCCCCAATATACCTATAAACACCTATTTTCTTCATTCCTGCTACTCTCTCTATGACACCTTCAGATAAAACATCACCCGATATGCATGTATTCACATGGTATTGACTCATAGTCAAGCTAACACTCTTATATTTCATGCGAGTTGTCAACCACTACCGCCTAGTCCTTCACCACCCTTTTTCTTGTCACCCATGGATTCAACCCTACCTACCACCATTGTCATAGGTGAATAATAATTTTCACTTCTTGATCGATCAATCCCGCAGACTTGTAGTTCTACCTTTCCCACTCTTCCACCAGGGACTCCTCAGATCAGTTGATATATGGCATGCCTATATCCATCTCTCCCACCCTTGATTCCACTCCCGCATCAGCCCCTAATAATGCAATGTTACCTTCACCTAATTCACCCCCAGTGGTTTCACAAATAGGACCCATACCTTATGACTATTATGTCTACATTATTAGTCGTACTGTAGTATCTATTGTCCCCTAATCAACCACCCAAACCATAAACTCATCTCGAACCCATTGTCTCACGAGATACGATTGTAACATAACCACCCATGGTGTCGGTTACCCCTACTCCATTCCAGAATCTTGTCCTCTCCATCCCACAAAAACGTCCCCCAATTGCTACTAGAGTCACTACGACCGTCCTACCTATATACACATACTATCAACAACCCCATGTCTCTTTTGTCACCCATTCTAGATATACGCCCTCTATGTCGGTTCCCTATTCTCAACCTCCTATTCAAATATCATCATACACTGGAATTCCACCCACATAACATGTTCAATACCAACCCCTTATGCCATAGGAGGTGCCCTTCCACCACAACCCGCCAATGACCTCGTCAAGTTGATGATGGAAAGGATGCGGACACTAGAAGCATCGGTTTCTATCTCGCAATTCTCTCACCTATGATGAAATCTATAATGATCCCATTCATCCATCCATCCCTATTTTTCCATACCATGTACATTGGGAAATTCCAAAATTCAACCATTTCAATAGTAAAGAAGACCCGCAACAACATTTTCGGTCTTTCAAACATGGGTGTACTTGATCACCCATGATGACGCTTTACTCCTACGAGACCTTCCCGATGTCCCTAATAGGACCTGCATTAGACTAGTACAGTGGGCTACCAAGACACTCCATCTACTCATTTAATCAAGTATCCCAAGCCTTCTTAGATCACTTCTCCATCAACATTGTTAAGAAGGTTACCATGACTGATCTTTATTCCACACGATAGTACGATGATGAGTCTATCACTTGAATTTTTCACTTGCTGGTGCAACCTAATTAACCATCTCACATTTCAATTACCTCAAACTGAACTCATAGAGTTGTTTACTTGGGCTTGCACTAGAAACATCTCACCAACCTCTGCAGGTGCAAACCTTTCACACTTTTGATGAGGCATTCACCATGGCATGAAAATTAGAAATTTTTGCTATTGAAGAGAAGAAAATTCAACTTCCTAACAAGAACATTGCGTTCAAATCAAATGATGCTTCATCTTCAAAACCCCAAAACAACTATTCAAAACCCAAAGGATCTGTTAATGCCGTAGTTCTCAAGGCTGGTCCCCTCATCAATCAAACCTAACCAAACCTCCTTCTAATATCTCTCTCATCCAAGCTTTCCAGTTTAGACAAGAACAATGAAAGTACACTTCGATAGGAGAATATTATTCTTCTGTTTTGGAAAATATTGTTAAGGATGGTGCCATTACCGTTCCACCTATAAAACCACATACTGGTTTTAACCTTGAGAGACCCATGCCCGCATGGTATAAGGAACATGACTTCTGTAACTATCATCATGTGTCAAAGGTCATAGCGACAATAACTACATCACCTTCAAGAATATCATCCAAGAAATGTTAGACAACAAAGATCTAGTCTTGGATAGCTCGAATGCACCCACTAACCAAAACCTACATATCTTCAAGAATTCATTTCCTAATCATGCCCCTTCTTCGAACCAAGTTGGTGACAATTCAAATAATGAAATAAATTTTCGCGAGGTCCATGCTATTTTCGATGACATACTAGATGCTTCCCAATTGCCTCATGTTCCTTCCATAGACGAAATATTAGCCCGAGCTCCCCTACCTACACCAAAACCTATTTCATGTACTCCTCCACCCACAAAGGAACCCCCTTCATTTTCTCCTTCACCCATGGAAGATCCTATAATTAGCACACCACCTTTAACCCCTCAAATTTATGAGTAGTTGTCATTGATACCTCTCCTACTCATAGGAGATACGTGTCCATCGTCCAAACCATCACAAGGAGAGCTAACATCATCTAGACCATTCTCTCCTCTACCCATAGAGGATCCTATAGAAATACCATTGCCTTTAGATGACCATTCACCATTGGACCTTCAAGAGCCCATTGATTTACTTTAAGCTCTCTTACCCATAGAGTCCGAGGATAGCCATTTCCCTATATCTCAAACACATTTTACAGGGATTTCTACTCACTACATGTCATCCTTGCTTACTACAGTACCATTTTCATGCTTGGTTGATCACTTGGACTATGTTGATAGATCCTTACTTTGGGGATGCCTTCTACTTCTTGTTTCCACCCAAATGAAGATGTCACTCACCGATACCCCCACTATCTATCCAAAATTGTTTCGAGTGACCAAACCAAACACAACCATGACTATTGTAACAATTTACTTGTCACCAAATATAACCCAACACACACCTCTACCCACAATCCAACATACATCTACACCCAAATACCTACCTACACCTATATCATCTCCCTTACCTAAATATATTACTACCTTAGGGGTCATATCGATAGCTAACCTTACTCACCCACCCATCAAATTAGATTTAACCACATCTTCCAAAACTAACACTAAACTTACCATGGCCCCTAAAAAGAAGATCCAACCTCCTAGGCCTCATACACAAACCTCACCTACCATGCCATTATCACCTTCACCCCTTCCGTCCATCCTAGGGCCTCACCCCTTGACCACCAAACAATCCTTGTCCACCAAGAAACCAAGAACATAGAAACCCATTTCCTCATCACGGACATCTAATATACCCAAGTGACCCACACAACTTCTGCCCTCACCCATAACCTTCTTACCACCCATACCTCCACTACCGTCCATAACTTCTTCACTACACATGACAATTTCTTCTCTTTCACTCACACCTTCTACCTAGCCTACACCACCCACCTCCACAAAGACCTCGCTTACCTCTGTGGGTAACCCCTCCTCTTCCACCATATTCTTTTCCCTCCACATCTCGAAACCCATGTCATCATTTCCCAAAAAGGTGCAACCTAAAAGCTAAAAATATGCTACCCTCCAATAAGGCGATTAAACCAACTAAACCCTTTTCTCGCTAGCTCTTCTACCATGCCCATACCCAAGTAGATTCAACCAAGACCTAAGAATACTCCACACACAAAACTAGTAAACAAAACCATTCCCCCTCCTATAAAGCCTCTTCCTCTACAATAAGCCACACCTGTACCCAAACCCACATTCACCTCCCATTGTGATCCACTAGTAGGGTCCTACACCAAAATCTTAACCAATCTCCTTGAAACTTTTGTCATCACATTACTACCTCTTAGACCTTACGACCCACTCAAACCCAAACCAAAAGGGTTTGATGAAACCAAAATTTGTGCCTACCATCATGTGCCAGACACAATGTAGAGAACTATAAGGATTTAAAGACTGCCCTTGTCTAATTATGTCCTCCCAAAGAAAATTTTGATGACGATGATCTTTTTGATTAGGACCCCATTTCATGTTCACCAATTTCCACAGATGTTCTCCCATTACCTACTCAGTGACCAAAATCTCCACCCCCACAAATCTTTGATCCACCCCCAAGATTCAAGATTAACATGTTCATATAAGAGAGTTGGCCAAACCACCACCCAAATGCCAATGCGCCTTACTCATTTCACAAGGATCATATCCCCCATTAGTATTTTTTCCCTCATGCCACTATACCTTCCATGAAACACCCTCTTTATCCACTTCCCCTCAAATTACCATGGTTCACGCTACCACTTGTGCTTAGAAAGAAAAGGGAAAGGAAAAGGAAACTAGCCCATCAACCAACCCTATACCCAACATACCATCCACACCCATACCCAAAGTCACCATTCGAGGTCCTACATATCCTATTTCTAATGGGTCACACATCACACAATGCTAAAACAAATACACCAATCCCCCTCAAAATGTCTCTATATAACCTCATCCAAACCTCTTAGACACATTGTCAAGCCCTCATGGAGGTCCTTCAATCTATTGAAGTATTACCAAATGAACCCATGCTCGTGGCCTCCATCATTACCCCTCACCACATTTCCTCTCACACTAGGTCATCACCTTCCTTTAACCCTACACATACTCGCCAAGTATATGCCCTCAACTTTTAGATGAAGAGATCACTCCCTTCTAGTCGGATGACCCCGAGCCCGCTCTTTTCATCTATGTATTTATCGATGATATATGCATATGACGTGTTATGATCGATGGTGGTGATAGCATTAACATCATCTTCTTCCATGCATATGACCAAATGTGAATACCTTCCAATTTAATGCATGGTAACTATTATCCAAAATGAGCCCCCGCTATTTTGGCTAACTTACCTTCATTCTTTCCTTCCTTGTGCTTCAACTTCAATTATCACACATTGAAATCACTCAAAATATTTTGGGAATGGCTTCAACAGATAGATAATTTCTTCACCTCTCCGAGAAGGTAAAGAAGTCCTCCTAACTCCTTGTATTTTTTGAGTTATGGCTCTGGAGTTTGGAGGGGAAATTTTCCCTAGGTGGGCCCGTGGAGTTAAGGAAGAATTTTTGCCAAGGAGATTTGGTAGACTGGTAGAGTGATGGGAAACTTTTAGCACTTAGGAATTTTTTTCAAAATGCTCAAATTCAAATTTTGGCCTACAAGCCCGAAGGAGGAACAAAGCGCATTCGCAGGGCCAGGGAGAAAATTTTGCCACTTAGCCTTTTTGGGAAAAAGGGTTAAAGTCAAAATTTAGCCCGCAAGCCCGCAAAGGAGAATGGAAGGAAAATGGTCAAGGCCTGCAACTAATCAGGATGTGCCACGTGTCAAATTCTACATTTGCAGCGCTAAGGCGGGGTTGGAGGAAAGTTAAAGATTTTGGCTTTTAGCGTAAAACTTAAAGGCATGAATTGAACCCGTGGTCCCATCGACCAATAGGATGGTGCCACGTGTCCACATTAGTAGTGGAGTGGTGGGGACGTGGAGATTTTTGGAAAATTTCCCAATTTTGTGAAAAGGAGAAAATGTTGTTTTGAAGCCACGATCAACTAGAGGGCACCATGCGTCATCGAATGGCGGACTGTGGAGGATTTTGGGAAAATTTTCCAATTTCACAAAAAAGGGAAAAGTTCAAGTTTTGGCCTCTTGACTGATTTTGCCCTAATTTTGCCATTTTTCCCTAAATCTTCAGAGGGGCATATCTTTTGCACCAGAGCTCAGATTTTCACGATTTTGGTATCATTGGAAATCTGGTGAAATTATCCACATGATGGACACTTCAATTTTAAATTTTTATGGAGTTTTGTGGGAGAAAATGAGAAAATGTCTTTGGCATGGGAAAAAATGTAGAACTGACCCCCAACCACCAAAATTGATGAAGTATGGCATCTGTTTCTTCTCTAGCATGGCCGAATTCATAAAAATAGATTTGTGAGGGTTCCCTTGCTGTTTTAATGAATCTTGTCGGTGGTTGGAGATATTGAATTAATTTTCCTACATTTTTTCACCTTTCTTCATTCTGCTTCATCATTAAAAGTCATTTTTGGCTCATTTGTAAAATCTTGTTCATCCTTCTTCTCTGCCTCTCCCTTATTTTCTTCCCAAGGGTTGAAAATGGAGTTTGAACCTTCTCCCCTACTTTTTTCCTCTTACTCGTGAAATGATATTCTGTGTAAACTTTTGGAGCAATAAAAAACATGTTTTGTGATGCATTTGTCCATCCTTGCTCATTTTTTGGTTGTTTTCTTCTTTCCTCTCTTCATTGTAGGTATTTGTGCATGTTTGGATGTTCATTACAAGTTTTGGAGCTGTGTTCATGGAGTTTTGGAACATTTTTTGTGTGAAATCCATCTTTGGTCTATGATGCACTTGTCCATCCTTCCATTGCTCACCTCTCTTTGTTTCCATGGCAGTTTTGATAGATGATCAACACTTTCCTTCTCTGGTGTATCACCATTTTAGTGTAGGCTCTATTTTTCCTTGTTTTCTTCCTCTCCTTGTCTCCTCAAAGTAACATTAGATTAGATTATCTTCCCCACTAGAATAGCTTGTGGTAGGTAGTTTAGGGAGAGGAACCAGCCTTCTCTGGAGAGCTTTCTCCATTTGCAAAGGTCCCACACTTTGGAAAAGCTCAATGTTGTGAAATCACATTGTTATCCTATAAAATTGACAAGGGCAATTTGTAGGTAACCATAATGAAAATTCTATTTTGGTCCCTGGAGAAGTCTATTAACATTCAAAATGGCCTAAGACTCCCTTTTGAAAAATCAAGTTTTATAGAACTTAGCCATTTTTCAGCTTTTTTAAACTGGGTGCAAGAAATGTTGTGTCGACATCATGAAATGTCCACCCCTTTGAAAACCCTTAGGTGCTAAAAGTATCATGTCAACATAAAAAAATGTGTTCTTAAGGCGCGGGAAATGGTGTGTTGAGATCAAGAAATGTGGGCTAAAGGTGCTAAAAGCATTATGTCAACACTAATAAACTTGCGCCAAGGTGCATTTAAACCCATGTCGACACTCTAGAATGTGCGCCAAAGAAATTTAGTGAAACAATAAATGCTAATTTTTCTATATATAGGAGACCGAAACTGTCATTTTCACGATTTAAATATTGTGAAAAGTGTTTCCTCTACGCACCTATCACCTATCCTCACACCCCATGTACCGTTTTTAAATCTTATGGACCCCAACGTCGTCCTTCATCCTTTATAAAACTAGGTAAGTGGTTTCGTCATCCTTGTTATTGTTATGGTTTTTGCTTCTTGGTTATGTTAGGTTTTAGGGTTGTTAAAAAGGTTAAATCTAAAAATGAATAACTTAACAATCTGCAAATCAACTGAAAACCCCTTTTCCTCTCCTTCTAGATCTACAAATCTGGAAGGCCCCTGCCTCTAAAAAAACCTAAGGCCTCCTTTTCACTACTTATTATCTTGTTAAACCCTCTCTTTACCATTTGAAAAAACCAAAAGAGAGAGAAGAAATCTAAGAAATTGTAAGAAATCATGGAAAACCTTGGCACACTGTTTTTCCCTATTGCACCCCCATAGTCACACCTTGGCACACTGTCCTTGCTTGCAACATATCCTAAACCTGCGCCTAGTTTTAATAACACTTAGCAGCTTTTGTAAAGGTGCAGGCACATCCTGCACAACATCAACATAGGATGTTGTGTGCTCCAAATCCATGCCAAGTGTTTTTCTTTGGCGCATTGATTTCCTTTGTAACATACTTCAAAATTACACCTCGGATGCACTTAAAACCCATGTAACATAGACTTTTCCTATGCCCCACTAAAGTAAATTTCCTAAGGTGCAGGCGCATATTCCTTGACATCAACATGACATGTTGTATGTTGTAAACCCACGCCCGCACTTTTCCCTCGTGTTGTCTTCTATCATGCAACACTCCTCAAAAGTGTGCCCTTTATAACCTGAGTGCAAATTTTCTCTTGTCAACACTGGCACACCTTTTTCCATGTCAACATCCTCAAAAGTGCACCCAACATTTTTAAGCCTCTACAACACGCTGTAAACCTGCGCCTTGCACCCTGAGCCTTATAATTGTTAATTCTTCATTCTGCAAGCTTTCATTATGAATAACATGACGGTTGACATGGATCTTCTATGTTGGACCTCCTTGATTCTTCTTGCAAAACAAAAATAACCATCCTTGAGCCCACACATGTCTTCATCAAGCAAGAAACCAAAAAAGTTAAAGGTAAAGCTAAGCTGACAGAACAAGAGATGAAGTACAAATATTAGAAAGTTAGGATGTCTGACTCATATATAGAGAGTGACCTCAACATCAAAGACTTTGAGTTAGGGCATATCGATATGGATGACTTTTGGGCAAGGACCAACCAGGTAACTAGTGGCCCATGGATGAACAAACTAGTGGGCAGTGGATTACACTTTGTAGCTGGGCTGCCAGTAAGTGTTGTGAACAACGAGTTCATCATGTTGGTGGCTTGGTGCTATAATAAGGACACTAGATGTGTCGAAGATAAAGAAGGAAAGATGATCATCGACCTCACATCCCGTCACTTTGAACTAACCCTAGGCATTCCTCATCACAGAAATATGTCGCCATAAGTCTAGAAGACTGTAAGAAGGCCTGGGACAACAATGAGGAAAAATGCATGCAAATGATGAATGAAATTTATCTAAAGAACAAGAAGTCGGTGAGCAGATGGCCACAGACCATCCACTACATAGTGACTTTAATGAGGAATTAAGTGATACAATCACCTTCCTGAATAGAGTATTTGGGCTTCCTAACGCCCATTATTTCCACAAATGGATGTTGAGGTACTTAGAGACCATGAGAAAGAATACGCCTAATCAATATTTTGGCTGGGGAGAAATCACAGTGACACCATCTCCCAAAGATCTTCAACAGTCCTCACAACTGGGAAGTTCTATATGAATTCCTACGTTTTATATGTTGCAGCAATATCAAGCAAGAGATTTCGCAGGCCTAGCTCGGAATGGGGTATGGCCCCAAGTCAAAATATATGAATTCTACCTAGAGCTAAGGCTCGAGAACAACATCCCCCAGTTCTCAAAAATCAATGACGCCTTCTTCTATGAGGTGATCTATTTGCTAAGACCAAACATGAGACATGGTCAAACCAGCCCAAGTGTAATTTCCACTATGAAGAAGTGGGGAGCATTGTTCACACAATTCCCCACATTCACATATCTCAGGGTTGTGAATTTTGAAGGTGAACCAAAAAGCTACCAAGGTATGTAAGGCCCAAGTTGATCCTCTTGGAGTTGTCAAGGCAACTGATCACTTACCATGAGAGGTGCATGAAGAGAAAGAAAGGAGGAACCCCATTCCCCCTTACAGTTGGCCGATACACCTGCACCACACTTGCCAAAGCTCGAGAAATGTATGCCAAGATTGAATTGTTGAATATAAAGCACAATTTCCCAGCAAGGCCCACCTTTGATTGTCATAGTTTCCTAGCAAAGGAAAAATTGATCCCATCCATGTTCCTAAGATTAAGGACATCTACATCGACTTGACACATGAAATAGATATCAGGCGAAAGGATCACTCCCGATTGGCTCTGGAAGAGATCATCCATTATGGCATAGCCATCATTCCAAAGGGATTCCAAGAGACTGATCAAGAAATTGATCAGGTTTACCTTGATACAGATGGGGATGATTGGCCGTTCACAGAGGTTGATAGAGCCAAAGCACCAAAGACCATTCAAGAAAGGGTTAAACCCACGTTGTAGCGCACGAGCATTGGTGCAAACAAAATGGTCTCACCTACCTCGGAGTAGATTTCACTACTTCTCCTTTAGGTAGAGCACCTCCAAGGCCGGCCCAAGTGCCGAAAGGAAAAGGAAAGGATAAGGAGGGAGAACCAAGAAAATAGGAAGAAACTCCTGAAATCCCTCCTACTACTTCTAAGAAGCAAGTGGTCAACCTGGTGTCTCTAGGTAAAGAAGAAGAGACCACCAAAGTTTCAATGGATACATCCACTCAGGATGTTATCACAACTACAACTACTGAGGTACCCACCATTCCTTCTTCCGCTCCTTCTCCTCCCCCTTGTTCAAGCATCTGTTCCTATGGATGTGTCTTCTCCCCTTCCTTCTTCCCTTCCATCTCCCACCTCTTCCATTTTCTCCTCTCTCACAGATCTATCGCCTAGTGTTCCCTCCATCCCATTATAGATCCCTTCCATCTCCATGACCTTTTCTTCTCCTGTAGTAACTCTAGGCCCCAAAAGCAGCAAAGCACGTTGGACTCCTTGTCGATGCCACCACCAAGTGTCTCAACGTTCTTCCCTCTACGGCCTCTTTCATTGTTTCCCCTTTCACCATGTTTCCTCTTCTATTCCCTCTACTCCCACTCCCATAAGTCCAAGTTGGATTTCTAACCATCTGAGCCAACACAAGAGAAAGGTTCCCATCACACCCATGGACTTCTCCATCATTCTGAAGAAGGGACCTAATAAGCAGAAAGCAATAAATCACTTTTAAAAGAGCACTTCGGTGGAGAGAGTCATGGAGATTGAATATCCAGATCCCACCAAAGAAAAGAAAGATCTATCTCCTACAGACTTTACAGTGACCCAGTCACAATGGGGACCTCATCTAAAAGCCTACAATGAGAGGCCTTATCTGCAGTAGATGCTCTTTGCAAGAATCTTCAAGAAGCAAAAGAGGAGAAAAGAATACTTAAAGAAAAAAATAAACATCTCTCCAAGCATTACAGAGAATGGGAAATGCTCCTCCTGTGACTGCCACCAAACCTACTGAAGTTCTCAGTCAGGATAAGATAAATGAGTATGCTAAGATTGGTGAACAAGGTGGCGGTAGTATCCTCCTGGATAGAGTGAATCCTCAGAGATAGTGAGGAAATGATTAAGAAATTCACAGTGCTCTACCAGGATATTGATCAGTAAATAAGGAGCTACAAGCAGTAGCAGTTTCCCTCTCTGAGGAGTTGGACAATGCTAGGTTACAACATGAAACATTCCAAGCAATGGTTAACTGCTCCGCTGATGACCTATTAAAGGTCGGTGTCATTGATCACCCGCGAGCACATAACAAAGCTCTCATCACTTTAGATTATCGGGTTGATCAAATGGAATATATCCTGGAGAGGATAGATAAAATCAAGGATGAAGCCCTGATGCATGATTCAACATGGAGCAGACAGTTACAAAGATGTCTCCAGGATGATCAAGTGAATCGTTCACCTTGAGGGAAGTAGATGATACATTTCAGTGCTTTAAGGCTATCATCACCCAAGGTTTGGCACCAGAGGTCACTTTTGACCGAGAATCAATCAATAACCTTCTGGCTTGCCACGATTTCATTGGCTTCTTGATCGAAGCATGTGAGGAATACACCAGGTTACCTGACAAGCTCAAGAATGAAAAAGAAACTTGTGAAGTCATTGGTGACCATTTCAAAGGTCCAGATCATAATCAACTTTAGACAATGATCAACAAGTTTATGGAATACCGAGCTCAGTGTCACATCACCTCTCCTGATCAGAAGCAAGACACTCTGTTTAAGCCAAGAGATGATGAGGAGTAGTTTCTCCTCTTGTGTATGCTTTGATCAATTTTGTAAAAATATTTTAAAAGTATGTTGGCATTTATGATGACATCATCCATGTTGCATCATGGGATGTTGCCATCCAAAAACTTGCCCAAAGTCAACTTTTGACTTTTTAGATATTTTGTAAATAGTGGTTGGTTTGTTTTTGTCTTCTTTCCTCTTCTCCTTCTATAAATATAGGGATACTTGTTGTATTCCGGTGTGGATATTTTTTGTATGAAAAAAGAAGTGAGGAAAGAAAGACTTTGTGCTCTCTTGTAACAAAAGAAATATTAATATATATGTTCAAACTTTGTGCTCAATATATGTGTTATTTGCATCAGATCTTTCTTAAGTTAGATCTATGTTTTTATTCTTGTTGGATTCATTCCTACTATTTTCATATGTTCATCAGTATTGATTTGTTTGTTTATGCAAGTAAGTTTGGCTCATGCATTACTACCACCCAAAGCATAAACCCTTCGACCTTTCTGTCTTGGAATTCATTTCTTTTCTTCCTTCAAATCTACTCTCCTCCACTCCTTCCATCCTACCTTTCTTTGTTCGTTGTTGAAATACCTCTACTCGGATGAGATCCCAAACCCCCTAAAGTTAGAATAGTGTAGATTTACACAGATTCTTACTTGATAGATTAGTAATAAACCAGTTTTGATTTGTTGTCTCAAAGAGGGGCTATGCCCTGCACACTGTTGGCCTGTTTCCCCACGATCTGCCTTATCTGATAGATTTTCAAGCCAATATTTTTTCGTGACTCCGCTAGGTATTGAACTAAGAAAATAATTAAAAAACTGTAAAAATCACTACCAGATTGCAAATTTCAACTCTTTGTTAAAAATTCAATTTTTTGCAAAAGTGATCAAAACTAAAAATTTCCTTATACAAATCTATAGATCCGGGCCATATAGAGACTTTTAGTTTGCTGATTTTTTACAAAAACTTATATATTTCCATAGATCTGAGATTCTGATGTTTCACGTTATTTTAAAAATCTTGTAAAATTCAGGTCAAAGATCCAAAAATCATCTTTCTAAATTAACCCACTTTTTATCCTTGTTAATCTTTGTCAAAAAACCACAATTGGTTGTTGTTAAAAAAGATAAAATTAAATATTAAAAGTACATGCTGCTGATTTTTACTAGAAAAATCAGAAAATCAGCAAGTACAAACAAAATATTGTTGTAAATCTGTTCTTAATTGTTACAGATCTGAATGGGTATGCTGGCGGGTGAATAATTTACTCGTGGAAAAAAATATCATGGAGAAGTTGATCCAATCTTTGATCTACTTCAAAGGCACAATTTTAGTATCATTCCAGCATGATTCGCATCACTAAGTTCAGTGGATCGATCAACAAGAAGTGCCTCACCTCCACGAAGGATCCGGATTTCATAAGGTACCTCAACATCCATTTGCAGTGCTCTTTTGCTAAGTGGAACCACACTCCCTGCTCATGTTATTTTTCCCACTTTTCAAATGGAAATAAATCTTCCTATACCATGGGGAAATGCCATGGGTCCTCTAGAATTGCCACATCTAGTTCAACCCCCTCCCTCATGGAAATCACAAAAATTTCCCAAAATTTGATGGGAGTGGAAATCAAAGCACAGACGTGCATATATAATTGCATTTATTATGTCATGTAGTATTCTAGATGTGACTCATGAAGACATGTCGATACATCTCTTTATTAAGACCTTGCAAGGGCCTGCATCAAAATGGCTCCAACATTTACCAGCCGGATCCATCACCAGTTGGGCCACATTACGGACTGCATTTGAAGATAGGTACAAGCCTTCAAAAGACGCATTCATTTTATTGTCACGAATCACTCACATGAAGAAGGAGGCCAATGAAACCATGCGTGATTTTATCACCTGATTCAATTCGCTAATCAACCATGTGCCACCTACCATGTTGCCAACATTAGAGAATCAAAAGTGTTTCTTTGTGAATGCAATGAGTTCAAGAGTAAATTTCTTACTTTTACAAGAACAAATACCCACCTTGGTTCTTACTCAAGTTGTGGCCATTCGAATAGAAGACAACCTTCTTATATCTAGTGAGTTAAGATGTGAGCCATCAAAATCAAAGGCTTCAAATTCTTCTCAGCTACCTCATCGGATCCAAAGATTCTAGAAGATGGTGAATGACTTGCTCTCATTAAAGAAGTAATTGCTCAAACATCATCTACTGCTCCGTACCGGATATCCCATGAAAGAACTTCACTCCCAACAACACCCCCAAAGGTTGTGTTTTTCCTATGCTTCTCCAAGGTTAACAATTGAATCCCCTCTGGTTAATGCCTTGGTTGAAATAGAAGATGATGATACAAATTATGAAGAACCTTTGTCACAAGACAAAGATGATCAAGATGTCGGTGAACTGATTGACAACTCTACTATCGGTATATGGAATTTGAAGATGAGGAATCTGATGAAGAAGAGGGTACCCAAGGGTACATGAGAAGACAATCATACAAAATCTTCACTCACTTGCAAGGAAAAGATGCAAATGTTGCTACTAAAAATAAAAGGAAAAGGCTGTGGTAACTCCACCACCAACGATCGCTAAAAGAGGTAATCCCCTTCTTGCTCAACCTCTTGTTAAACTTGTTGTAAAGAAATACTTTCCTCTTGTTTCTCCTCCAATTCAGCCTTCCTCCAATCCCATAAAGACCAGTAATCCTCCTCCACAAACGTGAAACGAAGGACTCATTCCTTCGTTAGCACAACCCTTGGTCACATTCAATATAATTGATCATGCTAAAAAGACCAAGATCCAGATGTCTGAAGTTGAATACCTTTAGTCCAACCTAGAGCAGCTTGTGAGATTAACTAAGTATATCCAAATCCAGGCTATCATCCTTCCTCCCATTTCCCCAAAAGGAATTCTTCCCACACCTCCTATGTCTCACGTAAACGTTGCCTCGACTTCACGTCGGGAAAATTGAATCTTTTACCTATCTCTCTTGATCAATGGTCATAAACTAAGCAACTGTATAATTGATTCTAGAGCCTCTGACAATGTTATGCCAACAAAGGTCACCCATGCTTTGGGCCTCACACTTACCAAACCTTTTGGCAGATGTTACTCCATGGAAACCAAACAAGTACCATTGATTGGTCAGATCAAGGATGCGTAGTTTGCATTCGCAACATTTCCTGAGAAAAGGGTAAAAATGACTATTCTCGTAGCTGATATTCTAGCGAAGATATGCGATATATGCTAGGGAGGAGATTCTCAGAAAAGAATTTGGTGGGGAAATCCATATGGACTGGTCCAAGGCTAGATTCCTATCAAAGGAGTGATGTAGACGTTGGAACTAGAATCACAAAAGAAATATCTAGTCACCAACTCCGATGACCCCAAAGCTCAGATTCTTTTCGAATCGTCAGGGATGGGAAATTATTTCTTGTCCACTGACTCAGATAGAATGGACGTTCTCATCCAAAAAGAGGATATCAAAAAATTACAGAAATTTTAGTTTGATGGCAATGCTTGCGACAAGTGGATGTGGTGTTAGGGCTATTCTAATATCTCCTGAAGAGGAGGTTTTCCCTTTTTCTTTCAAGTTGTAGTTCTTCAATATGAATAATACTACTGCGTATGAATCCTTGTTGCTTGGCATGCAAGTTGTAAAAGAGAAAGGAATCAAGAATATAAAAGTACAAGGTGATGCTGAGCTGATTGTCAATCAGGTAAAAGGGATATACCAAGTAAAAATTACCAGCTCAAACACTACCGTAATGCGGATGGGATAAAGCATCAAGGAGTTTGACGCTTTCTCAATCAAAGCAGTTCTGCGAACTCAAAATGACATGGCTGATTCATTAGTCATCTTAGCATCTCTCATGCTCCCTCACCTGTGGTTGAAAACAAATACCTATACCATTGAGGTGGTTTTTTTCCCAAGTGTGCGATAATTCACAAAGACTCGCAAGTGTTTAATGATGACAATCAACTTATCACCTTTTTGGAGAAAGATGACAATTTTAAGGAACTTCATTTTGATGGATCAACTTCTACGTTTGAGTATCTCACCATCAAGCACATGAATTTGAAAAAGAAACAATCATACAGATTCAAAGGAAATAAGATTCCAAAAGGCTTAGTCTCCTTACAATGATTATTTGATAATCATGACCATTATGTCAAGAAAAAGTGATAGGATGATCCTTCCTCTTCTCTAGAAACTGAATCCGTCAATCTAGGCACTATGGAACATCCTCATTCCATGAACATTGAAGCATTGTACACTCGAGGAAAAGTAAAAATTCGTTAAGTTGCTGAAAAAGTACGTGGATGTGTTAGCATGGTATTATGCTAATCTAAAGTATTTCAAGCTAAAGGACATTTGGCACGAAATTCCTCTCAAGGATGATGTCAAGCCTTTTCATCAAAAGTAAAGGCATTACAATCCCAAGATCTTGTGTACCATCTAGGCTGAAATTCGAAGATGCTGGACTCGAGAATTATTTTTCTAATTCATCATAGTACCTGGTTACAAATATTATACCCGGAAGAAGAATGGCGAGATACACATATGCGTAGAATTTCATGCAACTTGAAGCAATCATCCTTAAAGAATAACTATCCACCGCTGATAATGGATCAAGTGCTACAGCAAGAATCGTTCGAAATGTTGTCTATGCTGACAATTTTTAGGTTACAATCAAATTCAATCTATGCCTCGAAGATTAGTTCAAAACAACATTCACCACTCCTCGGGGTACCTTCACCTATAACAGAATGTCGCTCAGTTTGATCAATGTCGTTGCCACTTTCCAATGAGAAATGGACTTTTCATTCAAAGGTTTGATGGGAAGAGTCATCATAGTTTACCTAGATGACTTGACCATGTTCTCAAAGAAATGAAGTGATCACTATGATCATTTGGAACAAGTCTTGATCAGATTCTGAGAGCATGGGATTTCACTAAATCCCAAAAAGTTAGTTTTTGGGGTCATCGAAGGAAAGCTTTGCTAGGACATGTCATTAGCAGAGAGAGGGAACTAAGATAGATGTTGAAAGGGTCGTGGCTATTCGAGCCTCACTTTTCTTACAAGCAAGACTCGTGTTCACTCTTTCTTCGAGAAAGGTAATTTTTCTAAAATGCTTCGTTCTTGATTTTGCTTTGAGAAGACTCATCATATATCTAATATGATGAAAGGGTCCCAAACATTTCAATGGAGTGAGGAAGGAAAGACATCATTCAAATATATAAAAACCTCCATTGCTCACGCACCTATTCTCGTGTGTCCTCGACTTCAACAAAGGCTTCATTATGTATAGTTATGCATCTATGCATACTCAGTATGTCGTATCAGCTATCTTGATGCAAAATAGATTTGAGGATATCAATCCCAGATTGCTTTCATGAGCTCTCATTTTAAGCCACATGAACCAAGATGTCACAGTTAGAGAAGCATGCCTTTGCCATGGTAAAAGTAGTCAAAAATTTCTGCTATGATATTCAAATTCTATACAAAGGTACTGGTTCCGGACATAATCGTTAAGTCTATCTTGACTCAACAAGAGTTAGGGAGCTTACGAGGAATCGATCACAAAGGTCCAAGAATATTATCTACACATCAGGACCAAACAAGTTGGTGAGAAGTAAGGGCCTGCATCACCTAATGGCTGAAAATAAAGACTTAGAGGTACGTGAAGAAAAAGTTGATCATGTTGATAAAGAACAAAATGAGTTGGAGAAAGCGATTCTTTACCCATGGTTCGGTTTATTTATTAGAACCAACAACGAATGGTATTCGACATCACATTCTTTCTCACCTATGGAGAATTCTCAAATCACCTAATCACAAAGGAAAAGAAAATGGTAAACCTCGAGCCACAAGATATGTCATATGGGATTATGGATTGTATAAATGTGGAATTGATGGTTTTTCTACGATGTGTTGACAAGCTGCAGAAGATAAAATTGTTGCAAATTTTTCACGACTCAGCTTGTGGTGGTCACTTCTCCTCATCTGTGATAGCACATAAAATCATTCAGGCCAGGTACTATTGGCCGATGCTATTTCAGGATGTAGCCACCTAGGTAGCAAAGTGTGAACTTTGCCAACAGTTTGTTGGAAAACCAAAGCTAGCTACGTTTCCCCTTAGGCCTGTCATTATTGACGAACCATTTAGGAAATGGGAAATTGATTTCATTGGAGCACTCAATCCTCAATCGAGTGCTAGACATAGTTACATCCTAACAGCAATAGGTTACTTCATGAAATGGGTGGAGGCCATACCTGTCAAGTATGCCACTTCTGAAGTTGTTTGCAACTTCATCAAGGAAAATATTATTGTGAGATTTGGCATTCTACACAAAATAGTTGCTGAAAACGCTTCCAAATTCTCTTCACAGGAAGTTATTGGTTTTTTTATGGATATGGAATAACCTTGGCTCATGCCTCTGATTACTATCCTCAGGAAATAGTCGGTGGAATGCAAAACAAGAACCTAGTAACTATCATACAGAAGCTAGTTGATGAAAACCAACGATCTTGGCACAAGTCATTGTATGATGCTTTGTGGGTGGATTATATCACTCCAAAGAGGTCTCTTGGCATGTCACCTTTCTAGGTGTTGTATGGGATTGATACTAAAATCTCTATCTCTGCAGAACTCCCTACTTTGCATCTGCTCGACCAATCAAGATGAAACCTTTGAAATTCTCTCGAAAAGAGGATTATGTACCTGACAAAACTTGAAGAAAAGTGAGTAAAAGTGGTCGATAAGATCACTGAACATCAAAATCAAGTTAAGAGGTTGTTTGACAAGAAAGCTAAGAAAAGATATTTTCAAGTGGGAGATCTTGTTCTTCTAGTGGGACAAATGAAGAGAACCAAAAGGTATGCATGGAAAGTTTGACTCTCTTTGGAGAGGGCCATACAAGATCAAGTAGCTCAATGGAGAGAATAGTTTCTATCTCTCATATCTAGACAGAAATTGAGCTCCCACTTCCCTATAGCGGGTAGCACCTGAAGATCTTTAGGAAGTAGAGTTTGCTCTCTTCTTTGTACAGTTTGCTTTCATCGTTTGTTTTATTTCGTTCTGTGTTTGCTTCCTATTTGTTATGTGTCCCTTCCTTTATTTTTTCCATCTCCTTGTTTTTGACTCTCTGTAACCCAATGGATAGGCACATGAAAATATGGGATTCTCTACCCTTAAGTTTCACTTAAAGATAGTCCCCAGAAAGAGCCAGCTTGTTATCCTATAAAATTAACAAGGGCAATTTGTAGGTAACCATACCAAAATTTCTGTTTTGGTCCTTGAGAAGTCTGTTAACATTCAAAATGGCCTAAGACTCCTTCCGAAAATCAATTTTTTTGAACTTAGCCATTTTCAACTTTTTTTAATCAAGTGCAAGAAATGTTTTCCCAAATCATGAAATGTTTTCCCCTTTGAAAACCCTTAGGTGCTAAAAGTATCATGTCAACATCAAAAATGTGTGCTTAAGGCACGAGAAATGGTGTGTTGACATCAAGAAATGTGTGCTAAGGGTGCTGAAAGCATTATTTCAACACTAATAAACTTGTGCCAAGGCGCATTTAAACCCATGTCGACACTCTAGAATGTGCGCCAAAGAAAGTTGGTGAAACAATAAATGCTGATTTTTCTATATATAGGTGCCCGACACCTGTCATTTTCATGATTTGAAAATTGTAAAAGTGTTTCCTCTATGCCTATCAGCTATCCTTGTCACCCCCACATGTCGTTTTTTTCGAGCTTGTGGACCCCAATGTCATCCTTCATCCTTTATAAAACCGGGTAAGTGGTTTCTATCATCCTTGTTGTTGTTATGGTTTTTGTTTTTGGTTGTGTTAGGTTTTAGGGTTGTTAAAAAGGTTAAATCTAAAAATGAAGAACTTAACAATCATAAATCAACTAAAACCCTTTTCCTCTCCTTCCAGATCTGTAAATCTGGAATACCCTTGCCTCTAAAAAAAAACCTAAGGCCTCCTTTTCATTGCTTATTATCTTGTTGCAACCCTCTCTTTACCATTTGAAAAAACCAAAAGAGAGAGAAGAAATATAAGAAATTGAAAGAAATATAAAAACCTGGCGCACTATTTTTCCCTGTTGCATCCCCCACAGTCATGCCTTGGCACATTGTCCTTGCTTGCAACACAACCTAAACCCACACCCAGTTTAATAACACTTAGCAGCTTTTGTAAAGGCGCAGGTGCATCCTGCACAACATCAACATAGGATGTTGTGTGCTCCAAATCTGCGCCAAGCATTTTTTCTTTGGCACATTGATTTCCTTTGCAACATACTTCAAAATTGTGCCTCGGGCGCACTTAAAACCCATGCAACATAGAATTTTCCTGCACCCCACTAAAGAAAATTTCCTAAGGTGCAGTGCATATTCCTTGACATCAACATGACATGTTCCATGTTGTAAACCCGTGCCCTACGGTTTTCCCTCGCACTTCCTTCGCCATGCAACACTCCTCAAAAGTGCACCCTTTATAACCTAAGCGCAACTTTTCTCCTGTCAACACTGGTGCATATTTTTCCATGTCAACATCCTCAAAAGTGCGCCCAACATTTTTAAGCCTCTGCAACATGCTGTAAACCTACGCCTTGCGCCCTAAGCCTTATAATTGCTCATTCTTCATTTTGCAAGCTTTCATTATGAATAACATGACAATTGACATGGCTCTTCTGTGTTGGACCTCCTTGATTCTTCTTACAGAACAACAACAACCATCCTTGAGCCCACACATGTCTTCATCAAGCAAGAAACCAACAAAGTCTAAAGGTAAAGCTAACTCGATTTAACAAGAGATGAAGTAAAACTATCGAAATTTAGGATGTCTAACTCATATGTAGAGAGTGACATAGACTTCGAGACTCGAAATGGGGCATATCGATATGGATGACTTTTGGGAAAGGACCAACTAGGCAACTAGTGGCCCATGGATGAACAAACTAGTGGGTAGTGGATTACACTTTGCAGTTGGGCTGCCAGTAAGTGTTGTGAACAACGAGTTCATCATGTTGGTGGCTCGGTGCTATAATAAGGACACTAGATGTGTCAAGATAAAGAAGGAAAGATGATCATCGACCTCACACCCGTCACTTTGAACTGACCTTGGGCATTCCTCATCATAGGTAATATGTCACCATAAGTCTAGAAGACTGCAAGAAGGCATGGGATGATAATGAGGACAAATGCATGTAAATGATGAATGAAATTTACCTAAAGAAAAAGAATTCGATGAGTAGATGGCCACAGACCATCCACCGCAGTGACTTCAATGAGGAATTGAGTGATACAATCACCTTCCTGAACAGAGTATTCAGGCTTCCTGACACCCATGATTTCCACAAATGGATGCTGAGGTACTTAGAGACCATGAGCAAGAATACTCCTGATTAGAATTTTGATTAGGGAGAAATCATCAATGACACCATCTCCCAGTATCTTCAACAGGTCCTCACAATTGGGAAGTTCTATATGAATTCCTCTGGTATATACACCGCAACATCAATAAGATATTTCACAGGCCTATCTTGGAATGGGGTATGGCCCCAGGTCAAAATATATGAATTCTACCCAGAGCTAAGGCTTGAGAACAACATCCCCCAGTTCTCAAAAATCAATGATGCCTTCTTCTATGAGGTGATTTGTTTGCTAAGACCAAACATGAGACATGGTCGAACTAGCCCAAGTGTAATTTCCGCTACAAAGAAGTGGGGAGCATTTTTCATGTAATTCCCCACATTCACATATCTTAAGGTCAGTAAATTTTGAAGGTGAACCAACAAAGCTACCAAGGTATGTAGGGCCCAAGTTGATCCTCTTAGAGTTATCAAGGCAACTGATCACTTACCACGAGAGGTGCATGAAGAGAAATAAAGGAGGAACCCCATTCCCCCTTACAGTTGGCTGATACACCTGTACCAAACTTTCTAAACCTCAGGAAATGTATTCGAGCTTGAATTGCTGAATCTAAAGAAAATTTCTAAAGCAAGGCCCACCTTTGATTGCACGGAGTTACCTCCAAAGGAAAAAATGATCCCATCCATGTTCTTGAGATCGAGGACATCTACATTGACCTGACACATGAAATAGATATCAGGTGAAAGGATCACTCCCAGATGGCTCTGACAGAGATCATCCATTATGGCATAGCCATCATTCCAAAGGGATTCCAAGAGACTAATCAAGAAATTGATTAGGTTTACCTTGATATAGATGGGGATGATTGGCCATTCGCAGAGGTCGATAGAGCCAAAGCGCCAAAGACCATTCAAGAAAGGGTTAAACCCACGTTGCAACGCACCGAGCATCAGTAAACGAATGGTGTCACCTACCTCGTAGTATATTTCACTACTTCTCCTTTAGGTATAGCACTCCAAGGCCAACCTAGGCACCAAAAGGAACAAGAAAGAAAAGGAGGGAGAACCCAAAAATAGGAAGAAACTCCCGAAAGCCCTCCTACTACTTCTTTTTTGAGAAGCAAGTGGTCGACTGGTGTCTCTAGGTAAAGATGAAGAGACCATCAAAGTTTCAAAGTGATACATCCACTCAAGATATTATTATAACTACAACTACTTTGAGGTACCCACCATTCCTTCTTTTGCTCCTTCTCCTCCCTCGCATTCAAGCATCTATTCCTATGGATGTGTCTTCTCCCCTTCCTTCTTCCCTTCCATCTCCCACCTCTTCCATTTTCTCCTCTCTCGCGGATCTGTCACCTAGTGTTCCCTCCATCCCATTACAGATCCCTTCCATCTCCATGACCTTTTCTTCTCCTATAGTAACTCCCACAAGCAAAGTAGCACATTGGACTCCTTGTTGATGCCACCACCAAGTGTCTCAACGTTCTTCCCTATGGCCTCTTCAGTTGCTTCCCCTTTCACCCCCGTTTCCTCCTCTATTCCCTCTACTCCCACTCCCATAAGTCCAAGCTGGATTTCTGACCATCTAAGCTAGCATAAGAGAAAGGTTCCCATCACACCCATGGACTTCTCTATCATTCTGAAGAAGGGACCCAAGAAGTAGAAAGTGATAACTCACTTTTCAAAGAGCACTTTGGGGGAGAGAGTCATGGAGATTGCATATCCAGATCCCACCAAAGAAAAGAAAGATCTGTCTCCTACAGACTTTACAGTGACCCAAGTCATGATGGGAACCTCATCTGAAATCCTACAAGGAGAGGCCTTATCTGCAGTAGATGCTCTTTGCAAGAAGCTTCAAGAAGCAAAAGAGGAGAAGAGAATACTTAAAGAACAAAATAAACATCTCCTCCAAGCATTGCAGAGAATGGGAAATGCTCCTCCTGTGACTGCCACCGAACCTACTAAAGTTCTCAGTCCAGGATAAGATAAATGAGTATGCTAAGATTGGTGAACAAGGCATGGTAGTATCCTCCTGGATAGAGTGAATCCTTAGAGATAGTGAGGAAATGATTAAAAAATTCACAATGCTCTACTAGGATATTGATTAGGAAAATAAGGAGCTACAAGTAGTTAGCAGCCTCCTCTCCGAGGAGTTGACAATGCTAGGTTACAGCAACATGAAACATTCTAAGCAATGGTTAACTGCTCCATTGATGACCTATTAAAGGTCAGGTGTCATCAATCACCCTCAAGCACATAAAAAATATCTCATCACTTTAGATTATCGGGTTAATCAAATGGAATATATCCTGGAGAGGATAGATAAAATCAAGGATGAAGCCCTGGATGCATGATTCAACATGGAGTAGATAGTTACAAAGATGTCTCTAGGGATGCTCAATGAATCATTCACCTTGAGGGAAGAAGACGATACATTTCAATGCTTTAAGGCTATCGTCACCCAAGGTTTGGCACCAAAGATCACTTTTGATCGAGAATCAATCAATAACCTTCTGGCTTGCCGTGATTTCATTGGCTTCTTGATCAAAGCGTGTGAGGAATACGCCAGTTACCCGATAACCTCAAGAATGAAAAATAAACATGCAAAGTCACCGACGACCATTTCAAAGGTCCAAATCATAATTAACTTCAGACAATGATCAGCAAGTTTATGGAATACCGAGTTCAAATGTCACATCGCCTATCCCGATCAGAAGCAAGACACTGCGTTTAAGATGAGAGATGATGAGTAGTTTCTCCTCTTGTGTACGCTTTGATCAATTTTGTAAAAATATTTAAAAATTATGTTGGCATTTATGATGACATCATCCATGTTGCATCATGGGATGTTGCCATCCAAAAACTTGCCCAAAGTCAACTTTTGACTTTTTAGATATTTTGTAGATATTTTGTAAATAGTGGTTGGTTTGTTTTTGTCTTCTTTCCTCTTCTCCTTCTATAAATATAGGGATACTTGTTGTATTTCGGGTGTGGATATCAATTTGTATGAAAAAAATAAGCGAGGAAAGAAATGTAAGAGCTGGAACATATTTACGTAATAAAAAATGCATGGAATAATGATATATCTTTCAATTCATTCCAGATTATTTACATAAGATGCAATTACAAATATATAGGCACATAGTTTCCTATAAATTAGAAACTATTCTACTAACAAATACTAATCACGTGAGTTGTCCTGTAACAACCAACCAACTCAACACACATTTGTTATTAGTTGTTTTATATAACAACTAAATAACAAATTACTAATATAATAATAATTACCAAATGTAATTATTATCTACACAATGTAAATACTAATTCCTAACATTCCCCCCCTTAGTGTTTACATGGTAGAAAAACATCCACACTCTTAATTGTAGTATGCTCACCCCTGTGGCATGTCCAACTATGTGACTCATGACCTTGATCCAAAAGAAAGGCTCTCTCCTTCCATGGTTTTAAACAGTCTTACCACAAACCTTGATGTGACAGGAACTTCATCAACTGTCCACCTCGTGTGGTTTTTTGGATCCTCCCACAAACCCTTTTAAGATCCATGAATTGACTTACTCTTGTGCTACTGTTCACCACTATGCTTATACATCAGGGAATTATGTAGGAAACACAACATGCATATCACAAAACTGCAGAATAGAAGATATACTGAAAAAATTTCACATTACTTCCTATAAGAATCATAATGTTCTTAATTTTAGTCTCTGTCATTGATCACTGCCACTTGATCTCGAACAGCATAGAAAATTGCCACTGCCACTGGAAGCTTTCCTTGACTAAGTCATTTTGGGTGCAGAATGGGAATGGAACATTGGTATGTATTCCCCCCCACAATGTGAAATTCCAAATAAGAAATCAGAAAGGGAAAAATGTATTGTGTTGTATCATACTAACTGGATCTTGTTGTCTTGATCTTGCTGCACATGATCACCATTGCCAATGAACGTATTCACTAACCGATCATCTTCCAATGAAGTACGGCAGTTAGAGGATCTCTACAGTCAGAGGATCTCCGTAGTTTTCTACTCTCTTATACAATTCTTTTCTAGTATTAACAATAAATCACACCACTCAAAGCAACAGGAACACTGCAAACTGAAGCACACTGAGAAAATGGAAACCACACTGAAAATCATATACTCACACCATACATATGCCACCACAGCTTCTGTGCGGCCCCATCGTTGGTGACTGATGAGAGGTCGTTGTTCGACCTCCTTCCTCCATCTTTGTGGCTTCTAACTCAGCCAAATGAAAATTTTAAGCTCATTTGTTTCCACATTGAAGTTATTCTCCCCCCATAATGTGAAACATTTTAGT
Organism: Taxus wallichiana var. yunnanensis; assembly: GCA_018340775.1. Classification (NCBI taxonomy): domain Eukaryota; kingdom Viridiplantae; phylum Streptophyta; class Pinopsida; order Cupressales; family Taxaceae; genus Taxus; species Taxus wallichiana. The sequence goes on from CM031235.1 coordinate 309,309,582, forward strand.
TTTAGGATGTCGGGTACAACCAATAATGCGTCCCACAAAATAGCTAAAAAATATGATATTTTTCAAAGTGGGTATTTTATCCCAAAATTAGAACCACTATAATGAGAATTAAAAAATAAACACTTTTGCAAAAAACGGTGCTCAATTTTGAGTTACCGTGCAAAAGTTATTGAGGTTACAATTTCCCGTAAATTGGTCCAATTAAAATAAAATTGAATTTCCCTCAAAATTCAATTATTAAGCAAAAACTATAGAAATATATATATATATATATATATATATATATATATATATATATTAAACTATAGTTTTGCTAAATAATTAAAAAAAATTGACCAATAAGAAAAAACCTGTGTGTTGCATTTCTTTTACCGGATGTGCATTTCCAGCCACAAAAATGTCTGTTTGACAGCAATTTCGTCATATCTGCATGCTGAATCTGACCCTAATGTAAACTACAAAGTTGTGCATATTTTTCTCATATTTTCAACCCAAAAAGAATCACCTCAATCCGATGTTTTATGAGGAAGATATGTTCATTTTACTGAACACTACTTGCTGTATTTTTTTGGACGGATTTTTGAATATTCTCTTTGGCCTCTTAAATCTTCTTGGCTCTCATAGGAATAACCTGCTCTGGTACCAAATGTAAGAGCTGGAATATATTTGTAGAATAAAATGCATGGAATAATGATATATCTTTCAATTCATTCCAGATTATTTACATAAGATGCAATTACAAATATATAGGCACATAGTTTCCTATAAATTAGGAAACTATTCTACTAACAAATACTAATCACGTGAGTTGTTTGTAACAACCAAACAACTCAACACACATTTGTTATTAGTTGTTTTATATAACAACTAAATAACAAATTACTAATATAATAATAATTACCAAATGTAATTATTATCTACACAATGTAAATACTAATTCCTAACAAGAAAGACTTTGTGCTCTCTTGTAATAGAAGAAATATTAATATATATGTTCAAACTTTGTGCTCAATATATGTGTTATTTGCATCAGATCTTTCTTAAGTTAGATCTATGTTTTTATTCTATTAGATTCATTCATACTATTGTCATATGTTCATCAAGTATTGCTTTGTTTGTTTATGCAAATAAGTTTGGCTCACATTTCTACTAGCCTAAAGCATAAACCCTCCAACATTTATCTCTTGAATTCATTTCTTTTCTTCCTTTAGATCTACTCTCCTCCACTCCTTCCATCCTACCTTTCTGTTTGTTTTTGGAACTACCTCTACTGGGATGAGATCCCAAACCCCTTGAAGTTAGAATAATGTAGATTTTCATAGATTCCTACTTGATAGATTAGCAATAAACCAATTTCTCTATGCTATCTCAAAGAGGGGTTACGCCCGCACACTATTCTCATGTTTCCCCATGATCTACCTTATCCGACAAATTTTTGAGCCAAAACACACAAAATGACTTTTCCTTAGAAAAGTACATCCATAACTCATTTGGGGGTGCTGTGATTTTGCACTAACAGCTTTTGGCATGCCCGGTGGGTCACTTTGGGTTATATATTTCATCTTTTCTTAGTGTCTCATGTAAAAAAAAATCCAACACCACCGTGTACCACTAATAGTTTTGGCATGCCCGGTGGGACCAAGAGGTCTTCCACTTCATTTTTTGCAAGTTGATGTGTTCCTACTTAAAATTTCAGCCTTTGAAGGCACTTCTGCAAACACAAATGCAACTTCATCTAATCAACAACCCATCTCTCGAAGTCAAGACCTTCTTTCCATTCATTTTCTTCCATTTTTCATTCCATCTCTTTATTCTTCTTTCATTCCATGAAGTTGTGCAATCATGAATTCATTTCCCTCATGGAATTGGAATTTACAACAACAATGTTTCCCACCTCCAACATATTTTTCAAATCCTCCAGATCAGCATTTTGATCAAATTCAAAACTAGTATGCATATCCATATGAGCAATGCCAAAATCAGTTTGGTTATGAAACATATCAAGAGCAAGGGTACGTATGTAATGATAATAATCAAATGTAAGATGTTGGTCTCGTTGGAGAAGATCCAAAAATGGAGATTTACATGGTGCAATCAAGATATGCAGCTCAAATGGAGGCTTTAATAATTGGTCATAGGACACCTTGTCTATGGGTTGGCCCATTTCAAAGACACTACAGCCCTCAGGAGAAGCTGGACTTCATGATTGGGATGTTGTCCCAACTTGCACAATGGATAGTGGAGATAGAGGCCTATAAATTTGGTGTTGAGCAACCTTGTCAATGGGTAAGTTCTACACCATCATCTGGTTTTTCTCTTTCCATTCCTCAAGCGTAAACATCTCAACCCAAGCTCCACTTTCCAAGCTTCCCATTGAATGCTACCCCAAGTGTTGATTTCATTTCTCCATCCCCTAGTCTTCCACCTCATCTCAATTATTTTGTCCTTTTCCCTTCCAAACAATCATCCCCTCTAAAGAAACAAGAAGTTCCACCTCCTCCACCACCACAAAAATTGTAAAACCAGTTGAGTCACAACCCACCCCTCCTCTTGCATTCCCAAATCCATGTTGGGAAGATAAAAATCAGAAAACCAGTCAAGGACAACAAGAAGAGGAGCCCAACAGAAAAGAAATGATAGAAAATCTGAAGAGTTGGGCTGCCAAATTTGGGATTACAAAGATCCCTTGCTGGTTAAGCCTACAAAGGAGGTAAAGGTTGAAGAACAAGTGGTGGCCAAGGCTGATTTTATAGCAGCAGAGAAGTGGGGCAAGAAGACCAACAATCTATTTGTTCTGAGTGTAGTGTCCATGTTGGCACTTTATTTGAAGAAAATGCTGATCTAATCCAAGTTGCACAACTAGTCAACAAGGAGGAAGAACAATCAGCTCCAAGTCCCATTGAAGAGGAGAAAATGGAAGAAATCAAATCAAAATTGGAACTAGATGAAGGAAGCATTATTGAATATTTTTTTCTTTCATTTGAAGGGGCTGATTTGATTGATGAAGCCATTATGGAGGTGAACAAAATAGGTCCAAAGGCATTGAATTATGAGCAAGATGCACAAGAAACTTCATGTTTCTCTCCCACTTCATCTCTCCAAAAATCTGATTTTTTGGATGAGTTCGAGCTGCCAAGTTTCATGTTTGAAAATGAAGTTACACATGGTGAAGAAAATGCAGATTTGAAGGCCACCATGCAAGAGGAAGAGACTTTGTTGCAGCAGGACATTGAAGAGTTTGATTGCTTATCAGACTTAGAAGAATGTTTGGATGAGGAGCCAGCTGAAATTACAACATTCTCTTCTCCACCATTCATTCTTCAGCAGCAAGATCCTGTTGCCATGAAGGAGAACATTGAAGAACAACAAATTAAATTTTGTAACAACCTTTTGGAACCAAGATTGGAAGATTTAATTCTTCCATGTGCTTCATGGGAAAAGGAAGGGGAAGAGCAAGAGGATGTCATCACTTCTTCCACATCATCCATCCAGGAAGGTCCTGTAAGAAGACTTCATTTTTGGAGTTGAAAATCATAGCAATGGGCACATCCAAAGGATCAGACCATGCCCAATCAGGTACTTGGATTCATTAGAGCCAAAGGAGAAGCCAAATCTGGTCATGTCCATTTCAGGGCATGAGGATGATATGCAAAGCACCAAGGATCAGCTACCATACCTCTTCAATCCAAATGCAGAGCAACCAAAAGAGGTATTTGATTTGTCTCCACTGATACCTTGTTGATTTGGGTGGAAGATCAGCTTGTAGTTAGTTTTTCACTCATCTAACCAGCCATGATCATCTCTAAATCAATTGCATGGCTGCCAATTTTGAAGAAGGGAAGCTATTTTGCACAACCAGTTATAGGGTTTGTTTAGCCCACCTTTTCTTCCAGTTAGAGTAGAGTAGGTAGGTTGTTTTCAGCAGAAGAAGTGCTTGTGCACACTCTACATATCCCACTTGGGGTATGTATGATTTCCCATTTTGTACATAGTTGTTTGGTGTTGTTTTGGTTGCTCTTGCATAGTCCATTTTAGTGGCATGTTGGTGAAGATAAACTCCAAGTTTCATTGGGTTTCCAAGTGGCTCGAGGTCGATTTTCATATTTCAGCTCAAATTTGGTTATCGTGCTTAAATCCATGCCCAATGGATACAACAAAGGCCACTAATCATTCATCTAGCAGTAGATGACCCTCCGAGTCACCATAATTTTTATCCAAAATGAGCCCCTTCTTATTTTGGCTAACTTGCCTTCATTCTTACCTTGTACTTTAAATTCAATTTTCACACATTGCAAGCACTCAAAAGATTCTGGAAATGGCTTCAATAGATAGATAATTTCTTCCCCTTTCTAGAAATGTAAATAAGTCCTCCTAACTCCTTGTATTTTTTGAGTTATGGATTGGTGGAGTTTGGAGGGGAAATTTTCCTCGAGCGGGCTCATGGAGGTAAGGAAGAATTTTTTCCAAGGAGATTTGGCGGACTAACGGAGTGATGGGAAAATTTTAGCACTTAGGAATTTTTTTCAAAATGCTCAAAGTCAAATTTTAGCCTCGTAGGCTCAAGGAGGAACAAAGCACATTCACGGGGCCAAGGAGAAAATTTTTCCACTTAGCCTTTTTGGGACAAAAGGGTTAAAGTCAAAATTTGGCCCGCAAGCCCGCAAAGGATAATGGAAGGAAAATGGTCAAGGCTTGCAGAACTAATCGTGATGCACCACGTGTCAAATTCTACATCGTAGCACCAAGGCGGGGTTGGAGGAAAGTTGAAGATTTTGGCTTTTGGCATAAAAACTTAAAGGAATGAATTAAACCAAAGAGCCCCATCTACTAATAGGATGGTGCCACGTGTCCACATCAAGCAGTGGAGTGGCGGGACGTGGAGAATTTTGGGAAAATTTCTCAATTTTTTGAAAAGGAGAAAAATGTTGTTTTGAATCTGTGGATCAACCAGAGGGTGCCACGTGTCATTGGAGTGGTGGACCGGTGGAGGATTTTGGGAAAATTTTCCAATTTCACAAAAAAGGAAAAAGTTCAAGTTTTGGCCCACTAACCCGATTTTTGCCCTAATTTCACCATTTTTGCCCTAAATCTTTAGAGGGGCATATCTTTCACACCAGAGCTCGATTTCATGATTTTAATATCATTGGAAAGCTAGTGAAATTATCCACATGATAGACACTTCAATTTTAATTTTTGATGGATTTTTGTGGGAGAAAAATGGGAAAATGTCTCTAGCATGGGAAAAAATGTAGAACCGACCCCCAACCACCAAAATTGATGAAGTATGGCATCTATTTCTTCTCCAGCATGGCCGAATGCATTGAAAAATGGATTTTTGAGGGTTCCCTTGTTATTTTAATGAATATTTTTGGTGGTTGGAGATGTTGAATCAATTTGCCCATGTTTTTTCACCTTTCTTCATTCTAGCTTCATCGTTAAAAGCTAGTTTTGGCTCATTTGTAAAAGGTTGTTCATCCTTCTTCTCTAACTCTCCCTTATTTTCTTCCCAAGGGTTGAAAATGGAGTTTGAACCTCCTCCCCTGCTCTGTAATGGAATTTTTTTGTCTTACCCTTGAAATGATGTTCTGTGTGAACTTCCTGAGCAATAAAAAACATGGTTTGTGATGCATTTTTCCATCCTTGCTCATTTTTGGTTGTTTCCTTCTTACCTCTCTTCATTGCAAGTATTTGTGCATGTTTGGATGTTCATTACAGATTTTAGAGTTGTTTTAATGGATTTTTTTAACATTTTCTATGTGAAATCCATCTTTGGTCTGTGATGCACTTGTCCATCCTCTCCATTTCTCACCTCTCTTCTTTCCATGGTAGTTTTGATAGATGATCAACACTTTCCTTCTCTCGATGTATCACCATTTTAGTGTAGGCTCTATTTTCCTTATTTTCTTCCTCTCCTTGTCTCCTCGGAAGTTAGATTAGGTTAGATTATCTTTCCCGCACTAAAATAGCTTGTGGTAGGTAGTTTAGGAAGAGGTACCAGCCTTCTCTAGAGAGCTTTCTTAGGAAATGTAGTGTTTACATTATATTGGCTCATAATATAACTCTTATATTATGATAGTTGGTATATTGGGTTGTTTACATAAGGTCAGTAACAACTCACGTAAATAGGTGTATTGCTGAGTAAGTTTCCTAGTTTATAGGAAACTCTCTCCCTATTTATTCGAGAGTCCCGTGATTATAATTCTCATGTGTGTCGAATACAATATCAATTTATTTATTTCCTGTGTTAATCTGTTGATGCTCTAAGATTTGGTATCAGAGCAATCAATGATCTATTAAATCTGTGAAGGGGCTATTATGCAAATCCATGCTTGCCCGAGTTATGAGATTCTCTGAGATCTTGGAGTCTGTGAGTTTATTATTTTCTGTTGGTACATATATATATATATCATATTTTGTTCTACCTACTCGAGTCTTCATGGCTTGATTCGCTGCATTCTGTATTAGATTTCGGGGGAGATATAATTGCATAATTTTGGCTTTACATCAACAACGACTCCCAGCTGGTCATTTTACATATGCTACAGATCTCGTTCTACAACCTTGGAGATCCTCCTATAGCGCCAAATATATGCAGGGACAGATGTGCATGAGGAATAAACGTGAAGTGGATCGATCTAATATTCTGTAGTTGCTCTGATTTGGTTTGCAGATCTTATGCAAACAGATGTTTTATTTTGGAGATAGGACGGCCTGTACGTGGAATAAACAAATTGGCGTTTTCTTATATCGACCCCTTTCCCTGGTGTTGGGCAGATTTTACATTACGGAGCATATTATTGTTGAAGACCTGTGCAGTAATCAATTCAGCGTGATCTCCTACACAAGAATTTCATTGGCTTCTCCAAAAGAATCAACATTCATTCTGCAAACGTGTCCTCAGTTGCTCAAATCTTTGTGCAGAAAACGTAGAGTCCCTGTGCATGAAAGACACGTCAATAAGGAGTTGTAGATTTATTATTGTGACATGAAATGGTTTATATATCTCCAACGCAGCGGTCTCTTTTTCTATTGAAATGCTTTAATAGTGTGTTTTGTGAGAATTATTCTTTGAAATCAAAGGTACGTGGTTTATTAGGATATAGGACTTGCTTTATTTTATACATGGCTAGTTACGTTAGATCATAGGTGTGTCGCTCATAGTGGGTTTTTAAGTATTTTTTCAATAATATTTAGTGTCAGTATCAAAAGTCCAAAATTTTCAAAGTTTCAAGTGAAAGTTTTTATATCTGTCAAAGTCGCCATAATGTCATTTAAGTTAAATGTCAAAATTTGTCGTGTCGTAAAATCATCGAAAAAAGAGTGTCATTTGTGAGTCTTTGTCGTTAATGTTTTTCTTTAGAGAGTCATTGTAGTCATTTTATGTAAGTGTGTCGGCATTGAGTCGTATAGGTGATTTTAGGAATTTTTGCATTAGTCATTGTGTCATTGTATTAAGTCCGAAAAATAAAAAAAAATTTGCCCGCATTTCAATTTTGGACGCATTTTCACTTGTACGCGACGTCTAATTTTGGGGGGTGATTATTGAGCTTCATGTCCATATTCCGCTGAGTTAGCAGCATCATGAAAATGGAGGAAGGAGGCATCGGAGGCTGGAGGTCAGACAATGACCTCTCGATCACCACCAACGACGGGCCGCATGCAATGATTTGGTGGCACAGGTGTGCAGTGTGAGTATTTGATTTTCAGTGTGGTTTCCATTTTCTCAGAGTGCTTCTATTTGCAGTGTTCCTGTTTTGTTTGGTATTTGATGGATGTTGGAAAGAAAGTTGTGTTGGAGCACAGATGACTGTCAGTGATCCTCTGACTGACTTGGTCCTCTAACCTGCGTATTCGTTGGAAGATGGTCACTAGAAGAATACGTTCACTAGCATCAATGACCATGTGCAAGAAGACCTAACTAGCAAGATCCATTCAGGAGTATGTTCTTCGATGCAGTTTGCTTCTCAGTATCTATACGAGTGGAATTTCACATTGTGGGGGGGAATACATACCAATGTTCCATTCCCATTCTGCACCCAAAACGACTTAGTCAAGGAAAGCTTCCAGTGGCAGTGGCAGTTTTCTATGTTGTTCGAGATCGAGTGGCAGCGATCAAAGACAAAGACTACAATTAAGAACATTACGATTCTTATAGGAAGTAATGTGAAATTTTTTCAGTATTTCTTCTATTCTGCAGTTTTGTCATATGCAAGTTGTGTTTCCTACATAATTCCCTAATGTATAAGCATAGTGGTGAACAGTAGCACCAGAGTAAGTCAGTTCATGGATCTTGAAAGGGTTTGTGGGAGGATCCAGAAAACCACACGAAGTCGACAGTTGATGAGGTTCTTGTCACTTCAAGGTTTGTGGTAAGCCTGTTTAAAACCATGGAAGGAGAGAGCCTTTCTTTTGGATCAAGGTCATGAGTCACAGATTTGGACATGCCACAGGGGTGAGCATACTGCAGAGGAGTGTGTGGATGTTTTTCTACCATGTAAACACTAAGGGGGGGAATGTTAGGAAATATAGTGTTTACATTATATTGGCTCATAATATAACTCTTATAATATAATAGTTGGTATATTGGGTTGTTTACATGAGGTTGTAACAACTCACGTAAATAGGTGTATTGGTTGAGTAAGTTTCCTAGTTTATAGGAAACTCTCTCCCTATTTATTTGAGATTCTTGTGATTGTAATTCTGTGTGTGTCGAATACAATATCAATTTATTTATTTATTTCATGTGTTAATCTGTTGATGCTCTAAGACTTTCCCCATTTGCAAAGGTCCACACTTTTGGAAAGCTCAATGTTGTGCAATCACACGAAATGAATTTGCCTTTAAAAGAAGATCTATAACTCATTTGGGGTGCTGTGATTTTGCACTAATAGTAACCTGATTATGTTGCACTCCTTCAATGACGCCATGACCTCTACCCTAGGTGTTGTCATTCTCCACATTCCCGTAGGTCCCCATACTATCTCATAACTTTTCTATGTCCTAGAGGGGGAGTTCTAGTATAATCTACTACTTGGCTGACCTTGGATCTGTGCCATGGGTTTTGTCCCTTCGAATTTACACCTCTGCCTCAAATTTGAACATGAGGGACATAATTACACCATCCCTACTTGACTATCACCTTTGAAGACCTATAACAAGATATACCAAAGCTAATGATGTACTTGTACCAGTCAAGGCATCTACCACTATCCCTACTTCACCTTTTCCTACAAGCTAATCCACCAAAACTAACACTACCTCTGTTGCATCTAACCTTTATATCCCCACCGTTATTTCACCCTCTACTACCGACCTACATGAATCCACATCATCTAGTGAGCCATCTATCCTTGCTACCCACATACCAACTAGTAATCACTTAGAAGGTGTTTTTCAACGCCTCACTCCTGGGGAATACCGCCTATACAACATCGACACCTTCCTCACGTCGTAAGAGTATGGGAACCTATGCCAACACCCCAGCCTATGACATCCACATCAGAAATTTGTTTCCTTATGGCCCTCCCCACCTTCACACTAATTTGACGTATAGGGGACTATATATTTCCACCTATAAACCCGAACCTCCATCCCAAACCCAACCATTTTCATCCAACCTACACTCCCTCACTAACCATCACTTCACTCATAGTTTCCTCCATTGGTGCATATGGAAAGGATTTGGCATCGAATTTTACGAATAAGGCCACCATATTGTCATTTCTTGTACCTCTCGTAAACACAATGACCGTAGTGGCATTGGTTTTGATGCACCACCTTCCAAGAAGGTTCACGTTGACCTCATCCAAGATGGAAAAATTCCCCACCTCATTCACCCACATTACCATCTTCACCCATGGAGTCCATCGATGAATCTATTCCTCCTAACTTTTTTTTTCATAATTACCATTTCCCTGGGACCTCTGATCTATTAACATGATGGAAAATCTCCCTCTTCTCTCCCATTCTTATATCCTGACATGATCGATGACGATACACCTTTTATTAATGTCATTCAATGTTAGGATGATGAATCTATCCTCACTTACCTCGGTGTGGAAGATTCTTATATTCATCGGTCATTACCTTCTAAGACACAAACCATGTTGAACGAATCGACCATCAAAATCAACATTAACACTTAGGACGACCCACACATTCTAAAGATCGGCCAATCCTTAGATGCTTGCTGAATAGAGGCCTTCACCTCTTTTCTTAAAGACCATAGAAACACGTTTTCCTGGTCCTATGCCAATATGCATGGTATTGACCCAAAAATCATGGTTCACAATATCATAACCATTCCTAATGCCAAACCCATCAAACAAATGTTGCAAAAAATGCATCCTCGCATTGCTTTTCCGTCAAAGAAGAGCTTCAATGACTTCTCTCGCTTCCTTCATTCTACCAATTGACTATCTCCAATGGTTTTATAACATCATTCCTATCAAAAAGGTTATAGGGGACTCAACATTTGCATGGACTTCCGTGACCTCAATCTAGCTTGTCCCAAAGATGATTTCCCCCTACTAGGCATCGACCAACTAGTTGATCTCACCACCGCCATGAAATGCTATCACTCATGGAAATTTTCTCATGCTACAATAAAATATTACTAACTCCGCAGAGGATCAACATAATACTACCTTCATCACCCCTCAGAGACCGTCTATTATCGGGTCATGTCTTTTGGCCTAAGAAATGCTAGTGCTACATATGAGCGAGCCATGACTTACTTCTTCCATGACATCATGCATCACATATTGGAAGATTGTGCAGATGATCTATTTTCCAAATCCAAACATCAAACCAAACACCTTCCGGTCCTTAAAAGTCATCTTCAACTTTCTCATCAAGTATTGTGTGTGTCTTCAACCAAAGAAGTGCGTCTTTGCATGGTACTTTCGAAAACTCTAGGTTTCATCATTTCTTTTCTTGGTATAGAAGTCAATCCTTCTAAATTCAAGGCTATTCTAGAAATTCCTTCACCCACTAATCTCCATCAACTTCAAATCCTACAAAGAAAGTTGCAATCTATTTGTCATTTTATCTCGCAACTTTCCGACCATTGTCAACCATTTCATCATCTTCTCAAGAAATATGTTTCATTCAAATAGGATGATGAATGTCATAAAGCCTTTGAGGCATTAAAATAATACCTCCTTCAACCACCAGTGCTCATTCCTCCTAAGGATGACCAACCCTTTTACCTATATATTTCCACCACTAACCATTCTCTAGGTGTCATGCTTGCTCATCACAATGAGCAACATAGAGAGAAAGTGGTTTATTACATAAGTCATACCCTTCTGGACTACGAAACTAGATATACCCATGCCAAAAAACTATGCTTAGCCTTATTTTTCCTTGCCACCAAACTTCATCATTACCTACTCAATCATAAAACCTGTCATTACTAATACCAACCCATTATACTATATATATGCCAAACCCTATCAACATCAACATGCTGCACATTGTCTTATGCTACTTGCTAACCTTGACCTTGAATTCATTCATCAAAATTCCATTAAGGGCCGACTATCACCGAATAACTGCCAATGCACCTATTTATGGGCATCAACCATCTAAATATAACTTCTCGATGAGTCTATAACTACCCTTATCCTAGACGAACCCACTTACCAAATGGCACTCTTCTTCAATGGCTCCAAATGTCAAGCATGGGGGTGAGTCCGTGTTATCCTCATTCCTCTCGAGGGTGAACTTATGAATTTTTATTTCAAAATTGATTTTTATTGTACAAACAATATTGTGGAATACAAAGCACTTGTATTGGGTCTCCAGGATGCATATACCTTAGATGTTAAGACAATCAATATCTTTGGTGATTCTTAGTTGGTCATAAACCAACTCAATGGTCTATACCTTTTTCACACAGAATTTTATTCCAGAATAGAGTTATTTCTATCTTTTCAGTCTCTTGAGAAATAGATAAGGGTTAGGGCTAGGAGGAATACCTATAGAGTGTTGGGAAGGTGTGCGCATATTGTAGAGAGATCGATCGATTGTGAAGAGGTCCTTTTTTTCGGGAAGGACTATCTCGTAAATAAGAATGCAAGACCACCAAATTTTCATTAAACAATAAGTGAGGGAACCGCCTTGGGCCAAGGAAATATTAGACTTCCTTTCAAGGTGGTCAGCTTCACTTTTAATACAAATTAATGCAAATAATAATAAAGAAGCTATCATGCGAAATCATGATTTAGGTACCTTGTTACTAAAAGCAATAGAGACTAAACTACTAATAATAAAATGTCATGCTCTTTTTTTTGGTCACCGGTTATTGATATGTTCAGTCAAGTTACGGATGTATAAAGACAAGCTGATATGAGATTGTTTGAGGTAAATAGGTGAAAGGTTGGTTTTGGTATAAATCACGCTGACCGATGATGGTCACCGGATAACCGATGCAAAGGGTTATAAAACCGGCACTTGTAGGGATAACCGATATCTGTAGGGGTAGTGATTTAGGGCTTTTAAATGGAGGTTGGTCAGAAGGTGGTTATGGGGTTTAGAAGGTCAGTAGATGGTCGAGGGGAGTAGTAGGGTGATAGAGAAGACTCAGAGAGTGAGAAAGCTATCTTTAAGGAAATATAGAGATGGATGAATGAAGGTTAGGTGTAGGGTGCTGCCGGGTGGTAGATCCAGGAGTGAGCTTATAATCACTATGAATCAAAAGTTCACAAAGTAATGTCTAGAAGCATACAAGGTAATAAAAGAGACTACTTACTAGTTTCTGATGCAGATGCAGGTCCAAGGAATGTAGTGGCAAAGGAAAGGCTCAGTTAGGATGATCCGGCAATCGGAAGTGAGTTGATGAAGCTATCCTCTGACTTTCCCAATGTTTGGATGAGTGTGACAGTGATCTAGTTGCTCAGTTACCGTCTTGGGCTCAATACTCCTCCATGCAAAATGAATTTGGATGCTTCAAATGAATTCGGATCCCTTTGTTTTGGTTGGGGGAGGTCATTTACAGGGAAACAATGTCGGTTACCTAACCGACGCTACCGTGTAGGGACCGATGTTTCATGGTTAGGTCAAAGTTGGCTATTTTTAGTAAAATAGCCAACTTTCCCTCCTTTTCTCCCGAGGGGTCTTGTGGGCTTGGTCAAGTCATTATTAGGTTCATTTTGGTGTGGGTGAGGGGTGATGAGTCATGGGTGTGGGTCTGGACCAAGTTATAGGTCTTAATTAGGTTAGTTTTAGGGTTAGGGCTAAGTCATGGTGAGGTGGCGAGGTGAGGTGGCAGGTGGTTGAGATGTGGATTTATTAATTTTAAGGTAATCAATAAATAATTAAGTGTGTAAGGTTTAGGTGGTGAGGTAGGGTTAGGTTGCGAGACAAGATGCGAGGCACAGTGGCATCATAAGACCCAAATTTGGTGTCTACATTTGGCCCTCATTGTCACGTAGCTTGTCTCAGTAAAGCTACGCGCTAACAAAAATAAGAAGTGGTCAGCCTACCTATGGGTATAGGTAATCCCCCTCAAATCTATCACAGATTGAGGCGACGTGAAATCGTGGGATAGGGTTGATAAAGGGTGAATGATGATGAGATGATGGTAAGTTGGTGGGGTAAGTTCAAGGCGAAGCGTATACACACGTTAAAATGTAGTATTTACGACCAGGGTACATGATTTGAAGCGCAAACAAGCAATTCATAGCAAAGGTCGATAGTTTATCCAAATAAGGTTGATATAATCCTGTATCCAAGGCATAGGAAGTAGCTCCAGGGATATAATGGGTAAGGTACCGGAACATTTAGGCATGTTTGGCAAGTACTCAAATGGTTGGTTTGGTTGAGATAAAGGTCATGGTCTCGGCCTAGGAAAAGCTAGTCGACCGATCAATTCAAGTATCCTAGTCATGCTAAAACATGACCAGGTGAGATCGATTGAATGAACAACTACATGATGGGTGGATAGAATCATAATTTGTGGGCCTCGGTTGAGGTACTTAATTGGTGCGGTCTTGGGTTAGGCCGATTGGTCAGCGTGGGCCTTGGGTTGGGCCGATTGATCGTCAGAGCCTCGGGTTGAGCCGATTGGTCGTTACGGCCTCGGGTTGGGCTGATTGATTGGTTGCGCGCCTCGGGTTGGGCTGATTGGTTGGTCGCAGCCTTGGGTCGGGCCAATTGATTGGTCAGTGGCCTCGGGTCAAGCCGATTAGTTGGTTGTGGCCGGGTCGCCGATTGGTTGGTCAGTGCCTGGGTCAGCCGATTGATTCAAAATAAGGCTATTTAGCAAAGCCGAGGGTAGGCGATGTGGTGAAAAATAGAGATTGGTGGATAAGGACAGGGTAGTAAACCGATATCGCTTAGGGTGACCAATATCGGTTAGAAGACCGATATCGGTCTTCTAGGGCATGACCTAACCGATATTGGTTAGAGGTCAAAACCTATAAAAAGAAAAAAAGTGGCATGTCATTTTCACATTGTGAATTTGAGTGCTAAAACATCCTCTCGTATAAATACATGAAAATATGTATGTTGGTTTGAGTTATGATAATAATAAGAATGTTTTTGTTTTGAATGTTTGGATTGATAAAGGACAAAGGTGAGTGTTATCAATATAAATACACGAAAATATTTATATTTTTAAGGAAAACATAACACATGATAGGTTATGGTAGGGGATGGTTGAGCTAACCTTGGGAGACCCCATGTCTCCTAATTGTTTCCTACATAGCCCATTACACAAAGCAAGGAGGGGCCTCGATCGATGTAGTTCTCCTTAAGACCAGGAGAGGTGAATTCAGCAATTTGGTTGTGGTTAGGCAATTTCTTGGTTGGTAAAAGTTTGATGTTGGTAGGGTAATGTTGTTGGTGTTGGTGTGGGTATAGGGATGCGAGGGTTAGTTTATCCAAGCATAGGAAACAATGTTCTAATTAAGGTCAACACATAATCCTAGATTCGGGAAAAAGAGGTAAAAGTGTCCCATAGTTGGAAAAAGCTAAACAAACCACGTATTATTGTAGGATGAGCTTGAATCCATAGGTACCTTGCATAGGTGAGAAGTCGATAGGTGAAAAGAGTTGTATAATCACAATATATCGATATATGTCACGTCCCTTGAGTTTTGTTGTTTTGAAGAATGGTGAGGTGAGGTGGATGGTATAGCTGGGGCGCAGAGAACTTGTTATAAGGTGATTATTCTGATGAAAGAGAACCAAACCTAAATAGACAAGTCCATGACTCAAAAGTGTTTTTCAATACTACTTTTATTTTTCTACATATAGACTGATCAATGCAGGAAGTCTATATGGGATATGCATTTTGTTGTTCTTGAGGTCTTCATGAAGCTGATCAATGCGAGAAGCTTCTGATAGAGGCTGACTTTGTATAGTTGTCCTTCAAGGGAGCAGTCTACTTATAGTAGTAGATGCGGCTTTTGCACATAGCTGTCCTTCGAGGGAGCAGTCTACTTATAGTAGCAGATGCGGCTTACATAGCTGTCCTTCGAGGGAGTAGTCTAGTTTATAGCTTAGAGGTCTAGATGTTCATTTGGCATGAAGCATCTAGTTTTACAAGAAGTTTGACTCAAGAATATCCCAGAATTGTATAATTGAGAACTTGTTATTTTGATACTTTTAAGTCATGGACCAGACTAAAAAGGGGAAGGCATCTTTAAGAGGAGGTGATGATCAAACCATGTGAGTTTGATTCTACTTTGAGATGCACGAAACAAGGTGTATGAGGTGGTAAATGAGCTCAAGGGACGAGCACAAGGTAGATAAGAAGTGATGTAACACTAAATTCAATAGTAGAATGGTCGAGATGCAAGGAATTAAGGGGTTCAGGCTCAGGTTTACCATTAAGCGAAGCTAAATGATAAGTACCTGATCCATAAGTGTGAGTGATAATGTAAGGCCCAATCCAATTAGGAGAAAATTTTCCATGTTTACTCTTTTCTAGTTTGGTTACGTGTTGATTCTCTTTGAGGACAAGATCACCAATCTTAAAGGTACGCTCATGAATTCACTTATCATAAGCACACTTGATGCGCTTTTGATAAAGTTGAAGGTGGTCAAGAGCTATAAGACGACGCTCGTCAAGAAGCTCTAATTGGGCTAACCACTCTTGGCGGAAGTCATCATTGGTGAGAATATCCTGGAGAGATATTATGAGGGAAGGGATTTGTATTTCAAGAGGCAAGACAACCTCGGTACCATACACCAAAGAAAATGGTGTGGCATTAGTGGAAGTATGAATGCTAGTACGATAAGCCCAAAGGGCAAAGGGGATGTGATCATGCCATTTTTCCGAATTGTTAATGAATTTCATGAGAATTTTGGTTAAGGTTTTGTTAGAAGATTCGGCTTGACCATTTACTTGTGGATAGTAGGGTGACAAGAAGCTAAGTTTGATACCAAAGTTGTCACAAAGGGCTCGTAACAGCTTATTTTTGAAAGATTTTCCATTATCTGTTATCAAGCGATGAGGAACACCAAAACGATAGATAATGTGATGATTGATGAACTCAACAATTTTCTTTTTTGGTTGAAATGAGTGGAACAGCCTCCACCCATTTAGTGTAATATTCGGTTGCTGTGAGGATCCAACGGTGACGCTGCGAAGAAGGCGGGTGAATCTCACCAATAAGGTCTAAACCCCATTGTGAGAAAGGCCAAAGATCTCGTGCGACCTGTAGCGGGTGGTTGGGAGTATGTTGAAGGTTGGCATGTTGTTGACACATAACACAACGCTTAACATATTTGCAGTAGTCTTTATTAAGAGTAGGCCAATAATATCCTAGGCGAAGGATCCGCTTGGCCACGGCAAGGCCACTAAAGTACCCACCACAAATTCCGTCATGGACTTGTTGGATGGTATGGGTGACTTCAACGCCACTTAGACATCGAAGGAGGATACCATCAAGCCACGTTTATAGAGGAGTCCCCCCATGACGACATAATGAGAAAACTTTTAAGAAAAGTGTGTTTACCATTGCTAGTAAGGTCAGTGGGAGAACAGAGGTTGTAAGGTAGTCGTGAAATTGGTGATACAATTATCCTGCGAATCAACAGATACATTATTTACCATACAAACATCTGAGACTAAGTAAGATGAGGCAAAGAGTTGTTGGACCAAGACAAATATGTCACAGTCAGTTGGTGAGGAAGGAATTTGTGAGACCAAGCAAGCCATAGTATCCGCAAATGTATTAGTTGAGCATGGAATGGTTTGGATAGAATAATGAGTAAATAAGGTCAAAAGTGAATCCATGTAACATTTGTACTTTTGAAGTTCCTCATTTTTACATTGGTAGATGCCAGTAACTTGATTTACTACCAATTGAGAGTCACCGAAAATGTTAATAGACTTCACACCTAAGTGTAACGCAATGTGGAGACCCAAAACAAGGGCCTCGTATTCCACTATATTGTTAGTGCAGGGGAAATCAAGCCTAAATGAAAGAGGCATAGGTTCACCATCAAGAGGAATGAGAACAATGCCCACCCCTCCACCGCGTTGACATTTAGATCCATCAAAGAAGAGGGTCATCGATAAGACACATCACTGAGTGAAAGGGTTGTGATGAGTTCATCAGGGAAAGTAAAATTGGTAAATTGTTCTCCAGGTAAAGGGGCTTCCATGAGTTGATCCATGATAGTTTGTCCTTTGACTGATTTCTGGTGTAAAAACTCAAGGTCAAGGTCGGTGAGGAGCATAAGCCATCGGCGATGCATTGGTTTAGATGAGGTTTGGCGTACATATAATGTATGGGGTCAGCATTGGTGATGACAAAAGTTTTGTGATTCAGGAGGTAATGTCAGAGTTTGGTGGCCACAAATGATAGGGCTAGGCACAACTTTTCTACATGTGTATACCTAGTCTCGTAATCCACAAGAGTATGGATTATGTAATAAACTACTTGCTCTCGATGCTCAGAGTCATGATGTGCGAGCATGGCTCCTACAACATGGTCAGTGGCAGAAAGGTAAAGGTAGAAAGGGCGATCGTTTTGAGGTGGGATAAGCACAGGTGGCTACAAGAGATAAGTTTTAAGAGCCTCAAAGGCTTGGTGGCACTCCTCGCTCCATCAAAAGACAATGTCTTTTTTAAGGAGATGATAGAAAGATTGACATCGATCCAAGAGTTATGAGATGAAACATCGAGATAGATTGGATTTTCCCCGTGCAAACTATGCAATTGTTTTAGGTTAGTGGGTGGGGGAATTTCTAAGATAGCTTTGACTTTAGCTGGTCAACCTCAAGCCATGCAAAGAGACAATAAAGCCAAGGATTTTTCCTGAAAGGACACCAAAGACACATTTCTTTGGTTGAAGATGAACACAAAGAATGTAATAGTGATCGAAAATAATGGTTAAAACATCGAGATGTTCACGCAATGTTTGGATTTTCCAAGAAGATCATCGACATAATCCTCAAGGATAGTTTGCATAATATCATGAAAATGTAATTCATAGCCTACCGATAGGTCACACCAAAGCATTCTTAAGGCCAAACGACATGACACGATCGTAGATTGATAGGTCACACCAAAGATTCTTAGGGGTAATGAAGGTGGTTTTATGTTGATCGGCCGGGGCTACTAAAATTTGATTGTATCCCGAGAAACCATCCATGAGAGAAAGCATCTCATGGCCCACAGTGAGATCAACAAGTACATCAATGATAGGTAGGGGGAAGTCATCCTTTGGGCAAGCGAGGTTAAGGTCCCGGAAATCCGTACATATCCGAAGTCCCCCCATCGCTTTAGAGATAGGTACGACATTAGAAATCCATTGAGGATAGTCAATAGGTAAGATGAAAGAAACAAAAAGGAGTCATTGAAGATATTCTTTAACCAAGAGGGCAATGCGTGGATGCATTTTTCTCAGTTTCTACTTAACTGGTTTGGAGTTTGGTTTCAAAGTGATATTATGGACAAGCAATGTTAGGATCGATTCCTGGCATGTCAGCATAGGACCAAGCAAAAGCTTGATTACGGGCATGAAGGAAGGTAGTGAATGCGGCTTGTTCGATGTGTCAAGAGATTTTCCGATCTTTACAATGTGAGGACCGTCCTCCATGTGGATGTTGATTTCTATAGTTGAGTCATTCAACATGGTTTGGGTTTCAGATGGTAAGGCGCGTTCAATATAAGAGTCGTCCACACCAAGGTAGGTGAGGATGGTGTCATCATTTTGGCACTCCACAACATTAATCGAAGGCGAGTCTTCTTCAATCATGTCTAGATACAAAAGGGGGAGAGAAGATGGGTCTTCACCATCGCGTTGATAAGTGAGAGGACCTAGGAAGATAGCATTCATGAAAAAAAAGTTAGGAGGGATAGATTCTGGGTCTATCGACTCCGTGGGTGAAGATGGAAAAATGGGCAATGATGGTTTGGAAGGGGTGACTTCGTCGTCTTCCTGGATACAATTGACATGAGGTTTCTTCGGTGTAGGTGGTTCAAAAATCCAAGACCACTACGATCTTTGTGTTTACATGTAGTCATGGGAATGATCGTATGTCGGCCCTATTCATAAAGACCAAAACCAAAACCTTTCCAAGCACAGTGAGTCAGGAAGGTGAGGGTGAAATGATGGTTGGTTAGATATTGAAAATCAGATTGGAAGGGAACCACACCAAGGGAAGGTTCAGGGGTGATAGAGGATGTATCGACACCCCCATATGTTAGGTTGGTGCGGTAATTAGGTGGTCTATAGGAGATCACCTCCCCCACATGATGGTCATAGGTAGGATGCGCATGTAACTATCCATACTCTTGTGGGGTATGGAAGGTGCTAACGTTGTATAGGTGGTACTCCCCCAGCGTAAGGTGTTGAAAAACACCTACCAAGGGATCCGAGGTTGGGATGTTATCTGCGGGGAAGGAAGAGATATTCACGTCGGTTTCATTGGTCGAAGGTGTGGGTGCAGCTAAGGTGGATGGTTGAGGCATGGTTGAAATAGATGGTTGGGTTGGATCAATGGGTGCCTTGACTGGTACAAGCACATCATTAGGGTGGTATAACATATTGCAGGTTTTGAAGGGGGAGCGTCAGCTGTGACGGTGTATGACTTCCCCTCATACTTGAATTTTATGCATCTATGTAAGGTGGAGGGAACGCATCCCATAGCCCAGATCCAAGGGCAACCTAACAACATGTTGTATTGGAACTCTCCCTCAAGGACATAGAAGAGTTCGGGCAAGGTACATGGCCCTACATGAATGTTAAGGATCACGGTGCCTAGGGTAGAAGTAATAGCATCGTTGAATGAACACAACATGGTGGGGTTTATACACATGCAAATAGGGGGATA
Source organism: Taxus wallichiana var. yunnanensis (assembly GCA_018340775.1). Lineage (NCBI taxonomy): Eukaryota > Viridiplantae > Streptophyta > Pinopsida > Cupressales > Taxaceae > Taxus > Taxus wallichiana. The sequence continues at coordinate 309,329,877 of CM031235.1, forward strand.
TTCATCTATTGGAAGGATTTGGAAGAGATGATGTTTAGGCTAGCACCCCCATCGATCATAACATGATGTACCCGGATGTCCTAGATGTAAGCCAAAATGAAAAGAGTGGGGTCAAGATCTTCTGCACCAAAGACGACAATTTCTTCTTCGAAAACCGACAACAGGGGCTTCATTGTCGATGACAGGGATAGAGGTGTTTGTGGAGGTAGGTTGTTTGGTGAGAGAAGCGACATGGTTGGGTGTGAAGATGGAGGCGACGGGTAGGGTTTCATTAGGTAGGACCTCTATCCCTTGGAGGATCTCAATTAGAGCTTGTTGATGAGATTCAGATGTTTGAATGAGATCATAGAGTGTCATTTTTATAGGATATTGGTGAAGTTGTTTGATCATGGTGTGATGGGAAACTCCATCAGAGACTGGATAGGTAGGTCCATGAATAACCACTTTAGGTGGTGGTGCGATCGGGATGGCGGAAGGAGAAAGAGAGGCCGCAGGTGTGCTCTCTTTAGCTTTTCCATTATTTTTCTGACCTCGAGTAGCAATGCTAATCATGTTGATCTCGTGAATATGAGATGAGGAAGATGTCGGGATAAGTCATTGTTCTCGAGAGGTGGGGTTGCAATGATGATAGATTTTGGTGAGGCGGGGACAGGTGGTATAGGAGAAGGGATCGAAGCTAAGGGCTTTTCCCTCCGTAAGTTGTCTTTCTTAGATTTTCTATCCGAGATAGGCAACTGGTGAAAGATGGCTTTCAAAGCTTTGCATCCTTCTACATTGTGTCCTGGTGTGCGGTGGTAGGCACAGATTTTAGATTCATCATAACCTATAGGTCAAGGTTTAGATGGATCATAGGGTCTGAGTGGGGGTAGGGAAATGGTCGCATCCCCTACCAACATATCAAGGATCTTGGCATAAGATCCTTTGAGCGGGTCAAATTCAGATGAAGATGAGGCTATTGATTGAGTGAGTGAGATTATTGATTGTTTTGGTAATGGTTGGGTATGAGTGGTTTGTACGGGTGGTGGTTTAGGTAAGGGATTTTGATGATTGGGTTTAACTAGGCATGGCTTCTTCTACGTAGAAGTCATGTTTAGCTAGTTAGATGATGAGGCCACAAATGATGTGGTGGCAGGAAACAACCATGGGGAAAGAGGAGCGACAACAAACAAGTCCTTCGATGATCGAGTTTGCTTAGGGTTGGTAGGTAGGCAGGATACTTGGGGCGACGGTGTTGAGATGCCCGTGGATTTCTATATGGGTGCAGAAGGTGCAAGTCATGTTAAAGAAGACGTGGGAGGCATGGTGTATTGAGGCAAGGTGGAGGGGTGAGGCCCCAATATAGAAGGTAGGTGTGACGGCGAGGGTTGAAACCGTGCTTGTTGTACCGGTGTGATCGGGGGTGAGGGTTTTAGTTGTGGTGGAGGCATAGATTGGACTCGAGGAGATTGGGTCTATCTCCTAGGTGGATGGATGGCTTTATGTTTTAATAAATCTAACTGTTTAGGTGGGTGTGTTAAGCTGGGTATTGGTGAAGTCCCAAGGGGGAAGGTTTGGTTAGGTTGATAGAGGTGGATGAGGTATTTGGTAGAGATGAGGGGGGTGAAGGTGAGGACATAGGCATTTTGAGCTTTTGTAAAAACTTCGGGCATATGGTAGAGGTGTCTGGATTAGTCATCTGCATTTGAGTAGAGCATGGTGTACTCAAACGTTCCCATAAGACTCGTCTATCTTCTGGGGATGACAATCATCACGTGTGGACGGGAATTTTGGTATGGAAGAGAAGTGGGCTGTGATTCCGGTCCATCAGGGGTGTGTGATACAGGGGGTGAATGAGGCATTGTATCAATGGGTGTTAAGAGGTCAACCGGTCACTGGAAAGATTTAGGCGATGAAGAACTGATAGGGAGGAGGGCATGTTCTAGAGGATCCATCATGGTTAAGGAGTTTGGTGATGTAGGCTCGAGGGGTTTCTCCTCTAAGGATGACAGAAAAAGTGGTGATCCTTCTTCTTTTGCAGCAAGAGTGGTGGAAGGAGATGTTTGGGAAATAGATAGGTTGGATAACATCCACTCATAGTCTTGTAGGGATGTGGTGTAAGAAGGATCTTCTATGAGAAGAGAACTCTGGGTGGTTGATTCCTTTATGGGTAAAGGAATAGTGGGGATTTCCTCTTGTCCTAATGAAGGAGAAGGGGGAGGACCCCTGCGTTGGTGAAGAGGCTTGATTTAGAATTTCCTCGATGGAAGCCCTTGGTTGGGAGTTAAAAACCGCATGGATCTCATGCACACTCTTCTCCTCAGCTGAGGTTTCTTGGTTTGTGTTACTATTAGATGAATGGTTTGGAAATGGTTTGTTGAAGATTTTTAAATTTTGATTAGCAGGGGCATTAGGATTATCAGGGTTATATCCCCTGCATCAACCATTTCCTGCACTATGTTTTTCAACATCTTGTAGTTTTCGTGGTTGTGTCCCTTCACATGATGGAAGTTCTGACGTGTCATTTTCTTTATACCAAGAAGGTATAGCGCGGGTGGAATCAAACCCGGAGTGAGGTTTAATAGGAGGCAAGGTGAGAGCTCCTACTTTAAGCAATTTGTCCAAGATCACATCATAAGTTTCTCCCAAGGGGGTGTACTTGATGGGCTCGGCTTTATACCTATAGGTGGGTTTCGGCTGGGTATTAGATGGTGCTTGAGATTTGACCGTCACCATGTGTACGGATCCTTTTGATTTCGAAGTAACCAATGCGTGAGAGTTGGTGGTGTTGGGTTTGTTGGTGGAGTCTTGGGTTTGAAAATTTGAGTTTTTGTTGCGCAACTTCAATTTCTCCTCCTCTAAGGCTCGAATCTCTAGTTTCTGAGCCATAGTAAAGGCCTCATCAAAGGTGTGGAAAGTTTGAATTTGGAGGGTGGGAGAAATGTGTTTAGCGTAGGCCCATGTAAAGAGTTTGATGAGCTCAGGCTTGAGGTAAGGCATAAGTAAGTTGGTTGATGAGGCCCGCCATCGTCCAACAAAATCTATGATAGACTCATCTTCAAATTGTCAGATGGCATAGAGATCGGTAATGGATACTTTCTTGGCAATATTGATGGAGAAGTGATCTAAGAAAGATTGGGCTAACTGGTTAAAGGAGAAGATTGAGTGCTGGGCTAAAGCACTTGTACCACTCCAAGGCAAGTCCTGATAAGGACATGGGGAAGGTACGGAGTAGTAAGGCATCGTCATGAGCAATCAGATAGCAGGCATGTCTAAATGATCGTAAGTGTTGTTGAGGGTCCTCCTTACTACTAAAGTGAGTAAATTTTGGTAATTCCCATTGAGGAGGATATGTATGAAGGGGGACAGAAGGATGAATAGGCTCCCGAAAAACTTGCTCGTATGTCAAGGTGTTATGGCTTCCTAAAATAGAAGCCTCAATATTTTACATCTTGTCCATCATCTATTTGATTAAATCATTGGTTGGGTCAGATGATGGTGTTGTCATCGTAAATGAAGGAGGATTGGGCCAAGAGCTGCTACTAGACAATGGTGGGGTTGAATGTTGATAAGGTAACGATGATGAATGTGTTGGGGCAGCCGAATAAGGGTGTCCTATATAAGATGTTGAGGCCACCGGATGAGTCTACGGAAATGAAAAGGTGGGTGGAGCCTGAGAGGGAAAGCTCATGTGGATAGATGGTAGAGAGTGAGTTATGAAAGAGGTAATCTGGGAGAGATGAGGTAGGGGTAGTGGATGGTAGTGATATGTGGGGCCCCAGATTAACCAAAGGAAGGCCAATTGGTGTAGTATGAACCACCGAAGCCACTGAGCTGGGAGACGGGGCTAAGGATGAAGACGGTGAGGTGGAGTTATTAGGTGGGGAAGGGGCTAAGTGAGTGGCTATACTAATAGGCATACCAGAGAGGAGTTGACCGTCGGGTGTACGGTCAGGGGTATGAGACAAATAATATTGTACGGCACTAGGATTAGCATCCAAAAATTTGGTAAAGTCCGGATCTCCTACAGAGATCTTGGGAAAAACACTGGTGTCCATAGGATTCCCCATAGGATGTGAAGGGGGTGACTCAGGAAAAGACACGGAACAAGCATGTGAAACCATGGCTGTGGCTTGTTTCCGGGTGATAACAACCATGGACAAGAGGATACAACAACAAAATGTTGGAATTGGTAGGTTGCTAGTTTGTCAAGAACTGTGAAACATAATGCCGGCCGATATCGGTGCAGTAACCGATGTCGGTAGAAGAGGACCGATGTCGGTCACTGTGAAGGCAAAGAGAGAATGTAAGAGGTTGCTGGTTTGGGGATAACAAGGCTTAGTATACCCACTAAACTGTCTGAAGTGATCACTGAGATAGGGTATAACACAAAAATAGAAATGAAAGAAAAACAAAAAACAAGCAAGATGCACAAGCAAATCAAGAGACTAACCCTAGGATTAGTTTTAATCACTTTGGGCTTATGCCTTAGGTGCAAGATGATGTCAATCCTAAACAAAAGACCTAAGGGAGATGTCAAGTTTGTTTTGGCTTGTAAGGCTACCTCAATCGGGTGGAGGAATACTGCTGGAAGGGGGGATGTTTGAGATGTTGTGTAGCTTATGATGTGATTTGGTATGTGTTGTGTAGTGAGAGTAAGATTAATTTCTCGTCAATACAATGGATATCACCCCACGTGTATAACCTGTTACTTAATCTATGTTCACTAGAATTAAAGACAATAAGCAAGAATGTGATGCACGTGTTTTAAACCCAAATCGAAAATGATATTCGATGAAGAAAAGAAAGAGAAGAGGTTAAGAAGATGACTTTCACTAATGCAAAGATGTGAAAGAAAGACAAGTTATTTTACCAAAATGACACAATATTTTGTGAATATTTAGAAGAAAGAAACAACAAGTGTGCTCCCTATATGAAAACAAGCAAGAAAGAAAGAAACCCGAGAAGGGTCCCACCGGGCGTGCCAAAATGTTTCACACAGAATTTTGTTCCAGAATAGAGTTATTTATATCTTTTCATTCTCTTGAGAAATAGATAAGGGTTAGGGCTAGGAGGAATACCTGTTGAGTGTTGGGAAGGTGTGCACATACCGTAGAGAGATTAGATCGATTGTGAAGAGCTCCTTTTTGTCTGGGAAGGACTACCTATAAATAAGAATGCAAGACCACCGTTTTGTTAAACAATAAGTGAGGGAATTGCCTTGGGCCTAGGAAATATTATACTTCCTTTGGAAGGTGGTCATGTCGACACTAAAATTTTTCTCCGTAATTTCTATTTCATTAATGTATGTATTAGGAATAGGATGTTGTTAAGTATAATTAGTAGTAGCGTCGATAGAAGATAACGGCGCCACAAGACGATGCAGTGCCGCCAATAATGTGGAGTACGGTAATAATAAAGTATAATAGGAATGTTGTAAAAAGTAAATATTTGTCGTAAGTGGTCCGGTAATGTTAAAATGTCAAAGTTTGGGTAATTAGAGAAGTAGGGTCTACATGATTAGGAATTAGAAATATTATATTGGTAATAAAGACAAGGAGTGAGGTCATAAATATTTTGTGTATTTTATTTGTAAAAAGTCTTAAAATGTGGAACCCATGTAAAATAATAAGGTTTATCTTATCTTAACAGATATAAGCTTACATGTACGAGATAAGAGTTAAGGTATGGAATATGATTCGTCGAGTGGATTTCTTATCCTATCTTAGAGATAAGATGGATAAGCTCGGAAGTTCTATAAATAGAGAGGCCACCCCCTCATTTAGCATAGAAGGAAGTAGTGAGAAATATTGTAGGAAGTGTGCGAAGGAAGCCATCGAGCTTAAAGGTGTGTTGAAGAAGCCATTAAGAGGTGTAATTGTAAAGTTTCTCCCATAGTCTTGGTGAAAGGCAAGTGAAGTCAATAACACTTGAAGTACCTCATGGGTGAGATTGTAATGATTTCATGTTAATATTATAATTTATTTTGGTATTTCAGATTTGTCATCATTTTGTCTTATCATAGTCGATGGTATTCTTATGTTATGTTGTTGTTTTGTTTCCGATTACATCCACCAAACTAAAGGTCAGTGCATTAGTAAATAATCATAGAACGAGGATTTCCTGGTGAAGAATTATCATAGTGCCGGATTGGTGATGACATTTTGGTTCCGCTTCGGGACCATTCCTCGTTGGTGGATTTTCGAAGAGATATTCTCATTTAGTCAAAAATCAATTAGAGGGTAACCTTGTTTTTACTCTTGTGCATAGTAGTTACCATGGTAAATTCATTTTTGCCATGAATAGTAGTTACCATGGTAAAGTCATTTTTGCTAGAATAGTATTTACCGCAAGAAAAGTCACTTTTTACCGTGAATAGTATTTACCGCAAAGAACTTCACTTTTTACTGTGAATAGTGTTTACCACAATAGAAAGTCGGTTTTACCGCATGATAAGTCAAGTTTTACCATAGTTTACCGTGGTCATTTCTATTTTTTTACATTAGAGAAGGTGTAAAGTCACTTTCTAGTATAAGTGATTCCAATTATTTGTACACATAAGTCTTGTTGATTGTACTTGTGAGTTGGTATTTCACGGTGGTTACTTTTGAAAATGGGAAAGATTCCTATTTTTTCAGCTCAATCTAATGAAGATGCTTCTTCTTTCATTCAAGAGTTTAAGAGATCTTGTATTTGTAATGGCCTTATAAGAAGGGCAATGGACTGAATTTTTCCTAGCTTTTTGGATGGTTCAAAGACTTAGGTGGTTTGAAACACTAGGTGATAATGTGAAAAATTCATGGGATTTATTAACTCAAAGTTTTCTCAAAGAATTTGGTGAACAACGAAATATGCAGATCTCATGATCGAGATCATAAGCTATCCCAAGGAGAGAAGGAGAAGATAAGGGATTATCATGCTCGTGTTCTAGAGCTAAGGAGGAAGCTCGATGCCCAGATCCGGAAGGAAGGATTAGCGGATGGTTTGATGAATGGCGTGGATAATATCCTCTGTAAGCACTTCATTCTTGGGATGAAGCCGAGATCGACGACAACGAGTGAAGTATGACCGCCCACTACCATTGAACAAGCAAAGGAGATTGCAAGAAGGCAAGAAGAAAGCATGGAAGAGGAGCCCAAAGAAATTGTTGCTAAAGTAGAGCCTACACCAGCACCTTTGGTCCGAATCCACAACCACTCCCGGTGATCACAAATATTTCTCCTAGTACATCTACCGAGTATGAAGATCTGCTCAAAAGATGGGTCGATTAACTATTAATCTTCTTCAAGGAAAGAAATTTAGTTCTCGGGGAGGAGATAGAGGTCCAAAATAAATATTTCTGAAGTTGTTTGTTATGGTTGTTATAAAAGGGTCATTATAAGTATAATTGTCCGATAGAGCTTCTACATCCGTAAAGGAGATAATGATAAAGGAAAAGCACCCATGAATTCTTTTGATGTAGTAGATAAGAGCAGAAATAATGAAGTAGATGTGTTTGTAACAAAAAGAAAGAAAGAAAAATATAATCAAGATGGAAATGATCCTAAGAAGATGAAAGAAGAAACTAGTAAGAAACATAGGAGAAGAAAGTTGGGTGTGCAGGATTTTCTAATTTCACAGGGGCAAGGACCATACTCCATCTTGGAAGATCTGTCCAAAAGGCCTGCAAATATTACATATGGTCAACTCTTGGCTATGTCTTCTAAGAAGAGGTGGGAGTTGCGAGGTGGACTCAATGCTCGAAGAAGGAAGGAGGTTGAGGTCCTTGTTTTGGAGGCAGAGGCAGATCCCTATGCTCCACAAGCTGAGGTATTATGTAATGGTATTTCAATTCATGATGTCTTAGTTGATGGAGGTGTTGTAGTTAATGTAATGACCGAGTCTGTAATGAATATGTTGGGTTTAAAAATTGATCTCCCTTTAACACTTATGTTAAGGTCATTAAATAAAGGAAAAACTAAACCAGAAGGTGTAGTTTCAAATGTGGCAATATCTGTTATGGGTGTGGTATGTGTGGTAGACTTTTAGGTGATGAAAAATGGTACTGTTGCATACCCAATGCTGCTGGGAAGACCATGGCTAAGGAGAGTTCATGCAAGAAACTACTGGAATGAAGGTTTCATGACACTTGGACGTGGTAGAGAGAGGGTGAAGATAAATGTGATCCCTCGACATCATAAGGCAGAACCTGTGGATTCAAGTGATGAAACTGATGATTGGACATCCTCTGATTACTCTAGTACCAGTGAAGTGGACACTGAAGATGAAGAAAGTGAGGTGGATGTTTCAGTCATGGATATCCTTCCAGTCACACCAACTCATGACCCCATAAAATTATCTGAAGAATAAGTTGATGATCGTCTCCAACAAATAAAGATTGGTGATGTTGTGATGGAGAGTGAGAAGGAATCCTACCTCCAGCTCTTTTGAAGGTACATACACCTATTCACTTTTGATTACAAGGAACTCCGTCAAGTAAGTTGGGTAGAACATTGTATTTAGTTGGTAGATGGTGCTAAGCCCATAAAGCAAATGCCATATAGAATAAATCCTAATTTTTCCAAGACCGTAAAAGAAGAAATAGGTAAGTTGCTTGATGCAGGATTCATATTTGTTGTGAAAATTCGAATGGGTTTCTCCCATTGTGATCTCAATAAAAAAGAATGGGAAGCTACGCATTTGTGTTGATTACGAAGAAGCTCAATAAGGCAACAAAGAAGGATCATTACCCTCTTCCATTTTCAGATCAGATCTTGGACGAAGTAGCTAGCCAGGAGAACTATAGTTTTGCTGATGGATATAGCGGCTACAACCAAGTTCGTATAGCAGAGAAAGATCAGCTGAGAACCACGTTCACCACTCCTTGGGGAACATTTGCTTATAGAGTTATGCCTTTTGGGTTGTGTAATGCTCCAGCAACATTCTAGTGTTTGATGAATAGGGTGTTCGAACCCTACATTGGGACCTTCATCAGAGTATTTCTGGATGATTTTTGCATCTATGGGAGCAAGTTGGACCACCTGCACCAAATGGAGACAGCATTTCAAAGGTTAGATGAAGCAAAAGCCTCACTAAACCCTATAAATTGTCTTTGGATGTTCTAAAGGCGTTTTGTTAGGGCATGTTGTATCCAGAGATGGTATTGCACTTGATCCCGATAAAGTTTCAAAATCAAAGATTTACCATTTCCTCTTAATAGAAGTAAGTTGAGATCATTTTTAGGTCATGTGGGTTACTATAGAAGGTTCATCAAGAATTTCTCAAAGATTGCATGCCACTAACCCATTCTTGAAGAAGGATGTTACTTATGAACCGGAAATAAGGCGCATGAAGATTTTGGACAATCAAGGAAGCCACGGTGTCTTCACTGTTTTGAAGAATCCAAATTGGAGCAAGCCATTCATTGTGTACACCGATGCCTCGGATGCAACACTAGGAAGTACTTTGAGCCAAAAGGATGAAAATGGGAATGAACATCCAATTTACTTTGGGAGCAGACAAATGAATAGTCTTGAGGTAAATTATACCGTAATCAAAAAGAGGCTCGCTATCATTTTTGTTGTAAAGAAGTTTAGAAATTACTTGCTAGGGGAAAAAATTTCTAGTTGTAATGAGATCATCGGCTCTAAAATATATTGTAAATAAGCCTAACCCATCGGGGAGGATAACAAGATGGATAGTTTTGCTACAAGAGTTTGAATTTGATATTATAGATAGGCCAGAAAGAAGCATGTCAATGCGGATGCACTCTCTCGAGCCTATGATGGTTTAGGATCATCTTGTGATGATGATGATTTCCCTGATGCAGCATTGTTATCCCTTGACACAATCCCTAGTGAATACATAGATATTTGGAATTATCTTAATGAATTCAAGTTTCCTGATGGTGCCAATGCAAAGACTAAGAGAAAGATTGCTCAAGCCAATCATCCATATTCTATTATGCATAGAGTATTATTTCGAATAGGACCTGATGGACAGTACAAGAGGGCAGTTGAACGTGATCAAGGGAAGGAACTGCTAGAAGAATTTCACAATGGTACATGTGGAGGGCACTTCTCTGGACAACTTACAGCAAGAAGGATCTTGGATGCGGAGTTATCACCGCCCACTTTTTTAAAGATTGTTATAATTATTGTAAGACATGTGATATTTGTCAAACACATGGTAACCGTAAGACTTCATCACTCCATTATGTCCTATTCTTTCCCTTGGTCCCTTTGAAAAGTAGGGAATAGACATTGTAGGTCCACTTCTAACTAATAAGTATATTGTAGTTGCCATAGATTATTTAACCAAGTGGGTTGAAGCTAGGCCATTGAAAACAACTTCCATGGATGAAGTGGCAAGGTTCATGTATGAATGCATTGTCACCAGATTTGGTTGCCCATTAGAAATTATAACAGATCAAGGAAGCCACTTCATTAATGAGGTGGTAGAAGCCCTAGTCAATAAGTTTTCTATTAAGCACAGGAAGGAAACAACATACAAGCCAAGCACAAATGGACAGGTGGAACGAACAAATTTTGTGTTGTGTCAAATTCTAGCAAAAGATGCAGCCTTGCAGGTACATAAATGGGATAAAAGGATTCATGCAGCATTATGGGCATATAGGGCAACATCAAAGTCAGCAACAGGATACTCCCCATTTCAGTTGGCCTATGGCATTGATCCAGTTCTTCCTATTGAGTTTGATATTCCCACTGTGAGAGTTATGAAAAATGAAAGGATGGATGAAAGTGATTCAGTAAAAGAAAGGTTGGTACATCTTCATTTGCTGGAGGAAATGAGAGAAATAGCAAAGGATACAAGCCATAAGAAGAAAATGAAGTAGAAGGAATACTTTGATCAAAAGATCCGTGGTCTCCATTTCATGTGAATGACTTGGTTCTAGTATATGATTCTAGATACAAAAAAAGAAGACAGAAAAATTTCTTCCAAAATGGATGGGGCCCTACAAAATAGCAGCTATGCATGAAAATGGTACGTACCGACTGGAGGAATTGGATGGCACTCCCATTATGAAATGGGTCAACCACGACAAGTTAAAGATTTTCCAAGCACCAGAATAGTCTACTCTGAGGATGAAGTAGAAGCTAGGAAGGGGGAAGATGTCGACACTAAAATTTTCCTCCGTAATTTCTATTTCATTAATGTATGTATTAGGAATAGGATGTTGTTAAGTATAATTAGTAGTAGCATCTGATAGAAGATAACGGTGCCGTCAATACGCAGTGCTGCCAATAATGTGGAGTATGGTAACAGTCAAAGTACAATAGGAATGTTGTAAAAAGTAAATATTTGTCGTAAGTGGTCCGGTAATGTTAAAATGTCAAAGTTTGGGTAATTAGAGAAGTAGGGTCTACATGATTAGGAATTAGAAATATTATATTGGTAATAAAGACAAGGAGTGAGGTCATAAATATTTTGTGTATTTTATTTGTAAAAATTTTAAAAATGTGGAACCCATGTAAAATGATAAGGTTTATCTTATCTTAACAGATAAGCTTACATGTACAGATAAGAGTTAAGGTATGGAATATGATTCATCAGTGGATTTCTTATCCTATCTTAGAGATAAGATGGATAAGCCTGTAAGTTCTATAAATAGAGAGGCCACCCCCCTCATTTAGCATAGAAGGAAGTAGTGAGAAATATTGTAGGAAGTGTGTGAAGGAAGCCATTAGTTTAAAGGTGTGTTGAAGAAGCCATTAAGAGGTGTAATTGTAGAGTTTCTCCCATAGTCTTGGTGAAAGGCAAGTGAAGTCAATAACACTTGAAGTACCTCATGGGTGAGATTAACAGTTTCATGTTAATATTATAATTTATTTTGGTATTTCAGATTTGTCATCATTCCGTCTTATCATAGTCGATGGTATTCTTATGTTATGTTGTTGTTTTGTTTCCAGATTACATCCACCAAAATAAAGGCTGTCCATTAGTAAATAATCATAGCACGAGGAGTTCCCTATGAAGAATTATCATAGTGCCGGATTGGTGATGACAATCAGTTCCCTTTACTACAAATTAATGCAAATGATAATAAAGTAGCTATTGCGAAATCACGATTTAGGTACCTCGTTACTAAAAGCAATAGAGACTAAACTACCATTAATAAAATGTCATGATGTTTGTTTGGTTAAGGTTATTGATACGCCTCGAGATCAAGTTACGGGATAGAAAAGGTTGGATATGATATTTTTGGAGGTAAATAGGTGAAAGGTTAGTTTTGGTATAAATCACGGTGAGCGATGCCGATCCCTAGATAACCGACCATGATTATAAAACCGGTACTAGTAGGGGATAACCGATACGGGTAGGGGCAATGATTTAGGGGCTTTTAAATGGAGGTTGGTTGTAAGGTGGTTATGGGGTTCGAAGGTTGGCAGATGGTTGAGGGGAGTAGTAGGGTGATAGAGAAGACTTAGAGAGTGAGAAAGTTGTCTTTGATGTAATATAGAGATGGATGAATGGAGATTAGGTGTAGGGTGCTTCCGGTGGTAGATCCAAAAGTGAGCTTATAATCACTATGAATCAAAAGTTCACAAAGTAATGTTTAGAAGCATACAAGGTAATAAAAGAGACTACTTACTAGTTTCTGATGCAGATTTAGGTCCAAGGAATGCAGTGGCAAAGGAAAGGCTCAGTTAGGATGATCTGACAATCAGAAGTGAGCTGATGAAGCTATCCTCCAACTTTCCCAATGTTTGGATGAGTGTGACAGTCGATCTAGTTGCTCAGTTACCGTCTTGGGCTCAATACTCCTCTCTGCAAAATGAATTTGGATCCGTTTGTTTTGGTTGGGGTATGTCATTTACAGGGAACCGATGGCGGTTACCTAACCGACGCCGGTCGCGTAGGGACCGATGTCAATTAGGTCAAAGTTGGCTATTTTTAGTAAAATAGCCAACTTTCCCTCCTTTTCTCCCATAGGGGTTAGTTGTGGGCTTGGTCAAGTCATTATTAGGTTTGTTTTGGTGTGGGTGAGGGGTGATGAGTCATGGGTGTGGGTCTGGACCAAGTTATAGGTCTTAATTAGGTTAGTTTTAGGGTTAGGGCTAAGTCATGGTGAGGTGGCGAGGTGAGGTGGTAGGGTTGGAGATGTGGATTTATTAATTATAAGGTAATCAATAAATAATTAAGTGTGTAAGGTGTAGGTGGTGAGGTAGGGTTAGGTTGCAAGATGAGATACGGGGCACGGGCGTCGTAAGACCTAAATTTGGTGTCTACAATACCAAAGTGTCATAATGAGATGCTTCAAAAGTATAAGAAACATGTATACATATGTTTGACCATCTTTGATCACATGCACTTCAAACCACCCGATGTTCTACAAATAAATTTGTTGATACCGTGGCTTGTTTGGCTTCTCATATACCTACTTTGCCCGCTAACTCTAAAATATTTGTCACCATACAAAGGCTATAATCACCCTCTTATTTACCTCGTGAAGTTTACTCTGTCGAAACTGTTGCCTTTGACCCGGTGACCTTTGGTATAAGAAATATGAAGACTATCTTTCCATTTCCATTTTACCTATCGATCTCACGCGTAATGGACAATGATCCTTTCTTAAAATTTTCTCCCGTTATGTCCTCATGGGTGGTATCCTTTACAAGCGCTACTTCAATGGCATTCTCTTACGATGCCTTACAAGTTCTGAAATTCCCTACACCATTAAGGAAGTCCACGATGGAATTTTTGGAGGTCACTTTAGTGGTTTAGTTGTCACAAAACACATTCTTCACCTAGGCTATTATTGGCTAACCCTAATCCATGATAGTTGTGAGTATGTCAAACATTGCGTGAAATGCCAACAACATGCTAATATCCATCACACACCTAGTCATGCCTTACAGGTTGCATGAGACCTTTGGCATACACACATTCCTTTTACCTTATGGGCTTATCACACTAGTATTCACACTTCGAATGCTGCCACACATTTTTCTCTAGTCTATGGTACCGAGGTTATCTTACCTCTCAAAGTCTAGATTCCATCTCTCCGCATCTCACTATAAGACATGCTCAATGACAATGAATTTCGCCAAGATCATTTGGCACAACTTGAGTTATTAGATGAACTTCATCTCAATGCTCTTGACCATCTCCAAATCTACCAAAAATGTATCAAACGTGCCTATGAAAAACGTGTTCACAAATAAACTTTTCAGGTCGGTGACCTCGTCCTAAAGGAAAATCAACATGTAACCAAAGAGGAGAAAAGTAAACGGGGTAAATTTTCTCCTAATTGGCTTGGACCCTATATCATTACCCATGCCTATGGATCAGGTGTTTATCGTTTGTCTTCACTTGAAGGTAAACCCAAACCTGAGCCCCTTAATACCTTGCATCTTTGACCATTTTATTGTTAATATCAAGTCCTATATCACTTTCTGTCAGTTGATCACTCATCCCTTGAGTATTTTACACCTACCATATTACCCATTTTGAAGATCCATGACTAAACAAGAATCATGTGATTACACGTCACCATTTTAGCCTTGTCTTCAATATGAGTACCATGGCTCTACTAATACCATGATTCTCATGGATACTTTTTTCTTCGGGATGGAATCCCATGGTCATTCATCAATCAAAATCATCCCTTTTATAGTTGACTCCTGTATACTATGGTTTTTCATCCGAACAAGAGCTTCCCCTTCCTCTATAGTCTTTTCCATGACTTAAACCTCCAAAAAAATGGGGGATGCAACTCCTTGAGTCAAACTTCCAGAAAAGAGGACTCCCTCAAAAGGGACATATCTACACTCTAATTCCACCACTATAAATAGACTACTCCTTTGAAGGATAGCTATATCATAGATATTTCAAAAATTCAATAAAAATATTTAGAGGCTTCCCACATTGATTAGTTTTATGAATACCTCAAGAGATAATATAATCATCCCATATAGACTTCCCGCATCAATCACTATCTATTACAACACAAACAAATGAAGAAAAAGATGAATTTTTTTTCATGGACTTGCCTATTCTTGATCTTGGTTTTCTTGTTCCGGAAGACACGCTGTCGTACACTAATTTACGCTAAACCACCTATTCTCACCTCCTTTCCTTTTTAGCCTAATTCCCTCGTTACTCAAGGGACTTTCCGTAAACGTGACATTTGGTGATTATGAAACTTTCTTCACCCTTAGAATGGTCCATTATGCAACATCTTTAGGGTCTTACATTCATAAGCCCCTCTTAGGTATGGTCAACTAATTAGGGTTCTTATCAATTAAGTGGATATTTTACAACCTCTTACCATTCACCTTCCTCATTACTTATTGATTATCCTATATAGGACTAGATCATCAACACATATATTTAAAAATCACTCAACCATGCCTACGACCTAAAATCAATCATGCCTATGACCTACATTTAACTATGCCTAACACCTCTCAACCCATTCTTCTAATTCATCCTAATCTTACCTACCTTAGGGGAGAACTACATCGGTCTGAGGTCCCTTTTCACTGGGACTATGTAGGCAACACTCTGAGGGCATGGGGCCCTCAAAGATTAGCTCAACCACTCTTTACCCTAACCAATTCCCCCTTTCCCTTTCCTATTCACATTCTACCCTGGTTAGTTTCCTTTCTATATCAATAACTAGAACTTAAACCAAACAAGAAACAATTGCTAAACATCTTTACCATCATAGTTTACACATTCATTTCATCACATCTACCATTTATTTACCATCATCATACATTTTCCTACAAATCATCTTAACACGATCCATACCATCACAAATTTCACACATTAATGAATTAGAAATTCAATCAACCATAAAACCTGACTCAACCATGCCTAAATCAACCTGACTCAATCATGCCTAACCAACCTGACTCAACCATGCCTAATCAGCTCGACTCAATCATGCCTAAACATGACCTAACTCCATCATGCCTCCTGACCTACTCCACCTAGTTTTCATCACATACATTCATCATAACAAGAATGAAAAGTAATAACCCCATTTATGTTATAAGTACCATCAGCTATAAATTGGAAATTATATGTATACAAACATGTGTACATGGATATAAATAAATACCAATATCTCATAAAATCTCATATACAACCTCACCATCTTCGACACATAGGTCGGTATATGATAAAACATAACAAAAATCTCATCTACATCTCACTCTCTCTTGCAACGTAGGCTAATATATATAAAAATAAACAACTATACAAAACAAGAGGTACATATGGCTATCAGACATCACCTAGTGGATATCCTCCATATTTGTCTCACCTGTCTTTTCCTCTCCACTACAAAGGCGGTGCCCCGCTAACATCTCACCACCCATCATCAGTCCCGTCGAATATTTGTTGATACCTCGGTTGGGGAAAGTCTTCATGAAATGGTAGCCTCGGCTTGACCTGTCTCGGGGCTTGATGGACCCCTGTGCTCTCCACAATGTGGGTGCATGACCTAGTCCTCTCACTCGAGGCCTGTTATGCTATATACTCTCCATAGGATAGGAAATCTATCCCTGCGGCCATCGTAGATCCTAGTAATACCTCACCTCTCCTAAGACATCCTTCAACCTTCCTATAGGTACTATTTTTGGTGGTTCCATCAGCCTTGGCCCCTGTACTGTCCTCTCGGGACCCTATCCCACTGGTACCTATAAAGAGGGACCATGTCCCTATGCGTGTGCATGTCCTTAGGGACCCTGTCCCGCACTTGCCTATGTCCGGGCCTCGAGGACCCACAACCTATGCTGATGTAGTGGCCAATTGGCCCTACAAACCTATAATCTACACTTGGAGGGTGGCCACCTGTACCCCATCCCCATCTCCACCCTATAAAGGTACCTGTCCCTATGCTACCTAGGCCTGTAGAGTGGCCACTTATGCCTAAAAAATAATAACCCATGCCTCTCGAACTCATTAGCTGCCCTTGTACTATCCCCAATATGTAATCAAGGTAGCCACTTGCCCCTGAAGGGCGTCCCTTTGAATAGTAATGGTGGCTAAATCTGGCTTCCCCAGTCTCGGCGGTACTACTCGTAAATGTGCGGCCCACCACTATCTATATTTATCAGTAACCCCAACATCATCTATCCATCAATCTATCACCTACTCCTCTTTCCCTTTTGGCACTCTCGGCTATGGTAGAGGCAGAGGCCTCTCCACATCATCCCTTATATAATGTGGTAAGGGTGGAGGTATATCTTAAAGCAGCCCAAACTATCATGTTTGACCCTCTCTACGGGTATCATCTCGTGCTCTCCTACACATCACCCCTCTATCCATCGAGTATCTATAGCTCTTGTAGCTCCTCTTCCATCTACCCATATGATGTAAAACCCACATAGGGCCTCCAAATAACATCCACACTGGAAAACCCCTCTAGAAAATGCTTGTAATAAGCTACATCGTGTGTAGCTTTGGTAGCCGTGCTCTCCAACATCAAGTACCCATCACTTGTAGCCTACTCAGACTAAGCCCACTTCAAATTCATCTAGATGGGGCATACTAATTGGACACACACACACGATGATGTGCTCGTATGCCCAATAATGAAGTAGGAAAGTACAATATAAGCTAAATCTCCGTAGTCACCCATAATCTCATAACTCTCTATATAACTCGAACTAGAATGCAGTGCCCATGTAAAATAGGTCCTATCCTCCACCATGTCATGCAAAACCCCATCAATGATCATGAGAATCTCTCATCCTCTACATCCAGTAGTAAAAAGTAGTAGACTTCCTCATTCAACAACACTACCACCTCAACCTCTCACCAAACATAGATAATATCAACTCCTAATATGCCTCTAAGGAGATCAAATAAACTGTATCCCCACTATAAGTAATCGCAAGATCCTGTACACATCCTCTAGGGTGATGGTAATCTCACCCATTAGAAGATGGAAGGTATTAGTCATTGATTCCCATTTATCGATAAGGGAGACCATCAAACTTGGCTCCCGGACTACATGCCGATAGTTTCGATCCCAATCGTAAAGAACCTCTATAACATGGAACCAATCATTGGCTATCACACTCCCTTGTACCTCCACAAGAAAGGGAGGTACCCTATCCCACATCCATAGTTGGTCCCTCACCTGCACCCAACAAAACACACTATTGTCAAAACCTTCCCATACCAAACACACCCCTTACCTCATAAACCTTATATCCAACCCTCACTTCTTATCGTACCCACCCTACCACTTACCCCTTGCTAGACCAATCTATTCATGCCATTTATACCTATTCCCCTATTTTCCTCTCATGAAACCTACCCTTACATCTCCTGACATATCCTTACCTCTTACCCTTGCTCTTTATTGCCCTATTTTCCCAAATAGCCATAAGAAACCCATCAACAATGGCCATTATTGATCATGTGTAACCAGCATCGGTCACCTATTACTTGGATGATGTCGGAAAAATACCACCAATGTCGGCCAACACTTACCGACATTGGTCATTGTCACGTAACCGAATACGTCCAAACCCCCCCATTTTTCTCAAATTCTCAAAATCTAGACTAATCCTCCACTCTAACCTACCCGAACCTATCCTAGATTCATTCCCAATCCTATTTACTCTACATTGGACTTCCCACCCCTCATTTCCTTCATTTTTACCCATCAAGTGGGTTCCAAATAATAAACTTACACCCAAATTTTCACCCAAACCCATTGCAATAGCCTATTTCAATAAAAAAAAACGAGATCGGATAAAATCCTACCTCATCTCAAGTGTTGTTGGCATGGTGGTACATCTAGCTGCTGCAATGGTGGTCTACCCGAACCCTCTCTTACCTCTGCCATGCCACAATCTACCTCTAATATCTCCACCAATCACCTCACTCCACTCACTCTCATGGACCCGTCTACCTAGCTTCTCTAACCAACCGAATCTCTCCACCTCATCAAGATCTTGTCCCTTGTACATTTTTCTTGACAAAGCACAACTCATTCAACACTCTGTCATTTTCCCCTATTTGGAAAATTACAAATGATTCCATAAAAAGTGGAAATTTCCTTTTTAACCACACCACTGACTTGACTAGTGTCGGTTATACCTAGACCGAAATCGGTCCAAGTGCCCTACCACACCATGGTCATATTGTACATAAATTGACATTTGTCATGGGCCCTAGAAAATGTGGTCAATTTACCTAGACCATCCTTGATTAAGCATGACGCATCAATTACCTAGCATACTCCTGTCAAGACCCTTTCCCTATTTCGGCCAATATTTAACCTTCTCACCACCTTATTGACCTTACTCACCCTTATTATTACTTCCTCCCGAGCATTGAAGTGTTGATATATGATTTCTTCGTAAAAGGATGTGTTCCTTTCATTATGAAGTCATGCTTGATATGGATTGTATCTTCTTTACTCTTGAAGATCTTTGACTGAGTCAGGATATGCTTGGACTCTTTTATTTCTTTCATTTTTAGCACTTGAGTTTAATCTAATTTCGGGGTGAATTGTGGATTTACCCATCTTTATGACTCAGCCTTGGATCAGTTGCAGTTGATCCAAGAGATGTTTTAAGTTTATTCTAGATGAACAAAATTTTTAGACCTTACGAAGGTCAGCGAAGGTCCGAATGTGTTGAATGAGCAATTCAGAGTTAACTCAGGCTTATCTTGTTAAATGAATAGGTTCCCGATATCGTAATATCGTGAAGGTCTAGACCTTGATCTAGGTAATAAATTCTGGTATACATACTTGCTAGCTTATTATCAATGCTTGGATAGAATCCATCTCTAGAATGTATATCTCGTTGGTTCTTATACTTGAACGATTCTATTTGTTAGACCTAGACTGGAATTATTAAGGTTATTAACCTAAACCTAAACTATAAACTATGGGTTGGATTAGTGCTAATCTAACCTATCCCTAAGCTATAAGCTAAATGTTTCTAAGGTTAGTGACTAGCACTAAGGAAGTTAGACTAAGTATCACCTTAAGATCTAACCTATGTTTCTAACCTAACTAATGACCATGGATGAAGGGGGACCTATGAAGGGGTGCGAGCCATGGGCGGTAGTTTCTATGGCATTAAATGAAGGGGATAAGCATGAAGGACAAGGGATTTAGCAGAGATTTCAAACGGCCATCGAGACCGACGTGGCAGAGTCACCAAATCTAGAAATGATCTTTGGTTTGCATTTGTCCATCGCCAACTATGGCGGTCGGTGGCAATGGAGATTGAGCGGGAATTTTGGAGTTAATGTAATTAATGAACTCGGTTCCCAAGCATGGATTGCTCAGGAAGGCATGCAAAATGGAAAACTAGTTGGTTGTTTGGTTTTCCATGCGCCCAGGTTTTCTCTGTTTGATCACTGGTTCTTCGAACCAGTCTACTTGGTGTTGCATGGCAACTATGAGAATAACTAGCTCTTTTCTCTCACCGAGGAAAGTTTATAAGGCATGAGGGTAACAAATTATTCGAGGTCTTCTTTGGATTTTTAAAGTGACATTACCAGGGCATGATAGGCCCTAACTTTTAAAAATCTTGCTTTACTCTAAATGCTTTCATTAAAACAACTCTGTTCGTGTGATTTCAGTTCATTGGTTTGAAGCAAAGTATTGGTTCTTCTTTTCTGTGGAATTATGAATCTCGGGTTTTTTTGAAGACCTTGTTGGAATGATTACTGTATTATTCTTCTTTTTTTAGTTTCATTTCAAGTACGTAACGACTATGCTTTTATTGTTGATGTGGAACCCTATTGAATCTTGCTAGAATACTTTAAGTTCCTTCTGGTTGGAATGCTTGCTGAGATTATTCTACTTGATTGTGACGATTGTTGAAGTCCTTACTGAGTTTGTGATTTTGGGTTAAAATCTTTTGAAAGTATCGAAGGATTAAATACGAAAATGACTCAGTGAGAGTCTTTGTAATGTTTCGTATGTCTCGACGCGTTTTGACTTAAAGTTTTGTAGAGGATACTTCTAGCATGTTATGGTTGGAACTCTTGAAATTGATAGTATATTACGAATTCTATAGAAGTTTAGTTGAGAATGCTTTTTGGTTTCGACTCCTTTGGAATCCTTGAAATGTAACTTATGTTTGTAACTTCTGTAGTAGTTTCCTTGTGCATACTGTTGGAATCCTTGAAATGGGTGGTATGTTATGACTTCTGTGGAAGCTTGTTGTGGATACTCATTGATTCCGAGTCATTGAAGTCCTTGAAATGTAATCGGTGTTTCTACTTACATGTAAGCTCGGTTGTGAATACGGTTGGTATTGACTCGGTGAGAGTCCTTGAAATGTATCTAGTGTTTCAAACTTCATTCGAGCTTAGTTATGAATCTTGTTGTTTTGTTAAGAATACTAATTGTTATTGACTTCGATGGAGTCATTGAAAGGTAATTCATGTTTTAACTTCTGTAGAAGTTTTACTGTGAGTACTTTTAGGATTCTTGAATTGTTGTCATATGAATTCAACTTCAATTGAAACCTTGGTTATTATATGTATTAGTTGGATTTGGCACTGTTGGAGTCCATGATATGCTGCGTGTTGGCTCATTTCTCGATTTGAGCCCTAGCTGAGCATGCATATCATTTTGACTCTTTCTTAATATTGTTGTGTTATGTTTAATTCGATTCTGAGGAATTAATGGATGGGGTTTCTTTATCAACTCGACTTTGTTGATAACCTGTTATATTTTCTAGTAACTCGACTTCAGATGAAACTTTGAGGAAATTTATTGGTATGGAATTCGGCTCTGTGAAGTCCTAGTTGTGATTATTCTTCTTGAAAATGGCTTCTAATTTACACCCTTGCTATATAATCGTAGGGATTTGATTAGTTGAATGAAGCTGTGCATATTGTGTTTCAATCTACGTGAATGTCACTGTATCTCGCATATGGAAACGTTATTTGTTTTAATTTTATCTTGTCTCAAGTTTGACTGAAACAAAGAGCTCTTAGTTGTACCATGTCAGCGATGGCGTTGGGTATTTTCATGTTGATAAATGATAGAGAAAAGATTTGTTGAGTCTTTCATGGTTGGATTATTTTTAATTTGCTTGGCGCGCGAAAGCTCTTGAATCGCTTAGTAGCTACAGGTGACTTTTATATTTGGATTTAGATGGAACTGTAGTTCTTCTGGTAATCCCGATTGTTTAGTCACAGCGTAAATATATATGTATTAAACTAAAGGATTCGATGCACCCGAATGTTATTGATTTAGGATTCTGATGGACTTTGTTCTTTCTTCTTGACTGTAATTTATATGTTGATGTATATAGTAAGTGGAATAGGAAAATCCTCTCTCTCCTAGACAGGAAAACTTGTGTGCTTTCTTCTTGCATCCTTTTGCGATCTCTACGGTATAGGCATAACAAGAATAAACTGTGGTATTGTATGGAGAGACTGGTATAAAATGTGTGTTGCTGTATAAATGGGTATACTTGTCAATACCATTGAAATGTGTTATGATGATAAAAGAATTAAGACAGTGAGCTTGTTGAATGTTTTAACTTCCTTGAGAAATTGATAAAAACAATTTTTTAGGAGTTTTGCTATCTTTAGATTGGTTGTATTCATTTGTTCTTAGTCTCTAACATATAAGATGAATAGCCTAATTTATGTTTGGAATTTGAATTAATGATTTCATTTAAACAGGTTGTTTAATGAGAACAATTGGTGGATTGTAATTTTAAGAATTAGTGCTTATCATGCTCGGTTCCACCGAACCCGACCCGTGTTGACAATTTTTGCATATGGTTGCCGTAAGTGGTAAAGACACGCAGATCTGATATGATGTTCAGATCATTTAATTTGGTTTTATGATGAATTCCAATTTGAATCTCTAAATGTACTACTTGAAGAAAGATGTTCTTTTGTTGTTGAGTATTGTATCAAATATGTTGAATGCATAAAATGTATTTGATTAGCTTAGAAATGAATGAAATGAGGTATTTGTTATATATGTGTTTGCATTCGTATCTTGATGGATTGAACTTCTTCGGTTTGAATGATTTTAAGAGCATTGTTATTATTGTATACCTTGGAGACATTTGGGATTCTCTAAGTAAGCTTTGCAAAGATTATGTGACTGAATACTTGTGTGTGTTTAGTAGTTCTGTCATGTTCTATCTATGCTAAATTGGAATTTAGATCACTGTCTTTCAAGAAGTTAAGGTTAAAATAAACCTCAATAGGAAGCTAAGCGGGCTGAATAAATTATTACTCCTTAGTCTTGATCTAAGTCAAGACAACGTTTAATTGGATTTTTAATCACTATATCTCAATACTAATAAGTAAGATATATTTCAGCTATGAGATCTGATATAAACCAAAAAGGGTTTGGTTAGCAATCTTATGTGAAGATTAAGGGTTATTGCCCAGTTTCGTTGATTTAGATTACTGTTTTTCGATGAACTCCTTGATGAGACCACGATTCTTAATAACTTATCTTTGTGAAATGGGTTTTATTAAGAAAGGTAATTCTAAGGTGAGGAACCTAGGGGTTGGGAGAAGACTACCCTAAAAGGAGTGTCTTAAAGTTTAACTTTAACTCAATGTATGTAACACCTTATAAATGAGTAGATCTTTTCGAGGCGGATTTGAAGGTTGATGGCACAAGTCAATTGCAGGGTTGTACCTTCGAGAAGATTAGGATCTTCTCGAAGATACAACAATGCAGGTGACTTATGGTGACACCCTTTGCATTGATCGTTAAGATTTACACCTTAAAATCAAACAAGTTTTACTCTGGGACTAATTAGGAACATGGTCATGTTATAAGGCTGCCTCAGGAGACTCGGGGTATCTTGACACACCGGGTTTACTAGGGTTAACCCAAGATGTCAAAGTATCCCTAGTCCTCTGGGAGCATCCCTATAATGTTGTCATATTACTAATCCGTTCTGAGTGAATAACTTGAGGCGAGAGAGACCGACAGAGTCGGTATAAGACATTCTACATAACATAGGAATGGGGTGAAGGACATATTCCGTTGATGAGTATGCCGTCAAGGATACGAGACATAAGAAGTATGTTTCAAATCTTTGGCCAAAGTATCGCAAGTCCGTTGATTGTGTTATCCTATGTCACCTAGTCTAAGGGACGAGATGCTTTGATGAATAATGGTAACAATTATTCAGATAGGTTCCTCGACAGAGCATTCTAAATCCCAGATTAGGGAAGAGAACCGCAAGAGTGATGTGTTAAAATAAAAATGCCAACTCTTTGATACTCATGAATAGATCGGAGGTACTCTGAGTCATTATGGCTGCATATGGTTATCTGTTATAAGAATGGTTGTTTTGATTTGTGAGTTCTAAATTATGTATTTAGAACTAGAAAGCATTTATCAAAAAAAAATTTACTTGTTCTAATGTACTAAAATGGGGACGTTACATCTTGGTATCAGAGCTGAAGGTTACAGCTCTTGGACCTATTGTGTCCATAATCTGATAAAAACCTGAATTTTCTTGTAACAGAAAATGGTTAGAACAAGGGGGAACATTGCGAATAATGCTCCACCAGAAGGAGGGGCAGCAACAACCCAAAAGCTTGATGAGATCCTTGCTGCCCTATTGGACACAAGAGATCGTTTAGCTGTACTTGAACAACAAGTAATGGGAAATGAGGAGGAAGATGAAGCTGGTAATAACAATCAGCAACCTCCTAAGGACAACCCCGATATGGGTGTTGATATTAATGCTGGAAATGCACCTGTCCAACTAGAAAACAAAAAGGCCAGGTTGGCAGCAGAACTCACTAATGATATAAAAAGGATAAGCCCACCTAAATATGATGGCACCACATTAGGAGATGGAGCTGAGAACTGGCTCAGTGAAATGGAGAAGTACTTTGCAATAAGAAACTTCTCAGAGGAAACCAAAGCTATTTGGGGAGCCTATCAGCTTTCCCACGAAGCATCTTTGTGGTGGGATAGCCGTAAAGTTGAGCTAAATATTGATGAGACCAATATTACTTGGGATCAATTTAAGGGCTATTTTAGGCAATGTTGGCTGCCACAACTTTTCTATGATCAGAAAATGACAGAATTCCATAACTTAGCTCAAGGGAAGCTAACGGTAACTGAATATTGGGAGCGATTTACAAAACTCCTCAAGTATGTACCACAGTATCAAACTAACGAGAAGTTCAGAATATGAAAATTCATCATGGGATTGAATCCCGTGATAGGGGGAGAGGTCAATGTTCATTTTCCAACCACTATGGAAGGAGTTGTTGAAAAGGCCATACGACAAGAACAAAAATTAAAGGCTATTTCTGCTCATAAAGAGGAAGTGCGAAGAAGATCGCAAACCCCTTCTTCAACTTCACTTGCACCCAAAAAGGGACTATGGAAAAGTTTCAAACAAAAGTAAGTTTCGGGGATAATAGTAAGAAAACAATGTGAAATAAGCTCGCTAGAAATGTAAGGGATAATTTTGCCAAAAATTATAACAATGGTGAAGCCCTATGGAGGACAACATGATAATTACAAGGTGGAGGCAATTTTGAGACTAAAAAGGACCTGTAGGAGGTCAAGCTACAATTGTGGCAAAGACCACTACGTAAATCAGTGCCCTTTAAAGAAGGATGATCGTGTCAGCAAAGATAAGATCATGCCGCAGAGAAGCATAAAGCAAGTGAAAAGTAGGTGACACCTATAGAAGTTCCTGGGTAAGTTATTTGGCATACCTGTCACTATTCTTTTTGATATAGGAGCTACTGAATGTTTTATTTCTAGTAAACTTGCTTCTAAACTTAAGAGAAAAGCTAGAAAAATGGATAAATCTTGGACTGTACAGTATGGTAATAATTCTGTTCATACAGTGAGTATGTGTCTTTTTGGGGTAGTCCTTGACTTACCTAACTTTTCCACGGAAGTTGACCTCTATGTTACACCTTTGGGATCGTATGACATTGTCATCGGTGTCAATTGGTTAGCTGACCATAAAGCAAAAGTAGACTGCTATGAAAAGAATATAAAATGTTTAGATGATCGGCTGGAAACAACAGAGATTCAAGGGGTGAAACGGAAATTTCAGTTAGAAAACTGTCAGCTATGCAGCTTAAAAAGGCTAAAAACAAAGGATGCACCCTTTATGCAGTAAAGATATCTGAATTTTCAGAAGAAGATGGTGATTCCATGAAACGATTTCCTCTGCTACAAAGTTTCAAGGATGTTTTTCCGAGGAATTACCAGGGTTACCACCCAAGAGGGAATTTGACTTCACCATCGAAATCAAACCAGGAACGGAACCTATTTCCAAAGCACCTTATCGGATGACTACTATAGAGTTAGTCGAGCTTAAGGCTCAATTGTAAGAACTTTTGTCTAAAGGTTTGATTAGACCAAGTGTTTCACCTTGGGGAGCACCAGTAATATTTGTGAAAAAGAAGGATGGAACACTTAGGCTATGTATTGATTATCGGATGTTGAACAAAGCAACAATCAAGAACAGATACCCACTTCCAAGGATCGACAATCTATTTGATCAGATGCATGGGGCAGTGATTTATTCTAAGATAGATCTTCGATCTGTTATCATCAGTTAAGGATTAGAGAAGAAGATATTCATAAAACAACTTTTTGAACAAGGTACGGACATTATGAATTCATGGTTCTACCCTTTGGATTAACTAATGCACCCACAACTTTTATGAACTTAATGAATAATATCTTTCAAGAATATTTGGACAAGTTTGTACTTGTATTCTTGGACGATATTCTCATTTATTCTAAAAGTGTTGAAGAGCACAATGAGCATTTGAAGATAGTTTTGGGAATTTTGAGAAAAAGAAATTTGTATGGTAAGTTATCCAAATGTTCTTTCTTTGATTCAAAAATTCACTATTTGGGTCATGTCATTAGTAAAGAAGGAATTACTGTAGATCCTTTAAAAATAGTGGCAATAATCGAGTGGCTCGCACTAAAGAATGTGCACGCAAGTAAGAAGCTTCATGGGTCTTGGCTTTGGTTATTATAGAAAATTTGTTAAGGATTTTTTCTAAAGTGGCTACACCAATAACTTCATTGCAGAAGAAGGATAAGAAATTTACTTGGAAGGATAAGTGTGAAATTGCTTTCAAAAGTCTGAAAAGTCGCTTGACTTCCGCACCTATTTTAGCCGCATTGACCCTAATGGGAGCTTTATAGTTATAACGGATACATTTTTGGGGAAGGCCTTGGAGGTGTTTTGTTACAAAATGATCAAGTAATAGCATATGAAAGTAGAAAACTTAAGTTACATGAGCTGAATTATGCTCCTCATGATTTGGAGCTTACCATTATTCATGCGCTTCAAGTCCTGGAGACACTATTTACTTGGGAAACCTTTTGAGTTGAAAACTGATCACTTAGGACTGAAATATATTTTCACTCAGCCTAATCTAAATGCTAGACAGAGAAGGTGGTTAAAATTTTTATCTCAATATGATTTTGATATTAGCTACATCAAAGGGAAAGAGAATAGGGTAGCAGATGCTCTAAGTCGTAGGAAGCACATTTATGCTCTTATAACATTAAGAACTCAGTTTAAGGATGAGGTAAAAAGTGCCTCAGAATCTGATATATACTTTCAGTAAGTAAAAGTAGCGCTTGCTGCAGAACCTAATGATGAAAGGTATAAAGGTTTTCATTTTGATAATGAAGGAATCTTACGTTATGAAAATAGGGTATACGTACCTATGCTAAACGATTTGAGAAAGAAGTTGTTAGTTGAATTTCATAATTCACCTTTCTTTGGACACCCGGGTATCACAAAAATGCTTGCTGATCTAAAACAGCAATACTTTTGGAAAGGTATGAAAAAGGATGTTATTGATTTTGTGACTCATTGTCTGGAATGTCAGCGGGTTAAGGCAGAACACATGCACCCTACTGGACTATTATATCCCCATAGCATACCGCAGTACAAATGGCAAGTAATAAGCATGGAATTTGTACAAGGGTTACCTATGTCCAGGAATAAACATGATGTTATCCTGGTAGTTGTAGATAAACTAACTAAGGTAGCTCATTTCATCGCTGGAAATATAAAGGATGATTCACTAGTGTTGGCCAAAAGATTCGTGCACAAAATTTTTAGGTTACATGGTGTACCGGAATTGATTATATCTGACAGGGATCCTAGAATGACGTCAAGATTTTGGCAAATGCTTAATACAACTCTTGGAACGAAACTAAACTTCAGTTCTGCATATCATCCAGAAACGGATGGACAAACAGAGAGAGTAAATCAAGTGTTGGAAGATATGTTGCAAATGTATTGCATGGATCAACAGTATAAATGGGAAGAGTATCTTCCACTAGTTGAATTCGCATACAACAACACTTATCACTCATCTCTTAAAATGGCACATTTTGAAGCACTTTATGGAAGGAAGTGCATAACCCCTTTTAGTTGGGATAGTGTTGAGGATAGAGTGGTAATTGGACCAGATATCCTCACTGAAATGGAACAGCAAGTAAAGTTGATTCGTGAATGATTAAAGGAAGCAACAGATAGGCAAAAGAGCTATGCTGACCTTAAGTGGGTTGATCGAAGGTTTGAGCTTGGTGAGAAGGTTTTTCTTCGTGTTAAACCCAGAAAGAGTTCTATAACTTTTGGCAAGGCTGCCAAGTTGTCACCTCGTTATGTGGGACCTTTCGAAATTGTCGAAATAATCAATCCTGTAGCTTATCGATTAGCATTACCACCTGCTTTGTCTCGCATGCATGATGTTTTCCATATTTCTTTGCTTAAGAAATACGTTTCAGATTTGTCACATGTCTTAAATTGGAATTCCTTGCAGGTCTAAGACCCAGGAATAATCGTGGTTAAACCCACACGAGTGCTGGAAACTCACCAATTGCATTTGAGAAATCGTGAAATACAACAATGTAAGGTCCAGTGGGACCAGTTTAACGAAGAAAGTGCAACTTGGGAAAATCTAGAAGAGATGAAAATTGCTTTTCCTTTTCTTTTTCAACAGAATGAAATCTGTTGACAAAACATTTTTTTATGAACTTATCTTTTTCATGTCTATATGAAAGCCAGATTGAGGCAAACATTATTCAGGCTGAATAAAATGTATAATGACATCGATTTCTACAACTATTCAAGTTGAAAATAGTCTTATTGTATTGTGAACTAATAAATTGGTTCACCTGAAGGTAAATCAAATTTGTAATCATCGGGACGATGAATATTTTAGGAGGGAAGCATGTAACACCCTGTACTATTGTTACTTCCTCCTGAGCATTCAAGTGTTGATATATGATTTCTTCTGTAAAAGGATGTGTTCCTTTGATTGTGAAGTCATGCTTGATATGGATTGTATCTTCTTTACTCTTGAAGATCTTTGACTGAGTCAGGATATGCTTGGACTCTTTTATTTCTTTCATTTTTAACACTTGAGTTTAATCTGATTTCGGGGTGAATTGTGGATTTACCCATCTTTATGACTCAGCCTTGGATAAGTTGCATTGATCCAAGAGATGTTTTAAGTTTATTCGGATGAACAAAAATTTAGACCTTACGAAGGTTGCAGTAAGGTCCGAATGTGTTGAATGAGCAATTCAGAGTTAACTCAGTGCTGATCTTGTTAAATGAATTGGTTCCGGATATTGTAATATCAGGAAGGTCTAAACCTTGAGCCAAGTAATAAATTATGGTATACATACTGCTAGCTTATTATCAATGCTTTGGATAGAATCCATCTCGGGAATGTATATCTGTTGGTTCTTATACTTGAATGATTTTATTTGTTAGACCTAGACCGGAATTATTAAGGTTATTAACCTAAACCTAAACTATAAACTATGGGTTGGATTAGTGCTAATCTAACCTAGCCCTAAGCTATAAGCTAAATGTTTCTAAGGTTAGTGACCTAGCACTCGTCGAAGTTAGACTAAGTATCATCTTAAGATCTAACCTATGTTTCTAACCTAACTAATGACCATGGATGAAGGGGGCCTATGAAGGGGTATGAGCCATGCGCTGTAGTTTTTATGGCATTAAATGAAGGGGATAAGCATGAAGGACAAGGGATTTAGCAGAGATTTCAAACGGCCATCGAGACCGACGTGGCAGAGTCACCAAATCTGGAAATGGTCTTTGGTTTGTTTTTGTCCATCGCCAACTATGGCGGTCGGTGGCAATGGAGTTTGGGAGGGAATTTTGGAGTTAATGTCATTAATGAACTCGGTTCCCGAGCACGATTGCTCGGGAAGGCATGCAAAATGGAAAACTAGTTGGTTGTTTGGTTTTCCATACGCTCCGGTTTTCTCTCTATTTGATCACTGGTTCTTCGAACCAGTCTACTTGGTGTTGCATGATAACTATGAGAATAACTAGCTCTTTTCTCTATCGAGGAAAGTTTATAAGGCATGAGGGTAACAAATTATTGTTGCTGAATCTAACGTGGAAGAAGAGGAGAAGGCTCGAGCTCATTCAGAGGTCTTCTTCATTTTTAAAGTGACATTACCAAGCATGATAGGCCCTGACTTTTAAAAATATTGCTTTACTCTAAATGCTTGTATTAAAACAACTTTGTTTAGGTGATTTCAGTTCGTTGGTTTGAAGCAAAGTATTGGTTCTTCTTTTCCCGTGGAATTATGAATCTCGGGTTTTTTCGAAGACCTTGTTGGAATGATTACTTTGTATTATTCTTCTTTTTGGTTTCATTTCAAGTACGGCACCGACCGTGCTTTTATTGTTGATGTGGAACCCCGTTGAATCTTGCTAGAATACTTTAAGTTCCTTCCGTTGGAATGCTTGCTTTGAGATTATTCTACTTGATTGTGATGATTGTTGAAGTCCTTACGAGTTTGTGATTTTGGGTCAAAATCATTGAAAGTAAAGTAAGGATTAAATAAGAAAATGACTCGGTGAGAGTCTTTGTAATGTTTCGTATGTCTCGACGTTGTAGACACCAAATTTGTGTCTTACGACCCCTTGTGACCCGCATCTCATTTCGCAACCTGACCTCACCACCTAAACCTTACACAATTATTTATTAATTATCTTATAATTAATAAATCCACCTCGCCATACCTGCCACCTCATTTTGCCACTTCATCATGACCTAGTCTTAACCCTAAACTAACCTAATTAAGACCTATAACTTGGTCCACATTTCACACCTATGACTAATTACTCCTCATCCGCACCTAAAACCAACTTCATAATGACTTGACCAAGCCCGCAACTAATCTCTCGAGAGAAAAGGAGGGAAAGCTAGCTATTTTACCAAAAATAGCCCGCTTTGATCTGACCGATACCGGTTCCTATTCGACCGCCGTCGGTTGCGTAGAACCGCCATCGGTTCTCTGTAAATGACCACTTCCAACCAAAAACAAAGGATCGGATTTTCATTTTGATCAAAAGAAGGAGAAATCATTGAAAGGATCCAGATTTTGTCAATGGGCCGAGTAGAGACAAGTGAAGAAACAGAAGAGTTTACATAGAAGAACATCAAGTCCAAGATCGCAATCGAATAACCAGGCCCTGGAACACTCATCCGAGCATCGATGAGGAGATAACTCATCTTGGATTGTCGATCATCCAACTTGGGTCCTGTCTTCATCATCACAAATCCTAAAACTCGCATCTCGCATCGGGGACTAGTGAGTAGTGTTTTCTATATGTTTCTAAGCACCATGTTCTTGAACTATTGATTAATAGTAATCATAAGTTTATTCCTAGATCTACTACCAAAGAACATACCGCACTTAACCTTCACACATACATCCTAATATTACCCGTAAGGCCATTTTACCACACTCTGAGTCTTCCCTATCCTCCCATCATTCCCCTCAGCCATCCCCCAATCTTAATAACCCCACAATCACCTTGCAACCAACCTCTATCCAGAAGCACTTAGATTGCTGACCCTACCGGTATCGTTTATCCCCTACCGGCAGCGGTTCTCTAACCGCGGTCGGTTACCCAGTGACCGGCGTCGGTCACTGTGACTTATACCCCAAAACCCTTTTCTCACCTATTTGCCACCTAACAACCTCAGATCCAGTCTGGTTTATCCCTATAACTCAACCTGAACGTACTCAATGACCAGTAACCGAACAAACAACGTGACGCTTTATTATTGATAATTTAGCTTCTATTGCTTTGTAGCGAGATACCTAAATCATGATTTTGCAATAGATTTCTTTGTTATCATTTGTGTTAATTCGTATTAAAAGAGGAACCACCACCTTCGAAAGGAAGTTTTATATTTCTGGGCCTAAGGCAGCTCCTCATTTATTGTCTAATTAAAATCTGTGGTCCCGTATTCTTACTTGCAGTAGTCCTTCCAAGACAAAAAGGGGTTCTTCGCAATCGATCCGATCTCTCTCTACAAGACGCGCACACCATCTCAACATTCAACAGGTATTCCTCCTAGCCCTAACCCTTATCTGTTTCTCAAAGGAATGATAGGATAGAAGCAAGTCTATTCTGCAGAGCCGAAACATTCCGTGCGAAACATTTTGGCACGCCCGGTGGGACCCATTTCGGGTTTCTGTTTCTCTTGCTTGCTTTCGTTTTAGGAAGCATACTTGTTGTTGTTGTTTTTGTTATATTTAGTAAAGAATTTGTCTTGCTTTCCTAGTTTTGCATTAGTGAAAGTCATCTTATTTGCTTCATCGAATATCATTTTTGATTTGGGTTTTAAAACACGTGCATTACATTCTTGCTTGTTGTTTTCAATTCTAGTGAACATAGACTAAGTAACAGGTCGTACACGTGGGGGTGATTTCCACGGTATTGACAGGAAATTAATCTTACTTTCACTACACAACACATACCGAATCACTTCATAATTAACACAACAGCTCAAAACATCCCCCCTTTTCCGCGGTATTCCTCCGCCCGATTGAGGTAGCCTTATAAGCCAAAACAAACTTGACATTTCCCCTAAGTCTTTTGTTTAGGATTGAAAAATTCCCGCGTATAAAGGCATAAGCCCACAATAATTAAAATTAACCCTAGGGTTAGTCTCTGGATTTGCATGTGCATCTTGCTTGTTTTCAGTTCTGTTTTCTCTATTATACACTATCTTCTGTGATCACCTTAGAATTATTTGATAAATGTACTGAGCATTGTTAACAATCAAATCAGCAGCTTCTTATATTTTCTTATACCAGTCTTCTTACACCAACATCGGTTAATCCGACCGACATCGGCTATAGTCTTCAACCGACATCGGTTATCGACCGATATCGCTTATCGCTTTTGCGCTTCCGACAAACCAAAGAACCTACCAATTTCACTATTCTGAGTCCGTTTCTGTTCCTGATAGATTGAAACCCTACTGTGTACTCCTGTCCATGGTTGTTATCACTCGAAAGCAAGCTACCGCCATGGTTTCACATGCTTGCTCTGTGCCTTTGCCTGAATCACCCCCTTCACATTCTATAGGGAACCCTACGGACACCAGTGAGATCCCTAAAATTCCTGTAGGAGATAAGGAATTTGCCAAATTTCTGGATGCTAATCCTAGCGCTGTACAATACTATTTGTCTCATGCCCTTGTACACCCGACGGTCAACTCCTTGTTGGCATGCCTATCAGTATAGCTACTCATTTAGCCCCTTCTCCGCCTGATAACTCCGCTTTTACCTTCCGCATCCTTAGTCCCGTCACCTACCTCAGCAGCTTCAGGGGTCCATACGGCACAGATTGGCTTTCCTTTGGTTAATCTTGGGCCCAACATGTCATTACCACCAACTGCTCCCACCTCGTCTCTCTTGCAGACTGCTCCGCTCATGACTTGCTCTCTCGCCACCTATCCACACAAGCTTTCCTTCTCAAGCTCCGCCCACCTTTTCATTTCCACACACATATCTCTGTAACCTCAATGTGCTTATATAGGACATCCCTATTCGGTTGCCTCAACACATTCGTCCTCCATACCTTATCAACATTTAACCCCACCATTGTCTAGTGGTGGCCCTTGGCCCAACTTGCCTTTGTTTACCACAACCACACAATCATCTCATCCAACTACCGATTTAATTAAACAAATGATGGACAAAATGTAAAATCTGAGGCTTCTATTTCGGAAGTCGTAGCACCTTGACATACGAGAAAGTTTGTCAGAGCCCATCCACCCTTCATCCCCTTCATTCATATCCTCCTCAATGGGAATTACCAAAGTTTACCCATTTTAACAAGTAAGGAGGACCCTCAACAACACTTGCGATCATTTAGACATGCCTGCTATCCGATTACTCACGACGACACGTTACTACTTCGCACCTTTCCCATGTCCTTATCAGACCCGCCTTGAGTGGTACACTTTGCTTTAACCCAAAGACTCAATCTTCTCTTTTAACCAGCCTAGCCCAATCTTTCTTGGATCATTTCTCCATTAACATTGCCAAGAAAGTATCTATCACCGACCTCTATGCCATCCGACACCAAGACGAATCTATCGCAGATTTCGTTGGACGATGGCAGGCCTTATCAACCAACTTACGTATGCCTTGCCTCTCGCACCGAACTTATCGAACTCACTGTTTACGCGGGCCTACGCTAAGCACATCTCTCCTACCCTCCAAATTCAAACTTTCCGTACATTTGACGAGGCCTTTACTATGGCTCGAAAACTAGAGATTCGAGCCTTAGAGGAAGAGAAATTGCGGTTGTGCAACAAAAACCCCACTTTCCGAACCCAAGACTCCACCAACAAACCTAACACTACCAATCCTCACCCATCAACCGCTTCAAATCAAAAGGGGCTGTCCACGTTGTGATGGTCAAATCTCAAGCACCGCCTAATACCCCACCAAAAACCACCTATAAATATAAAGTCGAGCCCATCAATTACACTCCCTTGGGAGAAACATATGGTGTGATATTGGAAAAATTGCTCAAAGCAGGATCCATTACCTTACCTCCTGTTAAACCTCATTTCGGGTTTGATTCCACTCGCGCCATACCTTCTTGGTACAAAGAAAATGACTTCTGTAACTTCCACCACGTGAAGGGACACAATCATGAGAACTGCAAGATGTTGAAAAACATAGTGCAGGAAATGGTTGATGCGGGGATATAGCCCTTGATAATCCTAATGCCCCTGCTAACCGAAATTTGAAAATATTCAACAAACCATTCCCGAATCATTCTTCTAACAGTAATCTAAACCAAGATATCTTAGCCGAGGAGAGTGTTCATGAGATCCATGCAGTCTTCGATTCCTAGCCAAAGACCTCCATTGAACAAATTCTAATCAAACCTCTTCACTAACACAGGAAATCGAACCCCCTTCCTCGCTATCAAGACAAACTGAAATCCTTGCCGTTCCTTTACCCATCAAGGAAGTAACCGCCCAGAGTTCTCTTCTCACAAATGAGCCTTCTTATACCACATCCTTGCAAGACTGTGAGCGGATGTTATCTAATTTATCTATTTCCCAAACGTCTCCTTCTACCATTCTTGCTGTACAAGAGGAAGGCTCGCCACTTCTTTTGTCATCCTTAGACGAGAAACCTCTTGAACCGACATCACCACATTCTTTAAACATGACAGATCCTCTCAAACATGCCCTCCTACCTATTAGTCCTTCATCACCTAAATCTTTTCAAAAACCGGTTGACCTCTTAACGCCTATCGATACAAAGGCCTCACCTACCCCCGTATCACACCCACAAAGGACCGGAATCACAACCCACCTTTCTTCCATACAAAAGTTCCTATTCACACGTGAGGACCGGCTGCTCCCGTAAGATAGATAGGTCCTATGGGAACGTTTGAGTACGTCATATTCTACTCAAATGCAAATGACCGATCCCGATGCCTCTACCATATACCCGAAGTGTTTACGTGCTTAAAATGCCTATGTCCTCATCTTCACCCCCTCATCTCTACCAAATACCTCATCCACTTCTATTAACCTAACCAAATCTTCCCTACGCTGGGACCTCACCCATACCTAGTCTAACACATCCACCTAAGTGACTTGATTTATCTAAAAATAAAGTTGTCCATCCCATTAGGAGACGTACTCAATCTCCTCAATCTATGCCGTTAACACAACTAAAACCCTCGTCGTCACGCTTACCTTCCATATTGGGACCCCATCCCTCTACCTTACATCAATATATCATACCTCCTGCATTTTCTTTTAAGCGACCTACGCCTTCTGTACCCATACAGAAATCTAAGGGTATAACAACACCATCACCCCGCGTATCCTGTCCACCTATCAACCCTAAACAAATTCCATTATCAAAAGATTTGTTTTCTCGTCACTCCTATTTCTTCGTGGTTGTTTTCTAATACCACATCATCTGTGGCCTCATCATCCAACCTAGCTTCTACGTCAAAGAAGCCACGTTTAGTTAAAACCCATTATCAAAACTCCTTGGCTAAACCACCACCCATACAAACCAACCATACCACGTCATCACCAGAATCGACCCAGTCAATAACCTCCTCTTCCTCTGACTTTGACCCACTCAAAGGGTCTTACGCCAAAATCCTTGCTATGTTGATAGAGAATGCGACCATTTCCCTACCCCCACTTAGACCTTATGATCCATCTAAACCTCGACCAATAGGTTACGATGAGTCTAAAATCTGCGCTTACCACCGCACACCAGGACATGACGTAGAGGGATGCAAAGCGTTGAAAGCCATATTTCGTCAGTCACCTCTCTCAGATAGAAAAGTTAAGAAAGATAACTTACGAAGAGAGAGACCTTTAGCTTCAATTCCCTCTCCTATACCACCTGTCCCCGCCTCACCAAGATCTATCATTATTACAGCCCCACCTCTCAAAAACCATGACCTATCCCTACCATCTTCCTCCTCTCATATTCACGAGATCAATATGATTAGTGTTGCTACTCGAGGGCAGAAAAACAATGGGAAAGTGAAAGAAAACACACCTACGGCATCTCTTTCTCCATCCACCATCCCGATTGCACCACCACCTAAAGTGGTTATTTGCAGACCCGCCTATCCCGTCTCTAATGGCATTGCCCACCGAACTATGATCAAACAGCTTCACCAATCACCCGTAAAAATGACACTGTATGATCTCATTCAGACTTCTGAATCTCATCGACAAGCTCTCGTTGAAATCCTTCAAGGGATAGAGGTTTTACCTAATGAAACCTTGCCTGTTACCTCTATTCTAACACCCAATCACGTTGCTTCGCTCACCAAACAATCTATCTCCCCAACCACTTCTGTCTCTGTATAGCAAGCCACTGCTGTCAGTTTCTCCGAAGATGAAATTATCGACTTTGGTGCCGAAGATCCTGACCCTGCTCTTTTCATTTCAAAGTAGTATGCGTCGAGATATTCGGTACATCATGTTATGATTGACGGGGCGCTAGCCTAAACATCATCTCTTCAAAAGCCTTCCAACAAATGAATATCCCTTCTAGTTGCATGTGTGCCAACCCCATCATGTTACGATCATTCAATGATGCTATTACTTCTACTTTAGGCACCGTGATCCTTAACATTTGTGTAGGACCACGTACTCTACCCGAACTCTTCTACGTCCTTGAGGGAGAGTTCCAATACAATATGTTGTTAGGCTGCCCTTGGATCCGGGCTATGGGATGTGTTCCCTCCACTTTACATAGATGCATAAAATTTGAGTACGAGGGGAAGTCCTACACCGTAAAAGCTGATCCTCCCCCCTTCAAAACTTGCAATATGTTGTATCGCCCTAATGATGTGCTTGTACCAGTCAAGACACCCGTTTATCCAACCCAGCCATCCACTTCCAACGCACCTACACCTTCAACCAATGAAACTGCCGTTACAAATATTACTTCCTTTCCCGCAGATAACATCCCAACCTCCGACCCCTTAGTAGATGTTTTTCAATGCCTTACACTGGGGGAGTACCGCCTATATAACGTTAGCTCTTTCCATACCCCGCAGGAGTATGGACTGTTACATGCACATCCCACCTATGACCGCGTTGCATGGGGAGGTAATCTCTTACTGGACCACCCCATTGCCGCACCAACCTAACGTATGGGGGTGTTGACGCATCCTCCGTTACCCCTGAACCTCCTCTTGGTGTGGTTCCCTTCCAATCCGATTTTCAATACTTGACAAATCGTCGTTTCGCCCTCACCTTCTTGACTCACTGTGCTTGGAAAGGCTTTGGTTTTGGTCTTTATGAACAAGGCCGACATACACTCATTCCCATGACTACATGCAAGCATAATGATCGCAGTGGTCTCGGTTTTCCTGAAACACCTACACCGGAGAAACCTCGTGTCAGTTGTATCCTGGAAGACGACAACGTCACCCCTACCAAACCATCATCACCCACTTTGCCATCATCACCCACAGAGTCGATAGACCCTGAATCTATCCCTCCTAACTTTTTTTTTCATAAATGCTATCTTCATAGGTCCTCTCACTTATCAACGCGATAATGAGGACCCATCTTCTCTTCCCCTTCTATATCCAGACATGATCGAAGAGGA
The DNA here is from genome assembly GCA_018340775.1 of Taxus wallichiana var. yunnanensis. Lineage (NCBI taxonomy): Eukaryota > Viridiplantae > Streptophyta > Pinopsida > Cupressales > Taxaceae > Taxus > Taxus wallichiana. The sequence goes on from CM031235.1 coordinate 309,368,266, forward strand.
TTCACCTTCGATTAATGTTGTTGAGTGCCAGGATGACGACTCCATCCTCACTTACCTTGGGGTGGACGACTCCTATATTCAACGCGCCTTACCATCTGAAACTCAAACCATGTTGAATGAGTCAACTATAGAAATCAACATCCACACAGAGGAGGATCCTCACATTGTGAAGATCAGACAATCCCTTAACACATCAGAACAAGCTGCCTTTACTACCTTTCTCCATACCCGCAACCAAGCTTTCGCTTGGTCCTACGCTGACATGCCAGGAATTGATCCTACCATCGCCCCATAACATCACCCTAAACCCCGATTCCAAACCAAACAAACAAAAATCGAGAAAATGCATCCACACATTGCCCTCTTGGTCAAAGAAGAGCTTCAACGACTTCTTTCTGTTTCCTTCATCTTGCCGATTGACTATCCTCAACGGATTTCTAACATCGTACCTGTCACTAAAGCAATGGGGGGATTTCGGATATGCACGGATTTCTGAGACCTTAACCTCACTTGCCCTAAGGATGACTTCCCCCTCCCAAGTATTGATCAACTTGTTGATCTCACTGCGGGCCATGAAATGCTTTCTCTCATGGATGGCTTTTCGGGATACAATCAAATTTTGGTAGCCCCGGCCGATCAACATAAAACTACCTTCATAACTCCTTGGGGAACCTTTTGTTATCGTGTCATGCCATTTGGCCTTAAGAATGCTGGTGCGACCTATCAGCGGGCTATGACTTACATTTTTCATGACATTATGCACACTATCCTTGAGGATTATGTCGATGATCTTCTTGTTTCACTTGGAAATGTTTTATTCCTTTTAGAAACAGATAAGGTTAGGGGGCTAGGAGGAATACCCGTAGAATGTCAAGATGGTGTGCGCGTGCATCGTAGAGAAAGATCAGCCGATCGAAGAACTCCTTTTTGGCTTAGAAGGACTACTGCAAATAAGAACACAAGACCACAAGATTTTAATTAGACAATAAATGAGGGAACTGCCTTGGGCCCAGGAAATATAAAACTTCCTTTCGAAGGTGGTCAGTTCCCCTGCTAATATGAATTAACACAAAAGACTGTAAGATATCAATTAAGTTGTTTCGTTGAACTGGGTAGGGGAAAGGCTGGTTTTCTAGTTTTGATCAGAGGAACCGATGGCGGTTACTGATAACCGATGCCGGTTACTGATAACCGATACCGGTGGGTTCTAGGATCTTCTTGGTAGCTATGGTGTTTGTAAGGCTAGTTTATGGATGATATTAGGAAATGAGATGATGCGGGGTAAAAGAATGACAGTTAGATGCAATGGCATGTTGGGTAGTGGATTCAGAAATGGATTTAGGAGGACTGAGATTCAAGAAGCATAAGAAATGTTATAACAGAGGACATGCAAGATGTGACTTACTGGTTTTGACCAAGATGCAAGCTGATCTCCTTTGCTGTAAACACTTCTGGTTTCCACTCATCTCTGCTCGGTCAAGTGAAGATCCTGACTCGTTTCTCGCTCCCAATGCTCTCTGTTGATCCAGAAATCCTTTGACTGATCCCAAAAATGAAATTCCGATCCGTTGTTTTGGTTTGGGAGAGCATTTACAGGGAACCGATGGCGGTTGCGTAACCGACGGCGGCAATGAGTAGAGAACCGCATCGGTAAAAAAAAGTAGGCTATTTTTAGTAAAATAGCCCACCTTCCCTGCTTTTCTCCCGAGAGATCAGTTGCGGGCTCGGTCAAGTGACTAGAAGGTCGGTTTTGGGTGCGAGAAAGGGGTCATTAGTTATGGGTGTAGGTGTGGACCAAGTTATGGGTCTTAATTAGGTTAGTTTTAGGGTTAGTCTTAGGTCATGATGAAGTGGCAAAGTGAGGTGGTAGGTAGGGTGATGTGGATTTATCAATTAGAAGGCAATTAATAAATAATTGTGTAAGGTTTAGGTGATGAGGTTATATTGCGAGATGAGATGTGGGTCACAAGGGGTCGTAAGACACGAATTTGGTGTCTACATTAGCCCCTTATTGTCGTGTAGCTTGTTTTGTAAAGCTGCGCGGACAATAATATGAAGTGGTTTCTCCTGTTAAGGATATAGGTAATCCCCCTCAAATCTATCATAGATTGAGTGAACGGGAAATCAGGGATAGGGTTGATAAAGGGTGAATGTTGTAGAGAGGATGGTAAGGTGGTGGGGTAGGTCCAAGGAAGCAGACGCATGTTGAAATGCAATAGTACGACTAGGGTACATGATTTGACGAGCAAACCAGCAATGTATAGGCAAAGGTCGATAGTTTATCCAAACAAGGGTGATATAATCCTGGTATCCAAGGCATAGGAAGTAGCTCCAGGGTATATAACAGGTAAGGTACAGGAACGTTTAGGCATGTTCGGTAGTACCAAATGGTTGGTTTGGTTGAGATAAACGTCACGGTCTAGGTCTAGGAAAAGTTGGTCGACAGATCAAGTCAAGGACCCTAATCATGCTAAAACATGAACAGGTGAGCTCGATTGAACAAAAGGTACATGATGGATGGATAAAATAAAACGTTGATTGTGGGTATGGTATTGAAGTGATACGGCCTTGGGTCGGGCCAAGTTGTTGGGTTGTGGCCTTGGGTCAGGCCATAAGGGTAGAGTGAGGCCTTGGGTCGGGCCAAATTGTTAGGGCGAGGCCTTGGGTGGGGCCGGATAGGTAGGTTGAGGCCTTGGGTCGGGCCAAGTTGTTGGGTTGTGGCCTTGGGTCAGGCCATAAGGGTAGAGTGAGGCCTTGGGTCGGGCCAAATTGTTAGGGCGAGGCCTTGGGTGGGGCCGGATAGGTAGGTTGAGGCCTTGGGTCGGGCCAAATGGTTAGGGTGAGGCCTTGGGTCGGGCCAAATAGGTAGGTTGAGGCCTTGGGTCGGGCCAAATGGTTAGGGTGAGGCCTTGGGTCGGGCCAAATAGGTAGGTTGAGGCCTTGGGTCGGGCCAAATGGGTAGGTTGAGGCCTTGGGTCGGGCCAAATAGATAGGTTGAGGCCTTGGGTCGGGCCAAATGGGTAGGTTGAGGCCTTGGGTCGGGCCAAATAGGTAGGTTGAGGCCTTGGGTCGGGCCAAATGGGTAAACAAATGGTGTTCAGCAAAGGTGGATATAGGCGATATGTGGTTAAAAAGGGGCAAATGGTAAATAGGGGCAAAAAATATTGGGGGAAAGTTGGCAGAAAAACCGATGTCGATTCTACATGACCGATATCGGTCAAGGGACCGATACCGGTTCATTAGGGCAAAATGAAACCGATATCGGTTATGGGCGAAAAACCTATAAAAAGAAAAATACGGCTTGTCATTGTCACTTTGTTATTTTGAAAACCAAATTGACTTGTCTGACGTGGAGAGTTGAGATTGGAGGTTTATTGAGTGAGGTGGAGCTATTTTGGTGGAGGAGTGAGTTGTTTGCGGGCCCGAGTGAGGAGGAGGCAGCAGTTGATTGGCCGGGGACCCAGCAGATCAGAATTGGAGCTATGGCACAGGCAGGAGGAGCAGGAGGGGCTGGACCAGCTGGACCACCACCACCTATCCCACCACGACGACGTGTCGTCGTACGGGTAAGTTCGAAACTCCTCATTTTGTGCATTTTATTGCATTATGTTGTTTTTGGGATTTGGGTAGGAATATAATGTTTTGTAGAAAATAATGAATAAATGGAAATGATTTGAAAAAGGGAGAGGGTAGATAGGTGAAATAGGCCAAGGCGGCAGGGTGGGTAGGTTTTTAGGGTGTTTGGGTGGGTAGAGAGGTAGAAATAGGGAAAAAGAAGAAAGGGGTAGCCGCGTCGGGTTCGGCGCGGCAAATTTCCAGTGACCGATGCCGGTCACTAAGCGACCGGCATCGGTCGCGAATTTTTAGGGCAGGGTGGGTCTGTGGGTTACCGATGCCGGTTGATCGTTGACCGGCGTCGGTGGGAGGGGGACCGGGGTCGGTTATGGGTGAGTGTGGGTTGGGTTGGGTTTTGGTTGAGTGTGGGTTGGGTTGGGTTTTGGGTGAGTGTGGGTTGGGTTGGGTTTTGGTTGAGTTGGGTTTGTTTTGTGTTTTGGGTTGGGTGGGTTTGGGTGTGGGGTGGGTTTGGTTTTTAGGTGGAGTGGGTTTGGGTTTTGGGTGGGGTGAGTTGGGTTGGGTTTGTTTTGTTTTGGGGTTAGGTGGGTTGGGTTTGTTTTGTTTTGGGGTTGGGTGGTAGAGAGTCGGGGTGTGGTCGGGGGGATAAAAGGGGGTTTAGAGGGTAAAGTAGATGTTGTGATAAAAAGTAGGTCTAAGGATGTGGGTTGGTTTTGCAGGCACGTCAGCAGTTGACGATGTGGGATAGGATGCCCCCGCTGTTGGTGCGGATGCGGCCACACATATCTGCGGCTCATTGGGTGATCATGCGCGAGGTGGGACTCGGTGGAGTCCAGAGGTATAGAGCGATAGAGAGAGATCACAGCCTGATGGTCGCCCTCATCGAGAGATGGGATCCGGCGACCAATGTGTTCCATCTCCCGACTGGGGAGATGACTATCACGTTGGAGGATGTGTATCGCATCCTTCGACTACCTATCGAGGGAGAGGCGCCTTCCGTAGATTCGAGACCGCCACGGACAAAGCATATTACAGTTTTTGAGATGCAAACGCCGCTTACTTACCTATCACAGCGCGAGCATTGGGTATGGTGACATGTACCGTGCGCATCGACACGAGACACGGCTGGCTATGCTTGATGATGATTGGGATCACCTGCTTCACCCTCCCGGACTCAGAGGGAGGCCGCTTTCCATGGGCATTGATGGGGGTGCTTCATGAGATGGTGGAGGAGCACACCTGTTATGCTTGGGCACCAGTATATCTGGTGCAGTTATACAGAGAGCTCTGGGGTTATCGCCGGATGAGGCGATTCGGTATCTGTTCGACATTTTTGCTGCATTGTTGGGCATATGAGCACATCATATGCATCAGGCCAGTAGGGTTACCCCAGCAGCCAGGGCCACAGGTTATATACAGATATGGCTTTCAGAGATGGTTGGGAGTCGTGGGGCAGCCACGAGCAGTGCTTGCGGGGAGAGACGTTGCCTACTACAGGCATTTGTTAGAGGGCCTGACAGCGGTAGATATCGTATGGAGACCTTACAGAGGCCATCACCCGCACAGAGGAGGCCGAGTACGCTTTCGCCTGGATCTAGTACACGTTCGGATAAAGCAGACGGAGGCCGGGAGAGTACGAGAGGATACCCCTAGAGAGGGTACGCAGGCAGATGGGGCTGCAATAGGACGAGCCACCTCCCTTCCCTCAGTACAGGAGGGATGATGTAGAGGCCCCACTGCCTGCACCACAGCCCATGGATCCAGATTGGGTTGCAGAGAGGCCAGCAGATGATGGCGTAGATGATGCTGGGTGCACGGAGCATACATGGTTTGGTGGGCTGGTCAGAGAGCGGCGAGGGTAGCACAGCCCGCACAGCCAGACTTGGCAGTGGTGACGGCAGAGAGAGATCAGCTCAGGGGCCAGGTGCAGTTATTACAGGGGCAGCTTGCTGCTGCGCAGGCACAGATAGGGGTCTTACAGGGGCAGCTAGCCCAGCTCGTGCACAGCACAGTAGCACACCACCACCACCAAAGACAGCACAGTGCAGGTGCACAGTGCACAGCAACCGTACTCAAGAGCAGAAGATAGCCACGGCCCCCAGCACAGTACAGATACCATCGCCAAAGTGGCACACCACAGCACCACCGTGCACCACCAAAGACACGGTACTGGGGTACTAGTATTAGGTGCCAGGGACCAACCCCAAGACTCGACGGTGGCACGGGATAGATACATGGAGGTGAGAGCGGAGGCCCGGTATTATCAGGATGTTCTTGATAGTACCGGAGCTAAGTATCACCTTATGCAGCTCACCGAGCGAGACCTCCCATAGTCAGAGATCACAGGAGGCGCAAATGCCACACCGGCGTGTCCGTTAAGGTGTAGGAGGCGAGAGGCACCGCAGGGACCAGCAGGGAGAGGTGCTGAGGGTGGTGGGGAGAGCTGAGGGATCCCCACATAGTTTTTGTATAGGGACATGGGCACCGGTCTGCGAACCGGTTGTGTTGATAGAGGCCTGCGTGCCGTCATTTATTCATGTATGGATTCATTTATTCATTATATACCGGCCTGCGAGTCGAGTATGGGTTGTATATTTGATACCGGCCTGCGAGCCGAGTATATTTTTGATATGAGGGACCGGCCTGCGAGCCGAGTCGAGATTTTGGATAGTTATTGCGGCCTGCGTGCCGGCTTAGTTGTATGATGAGATCACAGAGGCCCCGATGCAGGGCACATTGTATATTTGAAAATTTGTATATATATATAGAGATGATGTTTTGATCCACATGCAGTGTTCAAAAATGTGTTTAAGTATTTTGTCGATGGTTTGTGATATAGAATGTAGGATGAGTTTAGTGGACATGTTGATATATGGATGATGTTGATGTTTTTGTTTTTGCACGTATATATGGATGACATGTTATATGAGGAAATGTTGCATGTTTTGGGCTGGTTTTGTGACATTGTTATATATGTATCTGATGAGTTGGATCCAAATGATGTATAGATTGATAGTTTGTTGATATCCTTAGTTGATGGTTTGTTTGTTTTTGTAAAATAGATGATGTTAATGAACTTGTAATGATATGTGTGGTGGATGGACAAATATGGATAATGGTGTTGTGATGCAGGAAAAGAGGCGGGCGCGACAAAAATTAGGTAAAAATGAAGAAAAGAACCATGTTGTAAAAAGATAGGTCTATAACCGATATCGGTTAGGTAACCGACGTCGGTAGATAGTAGACCGATATCGGTTACATAACCGATACCGGTTATTTAGGTATGAGCTTTTCTAAAAATAAAAAAGCTAGGGTGGCAACTTAAGTTCTAATTTTAAGAGCCATGCAAGAAGTTAAATACGCGAACGTGACGCTTTTTGACGACTGAGACAGGTAATTGCATGAGAAATTTGAGTGATAAGGAGAAAAGAGACAGGGAAAGTGAATGTGTTCTGAGATTCAGAAGGCAGAAAGGTGAATTTGAAAAGGGTGGTGATCATGGCAGAACGAGGAGAAGCATCCAGCAGGCAGGGACGAGAGGGAAGACAAGGGCCACCTCAAGCTACTACAACTCAAGAGGTAAACGTTTTGGTTGTGATTTGATTACTGCATGTTTTGTGAATAAGATGGGGGAGAGTAGGTGGGTAGATATGAGAAAGAAAACATGATAACAAGGGTTATAAATGAGGTGAGTGTTATGTGGTAGGTAATCAAGGGTTTTGGGTATGTCTGTGTATACAGAGAGGAATAAACGAGTAATTTATTGTCGTAGGTGGTTGTTTAGGCAAGGTGTATGTAATTGAAAGTGACCGATAGCGGTTAGGGATAACCGGTATCGATTCATCGAACCGGCATGTTATTTATAAACGATACCGGGCCATGGAGGAATTTCCGTAATGTGAGAAAACCCTTAGGGATTTGAGGAATTGAATGGTTGTTTGTTATTTGGATGTATGCAGGCAGAGGCAGGGTTGAGGATGAATGATAGTGTACCAGCGCTGTTGTCACGAATCCGAGCGGATGTAACGCCGGCTGAATGGACACTGATAAATCGTTTGGGGTTAAGTGGAATCCGCTATTATTCACGAATCGCACGTAACCATGCTATGTTACAGGCGTTGATTGAAAGATGGAATCCCGAGACAAATACCTTTTATCTGCCAACAGGGGAGATGACAGTAACATTGGAAGATGTGTTCCGTATTTTGAGACTCCCTATTACAGGAGAACCAGTATATCAGGCACTACCTAGCGCGGCACGGGGAGCGATAACAACAGTATTTGGTCCATACGCACGAGATTTGACACAGCGAGGTTTATCATTTACGTATGGGGTAATGTATGCAGCACACCCTGAGGAGACAAGGTTAGCAGTGATATTAATGATAGCGGTAGGGTATTATGCATTACCGAGGGCGGAAGGGGGAAGATTTCCAAAGGCATTGATGTGTGTTATCTGGGAGATGATAGAAAGGAACGTGACTTTTGCATGGGCACCTGCATATTTGGCGGAGTTATACAGGGGTTTATGGGCCTGCAGGCAAAATCACAGGACGACACTGGATTGCTCATACTTATTACACTGTTGGGCCTATGAGCACATTGTTTGTGTGCGACCAGTAGGCCGATCCATCCAGTCAGGAGAAACCGGAGTACAGAGGTTGGGATTCAGACGATGGGTCTAAATAGAACAAGAGGTAAGATCCCAGGCTGTGATGGGTGACATTGAATATTATAGACAGGTATGGGAGAGGGTGACGATTGCAGATATCTGTTGGCGGCCTTACGGGAACTATATGGTAACAGAGAATATAGCTGAGGAGTTGAGGGGTGTAGAGTGATTGAGGTGGATCGTAGGGCACAGGCCAGGGGAGTATGAGAGGATTCCTCTAGATCGCGTGCGGCGACAATTTGGATTTGTGCAGGATATACCCCAAGCTTATAAACCCTATATGAGGATCGATGCAGAGGCAGTATTCTCACCTCCCCAGCCAACACCTCCAGAAGGGCCTGAAGAGGTAGCAGCCGATCGCAGGGTAATGGATGCAGGAACGACAGAGGCCTATATATTATGGTGGGTAGCAGAACTGCGAGGTGTACGTGATCGTCCTGACATAGCGGTGATTACAGCAGAGAGGGATCGTCTGCAGCGTTTGGTTCAGCAGCTCCAAACGCAGGTGAATGAGACAAGAGGATTGTTAGTGGTCATGCGGAGTCACGGGTGGAGAGACTAGAGGCTGGAGTCCTCCATGCGAGAGGGCGTATTCATATGTTACAGGAGATATTGGTAGATCGGTGGGCGGTACCAATAGCCATTGTACCATTGAGGACAGAGAGGCCTGGCGAGAGGGGTCGACGATCATGATCATCGCCTAGTTCGGGATGAGGCGTGAGGGTCTAAATAAATGTTAGCAAGGTATAAGAATAAATAAGAGTACCGACCTGCGTGTCGATGATAGAGAAGATGTATTGGTTTAACATCTAAATAAAACAAGATATGTATGTTGATTTGAGTTATAATAATAAGAATGTTTGCGTTGTGATTTTTGGTGTTTTGAAAAAGGATAAAGAGGAATGTGATTAAATAGAAATACACAAAAATATTTATATTTACCACACATGATAAGTTCTGGTAGGGGATGGTCGAGCTAACCTTGGGAGACCCCATGTCTCCGAAGTGCTGCCTACATAGCCCATTGCACAAAGCAAGGAGGGGCCTCAGACCGATGTAGTTCTCCCTTAGGACCAGGGAGAGGTGAATTTAGGCAATTTGGTTGTGGTTAGGCAATTTGTCGTTTGGTAAAAATTTGATGTTGGTAGGGTAATGTTGTTGGTGTTGGTAGGATAATGTTGTTGGTGTTGGTAGGATAATGTTGTTGGTGTAGGTATAGGTGAAGCAAAAGTTAGCATACCCAAGTAGTAGGGAAGCGTGTCCTGATTAAGATCAACACACAATCCTAGATGCGAGGCAAAGCGGAAAGAGTGCTCCGTAGGTGAAAAGAGCTAAACAAACCACACAACGTAGAACGAGCTTGAAGCCCTAGGTACCGTGCATAGACGAGAAGTCAATAGGTGAAAAGAGTTGTATGATCACAATATATCGGGTGTACGTTACGTCCCTTGAGTTGAAACAAATGGTGAGGTGAGGTGGATGATATAGCTGAGGTACAGAGAACTTGTTACAAAGTGAGTGTTCTGACGAAAGAGAACCTACCCTAAATAGACAAGTCCATGACCCAAAAAGTTCTTTTGAATGAGGCTTTTATTTGACTGAATATAGACTGATCGATGCGGGAAGTCTACAAGGGATATTGATTGTACTATTCTTGAGGTCTTTACAAAGCTGATCAATGCGAGAAGCTGCTGAGAAAAGGCTGACTGTGTATAGCTGTCCTTCGGGGGAGCAGTCTATTTATAGTAGCAGATATGATTTTAGTGCATAGCTGTCCTTCGGGGGAGCAGTCTATTTATAGTAGCAGCAATAGTTCGGCATATAGCTGTCCTTCAAGGGAGCAGTCTATATTTAATTTAGATGACTAGATGTTCTTTTGGCGTGAAGCATCTAGTTTAGTAGGAAGTTTGACTCAAGAAAATCCCATAAGAATACGGCTTATTTTAATACTTTGAAGTCATGGACTAGACTAAAAAGGGGAAGGCATCATCAAGGGGAGGTGAGAAGTGATTTTGATTTTATTTTGAGATATAGAAAACAAAGTGTATGTAGCGGTAAATGAGCTCAAGGGACGAGCAGTAGGTAGATAAGAAGTGATATAACACTAGATTCAACAGTAGAATGGTCGAAGATGCAAGGCATTAAGGGGTTCAGGCTCAGGTTTACCATTAAGCGAAGCTAAACGATAAGTGCCTGATCCATAGGTGTGAGTGATTATATAAGGCCCAATCCAATTGGGAGCAAATTTTCCACGTTTGCTCTTTTCTAGTTTGGTGACATGTTGATTCTCTTTGAGGACAAGATCACCAACCTTAAAGGTACGCTCATGAAGTCGCTTATCATAAGCACGCTTGATGCGTTTTTGATAGATTTGGAGGTGATCAAGAGCTGTAAGACGACGTTCATCAAGAAGCTCCAATTGGGCTAACCGCTCTTGGTGGAAATCATCGTTGGTGAGAATATCCTGAAGGGATATTCTGAGGGAGGGTATTTGTATTTCGAGAGGCAAGACGGCCTCGGTACCATATACCAAAGAAAAAGGTGTAGCGTTAGTAGAGGTACGAATGCTAGTACGATAAGCCCAAAGGGCAAAGGGAATGTGATCGTGCCAATTTCTTCCGGATTCATTGACAACTTTCATGAGGATTTTGGTTAGGGTTTTATTAGAAGATTCAGCCTGACCATTGGCCTATGGATAGTAAGGCGATGAGAAACTAAGTTTGATACCAAAGTTGTCGCAAAGGTCTTGTAACAACTTGTTTTTAAAAGATTTACCATTATCTGTTATTAGGCGATGAGGAATACCAAAACGACAGATAATGTGATGGTTAATGAATTCGACAATTTTTTCTTTTTTGATTGAAATGAGTGGAATGGCCTCCACCCATTTTGTGTAATATTCGGTTGCTGTGATTATCCAACGGTGACGTTGTGAAGAGGTCGGGTGAATCTCACCAATAAGGTCTAAACCCCATTGTGAGAAAGGCCAAAGATCTCATGTGACCTGTAGCGGATGGCTAGGAGTATGTTGAAGGTTGGCATGTTGTTGACACATAACACAACGCTTAACATATTCATAGCAGTCGTTATTGAGAGTAGGCCAATAATAACCTAGGCGAAGGATTCATTTAGCCACGGCAAGGCCACTAAAATGTCCACCACAAATCCCATCATGGACTTGTTGGATGGTATAGGTAACCTCCGCGCCGGTTAGACAGCGAAGGAGGATGCCATCAAAGCCACGTTTATAGAGGAGTCCCCCCATGACAACATAACGAGAAACGCTTTTAAGAAAAGCACGTTTACCAGTACTAGTAAGGTCAGAAGGGAGAACAGAGGTTGTAAGGTAGTCATGGAATTGGTGATACCAAGTATCCTCGAGTTAGCAGACACATTATTTATCGTACAAACAACCGGGGCTGAATAGGATGGGGCAAAGAGTTGTTGGACCATGATGAATAATTCAGAGTCAATTGGTGTGGCGGGAATTTGCGAGGCCAAGCAAGCCATAGTATCCACAAATTTATTAGTGGAGCGGGGAATGGTTTGGATAGAATAGTGAGTAAATAAGGCTAGAAGTGAATCCACGTAGTGTTTGTACTTCTGAAGTTCCTCATTTTTACATTGGTAGATGCCCATAACTTGATTGACTACCAATTGAGAGTCACCAAAGATATTGATAGATTTGATACCTAAGTGTATCGCAACTTGGAGACCCAGAACAAGGGCCTCGTATTCCGCTGTATTATTAGTGCAGGGGAAATCAAGCCGGAATGAAAGAGGCATAGGTTCAGCATCAAGAGGGATGAGAACAACACCGGCTCCTCCGCCACGCTGGCATTTAGATCCATCGAAGAAGAGGGTCATTTGATACGACTCTTCCCCGAGTGAAAGAGTGGTGATGAGTTCGTCGGGGAATGTAAAATTGGTAAATTGTTCCCTAGGTAAAGGGGCCTCCGCAAGTTGGTCTGCAAGAGTTTGTCCTTTGATTGACTTCTGTTGTATAAACTCAAGGTCGAGGTTGGTGAGGAGCATGAGCCATCGAGCGATGCGTTGGTTTAGATAAGGTTTGGCATACATGTAATGGATGGGGTCCGTGTTGGTGATGACGAAAGTTTTGTGATTCAGAAGGTAGTGTCGAAGTTTGGTAGCCACGAATGATAGGGCTAGGCACAACTTTTCTACATGTGTATACCTAGTCTCATAGTCCACCAAAGTACGACTTATATAATAAACGGATTGTTCTCGATTCTCAGAGTCACGATGTGCAAGCATGGCCCCTACAAGTGTGGTCGGTGGCGGAAAGGTAAAGGTAGAAAGGGCGGTCGTCTTGAGGTGGGATAAGCACGGGTGGCTGCAAGAGATAAGTTTTGAGAGCTTCAAAGGCTTGGTGGCACTCTTCACTCCATTGAAATTCAATGTCCTTTTTAAGGAGGTGATGGAAAGGTTGACATCGATCCGAGAGTTGGGAGATGAAACGCCGGATGGATTGAAGTTTACCCTGCAAACTACGCAATTGTTTGAGGTTTTTGGGTGGAGGCATTTCTAGGATAGCTTTTACTTTAGATGGATCGACCTCAATGCCACGCAAAGAGACGATAAAACCAAGAAGTTTCCCCGAAAGGACACCAAAGACACATTTCTTTGGTTGAAGATGAACAGAATATTGCAACAGGCGATCGAAAATAATGGTTAAAACATCGAGATGTTCACTGCGATGTTTAGACTTGCCAAGAAGATCGTCGACGTAATCTTCAAGGATAGTGTGCATAATGTCATGAAAAATGTAGGTCATAGCCCGCTGATAGGTAGCACCAGCATTCTTAAGGCCAAACGGCATGACACGATAACAGAAGGTTCCCCAAGGAGTTATGAAAGCGGTCTTATGTTGATCGGCGGGTGCGACCAAAATTTGATTGTATCCTGAAAAGCCATCCATGAGAGAAAGCATTTCATGGCCCGCAGTGAGATCAACAAGTTGATCAATACTTGGGAGGGGAAAGTCATCCTTAGGGCAAGCGAGGTTAAGATCCCGAAATCCGTGCATATCCGAAGTCCCCCCGTCGCTTTAGTGACAGGTACGATGTTAGAAATCCATTGAGGATAGTCAATAGGCAAGATGAAGGAAATAGAAAGAAGTCGTTGAAGCTCTTCTTTGACCAAGAGGGCAATGCGTGGATGCATTTTTCTCAGTTTTTGTTTGACTGGTTTGGAATCGGGATTTAGGGTGATGTTATGGACGGCAATGGTAGGATCAATTCCTGGCATGTCAGCGTAGGACCAAGCGAAAGCTTGGTTGCGGGTACGGAGAAAGGTAGTAAAGGCGGCTTGTTCTGATGTGTTAAGGGATTGTCCGATCTTCACTATGTGAGGATCCTCCTCCGTGTGGATGTTGATTTCTATAGTAGATTCGTTCAGCATGGTTTGGGTTTCAGATGGTAAGGCTCGTTGAATATAAGAATCATCCGCGCCAAGGTAAGTGAGGATGGATTCGTCATCCTGACACTCAACAACATTAATCAAAGGCGAATCCTCTTCGATCATGTCTGGATACAGAAGGGGCAAAGAAGATGGGTCCTCATTATCGCGTTGATAAGTGAGAGGACCTATGAAGATGGCATTTATGAAAAAAAAAAGTTAGGAGGGATAGATTCAGGGTCTATAGATTCTGTGGGTGATGATGGCAAAGTGGGTGATGATGGTTTGGTAGGGGTGACGTCGTCTTCTTCCAGAATACAGCTGACACAAGGTGTCTCCTGTGTAGGTGTTTCAGGAAAACCGAGACCACTGCGATCATTATGTTTGCGGGTAGTCACGGGAATGAGTGTATGTCGGCCTTGTTCGTAAAGACCAAAACCAAAGCCTTTCCAAGCACAGCGAGTCAAGAAGGTGAGGGCGAAGCGACGATTTGTCAAGTATTGAAAATCGGATTGGAAGGGAACCACACCAAGAGGAGGTTCAGGGGTAATGGAAGATGCGTCAACACCCCCATATGTTAGGTTGGTGCGGCAATGGGGTGGTCCGTAAGAGATTACTTCCCCCACGCGACGGTCGTAGGTGGGATGTGCATGTAATTGTCCGTACTCGTGCGGGGTAGGAAAGAACTAACATTATATAGGCGGTACTCCCCAGCAAACAGTAAGGCGTTGAAAACATCTACTAAGGGGTCGGAGGTTGGGATGTTAGCTGCGGGAAGGGAAGTGGTTTTGCGACAGTGGTTTCATTGAAAGACATAGATGCGAATGAGGTGGATGGTTGAGGTACATTTGAAGAGGATGGTTGGGTTGAATGTATGGGTGCCTTGATTGGTATAAGCACATCGTTAGGGCGGTATAACATATTGCAGGTTTTAAAGGGAGGAGGATCAGCTTTTACGGTGTAGGACTTCCCCTCGTACTCAAATTTTATGCATCTATGTAATGTTGAGGGAACGCATCCCATGGCCCGGATCCAAGGACGACCCAGCAATATATTATATTGGAACTCTCCCTCAAGGACATAGAAGAGTTCGGGTAAAGTACGCGGTCCTACACGAATGTTGAGGATCACGGTGCCTAAGGTAGAGGTAATAGCGTCATTGAATGACCGCAACATGATGGGGTTGGCACACATGCAACTAGAAGGGATATTCATTTGTTGGAAGGCTTTTGAAGAGATGATGTTTAGGCTGGCGCCCCCGTCAATCATAACACGACGTACCCGGATATCCCGGACGTAAGCGAGATGAAAAGGGCAGGATCGGGGTCTTCTGTACCAAAGTCAACAATTTCATCTTCCGAGAAACTGACTGCAGCGGCTTGTTGTACAGAGACAGAAGTGGTTGGAGCAGTGGGTTGTTTGGTGAGAGAAGCAACGTGATTGGGTGTTAGAATGGAGGCAACAGGTAGGGTTTCATTGGGTAAAACCTCTATCCCTTGAAGGATCTCAATGAGAGCTTGTCGATGAGATTCAGAAGTCTGAATGAGATCATACAGTGTCATTTTTACGGGTGATTGATGAAGCTGTTTGATCATAGTTCGGTGGGCAACTCCATTAGAGACGGGATAGGCGGGTCCGCGAATAACCACTTTAGGTGGTGGTGCAATCGGGATGGTTGAAGGAGAAAGAGATGCCGCAGGTGTGTTTTCTTTCGCTTTCCCATTGTTTTTCTGCCCTCGAGTAGCGACACTAATCATATTAATCTCGTAGACCTGAGATGAGGAAGATGGTTGGGATAACTCATGGTCTTCAAGAGGTGGGGTTGTAATAATGATAGATCTTGGTGAGGCGGGGACAGATGATATAGTAGAGGGGGTTGAAGCTAAAGGTCTCTCCCTTCGTAAGTTGTCTTTCTTAACCTTTCTATCTGGGAGAGGTGACTGACGAAGGATGGTTTTTAAAGCTTTGCATCCCTCCACATCATGTCCTGGTGTGCGGTGATAGGCGCAGATTTTAGACTCATCATAACTTATCGGTCGAGGTTTAGACGGGTCATAAGGTCTAAGTGGGGGTAGGGAAATGGTCGCATTCTCCACCAACATAGCAAGAATTTTGGCGTAAGATCCTTTGAGTGGGTCAAAATCGAGAGGAGGATGAGGGTATTGGTTGTGCGGGTTTTGGTAATGTTTGGGCGTGGTTGGTTCGTATAGGTTTTGGTAATGTTTGGGTGTGGTTGGTTCGTACGGGTGGTGGTTTAGCCGAGGGGTGTTGACACGTGGTTTTCACTAAACGTGGTTTCTTTGGCGCAGAAGTTACGTTCGGCTGGTTAGATGATGAGGCTACAGATGACGTGGTAGCGGGAAACAACCACGGAGAAAGGGGAGTGACAGAAAATAAATCCTTTGATGATGGAGTTTGTTTAGGGTTGATGGGTGGACAGGATATGTGGGGTAACGGTGTTGTTATACCCTTTGATCTCTGTATAGGTGCGGAAGGCGTAGGTCGTTTTGAAGAAAACGCAGGAGGTATGATATATTGATGTAAGGTAGAGGGATGAGGTCCTAATATGGAAAGTGGGTATGACGATGAGGGTTTTGATTGTGATGGAGGCACAAATTGAGTTTGTCTCCTAGGCGGCGGGGCGGATTTATTTTTGGATAAATCGAGTCGCTTAGGCGGGTGTGTTAGACTGGGCATTGGTGAGGTCCCAAGCGTAGGGGAAGATTTGGTTAAGTTGATAGAAGTAGACGGGGCATTTGGTAGAGGTGAGGGGGGTGAAGGTGAGAACATGGGCATTTTAAGCTTCTGTAAGCACTTCGGGTATATGGTGGAGGCATCAGGATCGGTCATTTGCATTTGAGTAGAATAAGGGGTACTCAAACGTTCCCATAGGATTCGTCTATCTTCTGGAGAATGACAGTCTTCAGGTTTGAATTGTAAATTTGGTACGGAAGAAAGGTAGGTTGTGATTCCAGTCCACTGTGGGCGTGATACAGGGGGTAGATGAGGTACTGTATCAATAGATATTAAGAGGTCGACCGGTTGTTGAAAAGATTTAGGCGATGAAGGACTAATAGGCAGGAGGGCATGTTTGAGAGGGTCTGTCATGGTTAAAGAATTTAGTGATGTCGGTGCAAGAGATTTCTCGTCTAAGGATGTCAAAAGGAGTGGCGTACCCTCCTCTTGTGCAGCAAGAGCGGTAGAGGGAGACGTCTGGGAAATAGATAAATTAGATAACATTCGTTCGCAGTCTTGTAGGGATGTGGTATAAGAAGACTCATTGATGGGAAGAGAAGTCTGGGCAGTTAACTCCTTTATAGGTAAAGGAATGATTTCGCTTTGGCTTGATGGTGGTAAAGGAGGTTCGGGCTCCCGTGTTAGTGAAGAGGCTTGATTCAAAATTTTCTCGATAGAGGCTTTTGGCTGGGTATCGAAGACTGCATGGATCTCATGAACACTCTCCTCGGCTAAGATATCCTGGTTTGTGTTACTGTTGGGAGAGTGATTCGGGAATGGCTTGTTGAAGATTTTCAAATTTCGGTTGGCAGGGGCGTTAGGATTATCGAGGGCTATATCCCCCGCATCAACCATTTCCTGCACTATGTTTTTCAACATCTTGCAGTTCTCATGACTGTGTCCCTTCACGCGGTGGAAGTTACAAAAGTCATTTTCTTTGTACCAGGAAGGTATGGCGCGAGTGGAATCAAACCCGGAATGAGGTTTAACAGGAGGTAAGGTGATGGCTCCTGCTTTGAGCAATTTTTCCAATATCACACCATATGTCTCCCCCAAGGGAGTGTAGTTGATGGGTTCCGCTTTATACTTATAAGTGGTTTTTGGCGGGGTATTGGACGGTGGTTGGGATTTGACCATCACCGCGTGGACAGCTCCTTTTGATTTAGAAGAAGTGGACGCGTGAGGAGTGGTGGTATTTGGTTTATTGGTGGAATCTGGAGTTCGGAAAGTGGAGTTTTTGTTGCGCAACCGCAATTTCTCTTCCTCTAAGGCTCGAATTTCTAATTTTCGAGCCATAGTAAAGGCCTCGTCGAATGTACGGAAAGTTTGAATTTGGAGGGTAGGGGAGATGTGCTTAGCGCAGGCCCGCGTAAATAGTTCGATAAGTTCGGTTTGAGGCAAGGCATACGTAAGTTGGTTGATAAGGCCCCGCCATCGTCCAACGAAATCTGCGATAGATTCGTCTTCAAATTGTCGGATGGCATAGAGGTCGGTAATAGATACTTTCTTGGCAATGTTAATGGAGAAATGATCCAAGAAAGATTGGGCTAGTTGGTTAAAAGAGAAGATTGAGTGCTGGGTTAAAGCACTGTACCACTCCAAGGCAGGTCCTGATAAGGACATGGGAAAGGTGCGGAGTAACAAGGCATCATCATGGGCAATCAAATAACAAGCATGTCTAAATGATCACAAGTGTTGTTGAGGATCCTCTTTACTATTAAAACGAGTAAATTTTGGCAACTCCCATTGAGGAGGATATGAATGAAGGGGGACGAGAGGGTGAATGGGCTCCCGAAAACTTTCTCGTATGTCAAGGCGCTACGACTTCCTGAAATGTAAGCCTCCGTGTTTTGCATTTTTCCATCATTTGTTTAATTAGATCAGTAGTTGGATGAGATGATGGTGTGGTTGTGGTAAACAGAGGCAAATTGGACCAAGGACCACCGCTAGACACTGGTGGGGTTAAGTGTTGATAAGGTGTGGAGGATGAATATGTTGAGGCGACCGAATAGGGATGTCCCATATAGGATGTTGAGGTCACTGGATACGTGTATGGGAATGAAAAGGTAGGCGGAGCTTGAGAAGGAAAGCTCGTGTGGATAGGTGGCAGAGAGCAAGTCATGAATGGAGCAGTCTGCAAGAGAGATGAGGTAGGGGCGGTCGGTGGTAATGATATGTGGGGTCCAAGATTAACAAAAGGAAAGCTAATCGGGGTCGTATGAACCTCTGAAGCCGTCGGATTGGGAGACGGGGCTAGAGATGCAGGAAGCAAGGCGGTATTATCAGGCGGAGTGGGAGCTAAATGAGCAGCTATACTAATAGGCATACCCACAAGGAGCTGACCATCAGGCATACGGTCAGGGGTATGAGATAAATAGTATTGTACAGCTACTGGAATTAGCATCCAGAAACTTGGTAAAGTCCTTATCTCCCACAGGAATTTTAGGAACCTCGCTGGTATCCGTAGGATTCCCCACAGAATGTGAAGGGGGTGATTCCGGCAAAGAAACAGAGCAAGCATGTGAAACCATAGCGGCGGCTTGCTTTCGAGTGATAACAACCATGGACAGAAGTTCACAGTAGGGTTTCAATCATCAGAATAGAAACAAACTCGAGATCGCAAAATTGGTAGGTTCTTTGGTTTGTCGAATTGAAAAGACAAGAATCGATATCGGCTAGTAACCGATGTCGGTTATACTATAGCCGACGTCGGTCGTGTAACCGATGTCGATGTAAGAAGTCTCTGCTAACAAGATATAAAAAGGCTACTAATTTGATTTTAACAACGTTTAGTATACTTGTCCAATTATTGATCACGTAGATGGGGTATGAGAAAGAAAACAGAACTACAAACAAGCAAGATGCACACGCAAATCCGAGACTAACCCTAGGGTTAATTTTAATTATCGTGGGCGTATGCCTTTAGACGTAGAATGATTTCTAATCCTAAACAAGAGACTTAGGGAAATGTCAAGTTGTTTTGGCTTATAAGGTTACTTCAATCGGGCGGAGGAATACCGCGGAAAAGGGGGGATGTTTGAGCTGTTGTGTTAATTGTGAAGTGATTCGGTATGTGTTGTGTAATGAATGTAAGATTAATTTCTTGTCAATACCATGGATATCACCCCCATGTGTATGACCTGTTACTTAATCTACGTTCACTAGAATTGAAAAACAAAAAGCAGGAATGCAATGCACGTGTTTTAAACCCAAATCGAAAATTATGTTTGATGAAGCAAGAGAGATGACTTTCACTAATGCGAAACTAGGAAAGCAAGACAAATTCTTTACGAAATATATAACAAAAGCAGCAACAGCAAGTATGCTTCCTAAAATGAAAATAAGCAAGAGAAACAGAAACCCAAAATGGGTCCCACCGGGCGTGCCAAAATGTTTCACTCGAAATGTTTCGTTCCTTTTAGAAACAGATAAGGTTAGGGGCTAGGAGGAATACCTGTAGAATGTCGAGATGGTGTGCGCGTACCGTAGAGAAAGATCAAGCTGACTGCGAAGAACTCCTTTTTGTCTTGGAAGGACTACCTGCAAATAAGAACACAAGACCACAAGATTTTAATTAGACAATAAATGAGGGAACTGCCTTGGGCCCAGGAAATATAAAACTTCCTTTCGAAGGTGGTCAGTTCCCCTGCTAATATGAATTAACACAAAAGACTGTAAGATATCAATTAAGTTGTTTCGTTGAACTGGGTAGGGGAAAGGCTGGTTTTCTGGTTTTGATCAGAGGAACCGATGCCGGTTACTGATAACCGATGCCGTTACTGATAACCGATACCGGTGGGTTCTAGGATCTTCTTGGTAGCTATGGTGTTTGTAAGGCTGGTTTATGGATGATATTAGGAAATGAGATGATGAGGGGTAAAAGAATGACAGTTAGATGTAATGGCACGTTGGGTAGTGGATTCAGAAATGGATTTAGGAGGACTGAGATTCAAGAAGCATAAGAAATGTTATAACAGAGGACATGCAAGATGTGACTTACTGGTTTTGACCAAGATGCAAGCTGATCTCCTTTCACATTGTAAACACTTCGGTTTCCACTCGTCTCGCTCGGTCAAGTGAAGATCTGGACTCTGTTTCTCACTCCCAATGCTCTCTGTTGATCCAGAAATCCTTCGACTGATCCCAAAATGAAATTCCGATTCGTTGTTTTGGTTTGGGGAGCCCATTTACAGGGAACCGATGGTGGTTGCGTAACCGACGGCGGTCGAGTAGGAACCGGCATCGGTAAGGAAAAAGTAGGCTATTTTTAGTAAAATAGCCCACCTTCCCTACTTTTCTCCCGAGAGATCAGTTGCAGGCTCGGTCAAGTGACTAGAAGGTCGGTTTTGGGTGCGAGAAAGGGGTCATTAGTTATGGGTGTAGGTGTGGACCAAGTTATGGGTCTTAATTAGGTTAGTTTTAGGGTTAGTGCTAGGTCATGATGAAGTGGCAAAGTGAGGTGGTAGGTAGGGTGATATGGATTTATCAATTAGAAGGCAATTAATAAATAATTGTGTAAGGTTTAGGTGATGAGGTTATATTGCGAGATGAGATGTGGGTCACAAAGGGTCGTAAGACACGAATTTGGTGTCTACACTTCTTGGCAAATCTAAACATTGCAGTGAACATCTCGATGTTTTAACCATTATTTTCAATCGCCTGTTACAATATTCAGTCTGGCTTCAACCAAAGAAATGTGTCTTTGGTGTTCTTTCGGGAAAACTTCTTGGCTTTATCGTCTCTTTGCGTGGCATTGAGGTTGATCCATCTAAAGTAAAAGCTATCCTAGAAATGCCCCCACCCAAAAACCTCAAACAATTGCGTAGTTTGCAGGGTAAACTTCAATCCATCCGGCGTTTCATCTCCCAACTCTCGGATCGATGTCAACCTTTTCATCACCTTCTTAAAAAGGACATTGCCTTTCAATGGAGTGAAGAGTGTCACCAAGCCTTTGAAGCTCTCAAATCCTATCTCTTGTAGCCACCCGTGCTTATTCCACCTCAGGATGATCGCCCTTTCTACCTTTACCTTTCTGCCACTGACCATGCTATAGGAGCCATGCTCACACATCGGGACTCGACACGTCGAGAACAAGCCGTTTATTATATAAGTCGTAATCTTGTGGATTACGAGACTAGGTATACACATGTAGAAAACTTGTGCCTAGCCCTATCATTCGTAGCCACCAAACTCCGACATTACCTCCTGAATCACAAAACTTTTGTCATCACCAACACGGACCCCATTCATTATATGTATGCCAAACCACATCTAAACCAATGCATCGCCCGATGGCTTATGCTCCTCGTTGACCTCGACCTTGAGTTTGTACAACAGAAGTCAATCAAAGGACAAACTATTGTGGACCAACTTGCGGAGGCCCCTTTACCTGGGGAACAATTCACCAATTTTAATTTCCCCGACGAACTCATCGCCACTCTTTCACTCAGGGAAGAGTCATATCAAATGACCCTCTTCTTCAATGGATCCAAATGCCAGCGCGGCGGAGGAGCCGGCGTTGTTCTCATCCCTCTTAACGCTGAACCTATGCCTCTTTCATTCTCGGCTTGATTTCCCCTGCACTAATAATACAACGGAATATGAGGCCCTTGTTTTGGGTCTCCAGGTTGCGTTACACTTAGGTGTCAAATCTATTAATATTTTTGGCGACTTTCAATTGGTAGTCAATCAAGTTATGGGAATCTACCAATGTAAGAATGAGGAACTTCAAAAGTACAAACATTACATGGATTCACTTTTGACCTCATTTACTCATTATTCTATCTAGACCGTTCCCCGCTCCACTAACAAATTTGTGGATACTATGGCTTGCTTAGCCTCACAAATTCCTACCTCACCAACTGACTCTGACATATTCGTCTTGGTCCAACAACTTTTTGCCCCATCCTACTCAGCCCCGGTTGTTTGTATGATAAATAATGTGTCTGCTAATCCGCAGGATACCTGGTACCACCAATTTCATGACTACCTTACAACCTCTGTTCTCCCACCGACCTTACTAGTAATGGAAAACGTGCTTTTCTTAAAAGTGTTTCTCGTTATGTTGTCATGGGGGACTCCTCTATAAACGTGGCTTTGATGGCATCCTCCTTCGATGTCTAACCGGTGCGGAGGTCACCTATACCATCCAACAAGTCCATGATGGCATTTGTGGTGGACATTTTAGTGGCCTTACCGTGGCTAAACGAATCCTTCACCTAGGTTATTATTGGCCTACTCTTAATAACAACTGCTACGAATATGTTAAGTGTTGTGTTATGTGTCAACAACATGCCAACCTTCAACATACTCCTAGCCATCCGCTACAGGTCACACGAGATCTTTGGCCTTTCTCACAATGGGGTTTAGACCTTATTGGTGAGATCCACCCACCCTCTTCACAACGTCACCGTTGGATAATCACAACAACCGAATATTACACAAAATGGGTGGAGGCCATTCCACTCATTTCAATCAAAAAAGAAAAAATTGTCAAATTCGTTAACCATCACATTATTTGTCGTTTTGGTATTCCTCATCGCCTAATAACAGATAATGGTAAATATTTTAAAAATAAGTTGTTACAAGACCTTTGTGACAACTTTGGTATCAAACTTAGTTTCTCATCACCTTACTATCCGCAGGCCAACGGTCAAGCTGAATCTTCTAATAAAACCCTAACCAAAATCCTCATGAAAGTTGTCAATGAGTCCGGAAGAAATTGGCATGATCACATTCCCTTTGCCCTTTGGGCTTATCGTACTAGCATTCGTACCTCCACTAATGCCACACCATTTCCTTTGGTATATGGTACCGAGGCTGTCTTACCTCTCGAAGTACAAATACCCTCCCTCAGAATATCTCTTCAGGATATTCTCACCAATGATGATTTCCGCCAAGAGCGGTTAGCCCAATTAGAGCTTCTTGACGAGCGTCGTCTTACGGCTCTTGATCACCTTCAAATCTACCAAAAACGCATCAAGCGTGCTTATGATAAATGACTTCATGAGTGTACTTTTAAGGTTGGTGATCTTGTCCTCAAAGAGAATCAACATGTAACCAAACTAGAAAAGAGCAAACGTGGAAAATTTGCTCCTAATTGGATTGGGCCTTACATTATCACTCACACTTATGGATCAGGCACTTATCGTTTAGCTTCACTTAATGGTAAACCTGAGCCTGAGCCCCTTAATGCCTTGCATCTTCGACCATTCTACTATTGAAATTAGTGTTATATCACTTCTTATCTCCCTTACGCTCATCCCTTGAGCTCATTTACCACCGCATACACTTTGTTTCTTCCATCTCAGAATCAAATCCAGCTCACATGGTTTGATTATCACCTCCCCTTAAAAGATGCCTTCCCCTTTTAGTCTAGTCCATGACTTCAAAGTATCAAAATGACACATTCTTAATTAAAACACTTATGGGATTTTCTTGAGTCAAACTTCTTACAAAAACTAGATGCTTTATGCCCAACGGACATCTAGACCTCTAAATTATACAATAGACTGCTCCCTTGAAGGACAGCTATATGCCAAACTATTGCTACTATTATATATAGACTGCTCCCCCGAAGGACAGCTATACATAAACACCGCATCTGCTACTATAAATAGACTGCTCCCTTGAAGGACAGCTATACACAGTCAGCCTTTATCAGAAGCTTCTCACATTGATCAGCTTTGTGAAGACCTC
Source organism: Taxus wallichiana var. yunnanensis (assembly GCA_018340775.1). Taxonomy (NCBI): domain Eukaryota; kingdom Viridiplantae; phylum Streptophyta; class Pinopsida; order Cupressales; family Taxaceae; genus Taxus; species Taxus wallichiana. The sequence goes on from CM031235.1 coordinate 309,392,363, forward strand.
AAGAACAACAAAATACATATCCCATGTAGACTTCCCACATCGATCAGTCTATATCCAAAAAAATAAAATAAAAATAAAAGCGGTATTTCAAAACACTTTTGCATCATGGACTTGTCTATTTAGGTTTGGTTCTCTTTTATCGAATAATCATCTTATAATAAGTTCTCTGCACCCCCTTTGCATCAACCACCTCACCTCACCATTTGTCAAAACAACAAAACTCAAGGGACGTGACGTATATCCGATATATTGTGCTTATACCACTCTTTTTACCTATCGACTTCTCGTCTATGCAAGGTACCTAGGATTCAAGCTCATCCTACATTCATATGTGGTTTGTTTAGCTCTCCTCAACTATGGGACACTCTTGCCTCTTTTGCTCGGCTCTAGGATTGTGTGTTGACCTTAATCAGGACACGATTCCCCACTACTTGGGTATGCTAACTTTTACTTTACCCTACCAACGCCAACAACATTACTCTACCACCATCAAATTTTTACCAACCAACAAATTGCCTAACCATACCTAAATTACCTGAATTCACCTCTCCCTAGTCTTAAGGGAGAACTACATCGGTCTGAGGCCCTTCCTTGCTTTGTGCAATGGGCTATGTAGGCAGCACTTAGGAGACATGGAGTCTCCCAAGGTTAGCTCGACCATCCCCTACCATACCTTATCATGTGTTGTCAATATAAATGTTTTTCGTGTATTTCTATTCGCCAACGTTCATCTTTATCCTTTTTCAAAACAAACAAAAACAACATTTAAAACACAACCATTCTTATTCTTATCATCACTCAAAAGAACATACATATTTAGTTTTATTTTAGATGTTAAACAAATACATCTTCTCTATCATCGACTCGCAGGCCGGCATCCTTATTTATTCTTATATTCCTATGAAGTTCACTCAGACTCTTACACCTCCTCCCGAATCAGGTGGTGATCATGATCGTCGATGCCCCTCCGTGGGCCTCTCCATCCTCAAAGGTGCCACTGCCATTGGTTCCTCCCATTGATCCGCCAACATCTCCTGTAACATACGAATACGTCCTCTCGCGTGGAGGAATCTTGCCTCCAGTCTCTCCACTCGTAACTGTGAAGCCTCTAACAATCCCATTGTCTCATTCACCTGTGTTTGAAGCTGGCGAGCCAAATCCTGTAGACGATCTCTCTCCGCTGTAATCACAGCTATGTCAGGGCACTCACGTGCACCTCGCAGCTCTGCTACCCACCATACTCTATACGCCTCTGTCGTTCCCGCATCCATAACCCTACGATCGGCTGCTATCTCTTCTGGCCCTTCTGGAGGTGTAGGCCGGGGAGGTGAGAATGCTGCCTCGGCGTCGATCCTCATGTATGGTCTATATGTCATAGGAATATCCTGAACGAACCCAAATTGTCGCCGCACGCGATCTAGAGGAATCCTCTCGTATTCACCCTACCGTGCCCCGTGATCCACCTCAATCACTCTACACCCCTCAACTCCTCAGCTATGTGCTCTGTCACCATATAGTTCCCGTACGGCCTCCAACAAATATCCGCAATCGCCACCATCTCCCATACTTGTCTATAATACTCGATGTCATCTATCACGGCCTAGGATCTCGCCTCTTGTTCTATCTGGACCCATCGTCTGAATCCCAACCTTTGCACTCCTGCCTCTCCCGACTCAATGGGTCGGCCTATTGGATGCACACAAACAATATGCTCATAGGCCCAACAATGTAATAAGTACAAACAATCCAGTGTCGTCCTGTGTTTTCGCTTGCAGCCCATAAACCCCTATATAACTCTGCCAGATATGCGGGTGCCCATGCGAATGTCATGCTCATTTCTATCATTTCCCAAATAACACTCATCAATGCTTTGGGAAATCTTCCACGTTCCGCCCTCGGCAATGCATAATACCCCACCGCTATCATTAATAGCACGGCCAACCTTGTTTCCTCAGGGTGTGTTGCATACATTGTACCAAATCTCGTGCAGCTGACCCAAATACTGCTGTTATCGCTGCCCGCCCCACGCTAGGCAGTGCGTGATACACTGTTTTTCATATCATTGGGAGTCTCAAAATACAGAACACATCTTCCAATGTCACTATCATCTCCCCTTGGCGGATAAAAGGTATTCTTTTACGGATTCCATCTCTCAATCAACGCCCGCAACATAGCATGGTTACGCGTGATTCTTGAATAATAAGCGGACTCCACTTAACCCCAACCGATTTATCAATGCCCATTTAGCTGGTGTTACATCCGCTTGCATTCGTGACAACAACGCGCAGCGCAGATCATTCATCCTTAACCTTGCTTACGCTGCATACATCAAAACGACACATAATTATTCAAAAGAAGAAATCTCTCACGGATTTTTCTCAAAATCTGAAACCCTTACGGTGGCCAGATAAGCGGTTATGCATAATCGATACCGGTTTGATAACCGATAATCCGGTTACTTATAAACGATACCGGCCATTTGTCAAGTATACCTACCTGCTTAAAGCATACACCTACGATAATTATTTTGCCCATTTACTCCTATTTATACCTAAAAACATACATACCCACCCTGTTTACCTACCTCGTAGCACTCATACCATCCCCACCCTTGCCTATCACCTTTTTTCTCATCTTTACCCACTTACACTTCTTTCATCCTATTTACAACACATGTAAGAATCAAATTACAACCAAACAGTTTACCTCTCGGGATGCAGCAGCTTGGGGCGGAACATGTCTTCCCCCTCATCCCTGCCTGCTGGATGCTTCTCCTCATTCAGCCATATTCACCACCCTCTTCAAATATAACTTGTCTTTCTACCTTCTGAATCTCAGCCCACGCTCACTTCACCTGTCTCTTTCCTCCTTATCACTCAAATTCTTTCATGCAATTACCTGTAGCAATTGTCAAACAGCGTCGCATTCACATATTTAACTTGTTGCATGACTCTAAAAATAAGAATGCTAAAAATAAGAACTTAAGTTGCCAACCCAGCAGTTCTATTTTTAGGAAAATAATTCTTTCATAACCGATATCGGTTATGTAACCGATATCGGTCATATAGCTACCGACATCGGTTACATAACCGATATCGGTCATGTCCCTGTTGCTTAAACCTAAGCCTTTTTTTTCATTTTTACAAATTTTTGTGGCGCCCGCCCCTTTTTCCTGCATGAACAACACCATTATCCATATTTTTCATTAAATCCATATCTCATCACAATTTCATCAACATCATCTATCTATCTTACAAGAACAACCAAGCCATCAACAAACGATATCAAAAACCATCAATCTATACACCATTTGAATCCAAATCAACAGCTACAAACATTCAATATTCACAAACCAGCGACAAAACATACAACATTTCATAACACTACATGTCAATTAAACTCATCATCTATATACATACATACATCCCATCAACAAAAGACATCAACATCATAATATATAACATCATGTAAATCAAACTCATCATACATTAAATATCACAAACCATTTTCAAAACACTTAACACATTTTTACGCACAACATGTGGGTCAAATCATCATATCTATATATATACAACATTTCAAATATACAATGTGCCCTGCATCGGGGCCTCCGTGATCTCATAATACAACAAAGCCAGCACGCAGGCCGCAATAACTATCAATAATCTCGACTCGGCTCGCAGGCCGGTATCCACTGTACAACCCGTACTCGGCTCGCAGGCCGGTATATACAATAAATGAATGAATGAATAAATGAATACATAATATCTAGGCACGCAGGCCTCTATAAACATAGCCGGTTCACAGACCGGTGCCCATATCCAATGAACCAATACAAAAATATGCAGGGACCCCTCAGCTCTCTCCACCGCCCTCTGCCTGTCTGCCTGCTGGTCCCTGTGCTGCCTCTCGCCTCCTGCCTGTCACAGACCCACCGGCTATGGCTGCACCTCCCTGAGATCTCTGGCTCCGAGAGGTCTCTGCTCTATGTGCCGCATATGGCTGATAATCAGCCCCGGTACCATCAAGAATATCCTGATAGTACCGGGCCTCTCGCTCTAGCCTCCATATAACGATCTCGAGCCACCGTAGGTGCTGGGGCTGGTCCCCTGACTCCTACTACCAAAGGCCCCCTATGCTGTGCCTTTGGTGCCACTTTGGTGGTGCCTGTGGCTATGGTGGTACTCGTGCACTGTGGGCGTGTGCTTAGGTACCACTTTGGTGGTGATGCCTTTGGTGCCTCGTGCTGTACCTATACAGCCTCACATGCTCGTGCTGCACTGCACGAGCTCTGGGCTAGATGCCCCTGTAAGACACCTATCTGTGCCTGTGCGGCAGCAAGCTGCCCCTGTAATAACTGTACCTGCCCTCTGAGCTGGTCCCTCTCTGCTCTAACAGCCGCTAAGTCTGGCTGTGCGGGCTGTGCTATCCTCGCAGCTCTCTCTCCGGCCCACCAAACCAAAAATGCTCCTGTGCAGCTAGCATCATCTACGGTATCATCTGTTGGCCTCTCAGCAACCCAATCTGGGTCCACATCATGTGGTGCAGGCAGTGGAGCCTCTACATCATCCCTCCGACACTTAGGGAAGCAAGGTGGCTCATCCTATCGTAGCCCCATCTGCCTGCGTACCCTCTCCAGGGGTATCCTCTCATACTCTACCGGCCTCCGTCCCGCTATCCAGAATGTATACTGGATCCACTGTAACTATGCTCGGGCTCCTCCGTGTGGGTGATGACCTCTATAAGGTCTCCATACAATATCTAACGCTGTCAAGCCCTCTAACATATGTCTGTAATAAGTGACGTCCCGCCCTGCAAGCACTGCTCGTGGCTGGCCCACGACCCCCAACCACCTCTGAAAGCCGTATCTATAGATGACCTGTGGCCCTGGCTGCTGGGGCAGCCCTACTGGTCTAATGCATATGATATGCTCATATGCCCAATAGTGTAGTAAAAACGTCGAGCAAATCCCGAATCGCCTCATCCGGCGATAGCCCCACAACTCTCGGTATAACTGCACCAGGTATACTGGTGCCTAAGCATAACATGTGTGCTCCTCCACCATCTCATGTAGCACACCCATAAGCACCCGTGGAAAGCAGCCTCCCTCTGAGTCTGGGAGGGCGAAGCAGGTGATCCCGATCATCATCAGCACGGCAAGCCGTGTCTCATGGCGGTGGGCTCGGTACATATCCCCATACGCGATACTCGCGCTGTGATATGTCAGTAGCGCAGCTGCATCCCCGAATACGTGTAGGATGCTATCCATGGCTGTCTCAGCGTCAACCTGAAAGACTGCCTCTCCATCAATCGGTAATCGAAGGATGCGATACACATCCTCCAATGTGATGGTCATCTCTCCAGTCGGGAGATGGAACACATTGGTCGCCGGATCCCATCTCTCGATGAGGGTGACCATCAAACTGTGATCCCTGTCAATCGCTCTGTATCGCTGGACTCCGCCGAGTCCCACCTCGCGCATGATACCCCACTGCGCTGCGGACACGTGTGGCCGCATCCGTCTCAACAGCGGAGGCATCCTATCCCGCATAGTCAGCTGCTGACGTGCCTGCACAAAATCACCCACTGCATTAGACCTACCCTTTCAAACAACTACTACTTTAACCTTCTATACCCTCTTTTTACCCACCCGACCACAACCCGACTCTATAACACACACCTACACCCACCTATTTTACCCTAAAAACTTTACGATATCCCCTTGCCTTATCTCGCACACTACCATTTACTCAGCTCTACTCTCGCCATTTACCTATGCCCCTACCAATTTAACACCTCCCCATTCATGCCCAACACCTACTCTATCCGAACCGCACCAACCACACAATCGCCCCATTTTTCCCCCCACTCACCAATCAACCTTCTTATTAACCTCTACCCCTTCCCTCTTCACCCCCACAAACACAAAACCCAAACCACTAATACCCAAACACCCAAACAACAGCCCCAACAACCACCAAACACCCCCAACCACAGCAAAATGGACCGGTACCGGTCACCCATGACCGCAACCGGTCCCCTCTCCACCGACGCCGGTCGATGTACGACCGACACCGGTCACCCATAAAACCCCACCTGCCGGAATTTCTTTATCGATTGCGGTCACTTAGTGACTGACCGCATCGCCAGTCATCGGAAAATCACGGAGCCAAACTGACGCGCCCCCAAAATCCTTTTTTTCCTATTTATACCTATTTACCCACCCAAACACCCTAAAAATCTACCCACCCTGCCGCCTTACCCTATTTTACCCATCTATCCTCTTCGTTTTTTAAATAACTTCAATCTATTCATTATTTTACCAAAATATGGATTCCTACCCAAACCCCCAAAAATAGCCTAACAACATCAAATTCACACAATGAAGGGTTTCAAACCTACCGGTACGATGACACGTCGTCGTGGTGGGATGGGTGGTGGTGGTCCAGCTGGTCCAGCACCTCCTGCTCCTCCTGGCTGTGCCATGGCTATAAACTCTCCTCTGCTGGGTCCTCCACCAATCAACTGCTGCCTCCTACTCACTAGGGTCCACTAAACACTCAATTCTCCACTCAAATAGCGCCACCTCAACCAACAAATGCTCCAATCTCAACAATCCACCTCAGACAACTCCAATTGGTTTTCAAATTGACAATGTGACAATGACCGGCCGTATTTTTCTTTTTATAGGTTTTTGACCTATAACCGATATCGGTTTTATTGTGCCCTAAGGAACCGGTATCGGTCATCTAACCGATATCGGTCATACACAATCGATATCGGTTTTATCTCACCTCTACCCCAATTTCGGCCCTTATTTACTAATAGCCCTTTCTACCAACATCGCCTATATCCACCTTCGTTGACAACCCTTTGTTAACTTATTTGGCCCGACCCAAGGCCGTAACCAACCCATTTGGCCCGACCCAAGGCCGCACCCAACCATTTGGCCCGACCCACGGCCGCAACCAACCCATTTGGCCCGACCCAAGGCTGTCACCTACCATTTGGCCCGACCCAAGGCCGTAACCTACCATTTGGCCCGACCCACGGCCGCAACCAACCTATTTGGCCTGACCCAAGGCCGTAACCTACCATTTGGCCCGACCCACGGCCGCAACCAACCTATTTGGCCCGACCCAAGGCCGTAACCTACCATTTGGCCCGACCCAAGGCCGTAACCTACCATTTGGCCCGACCCACGGCCACAACCAACCTATTTGGCCCGACCCAAGGCCGTAACCTACCATTTGGCCCAACCCAAGGCCGTAACCTACCATTTGGCCTGACCCACGGCCACAACCAACCTATTTGGCCCAACCCATGGCCGCAACCAACCTATTTGGCCCGACCCAAGGCCATAACCTACCATTTGGCCCAACCCAAGGCCGTAACTTACCATTTGGCCCGACCCACGGCCGCAACCAACCTATTTGGCCCGACCCACGGCCGCAACCAACCCATTTGGCCCGACCCAAGGCCGCACCTAACCATTTGGCCCGACCCAAGGCCGCACCTAACCATTTGGCCCGACCTAAGGCCACACCAATTAAATACCATACCCACAATCAACGTTTTATTTTATCCATCCATCATGTACCTTTTTGTTCAATCGAGCTCACCTGTTCATGTTTTAGCATGATCAGGGTCCTTGACTTGATCAGTTGACCAACTTTGCCTAGACTTAGACCGTGACGTTTATCTCAACCAAACCAACCATTTGGTACTGCCGAACATGCCCAAACGTTCATGTACCTTACCCATTATATACCCTGGAGCTACTTCCTATGCCTTGGATACCAGGATTATATCACCCTTGTTTGGATAAACTATCGACCTTTGCCTATGAATTGCTTGTTTGCTCTTCAAATCATATACCACAGTCGCACTCATCGCATTTCAACGTGCGTCTGCTTCCTTGGACCTACCCCACCCTCTTACCGTTATCTCAACACCATTTACCCTTTATCAACCCTATCCCTTTCACGCTACCTCAATCTGTGATAGATTTGAGGGGATTACCTATACCCTTAACAGGGTAACCACTTCTTATTATTGTCCGTGCGGCTTTACAAAACAAACTACATGACAATAAGGGGCTAATGTAGACACAAAATTTGTGTCTTACGACCCCTTATGACCCACATCTCATTTCGCAACCCTCACCACCTAAACCTTACACAATTATTTATTAATTATCTTATAATTAATAAATCCACCTCGCCATACCCGCCACCTCATTTTTCCACCTCATCATGACCTAGTCTTAACCTAAACTAACCTAATTAAGACCTATAACTTGGTCCACATTTCACACCTATGACTAATTACTCCTCATCCGCACCTAAAACCAACTTCATAATGACTTGACCAAGCCCACAACTAATCCCTCGAGAGAAAAGGAGGGAAAGCCGGCTATTTTACCAAAATTAGCCCGCTTTGATCTCGACCGATACCGGTTCCTATTCGACCGCCGTCGATTGCATAACCGCCATCGGTTCTCTCGTAAATGACAACTTCCAACCAAAAACAAAGGATCAAATTTTCATTTTGATCAAAAGAAGGAGAAATCATTGAAAGGATCCAGATTTTCTTTGGGCGAGCGAGAGACAAGTGAAGAAATAGGAAGAGTTTGCAGAGAAAGAACATCAAGCCCAAGATCGCAATCGAATAACCGGGGCCGTAACACTCATCCGAGCATCAGAAGAGGAGATAACTCATCTTGGATTGTCAGATCATCCAACTTGGGTCCTGTCTTCATCATCACAGTCCTGAAACCTGCATCTGCATCAGGGACTAGTGAGTAGTGTTTTATATATGTTTCTAAGCACCATTTTCTTGAACCTGTTGATTAATAGTAATCATAAGTTTATTCCTAGATCTACTACCAGCAACATACTGCACTTAACCTTCACCCATACATCCTGATATTTCCCAGAAGGCCATTTTACCACACTCTGAGTCTTCCCTATCCTCCCATCATTCCCCTCAGCCATCCCCCAATCTTAATAACCCCACAATCACCTTACTGACCAACCTCTATCCGAAAGCACTTAGATTGCTGACCCTACCGGTATCATTTATCCCCTACCAGCAGCGGTTCTCTAACCGCGGTCGGTTACCCAGTGACCAGCGTCGGTCACTGTGACTTATACCCCAAAACCCTTTTCTCACCTATTTTCCACCTAACAACCTCAGATCCAGTCTGGTTTATCCCTATAACTCAACTTTGAACGTACATACGACGACGAAGAATCAAACAAAAACGTGACACTTTATTATTGATAATTTAGCTTCTATTGCTTTGTAGCGAGATACCTAAATCGTGATTTTGCAATAGCTTTCTTTGTTATCATTTGTGTTAATTCGTATTAAAAGGGGAACTGACCACCTTCGAAAGGAAGTTTTATATTTCCTGGGCCTAAGGCAGCTCCCTCATTTATTGTCTAATTAAAATCTGGTGGTCCTGTATTCTTACTTGCAGGTAGTCCTTCCAAGAAAAAAAAGGGTTCTTCGCAGTCGATCTGATCTCTCTCTACGGTACGCGCACACCATCTCAACATTCAATGTATTCCTCCTAGCCCTAACCATTATCTGCTTCTCAAATGAATGATAGGATAGAAGTAAGTCTATTCTACGAGTGAAACATTCCGTGTGAAGCAGTATCTGTTGAAGTTTTGTAGAGGATACTTTTAGCATGTTATGGTTGGAACTCTTGAAATTGATAGTATATTACGACTTCGTAGAAGTTTAGTTGAGAATGCTTTTTGGTTTCGACTCCTTTGGAATCCTTGAAACGTAACTTATGTTTGTAACTTCGTAGTAGTTTCCTTGTGAATATTGTTGGAATCCTTGAAATGGGTGGTATGTTATGACTTCGTGGAAGCTTGTTGTGGATACTCATTGATTCCGAAGTCATTGAAGTCCTTGAAATGTAATGGTGTTTACTACTACTGTAAGCTCAGTTGTGAATATGGTTGGTATTGACTCAGTGAGAGTCCTTGAAATGTATCTAGTATTTCAAACTTCTTTCTAAGCTTGGTTATGAATGTTGTTGTTTTGTTAAGAATACTAAATGTTATTGACTTTGATGGAGTCATTGAAATGTAATTTATGTTTTAACTTCTGTAGAAGTTTTGCTTTATGAGTACTTTTAGGATTCTTGAATTGTTGTCATATGAATTCAACTTCAATTGAAACCTTGGTTATATGTATTGGTTGGATTTGGCACTGTTGGAGTCCATGATATGCTGCGTGTTGGCTCATTTCTCGATTTGAGCCCTCGCTGAGCATGCATATCATTTTGACTCTTTCTTAATATTGTTGTGTTATGTTCAGTTTGATTCTGAGGAATTAAGGGAAGGGGTTTCTTTATCAACTCGAATTTGTTGATACCTTGTTATATTTTGTAGTAACTCGACTTCAGATGAAACTTTGAGGAAATTTATTGGTATGGAATTCGGCTCCTGTGAAGACCTAGTTGTGATTATTCTTCTTGAAAACGGATTCTAATTTACACCCTTGCTGTATAATCGTAGGGATTTGATTAGTTGAATGAAGCTGTGCATATTGTGTTTCGACTCTGCGTGAATGTCACTGTATTTGCATATGGAAACGTTATTTGTTTTAATGTTATCTTGTCTCAAGTTTGACTGAAACAAAGAGCTCTTAGCTGTACCATGTCAGGCGATGGCGTTGGGTATTTTCATGTTGATAAATGATAGAGAAAAGATTTGTTGAGTCTTTCATGGTTGGATTATTTTCTGTTGCTTGGCGCGAAAGCTCTTGAATCACTTAGTAGCTACAGGTGACTTTTATATTTGGATTTAGATGGAACTGTAGTTCTTCTGGTAATCCCGACTGTTTAGTCGCAGGCGTAAATATATATGTATTAAACTAAAGGAGTCGGTACAGTCCAGAATGTTATTGATTTAGGATTCTGATGGACTCTGTTCTTTCTTATTGACTGTAATTTATATGTGATGTATATAGTAAGTGGAATAGGAAAATCCTCTCTCTCCTAGACAGGAAAACTTGTGTGCTTTCTTATTGCATCCTTTTGCAATCTCTACGGTATAGGCATAACAAGAATAAACTGTGTGGTATTGTATGGAGAGACCGGTATAAAATGTGTGTTCTTCAGTATAAATGGGTATACTTGTCAATACCATTGAAATGTGTTATGATGATAAAAGTATTAAGACAAAGTGAGCTTGTTGAATGTTTTTAATCGCCTTGAGAAATTGATAGAAACAATTTTGTAGGAGTTTTGTTGTCTTTAGATGGTTGTATTCATTTGTTCTTAGTCTCTAACATATAAGATGAATAGCCTTTGATTTATGTTTGGAATTTGAATTAATGATTTCATTTAAACAGAGTTGTTTAATGAGAACAATTGGTGGATTGCAATTTTTTAAGAATTAGTGCTTATCATGCTCGATTCACCAAACTGACCCATGTTGACAATTTTTGCGAGATGGTTGCCGTAAGTGGTAAAGACACACGGATCGATATGATGTTCGGATAGTTTAATTTGGTTTTATGATGAATTCCAATTTGATTCTCTAAATGTACTACTTGAAGAAAGATGTTCTTTTCTTTGTTGAGTATTGTATCAAATATCTTTGAATGCATAAAATGTATTTGATTAGCTTAGAAATGAATGAAATGAGGTATTTGTTACGTATGTGTTTACATTCGTATCTTGATGGATTGAACTTCTTCGGTTTGAATGATTTTAAGAGCATTGTTATTATTGTATACCTTGGAGACATTTGGGATTCTCTAAGTAAGCTTTGCAAAGATTATGTGACCGAATACTTGTGTGTGTTTAGTAGTTCTGTCATGTTCTATCTATGCTAAATTGGAATTTAGATCATCTTTGTCTTTCGAGAAGTTAAGGTTAAAATAAACCTCAACAGAAGCTAAGTGGGCTGAATAAATTATTACTCCTTAGACTTGATCTAAGTCAAGAAAACGTTTAATTGGATTTTTAATCACTATATCTCAATACTAATAAGTAAGATATATTTCAGCTATGAGATCTCGATATAAACCAAAAAGGGTTTGGTTAGCAATCTTATGTGAAGATTTAGGGCTATTGCCCGCCGTTGATTTAGATTCTTGTTTTCGATGAACTCCTTGATGAGCCCACGATTCTTAATAACTTCTCTTTGTGAAATGGGTTTTATTAAAAAGGTAATTCTAAGGTGAGGAACCCGGGGGTTGGGAGAAGACTACCCTAAAAGGAGTTTCTTAAAGTTTAACTTTAACTCAACGTATGTAACACCTTATAAATGAGTAGATATTTTCGAGGTGGATTTGAAGGTTGATGGCACAAGTCAACTACAGGGTTGTACCTTCGAGAAGATTAGGATCTTCTCGAAGATACAACAATGTAGGTGACTTATGGCGACACCCTTTGCATTGATCGTTAAGATTTACACCTTAAACTCGAACAAGTTTTACTCTGGGACTGATTAGGAATGTGGTCATGTTATAATGCTTTGCCTCAGGGAGACTCGGGGTATCTTGACACACTGGGTTAACTAGGGTTGACCCAGTATGTCAGTGTATCCCTAGTCCTCGGGAGCATCCCTATAATGTTGTCATATTACTAATATGTTCCTGAGTGAATAACTTGGGGCAGGAGAGATTGACAGAAGTCAGTATAAGACATTCTACATAACATAGGAATGGGGTGAAGGGCGTATTCCGTTGATGAGTATTCCGTCAAGGATACGAGACATAAGCGATATGTTTCAAATCTTTGACCAAAGTATTGCAAGCTACTGATTGCGTTGTCCTATGTCACCTAGTCTAAGGGACGAGATGCCGATGAATAATGGTAACAATTATTCAGATAGGTTCCTTGGACAGAGCATTCTAAATCCCATTAGGGAAGAGAACCGCAAGAGTGATGTGTTAAAATAAAAACACCAACTCTTTGATACTCATGAATAGATCGGTAGATTACCAAGTCATGGAATGAATAGATCGGAGGTACTCCGAGTCATTACAGCTGCATATGGTTATCTGTTATAAGAATGGTTGTTTTGATTTGTGAGTTCTAAATTATGTATTTAGAACTAGAAAGCATTTATCAAAAAAAAAAATTTACTTGTTCTAATGTACTAAAATGGGGACGTTACATTACCTCGAACTCGTCCCTAATTTGTGTTATGGGACCTATTGTTTTTTTCACGTACCTCAGTTGTACCCATACCATGACTTATATACCTTGACCTGAAACACTATTTGTGACCTTTGAACCCATGTGCTTGATATACCTTGCAGAGTTGTTACCCATGTTGTTTTTCCTACTAACCTCACCTTGCCTATGGCCATGTTGTGTATCCTTACACTGAAATTTGGTGTACTAGAACATACCTAAATGTTCCTACACCTGACCTCTATTGTGTTTTCACACCATATCCTATACCTTGATATCTGGATCCACTTCAACCTTGTTTGGATAGACCTATCAACCTTGACGATGTAGAATTTTCAAGCCCTTCACCTTGGTACCGTGCAGTAGTTTATACGTGTGCATACATTCGAATGTCACTACCTTTGACCCTAGCCCATTTCTCTATTTTCCTAATTTGACCTTTACCTATTTTTACCTCCACCTACCCTACCCACACCAACCTACCTAGCCATTGATTAAGTGGATATTCTCATGTCCTCACTTGTTGCATCTTGTGATGATGGTACCTAATTTTCTCAACCTAATAGCCTTACCTTGTTATGGCTATGACCCTTATCCAAAAAACCTTGACCTTTTGACCTTTTGGATATACTAAAACCACACCTACGTGTTTCGCATCTTACCTCGTTGAGTTCCTAGACCGTATCCTTTACCCTCGATACTAGCAGATCAACAACCCATGTTTGGATGACCTTTACGACCCTAGATAACAAATATTTGTTATGTTGAGCACACTTATATCTCATGACATTTCACAACATGTGCATACGTCTAAATGCTCTACCTAATCACCCACCCTACCTTTTACAATCACCATATCTTCAACCATCACCTTCTTCACACCTAACCATGTTTTGTCCAACCACCCACCTCCTCCTTTTCTCAAACCATTCACCTCTTCCTTATCTCACCTCATCGATCCTAATTTGAGGGGTTACCTTTACCCATGCTTGGGAAATATCACCTTCACCCACACATGGGGAAACCACATCTTATTTTTGTCAGCATTGCTTACCAATACAAGCTACGCAACAAAAAGGGGCAAAATGTAGACACCAAAATTGGGTCACACTCCCTTGGCCCCCCGTCGAATAACCAACTCAAACATATTTACCTAACCATGGCCCCTTCAACCCCACATTAATATAATTTTAATTAACTTACTTAAATTAATGCCCACCCTCACAATATACATTACTTAATTATTCTAATTAGGCTAATTTCTACCTCACGTAGCCACCTCACCTTAGACCTATTATTGGCATGTTTCCATAACTAACTAAGACTTAGTTAACCCTAAAATCAATGCCTACTATCCCTCTAACTACCTTCTGTCTCATAAAAATGAAGCATCTGTTATACATCTAAAAAGAAAGGAATGAACTTGAGAAAAAAGAGGTGAGATCTACAAATTTTAGTAAACCTAAGGTATCCCACCTTAACCAATGCCAATCATCCTAAATTGATGTCACCAACCCGGAACCACCGTCAGTTACCATTTATTCACCTTAACAACCTTGTTTTTTGGGTTAGCACATTCTCGAGATCGGGAGGATGAGATCGAGTGCAATCCAAATAGAACCAACATCCTTTCACGCATCCAGACATTCACAACCAACACCAGACAAATCCAAAATCATTACACTCATGGAATCATTCTGGGATTCACTGCTATGGTACCAAATACCATCCTTCTGATCAACTACCATTACCATTCAGCCATCCAGTCTGCATCATAGTAATTGTATCCCTAACCAACATTGTTATTTCAATTAGTAGCTTTTGTTACTCATGTTATTAATCTACACTTTGCATGCTCATTCTTTTATCCCTTACCAACCTAGTAACCCAACCATTTCCTTACCCACACTGCCAAATCACCCATCATTTCCACGATGTTCATCCCCGAATAGACTGAGACTTCTTTAAACCTCCTTATCCACCCTACTATCTCTATCAAATCCCAAATCAAACCTTGTAATCGAGTTCTTTGAGTTTTGTACACCCCAACCTTACTAATCTTGGTTACCCATAACCATTGTCGATTCTACATAAACCATCACCGGTCATACTAGACTAATGTTGGTCTCTGTGTTTTATACCCTACCTAAGAATAGAGCCAAACCACCTCCTACCAATTGACCTAGACAACTCAGAATCAAACCCTTACTAGTCCCAATACCTTGACAATCACCTCATCCTTTAGATCCAACTATATCCTAGCCTGTTGTGATTGGATTTTCTTATTGTACTTGAATGAGATACCTAAATCATATCAAATACATTATGACTTTACTTATTTCTCGCATTAATTTGTTTTAAAACAGGTGGATTGACAGCCATCTAGGAAGTATCACACTTCTGGAACTAGCATATGCTAGGCATTCCACTGTCATATATCATTTAACTTCTCTTTTTTGGTCTTGTTTTCTATTACAGGTAGTTCCTCCTAGCCAAAAGGAAGCTCTCACAATCGGCATTGGATCAAGAAGTCAGAATGTGCACATCAACCTCTAACCAACCCATTTAACAGGTATTCTTCCTAGCCCATTACCCTTATCTTTTTTGTCATTAAAAAACGTAAAGAAAATGGTAAAATTCTGAATGGCTCATACATAAATCCTATCTAGATATTCCTCACTCAAATTCTCAACATATGGCACATATTTTCCATTTGTTAAAGGGATAATAACTCTTTCCTCCTTGTTCACAAAACTGATATATCCCTTGTTGAACCAAAGATCAGCATTATTTGCATAAAACCAAGGGAATCCAAGAAAAATGGGAAATTGTATGAATTTGCAAGTGCTAAAACCTCAAAATCCCAGTGAATTTGGCCCTTGTATAGTAATGAATGCATCTTTTAAAACTCTAATAAGAGTGGCCTTATTCCGATTAGCCTTAAATAATACATTAGAATATGGTTACAAAATAGGTCTCCCCATTTCTACCCCTTCATCTAAAGTAAGGACATTTACTTCTACACTGTGTCAATCAATATATTTCTCAAGAGCCATCCATTGACAACAACATTCAACGTGATCTCTTTATCATAGTGTAAGCTATGGGGGGGAGATTTACATGTAGGATCTGATACTTATTCTCAATATTCATGAGTGGACTATTTCCTTTAGCCAACTCCCTAGTAATGGAATAATATTCTCCTAGCACAACATTTTGCATACCTCCTTCAAGTCATCAATATCTGACTGGACCATCTTTGCTACCTTCTTTAGTTCCATCTTCCATGATTGGTCCTTTAAAAATTTAGTTCCCTTTGAAGGTATCTAAGTACCTCCATGGTCTCCTGATAGACCTCCTTCTAGTGAGTAGGATCTAGGTATCTTACATGCAAAACATCCTCCTTAGTGATGGTCAAACTTTGTGGTAACACCTCTCTAAGCATGTACACCTTCATCGTGTGTAGTGATCTTTACAAAAATACCTTAGGTTCTAGTTCAAACTTTGGCATCCACTGATTTTCCATAGCACGTTGTATCGTAACCATCCATACACCTTTGATCTCCTATTTATGATACTTTCTAAGATGTTCATATAGATTCGACCATTCCTCATAGCTATGATTCTTCCCACAGAAAGAACATGTAATATTATGAGGACATTCACACCTATAGTGGTCAAGTGATCTGCATGTAAAGCATGTTCCATGAGGGAATTTTCCTCATCCACCACCATGGCATCAACCTCCACCACATCCTCCTTCATAGTGCCCCTCATTCCAATCATAATGTGCTTGATTTTGATTTTGATTCTGATGCTCATCTTTACCCTTAGAGTTATCTGATACTCCTATCTGTCGCACACCAATATCTATAACATCATGGATCTGACCAATCAACCTATATTATTTTGTATCATGAGTTGTGGAATGGAAAATATTACAATAGTAGGATACATTCTTCCTTATCAAATTTTTTAATAATGGGCAAAACTCGACATCATGGTTTAGGTGACATATCTCACAGTCTAGCAATAATGAATGTATTGTTCTTTAGGGAAAACTATCTTTGGTGTGCCCCTCTACGTCACAAAGATGTACAAAAAATCCCAGTGAAGGTCTCATGTGTCGAATTCATGAATAGTTTCTTCAACTTGTTTGTTATGGCTGTAATATGTGCTTCCAAGAATGGGCTAACTCCAGTGTCTATACTCTTGACTACCTCGGTGCATAAATATTCTTTAAGGTGTTTGCATGGATTAGCATATGTATTATGTGACAAATCCCTTCTAAAAGGTGTGATCAAACCTCCAACGAACCATTGTGCATGCTGGCTTGCATGAATATCATAAGAAATCTTAGATAAAAGTGTTTTAAAATGGGCATCATACTCCTAGAAACTTTTAGTAGTACCTTGTTTAATATCCTTGAGCGTGCTTATACTCTTCTACTCAAATTTAGGGATATAGAACTCTTTAAGGAATGCATCTTTGAATGCTACATAATCTACACAAGTTTTATCAGGTTTAAACTTCCTGTGCCAACCGTGTATGCATTCCTATAATGTAGTTACAAATTGACATCCCTTGCACTCGAAGTTGTGATCCTTTTTGTGCACCATAGTATCTCACACATGTGCACATGTTTAGCAAAATCTTCTATGCCCCTATACTCTGGAAGATGAAGAGACATATCCATGTAAATATTATGGGGTTAGTGTGGACCCTACCCACTTGATCCATAACCCCTTGTGTTGCCTCTGCCTCAGACAACCACTAGATCCACCAGAACTAGAGCCACCTACACCCCCTGATCCTCCACCCATAGCTGGAAGTGGACCAGAAGATGTACTTCCATGTGTCCCAACAATAGTATTGTATTGAACTCCTATAGTCTGCATGGTGGTACTACTCCCAGAAATGAGCCCCAAATTCTACGTGCTCGAATTCTGTGTAGATGATGCACCTGAAAAGGTACCTCTAAACAACAACGAAGATGTTTTCCCTACCATCGATGTACTTTCTATGTGACTTACTCTTGCTTCCCTACTACCCAAATTAGCTTGCTAACTATTGGATGTACTAAGTATTGGAAAACCAAGTGCAAGGGCTAGGTTGCTAGGTAGATTTAGATGTGCACTTGTGGCTGAAGTCATCCTCTTTGGCGCGCCGCCGTGTGAGGTTGAGGAGGGTTCCCTTTCATGCTTTCCCAAATGGGGAGTTCTTAATGCTCTAGCTCCATGCATTTTGCATGAGCTCTAAATCCTTTGCAATCCATCTCTCTCCTCAACACCATATGCTCTATAATGTCATATTGCTTCTTTATCTCCCTCTCACATGCCTCATTTTACTCAAGCCACATTTCTTCTCTTTTCTTCTCTTCCGCTAGGTCCACCATCTTTCACCAAAGCTACTCCTACCCCTTCGTGTAGTGAGGTTTAGCTGGCCATCATCTTTTCCTCTAAATTTAGGGTTACCATCAAGATCTTAATCACCATTGGAATGCCTTACAAATAAGCTCCCCTAGGATACCGTAAACATTGGAACTCAACTACCTCTGGGAAAAATAATTGGAAATAGAGTATTTAAGGATATAGATGTTTAAAACACCATGGAACCAAGTATCCATAGCATGTGTCCAAATCAGATTAGTGTTATATAAGGCCTGAAATTCTCCTTGTGTCCAAATAATTGTGTGATACCTCTAGTTTCTCTTAGATGCATAAGAAACCAAAAACTCGTACATTTCTACCATGAAAATAGCAAAGAATCTCTCATACGAGATAGTTGTATAGTTTCTATTCCACCCACACACATGTGTCAAACTCAGATCTAGTGTTAAATCTATGTGTGTACTCTTCTTCTAGATCTTTTATCCACTCCTCAATACTTGCTAGGGTCAACCGATACGTCTTCATCACGAACCATCCTAAAAATAATTGAAAAAGAGGTCCCGAATGGAACCAATGATGTAACCTAGAATTTACCAAGAATAACCTGGGCATCTTTGGCACATCACCCACCAACCGAGTGCTCACACGAAGCATGCAGAGGTACCATGCCCCTCCTTAGAGTTTCTTGTTCAAGATGTGAACATGATGAAGATGTAATGTATTCATATCCAAAAACAACATAAATATTCCATAGAGAATATTCTAGATCTAGATATAAAATAATAATGAATTAAGTGATAGATATAACAAAGTCAACCATGTAAGAACTAGTTTCAGTCATGTTTAACACCATTATTCACCCAACATACTCCATTATATTAAAACACAATAAACATAGAAGCTTATTACAATAATTAGTATCATAAGTTTATGCGTGCATCAGATCTGGATAGCATAACTCCACAATAGCTCATAAAAACACTCTCTTAATCTACATAAATTACTACATATTTATAAGGGTGGGTAATTTCCCTTCACCTCTTACACACTTACAATAACATGCACATATGCAAGTGTGCTAATAATAGATATGTTATAGTTAACTATCGGTAGTAATTCTAATATTAATTTGAATTCACATATGGTGCTTTAGTAGATGATCTTCCCAAAATAGCATTTGTGTGTCACGTGATTCTCCATCTTGTTGTGTGCTCTGTGTGCTATCTCCAAAAATAGCTCGTAACCATGAAAATGGCTAAGTCCTGATTCAATTTTTCTTTCATGCACACTTCTTTCCCTATCCATCTATGCCTTCAAAGTTTCCTTTCTGCGACACACCGAGTATTCTCAGCACCTTCGCTTTGTGTCATACTTCATCTACTCAACATCTATCCTTGGTTGAAATGATGAAGAATAAGAAGAAGAAAAGTAGATTGCATGAAGACATGAGCTTTCATGGAGAGAAGTGAACAAAAGGAAAGTGCAGGTACATTTTTTGTGAGAAGATGGTATTATCTTCTACTATATTTCCTTTGTATTATTTAGTCTCATGTAATGGATTGCATAGTATGAAAAGCACTTAGTATTTATTCTTGTTAGATCCACAGGTTGTTGTGAGATCTTGTTATTGCTCATTCTTGTAGATCCACATGTTGTGAGATCTTTAATTACATATACATGAGATCATGATGTATTTTTGATCCATAGGAATATAGTATTGTAGAGGAATTTTTCTTCATGTTTACATAGGTTATGTAGTGATGGAGGAGAGACTTACTTCTTGGTGCATGGTTACGGTTGCACATTGGTAGACCCTTTTAGAGATCTTGTTTGAAGATTCACACGGTGAGAGATTTTTTGCACGGTGGAAGATGTTGGGTAGGTTCGGTATGTGAGATCTGGTGGTGTTTCAGAGGCATGGTTATAGTGCACTCAGGTAGATATGGTTAGAGATCTAGAGGAGACACAGGTGATGGCATAGAGGCATGGTTTAGTGTACTCAGGAAAATCTAGTTGGAGATCTAGGAGGAGGAGATACTCTTGTAGAGATACATTTAATCTTGTGTAGAAGAGTTGGTTTGTAATCTCTTATTATATTATATATATGAGATATATATATTTGGTGGACATATCCCACATTGGGTGAATTGTGGTACATGTTGTGTTATGTGTGTGTACTTTTGTGTGATTTGGATTATTCTTATTTATACTTCCACTACTATAGATTTTGTGGGGATTGTTAGATCCGTATTTTCATGTTTTGGATTTGATATTCTATAGTTGCAAATGTTTCCGCATAGACCCATCCCCAAAAGTTGGTATCGAGCAATGGATTAAGTATTTCAGAGAAAAGTTTTGCTTCATGTGGTTATTACTAACATGTATGAGAGCAGGGTTTGTTTTTCCTAATAATAAGATCACAAGAAGAGATTCAATCTCAAGTGGGAGTTGGAAGAGTAAGGTTGCTAGAAATTATAGTGACCAATGTTGGTTAAGTGGAAATCCGATGTCGGAAAGTTTACCGTTATCGATTCTGCCATAAAGCGTAATGGTCCGTTACTGGGTGACCGTGGTTGGTTACTAGGTAGCCTGGTTTTAAACAGAAATCATAGATCTGAAGAAATGGAGAGATGCATGGAATGTGTCTTGTTTGTTAAGGTGTCCCTGGTTCTTGGAGGCATAAGCATGGTGGTCAGATTGTAGATCTGGGTTATAGAGGTATGGTTTTATCTTTGTTTTATAGTGCTTTGTGTTTTAATAGCACATGCATGGTTTTGGATTGCAGATCTAGACAGAGAAAAGGAGAAGGTATGCATCCTTGGTGTAGTTAGATGCACAAGGCTTCAGTAGAGAGGTTGTAACATGGAACAAAGATGGGGATTCCATCAGAGAAGCATGTTCTTCAGTTGAAGATGTGGTTGAGTATCTTGGTGTTGGTAAGGTGATGTATTTCATCTTGATGCAATTTATTACATGGATTTGTTGTATTGTTTTTTGTACAAGATTTGGATGCTTCTTGAAATTACCGCTCAATTTAACTATCATATTTGGTCAAGTAGAACCTAGTGTGGTTTTCTATGCTAGATTATGTGGCATTGGGTTTGTTCTAGTAGCATCAAAATTGGTATGAGAACCGAGGTCGGTCACAGAGGAATCGGTATCGGTCAGCTAACCATGGTCGGTTAGGAGATGATCGTGGTTGGTCTCTGTGGCAACTTATATGTACAAGTTTTTTTACAACAGGAAAGGGAAGATGGTTTTTGTCCTGGTTTGGAGGATTGAGTTTCTTGCACATAGTGTACATGGTAGAGATGGTGTAGATCACTTCATGGTTTAGATCAGAAAGAGGATGGAGTTGGCTTGGTTAGTCCATTGATATTTTGAGTTAGGTATCTCTATATGATTCATGTTTTATTTCTTTCATTTGGAGCAACTAATATTATGTTTGGATAGTGTGCACAGATTTACACCATGGTTTTTGGTGTTTTTGACTTTTATTTCCTGGTTGTGTGGAATCTTGAGGAAAAGGTTTTCTAGTATAAGGATGAGATCCTCAATGAAAAGTCATGATTAGACATAGTTGTAGGTAATGAGATATGTTGAGTACACACATATGGAAAGAAGGTGATTCACCTACTTCACAATAATTCTAAACTTCTATGATGTAGAAGTATTCTCAGAGAAGAAAGGGAATCAATTTTATAGTTCTTTCATCTGGTTTTATTTCTCACTGACATATTAGCTTTTGAGCTTGGTGTTAGAGGCTATGCGGGGATTTCACATTTAGTGGGATAAATCCATGTTTGTTGGAATTACGGATTGGATACATGATGCACATTCGAGAGTGAGAGGAGATTTCTACACTTCAGAGTGGTAGGAGGCACAAATTGGTTTTGGAGGACAATCACAGACTTTGTAGGTATTTTGAGTTTATTGCTTTGTGATGTCACTTATGGTTTATTTTGTAGTTCCTGGATATTATTTAGGGAAGTCAATTGATTGTTGATTTAGCTGGTTTTAGATGATAGAGAAATTTTCAGAGTTTGAAGGGTGAAAAAGGAAAAAAATTCTAGTTATAGAGATCAATGTCGGTTAGGGTTAACTATGGTTGGTCATTCAAGTAGTGACCGTGTTCGGTTAGGGAAATCATGGTCGGTTTGGTTCCAAGTTTGTGAAGTGTTTATTTACCATTTTTAGATGGTGCCCTTGTTTTTCTTTCATCTTGGTTGATTGTGCAGAGTATGTTGATGACATGTTTGCTGGTATTTGCACTTGGTATTAGTGGCATGGTTTAGCATGGATGTTTTTATTGACATTGATGAGAACATGATTCATATTCAGATTTGGAGTTAGTCGGTGGCAGACTTGGAGCTTTTGGAGAGCCTGTAATATGGATGGATGTACATGGTGAGTTTATACATGTGGATAGATTCAGTTTTGTGAGTTTATGATGATGCAGATTTTTGATTTGCACATGGACACTTTGAGTATGAGTAGGGCATGTCTATATTTCCTCTTGATTACTATGTTACTCAATGGGAGATGTTATATACAGATGATTGTCTTGGACATGCTAGTTGTTTATGTAGAGTTGGATTTACTGATTACAGGTGTTTGGATTCGTTGAGTTATGCAAGTTTGTTGATTGATCACCCACCGTTATAGGTAGAACTCATTTGGGATGTCTTTACCTAGGATCTTAATTTGATTTCACATATATTATTTTGACTTGTCTTAGTCGGTTGAATTGGTGGGTGAATGGAGACATGGATAGATGGATGGAGAACATGGTTGGTTTTATAGGCATGGTTATGGATGTGATTGAGGCTTAGTATTTCAGTTTTATTGGGATCTTTTGCAGGTGTGTTAGTCATGATGGAATGTTTCATGAGGAGATAGGTTTTATTTTTCACATGATACCAAAAATTGGTATGGTGTTACGATTCGATGGGAGTTTGAGGCTTGGTGTCATGGATAAGTTGTAGCTTCATGTAGGTTTATTAAGTCATGGTTTATATTCTTGGTTTTAGAATATGGTTTGATCTTCCGGTTTTATTTTCGAGAGAATTATTGAATGAAAGAATAGATGGTATTCACGGTGTTTATATGATGGTGATGTATAGGTATAGGTACAAAGGTTCAACAATTTATCTCCAAGTGGGAGATTGTTAGGTTATGGAGCTAGATTGCTTCACAATAAGCATGCATTACATGTGGTTGGTTTACATAGTAACTGGTGGTGGTCAACATATTAACCATCGTCGGTTAGCATATTAACTATCGCTAGTTAGTAGATGAACCACTATTGGTCAGGGTAACCGGCGTCGGTTACCTATGTGTGAAAGTTTATATTTAACTCACGGGAATTTAATCTAGCTTTTGTTTTAAAGTTGATTTAAAGGTTGTAAATGCATAGCTAAGGTGCCCTAAGTTTTTATAAGCTTATATAAGCTAGAAAACTAGGTTTAGAACAAAAAGGAATGAAAAAGAGAAGAATTGAGTTATACTTGGTTGAAATGATGAATAATAAGAAGAAGAAAATAAGATTACATGAAGAGAGGAGCTTTCATGGAGAGAATCAATGAAGGAAAGTGCATGTACATTATTGGTGAGAAGATGGTATTATCTTCTACTATATTTCCTTTGTATTGTTTAGTCTCATGTCATGTTTTGCATAATATGAAAATCACTTATGTTTATTCTTGTTATATCCATAGGTTGTTGTGAGATATTTTTATTTATCATTCTTGTAGATCCACATGTTATGAGATCTTGTAGTCCAGATCCATGAGATCATAATGTATTGTTGATCCATAGGAATCTAGTATTATAGAGGAATTTTTCTTCATGTTTACACGGGTTATGCACTAATGGAGGAGAGACTTACTTCTTAGTGCATGTTATGGTTGCACATTGGTAAACCCTTCTAGAGGTCTTGTTTTCAAATTCATAGTATAGTGAGAGCTTGGTTGTACATTGGAAGATTCGGGGTAGATTTAGGTATGTGAGATCTGGTAGTGTTTCAGAGGTAGGGTTGTAGTGTAGTTAGGTAGATCTAGTTAGAGATCTGGAGGAGACACAAGTGGTGATATGGAGGCATGGTTTAGTGTAATCAAGAAGATCTATTTGGAGATTTGGGAGGAGGAAATACTCTTGTAGAGATACATGTACTCTTTTGTAGAAGAGTTGTTTTGCAATCTCTTGTTATATTATGTATAAGATCTCTATCTTTGGTGGACATAGCCCACATTAGGTGAACCATGGTACATGTTGTTTTATGTGTGTGTAATTTTCTCGTGATTTGGAATATTTCTGTGTATACTTCCACTTATATAGATTTTTAAGGATTGTTAGCTACATATTTGCATGTTTTGGATTTGATATTCTATAGTTACAAATGTTTCCATATAGACCCCTCCCCAACAGATCCTATTTATCCACCCTCATTCTACAATTCACATTCGGAAAAATCGGGCATATTGTATTGTTGGTGAACTGTTGAATCTTTGCATGAAACCACAACATTAGAAGATATCCACACTCTTCTATCATCCTTTGGGAACCTTTGTCAAATAATCAATCAGCCATTTGGAGCTCTACCAGCCTTAACAACATTCAACAAGGTTAGTGAATTTTTATTTATCATTTTCAATCACATCTTACATTAGTCATATCACAAAAACACTCATCTTTATACCTATGTCTAGCTATCAAACATTATTTGTTATGTTTAGTTATTTGATCAATCTTTTAGCATATTAGTCAAATTTATCGAGATCACTTTGTTGATCCCGGATCGCCACAAATCTGGTCCCAAACTCAATTTACCATCAATTATCCATTTATACATGTCAATAAATTTCCATTATATATCTTCTATATTTCTATATTCCCTCTAGTTCATCTTGGTACTATCAAACTATGTCCTGCATCAATCATAGTCTGTTTATTGGCCCTTATTAAAACAAACCATTTTATCCCTAATCACTACCTATTCCCAATCATTGTAGATCCTGTAATTTTAGTAATTTTATTATTTAGCACAAATGTATCAATATATTTGATCCTAATCACTTTTCTTGTAAGATGTATTCTCTGTAGATCAAAGTTACAGGTGCATCACACCTCATTACGAGCATATATGACCTCCTGTTGTGTGGAATCCCTTCATGTGGGATAATTTTGATATCTCACACAATATTATCTTGTTTTCCATTTCCTTGAAACCTCATATTGAGGACATTGAGGAAAAACTTGAAATCATATGTAAAATATAGGACACAACAAAACAAGCTTGGTTCGACTATTTCTTGGACTTCAATTTTGCCACACCCTATCCTTAGTGACGCATAATATAGAGAAGGATCTCTCTATCCCTCTAGAATTATAATATTATTGTCATTATCACATCACTTAATTTTAAAAATGATTTGCCATCCCCCGAGGAAACCCATTGGTTCCTAAGACCGGTCATTACCTAGAAACTCATTTAATCATTATATAATATCTATCTTGTTTACTTTTCTTTGTATACAAGCCTTCTCACTTGGTGAAATGATGAATCTCTCAAATTATTCATGTATCCATTTATTCCAACATTGCATTTTTGGTGCATGTATCACTAAACCCTTCTTTATTTATATTTTTGGTATTTCAGCATAATAGAAACTAACTAAATATCACAATAAACATCCTAGCACATCTAGTAGGACCCTTAGTCCCTTTTTTATTTATATTTTATATATTTTTATTTTTTTCTTGTCAATATCATATAACCTTTCAACTCATAGTAATTTAATTTTTCTCCTTTAAAAGTGCGTAAAAATTAAAATTGAAATAAAAAGGAATAATGTTTATAGGTACATCCTTTTTCTTTTGTTATTTATTTTAGTATTACATTTTACCTAAAAACAATCATCGAAGAAAACATATATTGTGGGTCTTAATAATGACCCTCATTCTACTTGATCACATAGTTTAATTAAGAAGTTAAACATATATCATTCAAAAACTCCCTTCACAGACAACTAAACCACATATCACATCAAATTCACATTTAAACAATCCTTCCTAGTTGGACCTACTTGCATTTCATCACCAATAAGAAAATGTGACTTAGTTTTGGCTGAGTATAAATAATTGGGTGGGTGGTATATTGGATCAACACCCAACACCCTTATCACTATGGGACCATGAAGTGAGGGGTAGGCCCCAATATCACTCCTCATACTAACACTAACATAGATCATTGCCTCACATACGTTCGTATATCAAGGACTCTGACCTTAAACTTGCTTGAAATCAACCTTAGCTAACCTTTTCTTAGTACCCTTTCAACCATTTTCTCATTTCACACTTTTCTTAAATTAATCAAGATAATCAAATTCTTTGTGTGACTTGTTTTTAGTTGTTTTAAACAACCATTTTTATTTTTCTTTGTTGATTGTTTGATTAGTTCATGGTTTTAACTAGACAACAAAATCATCTTCAAAACACCAACAATATGGAAAACCCTCTTCAACAATCCCTAGATACTCTTAAGTCCCATATTTAAGATATTCCAGGCATAATAGATCAATTTTAATGACCTTCGTGGTATGTTCCAAAAGCCTACATTCTCCTAGTACTCATTTAGCTACATCAAAATTCCATATCCATCTAGCTCACAGTTCTTCAACAATGATGATCCAATATTTACAAAACTTCTAAACTCTAACCCAGTGGCCCTTAACATTTACCTTGCCTCTCAAGGTGTCTTCCTCCAACAACCAGATCCAAAATAATGACCTCCCATTACTAATATCAACATTTATTATTCTTGACTCATTGAACTTGATCGTGAGCCTATTATCCAACAAATAAGCCCCTATTCCACTATCATTGAATTGGGAACATCATTCCCTACTTCATCATCTCCTATCATTAGTTTCAATATTAATGTTATTTCATCACAACGCATGACCAACCAACAACCATATATGTCATTAACTCCTTCATAGAGCTCTACAAATTGAAAAAACCAACACTACGACATCTCCTTCCATATCCAATAATGTAACCTCTAATACTCCTCCTCCACCTCCTATAATCTACGTTGGTGTTCTTTTTACTATGACCCCTTCTTATTGCATCTCAATTTATCCCATCACAATAGCCTACTTCCTCAATCCATAATATACCACTTTTGTCACTTCGTCTCTAAATTTTATTTATTTATTTAATTAACTTTATGCAGCTGATTTAAATACCCATATATTTAAATCTACTTAAACCTTAATGTTATCCATTTTTGATAACTCCATGAACCATGTGCAACTGTATGAGAGAATACTGAACCTACTCATTCTCCCTCAATGCTCTGTATGAGCCCTTACATGAACTGTGTCCTTTGGTTCTCCTTTGTCAAGGGATGATATATAAGTGAAGGCTCTTAAGTGTCTACTTGGGTTCCACCTATGGAATCCATAGGCATCCAACAACTTAGATTAAAGGGAAATCTCGATAGTGTAATCAGTAGCTTACACCACTTTGCACAAAGTTTCTGAGTCATGTATACCATGCTCCATTCCATGATAACACACTCATCATATGGAAATTTGTCATTTCTCCTTAGTCACTTATTCAGTTATATGGATTCACAAATGTTCATGTTGTAAATAGCTACAAGCCTTGAATGAGGTACAAACCAATTTAACCTACACGAAGATGTACCTCTATGTCATCCTGTGATGCCTATGGGAAGAAAAGTGTTCTCATAACAATTCCTTTTGTTACTCACGCACATATCTACTTGTAGCCATCATAGGTTGATATAAGGATGCATACCAGAGGTCCAACTTGTCTTGTAACTCTATCAAGGTTTGTACTTAGGACAACACCATACTACAATCTAGTCTCTTGATGAGACAACTCATTACAGATGCTAAATGGCAATATCCTAATGGTGAAAATCGACACCATAGGGATACGACTGTGTAGTATATGCAGTGAGTTCACCCACCTAGAATCCTATATTAGTGCATGGTGTTTAATGTTTTTAAGGTAATCATTATAGAACAATCTAGGACTTACAACACCCTCTCCACGAATGGGTCATACCTTAGGTCAAGATTGAGTTGATCCCCGGATCCCCAATCTCTATAACATTTTAATTACCTTTCAATATCTCATACCTATGTTAACCATTGATGGAAACAATACTATCAATGGCAATGACTAATATTACAGTCTCAAACTGTCTCGTCTTTAACATTTAGGCTAATGCTTCTTATTTCATAATTCTAGGGGTATGTACTTACATGAAGCTAAGTAATTAGGTATGATTCATTCCTTAAATTAAGTGCCATAGACTATCAATGCCAATCCTCTTTTTCAGTTTAAGCACATCACTTTTCTTAATTGCAGCTCAACAAAGAGCGTTCATTTATTTTACTATCTCCAACAAGTAAGATATATCTGGGGTGTCCAACATGATAGGTTTAATGAACAACCAGCCCATTTACCTTTCCCTGTCATAGCCTTTTTAAAATACGCTAATTCTCTTTAGAGATAATATCAGTATTGACTAGGGATGAGATTTTAATACTATGTTCTTTTTAACTTAGTACGCATGTTCCCATCTTACTTCCATTGCATCCGACATGCTTATGTGCTCATAATGATGCATCATGTGACAACCCCTAAATAAAAACATTTCATCTCCTTGATCAAATATTTCATAATACAATTTACCACAATTAAGCAATTCCCAAATAGTGGAACCGTACTCAATATATTTTCATATTAGACTACCATAGCCCTTCCTCTTATTGCTTCTGTGTGTCATCCTTGTATAGGACTTAATGTTGATTTCACTTAGAAAACAATATTACATTCTCATTCTTTGTTATGAGTTAGAATAACCTAAATTTTCAAAACAACTATAGCATATATGTACCTGATTATCATAACCTTACCATGGTTCATGATAATCCAGCTACTTACTTAGCAGCTACCATTAAGATTAGACAATCATATTTCTAGATATCTTTGACTGATTAAGTACACCCTATACAAAACCTTTGGAGAACGTAATACAACTTTACAAGTAGGTTGATTAATTGCATTTTATAATGAGGCAGTTATCCATTAGTAACCTTAACTATTTCCAAGTATGCTTAACATATGGTTCATTAGATCATGATATTATTAGGAAACAGTCCACTCATAGTTCCTTATATGTTCCCTAGCATTCACACATATGTTGTGTGCTAGTAATTACTATGTATTTAAGACTAACGCTTAATACAATAGTGACAAAGATACTAATAACCTATCTTGATAAATTTCTAGTTCTTAACTCATCATTTTCCAATCAATCACTTATAAGACAATATATTGCAATAGAAATCTTTCTTAATTTCATTCAAGAGATAAGTACAATTCATGTCTATAAGCATGATCAAAGTCTTTCATTTTAATGAATAATACAGAGACATTAAATAACAATGCCTTTTCCTTTCTAAGGAGAAGTACTTCATATAAGAACATTCCAGTCAGTCATATATTTTAACTTTCCTTGATCAGAATAATATACAAAACTAAATACTTCACTCTTTCTCCATGACATTTATCTGCAAAATTGTTAGCACGAGTCAGTTCACAAGAATTGAGCATGATAAGCCTCAACTCATCATAATAAAATACTCTACTTAATTATTTCATAAAAAGAACTCATATTATTTTTATGAATCAATAATACAAAACTTAAGAAGATAACAATTCTTTCTATAATATGTCAAGAGAAAAACTTTCATGAGCCAAGAAAGAAATCAGTTTCAAACTTATGTTTTAATACAACTATTTCAGTCACTCAAATAACCACCTAAATTATAAGGTACCTGATAATCATAAGTGATCAAAAGACTATTCATAAGAGTATCAAGATTCCACTCATGTAATCCCATACTTGCATGCCTAGAATCCTTTTTACTCATTGATTAAGTAACCATAAATATAACAAGAATCACATTCAAGCAATCTCTCCAATATTCTTAATGGATCCAATCAAGGATTTCACATATCACTGATAGGTCAAAATATCCAAGTATTAATAATAAGACTCAAGCATTTTAGTTAAAAGGAAGATAATCAATGTTTACCCTACATGAGGATAATGGAATCAAAGCATCATGCAAGTAATGAACCGTATAAATTTGAAACATCAAGTTACATAGCCAATTCATACCTTGAATCTAAGCATTTAATTGACCATTCCAAGATTAGGAGAAGGGAATATAATACCATTTAGTTTGGTTATTAACTTATCAAGACCCCATAAACAAAATAAGCATTTAAAAACCCCTAAGAGAACACTTTAGATGTATTCATAATGAAAACAGTCATGATAACCCACATCTCAAATCTAACTATCCCAATGGGACATTCAATTTTCCATAAAAACATTCAAATAATAATGTGCCATTATTCCAAAGAGGGGCAAGGATTCTATCCTAATATATTAATAAATTGATCTACTAACCTATTTTATTGAAAGAGGTTAGGTCATACTAACCTAAATCCAAGACACAATCCAACAAAGTCAATAAGGATCATTTTAAAATGTCACGATGATAATGAACTTTCTAAGGTTTTAAAATAGAGGTTTTCAAGAGAAACACGAGAATCAATTCAATTGAATGGGAATACCACAAATTCCATAAAAATACATCTCACCCATCTACGTGCTATCTCAATCTTAGATCTCAATTAGAACTAAATGACAATCCCATTATAACATGTCCATGGAGGAGGACCATGTTTCATGTAACATTATGACCTTAAGTGGGTTTTTAAACTCAAAACTCATCACATCCTATTTCCCAATTAAATATCAAAGTAAGAGTCATCAAAACCATTAAGCTTTCATATACATGAGCTTACACCATCAAGGATTTAACTTCAGGATCTTAGTAATATTCCAACTTTTAACACTCCAAAATTCAGAGGATTTCTATCTTGAAAATTTAATATCCTATCATGCATGATGACTCAAGTCCAAATCATAATAAGAGAAGACCAACATAAGGTAAAACTCAAGCTTTGCTCTACATCTCATCAAGAAATCAGCTATACTCATGAAACTATTCCAAATCAGTTTCCTAAACCCTTCTATCAGAAATTGATTAAAAGGTAGTTCAATACCATTGACATAAATAATCATTATACCTTCAATACATATTTTTAAATCCAAGAAGAAGGTTTCTTATAAAAACCCATACTAAACATTTCTTCAAACTTAACATAGTATTTTGGGTCTAGAGCACAACAAATTCCTATATATGATAGTTAAAAGCACTGGATGCTACGAGAGATATAATTTGTCTCAGAGGAATCCAATCATAATAGAATAAGTCTTCAACCTTTATCTTCGAAAGAGTCAACACTAAAACATTAATATTTCAAGAGAAGAACCCATAAAAGGTCAATACAAATAAAATAGATGGAGTAAACCAAGATACACCTCAACTCGATGAGTAACTAAGGAATTTAGATTATAAACAAATAACTTCATTTGATGCTATTAACAAGAACTCGGGCATCTCGTCAAGTCGCCATATGAAGCTCGAGGACTAAAACATTAAACGTCATTCAAGAAATGTTTGAAGGGTTGAAGATCGACTTAGTATTTTACTATAGCTTCCTCACTTCATTATCTCAAAGATATTATGTTAATACATTGTTTGATCCTTAGTACAATTATTTACTTAAAATAAAACCATGTCGACTAACCATAATGATACCTCCTATAATAACAACAAGATTTCCGTAGAATTAGATTTCAAAAGGAAACATACCAATTTCATAAATCTAATGATTACATCTACAAGGAAAATCATCTTAAACCAAAAACCCAAAACAACTTCCAATTTTCCTCATTGACTTGTTAAATTTTCAGATAATCCCAAAGGATGGGTAGAGTTTAAACTAAGTTTTCCATGGTATTTACCTATTAAATTCACAACCTTGAATTAAAAATTCAAAATAACACTGGCTGTATTAAGCCAAAAAACCAACCATTATTATGGCTACAACTTCTCCTTTATCCCATGAAATAAATTATCTCATAAACCATATACAAGCATATACTAACAAATTACTTTTTTCCAAACAACATTTATCACAAACAAGATCAACAAATTCTATAGAAGTAAAGATTAAATCAATTTCACATCACCAAGGATTAAGAATACAAATTTCAATCCAGGTAAATTTCTATTTGTGAAATGACTAAATAGAGCAAGAAATTATGATGGGTTAGGGCATATCATGCCTGTTATGCCTTCCTTTCTTTCCTTGCAAAGCTTTCACAATTCTTCAAAAGATCTCAAACTTGGAATCAAATTCCTTCATCCAATAGATTACAATGCTTCCTCACTATTTATTGAGTCTGGTAAACTCACTGTCTGACTAGTTTAACTATTGTTTACATCATGCACTACAAAGATCATGAAACTACAAGAAAACACATAGTTCCATTTTTGCAATGCAGAGCTTCTATGAAAAACTTGGAGTGAAGTGAATCTACACCTCAAACTGATTTTCCTTTCCCCAAACCATCCATGCTTTACCCGAAATTTGAAAGTTTTTTATTACATATTAAATGCCATTAATGCAAGTGTTGAAGGAGCTTGCCGCCAAATTTATCTAACTAGCCATTTTGGTTTCCAACTTTTAGCAAAATTCCCTCCTCACACCATGCAAGTGAATTTAAATTTAGTTAACCCATAATATTTCCCCCAAACTTGGTCAAGTGGGATCAATAAATAAAACAATAAAGAATTTAGTACAAAAGTATTGGCGGTGGGGTGCTAACTCATCACTTTATTCAATTTGAAAAACATTAGATTGTATAAAATACTTAAGAGGCCAAACAATACTCTATGCAATGATAATCCGATGTTCTTATTTTTCATAACTTAAGGATACACACCATTGTATATATTTATATTATATAACCTTTCAAATAGCTAGAATAATTACCACTTCTAGCTTCTCATACAATAGATTCTCGTGCTAGGTTAAGGACTATACCATAAGATTAGATTGTCCTTCCCTTGATTACACTAGTTAATACCTCACCAGTAGTAGTTGTTTAACTACTTCAAACTTTAGATATATAAATATATATATATATATATATATATATATATATATTCATGTATATAGATGTATATATACAAAGCAAGTTTTAACATCAGTGTTGATCGAGTAATTTTCTCATGTATACTTCGTGGGAGTTGATTCCCTAAATCTCAATAACTAATTCCTTTCCTAACGATGGAAGTCCTTCCAATAAAATAATATCATGCTAGCATTAGCCATTAGATGGGGTAGACTTATCAGATGGTTAGATCAAGACCAATTATTATTCAACATGAAGTCTTATTCACATTCCAATTTTGGTCATCAAGAACTATCAAAATTGTCAAAGCCTCAACATAACTTAGTTATAAAAACTATAATGTTAACAATTTAATAGAGATAAGAAACAACATCACAAATCACTTTCAAGGCTTAAATTTACACCAAGGATTCTATGACATACAACATTACAAATGACAAATGTCACCTTAGTGAAAATAGTTCATCACTAAGATAGATCCCAGATTAGCAGGGTTCTTATCTAAGGAGATTATCCTTAGCTTATTCACGATACTGTGATCACATGTTTATATCAAGTTTTCATTTAATTTTTTTGATACGCAAGGGTGAAAACAACATAGGATAAAACCATTTGTCCTATCATTACTTTGGCATCAATAAAGAAAGCACGGGCATTACATACCTCCCCTCTTAAAAGCATCATCATCCCGATGATGTGGTCCTTGCTAAATGAAATCAAACAATTCCACACAGGATAAAAATTAATTCTTGTAGAATAGTTACTATTTCCCCAGAATTTTATGGTTTTCAGATTCAAAAATTTAAATTTAGTAGTTGTATCAGCTTGTCAGACTGTAAATAGTCATGCAGTCTGAATTATGTCATGATTACTTCACTAAAGTAAATCATTTTTGTGCACAATATATATATATTTAATATACAAGAGGATATAGTTAAAACAAGCTTACCTAGTACCTTTTAAGGAAGAACTATCCCTTTCTCTAGGATTACAACATGTGGATCTATGGTAGTTCATTCAGACATATCACTTTCCTCAGCTCTATTAAAGACTTTTGATTTGAGGTTCCAAAACTCTACAACATTGGGTCAAAAAGATAAGGTACCAACATTCATTTGTTCAACTGAACTTGAATATTTCTTATTTCAGTTATCAACTAACTCAACATATCTTACACTTTTTATCTCCTATACCTAGTCCAATCAAAGAATGTTGTCAACATGGTTATCCAAGCTTATGGATCTACCAAATTTTGTTTATTTAAGAAAATTTTAAAAAATATTAACTCATGAATGAGTACTGACAACACATTTTCTTGTCCTCAAGCAAGAGGTTTACAAGTTTATAGATGTTTGAGAAAACTAGCTTGCCAAAAACCTCTCAAAGTGTTAAGTAACAAAGTTACCTTATTAGATATAGACTTTGACATCCACAACTTTTATTTTTTTTTTTATTCCATTGTTAAACCTCCTCGGTGGATTCACAGAATCGGTACTGATCCTAATATTACCAAGGTCATGCAAAAATTCCACTTGGTTTGCATGAGGGTTTCAAATAAGTAGTGTATTGTTTGTAAAATCTTTTACCTTAATATTTAGAAGTATGTAAATGACTTACTTATGTTATTCAACGACTTACTAAATTCTCTTGGAAGCTCAAAACAGTCCTCCGAACTTACAAGTCATCGTATCTTTTCCCAACATAATATAAAGCATATGAGTTAAGTCTGAAACTCTATGGGCTCAAAGACACCATGCAGAGTTACATAGAAACTGTCACAAGAGAGGGATTTCACAATACATCCCTTGATCCTGAACCTACACATTTCTATAGCAGGGTTCATATTAGTGAAGTATGAATTCCCTTATCTGGGTTCAACTAAAAATACTAGAATCAACCACAAAACCCATGAAAGTTCACAATAATTCATAAACTAGAATTTCCACATAGCCACAACATGTCACGATAGGTGAATAGAAGGGAAAATCATGTCGTGATAGGTAACATAAAAGAAATCTTGTCTTGAGAGATACAAGATATTACCAGAAGCTAAATATAACCTCATACGATCTATGCTTTTAGATGAGTCAACCTAGAATGAACCATCATCAAACCCTTTGAGTATATTAAGTGATAGCTTTCCAAGCTCCTAGGTTCAAACCTAAGATCCTCCTTACAATGTGATGATACCCCAAAACTTTGGGTACTTGAGTAATATAACCTAGAAGTAACATATACCAAAATAAATATACACATAACATCCACTGTTAAGAGTCAACAGACAAAATATAATATTTTTCAGTTTCTTGGAATTGAAATATTAATTATCAAATATTTTGATAGAATATAGAACAATCACTCAAATCAATGCTACCTAACCAGACATAAGCTAGAAATTGAGCATTTTTATTCCATATGCCAGAAAGAGTTAGGCTTCACAATTGTTGGAAAGTTTTTCATCGGATACAACCAATCCATATTTTCTTTCTTTTAGTATTGAAGAATACTAATCTCATGGATCTCTTCACAATTTTCTATGGATCCTGCTAGGGATACATATTCTTTTCCCATGTTGTCTACTCTTGCAACATGCTTCATCATCCGATGTTTGTTCCTCTTCTTTAAAGGACATTGGTTGGCATAATTCCCATTGCCACACGTGAAACATCCACCAGCAGGTCTTGATTTACCACTTTTAACTTTTCCATTTGCAACAATATTATGCTTTTTCCTGTAGGTCATCATTGCCAATTTTTTTTGCAAATTTATTTTTGGCAAAGCACATTTTCTTGCTATGCTTTTTCCACCAAATTTTCTTAGCATTCCGAGATGAAGAAGAATTATCATTCTTATGACCCTTTTCATTTTTATGAGAGGGAATATCTAATAGATTTGGTTTTAGCCCACTAGCCTTTCCAAATTTCATCTGTTGGAAGAAGATCCAAGTTTATCCAATGCTTCCCCCAATTCGGGTTTAGTTCATCTTTGGATTGGTAAGTCCAAAACTTTCCATCAAATGATCAGTTCATCATTTAAACAATGCTCCTGTTGTTCATTAGTAACAGACTTAAGTTTTCCTTTATCCAACTTATCATTTTCACCCATCACCAGCTGCTCCAAGGCATCTATCCGGTTTTGGGTATATTGAAGGATTGCCAGAATTTTGTCTAACTTTTGCACCATTGAAACCACATCAAAATCAGACCCGGTTCTTTCTTCTTGGTGCATCCTTCCCATTTCCATTTTATTCTGAAAACAAAATAAAAGTTTTAATTAGTGTAAGGACCCAATAAGTCCAAGAGTTGTAACCTTCAGCTCTGATACCAAAATGTAACATCCACTTTTTGTCACTTCATCTCTAGAATTTTTTTATTATTTAATTAACTTTATGCAGCTGATTTAAATACCCATATATTTAAATCTACATAAACCTTAATGCCATCCATTTCCGATAACTATCATGAACCATGTGTAGTTGTATGAGAGAATACTGAACCTACTCATTCTCCCTCAATGCTCTGTATGAGCCCTTACACGAAATGTAACCTTTGGTTCTCCTTTGTCAAGGTATGATATATAAGTGAAGGCTCTTAAGTGTCTACCTGGTTCCACCTATGAAATCCACAAGCATCCAACAACTTAGATTAAAGGGAAATCTTGATAGTGTAATCAGCAGCTTACACCACTTTGTGCAAAGTTTCTGAGTCATGTATACCATGCTCCATTCCATGATGGCACACTCGTCATATGGAAATTTTCATTTCACCTTAGTCACTTATTCAATTATATGGATTCACAAATGTTCATGTTGTAAATAACTACAAGCCTTGAATGAGGTACAAACCAGTTTAACCTACACAAAGACATACCTCTATGTCATCCTGTGATGCCTATGGGAAGAAAAGTGTTCTCATAACAATTCCCCTTGTTACTCACCCACATATCTACCCGTAGCCATCATAGGTTGATATAAGGATGCATACCCAGGAGGTCCAACCTATCTTGTAACTCTATCAAGGTTTGTACTTAGGACAACACCATACTACAATCCAGTCTCTTGATGAGACAACTCATTACAGATGCTAAACGACAGTATCCTAATGGTGACAATCGTCACCATAGGGATATGACTGTGTAGTATATGCAGTGAGTTCACCCACCTAGAATCCTATATTAGTGCATGGTGTTTAATGTTTTTAAGGTAATCATTATAGAATAGTCTAGGACTTACAACACCCTCTCCACAAATGGGTCATACCTTAGGTCAGGATTGAGTTGATCCCATCCCCAATCTCTATAACATTTTAATTACCTTTCAATATCTCATACCTATGTTAACCATTGATGGAAACAATACTATCAATGTCAATGACTATTATTACAGTCTCAAACTGTCTCCATCTTTAACATTTAGGCTAATGCTTCTTATTTCATATTCTAGGGGTATGTACTTACATGAAGCTAAGTAATTAGGTATGATTCATTCCTTGAATTAAGTGCCATAGACTATCAATGCCAATCCTCTTTTCAGTTTAAGCACATCACTTTTCTTAATTACAGCTCAATAAAGAGCATTCATTTATTTTACTATCTCCAACAAGTAAGATATATCTAAGGTGTCCAGCATGATAGGTTTAATGAACAACCAGCCCATTTACCTTTCCTGTCATATCCTTTTTAAAATACCACTCGCTAATTCTCTTTAGAGATAATATCAGTATTGACTAGGGATGAGATTTTAATGCTATGTTCTTTTAACTTAGTATGCATGTTCCCATCTTACTTCCATTGTATCCAACATGCTTATGTGCTCATAATGATGCATCATGTGACAACCCCTAAATAAAAACATTTCATCTCCTTGATCAAATATTTCATAATACAATTTACCACAATTAAGCAATTCCCAAATAGTGGAACCATACTCAATATATTTTCATATTAGATTACCATAGCCCTTCCTCTTATTACTTCTATGTGTCATCCTTGTATAGGACTTAATGTTGATTTCACTTAGAAAACAATATTACATTTTCATTCTTTGCTATGAGTTAGAATAACTTGAATTTATAAAACAACCATAGCACAGATGTACCTGATTATCATAACCTTACCATGGTTCATGATAATCCAACTACTTACTTAGCAGCTACCATTAAGATTAGATAGTCATATTTCTAGATATCTTTGACTGGTTAAGTACACCCTATACAAAACCTTTGGAGAACTTAATACAACTTTACAAGTAGGTTGATAAATTGCATTTTATAATGAGGCAGTTATCCATTAGCAACCTTAACTATTTCCAAGTATGCTTAACATATGGTTCATTAGATCATGATATTCTTAGGAAACATTCCACTCATAGTTCCTTATATGTTCCCTAGCATTCACACATATGTTGTGTGCTAGTAATTACTATGTATTTAAGACTAACGCTTAATACAATAGTGACAAAGATACTAATAACCTATCTTGATAAATTTCGGTTCTTAACTCATCATTTTCCAATCAATCACTTATAAGACAATATATTGCAATAGAAAATCTTTCTTAATTTCATTCAAGAGATAAGTACAATTCATGTCTATAAGCATGATCAAAGTCTTTCATTTTAATGAATAATACAGAGACATTAAATAACAAGCCTTTTCCGATTCTAAGGAGAAGTACTTCATATAAGAACATTCCAATCAGTCATATCTTTAACTTTCCTTGATCAGAATAATATACAAAACTAAATACTTCACTCTTTCTCCATGGCATTTATCTACAAAATTGTTAGCACGAGTCAGTTCACAAGAACTGAGCATGATAAGCCTCAACTCATCATAATAACATACTCTACTTAATTATTTCATAAAAAGAACTCATATTATTTTTATGAATCAATATTGCAGAACTTAAGAAGATAACAATTCTTTCTATAATATGTCAAGAGCAAGCACTTTCATGAGCCAAGAAAGAAATCAGTTTCAAACTTACATTTCAATACAACTATTTCAGTCACTCAGAACAACCATCTAAATTATAAGGTACCTGATAATCATAAGTGATCAAAAGACTATTCATAAGAGTATCAAGATTCCACTCATGCAATCCCATACTTGCATGCCTGGAATCATTTTTACTCATTGATTAAGTAACCATAAATATAACAAGAATCACATTCAAGCAATCTCTCCAATATTCTTAATAGATCCAATCAAGGATTTCACAATATCACGATAGGTCAAAATATCTAAGTAGTTAGGTTATGACTCAAGCATTTTTATTAAAGGAAGATAATCAATGTTTACCCTACATGAGGATGAATGGAATTAAAGCATCATGCAATTAACGAACCGATAAATGCAAAATAAGTCACATAGCCAATTCATACCTTGACTTAAGATTTAATTGAACATTCCAAGCTTAGGAAAAAGAAACATAATACCATTTTGTTTGGTTATTAACTTATCAAGACCCCATAAACAAAATAAGTTTATAATAGTCCCTAAGAGAACAGTTTATCATGTATTCATAATAAAAAGAGTTGTGATAACCATGATCTCAAAACTAACTATCCTAATGGGACATTCAATTTTCCATAAAGCAGGTTTCAAATAATAATGTGCCATTATTCTTATAATGAGGACAAGGATTCTATCTACTATCAATAAATTGATCTACTAACCTATTTTCTAATTTTAAAAGAGGTTAGGTCATACCAACCTAATCCAAGACACATTATCCGATAAACAAATAAGATCATGTTCATTTTAAAATGTCACATGACAAAAACTTTCTAAGGTAAACAAAATACAATTTCCAAAGAAAGAGAATCAATTTTTGAACTGGAATACCACAAGATTCCATAAAAATACATCTCACCCATCTACATGCTATCTCATCTTAGATCTTAGATCTTAAAGATGACCAAATCCCATCTAACATGTCCATAGGAGGATGTAAATTATTCATGACACAACATTATGACCAATAAGTGGGTTTCAACTAAAACTCATCACATCCTATTTTTCAATTAAATATCAAAGTAAGGTCATCAAAACAATCGAGCTTTTCTCTAACACTCAATTTCAATGAAAGAGAGTAATAACTCCCATTTTTTAACACTCCAAAAGTCAAGAGGGTTTCTATCTTGATCAACTTTAATATCCTATCATGCATGATGACTCAAGTCCAAACATAAGAGACATAAGGTCCAGCAATAAGGTAAAAACTGAACATCTCATCAAGAAATCAGCTATACTCATGAAACTATTCCAAATCGTTTCCCAACCCTTCTATCAATTGATTAAAAGGTAGTTCAATACCATTAATAAATAATCATCATACCTTCAATACAGATTTTTAAATCCAAGAAGAAGGTTATTATAAAAACCCATCGTACTAAACTTTTCCTTTCAAACTTAACATAGTATTTTAGGTACATACACAACAAATTCCCATTATCAAAAGGATTTGCAAAAGCACTGGATGCTAAGAGAGATATAATTTGTCTCTGAGAGGAACCAACTCAGAACATAATAAGTCCTCAACCTTTATTGAACTTAGAAAGAGTTCGAATACTAACTGAGCTTAGAAGAAAAATGAAGGTCAATACAAATAAATAGAGTGGGGTAAACCCGAGCACCTCAACCTGATGAGTAACAAGCTGAATCCAGATTGCAAAAAATAACTTCAGTTAGCTGTTAGGAGACTTGGCATTCTTTCAAGCCGCCATACAGCTACTCGAGGACTAAAAAATTAACGTCATTCAAGAAATGTTTCAAGGGTTGAAGATCAAACTTAGTATTTTATTGCAGCAGCTTCCCTCATTATCTCAGATGACTCAATATTATTATTAAATATAGTTGTTTGATCCTTAGTACAATTATTTACTTAAAATAAAACCAGTTGACTAAGCATAACTATACCTCCTATAATACCAACACGATTCCACAGGAATTTTTTTCTTTAAAAAGAAACATACCCAGTTTCATAAATCTAACGATTACCAGGGCAAGGAAAGTCATCTACAACCAAAACCCCAAAACACCAACTTCCAATTTTCCTCATTGGCTTGTTAAAAATATATACTAATCCCCATAAAGGATGGGTAGAAATTGAAACTAGGTTTTCCATGGTTTAATTACCTATTAAATTCTCAACCTTGAATTAAAATTCAAAACAATACTAGCCTATCAAGCCAAAACCTATGATGATTACAGCTGCAACTTCTCATTCATCCCATGAAATACATTATCTCATCACAATATAAATCATATACAAACATACACCCAAAAATTACTTTTTTCAAACAACATTCATCACACTCAAAGATCAAACAAATTCTACAAAAGTAAGGATTAAATCGATTTCACATCACCAAGGATTAAGAATACAAATTTCAATCCAAGTAAGTTCTATTTGTGAAATGACTAAATAGAGCAAGAAATTATGATGGGTTAGGGCATATCATGCATGTTACGCCTTCCTTTACTTTCCTTGCAAAGCTTTCACGATTCTTTAGAAGATCTCAAACTTGGAATCGAATTCCTTCATCCAACAGATTACAATGCTTCCTCACTATTTATTGAGTCTGGTAAACTCAATGTCTGACCGGTTTAACTGATTGTTTACATCATGCGACTACAAAGATCATGCAACTACAAGAAAACACATAGTTCCATTTTTGCAATGCAGAGCTTCTATGAAAAACTTGGAGTGAAGTGAATCTACACCTCGACCGATTTTCCTTTCCCCAAACCATCCATGCTTTACCCAAGAAAGTTGTGAGTTTATTACATATTAAATGCCATTAATGCAGTGGTTGAAGGAGCTTGCCACCAAATTTATCTAACCAGCCATTTTGGTTTCCAAATTTTTAGCAAAATTCCCTCCTCACGCCATGCAAGTGAATTTAAATTTAGTTAACCCATAATATTTCCCCAAACTCGGTCGGTGGGATCAATAAATAAAACAATAAAGAATTCAGTACAAAAGTATTGGTGGTGGGGTGCCAACTCATCACTTTATTCAATTTGAAAAACATTAGATTGTATAAAATACTTAAGAGGCCAAACAATACTCTATGCAATGATAATCCGATGTTCTTCTTTTTCATAACTTAAGGATACACACCATTGTATATATTTATATTATATAACCTTTCAAATAGCTAGAATAATTACCACTTCTAGCTTCTCATACAATAGATTCTCGTGTTAGGTTAAGGACTATACCATAAGATTAGATTGTCCTTCCCTGATTACACTAGTTAATACCTCACCAGTAGTAGTTTTTTAACTACTTCAACTTTATATATATATATATATATATATATATATATATATATATATATATATATATATATATATATATATGTATATATACAAAGCAGTTATAACATCAGTGTTGATCAAGTAATTTTCTCATGTATACTTCGTGGGAGTTGATTCCCTAAATCTCAATAACTAATTCCTTTCCTAATGACGGAAGTCCTTCCAATAAAATAATATCATGCTAGCATTAGCCATTAGATGGGGTAGACTTATCAGATGGTCGATCAAGACCAATTATTATTCAACATGAAGTCTTATTCACATTCCAATTTTGGTCATGTCAAGTGAACTATCAAAATTGTCAAAGCCTCAACATAACTTAGTTATAAAAACTATAATGTTAACAATTTAATAGAGATAAGCAACAACATCATAAATCACTTTCAAGGCTTAAATTTACACCAAGGATTCTATGACATACAACATTACAAATGACGAAATGTCACCTTAGTGAAAATAGTTCATCACTAAGATAGATCCCGGATTAGCAGGGTTCTTATCTAAGGAGATTATCCTTAGCTTATTCACGATATTGTGATCACATGTTTATATCAAGTTAACATCCCCATAACTCCATCTTATCATTACATTAGACCCTCATAACCCCTAGTATCTCAACATCCCCATCTATCTATAATCAGCCTATATTTTCATCTTCAAACCTTTAACAACCATCTCAAAAATATCCTTTTACAAGCACTCATGAATAGGATTATAGACACCTAAATTTGGTATCCCTACCCTTACCTACCTACATGTGCATATTTGGCTATGGTCCTATCTAGGCATCCATTTAATTAAATCCATCCCCTTCAAGATTTAATAAATTTCCCACTTATTATCCTATCATCATTAATCCTTATTAATTCACATTAATTAATTAACTCCCATTAATTAATTAATTAATCAATATCCATATCCCTTAGCTTGCCCTAATCAACTTGTTATTTAGGACACTTTTATCCTAAATATAAATCCCTATGATTTTTCTACCCATCCCTATCTTCTAACTACCCAATATTAATTCCTAAACAACCTAATTCTGCACATAAACTTTAAAGTGCTTTCTCCCTCCTTAAAAACAAGAAATCTTGACCTAAAGCACAAAATCCACCCCATTGGGGAAAGTTTCCCCATGTTCAATGCGTGACCCAACCCAATCATCATCAACCCTATAAAACTAAGTTAAATATTTCCATAATCAATTAGAAATCATTAGATGCATGCAAATTTTGGAGCTTTCTAGTGACTTGTGAATTGAATCTTGTTCTTGAGAATTCTTGTAATAGTTACAGATCTCCCTAACATATTTGGAATGAGCTTACATCACTCATAATCATCCTTCATGAGCTTACCATTATCTTTGTGTTATTTTATTCATCTTTTATCATTGTTTTCTTTGTATCTAATCTTTTCCAGATTAGGTTTTCTTTAGCTACATTCAGAGCTTCATCATCATCCTTCTTTTCTAACTTATGTACTTGATGGTCATCCATTTCATCCTTTTGACCTCAGCCTTATCTAACTCTGTTATAGTTTTCATCAACCTACCATATTTTCCATCAACCAGGGTCCCGATTCATATTATGCTCTTTCCCATCTATATTTTCTTCCATTTCTTTGGTTTCCTCTTCCTCGTGATCCCTTCAGAGATTGAGTCCACCATACACAAGTCTCTCGTTGTTACCAGGATACACCCAATACTTTACAGTGTCTACATATTTATCTTACTTTCCAAATCTACCCTCCTAGGCCACCGTTGACATGTCTATACACGCCTCAGGTCTTCATCGACCTGACCATATAACATTTAATTTATAGTTCTTTCAATTAAATCATCTTCTAGATTTGATCTTAATTATTCTTAGATTTA
Source organism: Taxus wallichiana var. yunnanensis (assembly GCA_018340775.1). Classification (NCBI taxonomy): domain Eukaryota; kingdom Viridiplantae; phylum Streptophyta; class Pinopsida; order Cupressales; family Taxaceae; genus Taxus; species Taxus wallichiana. The sequence continues at coordinate 309,437,286 of CM031235.1, forward strand.
GTAGTACTTATGTTCTGCATAGTATCTACTATTCATCTTTTACTTCTCTCTTTCTAAACAAATGGTGGTTAACATCCCGAAAGGAAGGTCACACTTCTTGGAGCCAGATTTATCCATAAAACCCCCTCATATCCTATTAGAACATAATGATTAAGTGGTTTGGCCAACCCTTAATGTATATGGGTCCATCACTAATATATAGGTTAATATTTAATAATATGAAATATTTGTATTTCTATTTTTAAATATGTTAATCTAGGTATATACTATTCGTTAAATATTTAATATCATGAAATTATTATATTTCTAATATTAAATATTATAAACCTAGGTATATGTGTCAACCGATAAGGTTGAAAAGGTAAATTAGGAGACATACTCGATCATCTAATATGAAAACGACTTTACGTCCTCATTTGATATATTTGAATGAAATATCAAATGTGAATATTATTTTACCCTTGTGATTAGGGTTGAAAGGAGGAGTTGAAATTACTGAATGTAAGTTTGGTTCTTGGAAAGTAAAAGGTTATTACACAAAGTGGTTTTACCCTAATTGTGGTTTTCCACTATAAACAAATGTGTGTCACCGTGTTCTTACTTTTGGGTATGTATTACTTAAATAATATGTTATGTAATTTTATTTATTACATTGCATAATGTTTAACATTTAATTTTTTATGGTTTATGTTAATATTTAAATGCATTGGTTGATTAAATTCATAATAATTAGAATCCTCTAAATTCTAACATGGTACCAGAGCATGGTTTAAATTAAATAGGTTAGGTCTAAGTTATTGTATTTAATCTATTTAATTTTTATGGATTTTTTCAACCAACCCGAAAGGGTATTTAAAATGATCAAGCCCCCTTCTTTCCATTTTTTGTGCAAACTAAAATTGTGTGTTTTGTGAAGAATTTGTATTTGTAGGAAATTTTTTGTGGACCCCCCATCCTCGAAACCCTTGGTGAAAGGGGCTCTAGAATAATTTTTTTACTTGGGCATGAATATCATATGTAAAGGTTAAAATGTTTAAGAAATATTTTATTAATTCTTGTATAGTTTGTAATGTATGTGTAGGACTAGGTTAAAACAAAGACAATTTTCCTCGAGAATAGGAAAATTAAAATTTTCCTATTGGCTCAAGGTTAAAGACCCATGGAATGGGACAAAATAATGCAGTTGCTCTAATATCCTAGTTTGAATTTTTTTATATTTTTATTAAGGAGTCATCTATAGTTGTCAGGCTCCCTTTAAATAGGGTCCTTTCTATTTCTTTAATAAATTCATGTAAATACTATAGTCTTAAAACTATAGTAATATTTTATAATTTATAAAAAATAAAAATATATATTTGTATAACAAAATAACTATAATTTTATAGTTTTAAAAAAAAAGTATTCAAACCTAAACCTAACATGTGTCCCTAACCATTTATATTATCCATGTAAGGGGGCGGCCCCATTCATTTATATCTTATAGTTTATAAAAACTATATAAATAAACCTATTTCAAGGTTTTCTTTTATATAAGCGTGGGAGTGGAGAATAAAATGGGATAATATCTCAGGTATAAATGGAGAATTAAAAAAACTAGTTTATTGGTGGCCCACGTGAAGTGTGGTAAATATTTATTAAAATATTGGTAGTTATAGCCACATAAAAGTTATAAAGTTTTTAGCTTGTAGGAATTATATGAAATATTTTTCAATCTTTCCATAGTTTCAAATGTGTGCAGGGTAAAATTAAGAGTAAATGAAGGGAGAAGACAAGGTTCATGAAAATAGGGATTTCAATTTATTTCATTGGCTAGGTGAAATTACTTGTCCCCTCTGTAAAATATGCAAGTTAATCATACTCTCATAAATCTACTTGCACTTGGTAAAATTCTTTTAACCTAGTCTATGTCCTTTAAACCCCTTTAATAAGGGTTGTATATATATATAGTTTAAAAATTTTATGAACTATATGATGTTTTTATTTACATTATATAAACTATTTACCTCTTTTTTAAAAAAATTGTATATATTTGTACATTATAAATTATAATAGGTTATTATAATGTATTAAAATATAACCTCCCTAATATTATACAAAATAAGAAATTTTGGAATTTCACATTTTGGAAATACACAAGTTTTGGCTCCATTAAATTTTACGGTCAAATGACCATCACAGTAGACCAAACATAAGGTAGTAGGATGGTTATTTAGATGTCAAATTTAAGCTCGTAGATTCCAGAAAAATTTCACTATGTGTTAAAATTGATGGTCAAATGACCATCATGATAGACTAAAAATAAGTCATAATGATGGTCATTTAGACATCAAATTTAAGCTAGCCGATATTTTCCTACATTAATTTTTTTCAAAATTTGAAGTTGTTATGCATTCTTAGCAGTTTCTTCTTCTCTTATATATGGTCGGAAATATTTTTATATAAATCTAGGGTATAATGTAGAGCTCTTTATATTGTGGGTTATTATTTTGATCATGGGAGGTTAATTAGTATGTATTGTAATGACAAAATTAGTTATGATCAAATAGTTTCTTTAGATCTATAAAATTTAGATATGATTCTATTAAAAGTGTTGTTTTTTTATAAATATGTATCTAACTCTATGGTACATTATATATTATAATGGGGTGTGTTTTACAGGTTCAAGAAAACAATGACATCTAGTTATTTTTGTCTTGACAAAACCCAGATCTTGAATGGAACTAACTACAATATTTGGATCAAAACAAAATTTATGGCGAGGAAAATATGGACGATTGTTTCTTGGTCTGAGGTTACTTCCACCGATTGCCAAATAATTGTAGATAACATGAATGCATTCTTACAATGAATGCATGAGGTTCTTTCTATGATTATGCGTAATGTGAATGATGAGTACCTTTTACACATTGGTAATATTGAACATCTAAAAGAGGTATGGACTCATCTACAATCCATGCATGAAGGATACTTGGTATGTCAAAGATAGTAATATCTCAAAGTTTGAATAATTCAAAAGTATGGCATGAAAGGTTAGGACATGCTAATTATCGAAGCTTATATGAAATGTCTAAATATAATCTAGTGAAAGGTTTACATGTGTTATCTTATTCTCTGAAAGTTACTTCATTAAATGCTTCTAAATGATGGTTTTTATTCTGATTTAGTAAATGGTCCTGATGATGTTTTGATGCTATAGATGTTTCTGAAACTCCTATCTTCCTAGATAATAAATTAAATTGGGCTCAATTTATGTTAAAAATTCAAATCCTATTAACCTTATGAGAATGACCAGAAGCCATCATATGTACCATGCATTAATTACCTTGTATGAACCTAAGCTGCAAAGTATTATAAGGTCTAAGTGGTTATACAAAGTAAATTATAATGTTGATTATAGTATTGACAAACATAAAGATAGACTTGTTGCTATAGGTTTCACTTAGACACCTAGTATTGATTATGTTGAGACATTTTCCCTGTAGCTAAATTGAGTAATGTTAGGAGCTTATTTGCAATCGCCACTCAATTTGGGTGGGAAATCCACCAAATGGATGTGGAAAATGCTTTATTGAATGGTAATTTAAAAGAAGAAATTTACATGTCTCAACTTAAAGGGTTTTAATAAATTGGTAAATAAAACTCGTTTGTAAATTAAAAAAATTCTTGTATGGTTTAAAGAAAGCTTCTAGAGCTTGGTATGAAAAAAAATATTTTTTTCTTTGAATAATTAGGATTTGTTAATTGTTCTTCTAAAAATGATCTATTTTTATTTTTATTTTTTATTATTGGCAAATAGTTTTTGAAAGGGACTAAAAATGATCTATTAATTAAGCAAGAAGGATCACATATTATCATTATTTGTATATAGGTTTATGATTTGACTATGAATGTTGATAATCCTACTTTAAATTGTATAATTAAAGAAAAATTGAAATAATACTTTGAAATGACTGATTTAGGTATCTTACATCATTTTCTTGGCATGGCTATAATTCAAAATAAACATTATATTGTTGTTTCTCAAGCACAATATGTAACCAATGTATATCTTGAAAAGTTTAACATGATTGATTGCAAACCAATTTCTACTCCTATGGAAGTTGGATTGAAAATTGATCCTACTTTATATAGATTAGGTTGGTAGTTTGATTTATCTAACTATCATGAGACCATATATTTCTTATGCAAAGACAAATTGCTTCTAATTTTATGTAGGAACCTTATATAAATCATTGGAATCTTACAAAAATGATTCTTAGATATATGAAAGGAAAAATCAGTTATGGATTGATTTATACTAAGAATGAAAATGCTAACTTATATGGATTTTGTGATTCTAATCATGCTAGTGATGTATTGGATAGAAAATCTATTTCTAGTTATATGTTTAAATTTGTTGCAAGTTCCATTACTTGGTGCAGCAAAAAAGCAATAACCTGCTTTTATCTATTTAAAAGAAGTTGAGTATACCAAAGTGTAATAGAAGGCTGCAAAAGAGAGTCTATGGCTACAGAGGTTGTTTGATAAGATAAAGATGAAGGATCTAGGCAATGTTCCTTTGTTCTACAATAAAAAAATAACCATAGATCTTGCACGTAATATAATACAACATCAGAGTACGAAGCACATCGAGATACATATATACTTCATCCATGAGAAGGTGCTAAGTGGTGAGATAGATCTCAAGTTCGTACCGACTAAAGAGCAGGTTGCTGAAATCTTCACAAAGCCCCTGAGTGTTATGTGTTTTGTCACTATTTCAGCCGATTCTTAGATGTTTCTTTGAAAGTGATGAAACAGATAGGGTAATGGACATATGAGGAATATATTTTGGAATGTTGGTTGTTGGGTTGTTACGCGCATATGAATTCTAGATCCAGAGCTGATTGCGAGAGCTTCCTTTTGACTAGGAGGAACTGCCCGAAATGGAACACAAGACCACTAGAAAAAGTTAAACAATATGGGTAGTGAACTCGCCTGCGTGTGCTAGATCCAGAAGTGTGATACTTCCTAGACGGCATTTGTCACCCATTGTTTAAAACAATGTAATGCTAGTAATGAAGTAAATCCTATTGTAATTGAAATGATTTAGGTATCTCATTAAAAGCACAATAAGAAATATCTAATCTAACAGGCTAGGTTAAAATAAGATCTCGAAGGGTAAGTAGTTGGTTTTGGTTCTCTGTAGGTCTAACATAGATCTCGGGAAGGTCACGCAGTGATTAAGAGTGATGTGAGAATAGGTGGGGTATGTTATTGCTTCTGGGGCCAGATTGGTAAATACAGATACCGACGCCGGTTAAGGCCAGACCGACACTAGTTGGGGAGAACCAATACATGTTATTGTGGAAAACTAGGAATGACATATAATGAGCTTTGGGTCTCCCTTGTGATTGCACAAAGGACTTGGTTGGCCGAATGAGGTATTAGGCTATTTGGGATGGGATTTGGCGAGGTTTTAATGGGGATATGGAGGGGTGAGTACTAAAGGAGGTCAATGGGTGGCTCAGAGAACAAAGGATGATGATACAATGATTAAATGAAAGAACTATAGGAGTAAATTGTTCTACTTACTTGAAATCTAGTTCGGGTGCCTGTGAGTGATGGATGAAGGTGTTGGTAAGAGGTTGAATGCTATTAAGGATCACCAAACATTGGAAAGCTCTTGTATGGGTTGCATGTGCATTCTCTTTTTCCTAGTTGGATCAAATCTATGCTGGGTGATTGTTGGATGATTTCCAGTGAATGATGAATGTCTCAGGCAAGAGAAAATCTTTATCTCCTTCCTTGCATGTGTGTTGTCACTGAAACTTGTTCTCAAAAGATGTGATATCTCTCAGGAATCTACCAATGTTTTCCTACCTCCAAAATAAGGTTGTTTTGGGGATTAAAAGGTGACTAACGGTGGTTCTGGCTTAACCGCAATGGTTAGGGGTAATGGGCATCGGTCAAGATGGGTTTTCTAGGTTTACTAAACTAGGCAAATCCCCTTGATTTTATGTGATCTCGTGTTTTTCACCCACTTGATTGGACTGAAAGCTTATTTTAAGCATGAAGGAATGTGGTTAGAGAGAATGTAGGCATTGATTTTTAGGGTTTGGGTAAGTCTTAGTTAGTTATGGAAACTTACTAAGAATAGGTCTTAGGGTGAGTTGGCTAGGTGAGGTGTCTACGTGAGGTGTAAGTGTGGGCATTATCTAAATTAAGATATTTAAATAATAAATATGGTGAGGATAATGAATTAAATTAATATTAGTGGGGTGAAGGGGGCCATGACTAGGTGAATGTGATGAAGGTATTTATTTGTCGATGGACCAAAGGGAGTATGACCTAATTTTGGTTCTACAACACTTTTATGAAAAACTTGGATTTTCGAGTTTCCATTGAGAGGAGTGTGCATTGCAATTTCACCTCATAATGGAACTTGGTTTTTGTAAAAATACCTTCGTGTATTTGTAAACAACCTTCGGGAAAGTGTAAAAGTACCTCCAAGCATGTATACCTTCTCGGCTTCTTTTTTAGAAAGAAGTGTCGAAAGATTTTAAAGGAGGTATTCAAGTAAACTCTTTAGCACTATTGAGTTTACTAGTAGACATCTAATACAAGCATATTGTTAAGGAGTTCCTTGGTTAAAAAAGCTCCTATATTCTTGGGTTCAATAACCTTTTATGAGAACCTATGAGAACATGTAAAACTCATAAATCATACTTAGTCACCGATCATGGGATGATATTTGGGATTCAAAATCCTTTTGTACCAAAAGGTAACTTGAGAATGATGAAGGTGTTATAATTCCTTCGACCGATATGCTATCCTAAAACCTTTATGGTTTAAGGATTGTAAATTTTCTAGCATACCACGGGTAAGTAATCTATTGGCATATGTTATGTTATCCCACTTAACATTAAGGGGGAGTGTTGGAACATAATGATTAAGTGGTCTGGCCAACCCTTAATGTATATAGGTCCATCACTAATATATAAGTTAATATTTAATAATATGAAATATTTATATTTCTATTATTAAATATGTTAACCTAGGTATATATTATCGGTTAAATATTTAATATCATGAAATGATTATATTTCTAATATTAAATTTAATAAACCTAGGTATAAGTGTCAACCGATAAGGTTGAAAAGGTGGGTCGGAGACATACCCAATCATCTACTATAAAAATGACTTTAGGTCCTCATTTGATATGTTTGAATGAAATATCAAAGGTGAATATTATTTTACCCTTGTTATTAGGGTTGAAAGGAGAACGTGAAATTTATTAGATGTAAGTTTGGTTCTTCAAAGTAAAAGGTTATTACACAAAGGGTTTTTACCCTATTTGGGGTTTTCCACTATAAAAATTGTGTCACTATGCTCTTACTTTTGGGTATGTATTACTTAATTAATATGTTATGTGATATTATTTATTACATTGCATAAATTTTAAAATTTAATGTTGTATGGTTTATGTTAATATTTAAATGCATTGGTTGATTAAATTCATAATAATTAGAATCCTCTAAATTCTAACATATCCCATCTAATCAATCTCCTTTTAGTCGGTATTTTTACAGTCATCATCTAATGTGAGGATAAATTAATTTTTGCCCATTCATCCACATACATCATGCTTCCAAGGTACTATAAAACCTCCATGTTTTGAGTTGTGTACTTTCTTTAGTAGTTAACTCATTAACTTAAATTGAATGAGAAATTACATCAACATTCTTGGCACACCCGATGGGACCACCCTTTAGTTGATCCCTTTATTTTCTATCTCATTGCTTCTTCTTCCTTCTACTAACATTGTAACATGGCCCTACTTATTTATTTCTCATGCTGGTTCATCTTTTGGATCTCTCTTCACTAAATTTTAGATAAAAAGGAAAAAATTTCTCCAAGTTTTCCTCTTTTTCCTTATTTTCTCCTTTCTGCATTGTACTTCCTTTTCCTGTGTGTTTGTCCTCATCAAAATATCACACTTTGATTTGGTTTTTAAAAGATAATTTCTTTTCTACATCCTACTTACTCACATAGTTTAAGTAGGGGGTTAACTTGCTGCATTTCAAAATCCTCACACATAACCTAAAACTCACAAATCAATCAACACATCTAAACAACATCCTACCTAGTAGATTGATTGGGATTTCATCACCCAATAGGAAACCTCTTGAGACTCTCCCAAGCCAAAACAAACCTGAAACCAGACATAGATTGCCTTCTCTTAGGTACCCCATTATCCATCCCCTTTTCTATTTTTCACATTTTCTTAATTATATTAAAAAAATTCTTCTTAATTTTCTTTATTTTAATATGGAACCAAACCTTCCCCAATGAGTTCTACACAAACATCTACCATGGTCCTTATCTCATCCTTTTCTCCTTCTAGCCCCATCTATAACTTATTTATCTCGTATATCATGCTAACTAGTAGAATTTATCCCACCACCTTGGACCACCCCTGCTTCATCTGACATCCCCATGCATATCCCATCTATTGACATCCCTATCTCTCATATATCATATCTTCCCATCCAATCCCAACCATCTTATCATGTTTCTCCTCCCCAACATCTTACATCCCCTCAACCAATATGATATTCACCACTCCCTGACATTTTTAGATAACCCTTTCCTAACCCACCACCAAAAAACCCATTTTCACCAACACCACCAAAAAAATATAACCCATTTTCAATCAACACCATACATTGGACACCTCCTCCTGTATCTACCCCATTTATCTCATCATCACCTACTCCCATCCTTGATATTGTGCCTACAAATCCTTCGAGAGCTATCCCTACATCAACCATACCCACCATTTCCTTACCTGCCACCTTAACTTCTACTACTTCTCTCATATCTACATCCAGTCCTACTCTTACCACATCTGCATTGGCTTCAACTACACCCACCTCTTCATCCACACCTATCCTACCCCAACTTACTATGACTATCCCATTAGCCACATCTATCACTACACTTATATCTACTACACCAAAAAATCCACCCGTGTATGTCTTGACATCATTATCACACATCTCTTTACCCATGCCCACATCATCAACTTTATCCCACTCTTCCACACCTAATCTTCCCACATCTACCATTCCCATATCTACATATACTATCACACCAATCACTTCTCCCCAATCCACAAACACATCCACAATGCCTCCTAAAACACCTAAGGCAAACACTGAAGGCACTTCTACCTCTTCCATAGAACCCCTCATTTCTACATCAAACAATCAAAACTTGCATCATCTCCCTCTCACATAGACTTCATCAACTGCATGATCTAAAACCCCTTCTTCTATCCACACCTACATCTATTATCAACCCCAATCTAGCACATAATTCATTCACTTCATTTTATACCACTCCCCATCCACATCTATTCCACCATTACCTGTCATACCATCCATAGAATCAATCCCAGTCCCTCTTTCTGCACTTCTACCTACACCTACCACATCTCCCGATGAGACCAAAATATGTCTCATTATATCACCAAATAACACTCTTATTCTCTCTCTTAAAATCAATCTTTCAAGTGAATTTAGATGTAGTTTTAATAATGGATAGCATATTTAAAGTAGAATATAGGATTTATCTTATCATCTCTTTAGAAATCTATTTGCAATCTAATTGTTGTTATTTCCTGATATTTCTTCTAAAGTTGGAATGTAATAATGTGTAGAAAACATGTCATAAGAAAATCTACTCCAAGTTCATAGATTACAGCTATGAAAATTATTAACCTAGCTACTTGAAATGCCTAGCTACCAAAAGTCTTCAAGAAACTACTTGAAATGCCCAACTACCAAAATTCTTCATGTAACTACTTGAAAGGCATTGAAATTTTGTATGTTTGTTCCAAAGTAATATAAAGAAGCACTTTGAACTGTTCATCCCATTCTTTTATTTCACATTAGCAACCAAAAATACAAATTTAAACATGTAGCAATCCAAATTCTTGCATGCATGTGGCATTCCATGAAGAATTCAAATTCATGGAATTATCACTCCTTCTTTTTCTCTCCATTTTTTCAGGAGGAGAAAATAGTGGAATAGTATTAGGAATGTTGAATAAGTACTCTCCCACTTTGTGTTCCTAGATTAAAGGGATGAGTTGTAGAAATATTCTCCATGATAAGTGGACTGTTGTAGTCAATTTTGTTTAGGATTTATTGCTTTGAATAAATCTTCCCAAGAATAGGTAGTTAGTTCTTGGTGTGTGGACTAAGGAGTTGGTTGGATGCATGAACTATAAATGTAACCTTCCACACTCTTGTATGTAATCTTTTACCAAGCAATGAAAAATATGTTCTTTTCTCTCTAATATTCTGAAGTTTTGAATTAAGATCTTGGAAGCATGATTTAAATCCTCTTCCAAGGAATGAGTTGGCCACTCATTCCAAGGAAGATGGATCTGTGTATTTGTGTTTTTGTCTTGTAATAATTTATGTTTATGTTTATTCCTTTTTCTATGATTATCATTTTGTTGTATTATTTTCCTCGTATTTTAATATTCATTTTCATTCGATTTTTGTGAACTGCGGTGTTTTATTTAATTATCTTTATTTCCTATTCAATTTTTTTATGCAAGCATGATTTCATTTCTGAAAGTGTGATTTCTTGTAAGAAAGTGTGATTTATTTTAACAAAGTGTGATTTTGATTATTGCAAGTGTGTTTTTCCATTTCCTCAAGTTTCATTTTCAATTTATGCAAGTTTGGATTTTATTTGAAGGAGTTATTTTCTTAATATCTCTTTCTCATATTGATACAACCATCAGACACCAGCCTTGGATTAACATTATAAATGAAGAGGATTGATGACACTCATCATCTCCTACATCATCACATTCACCTCCCATGTTGGGCCCCATAATATTCACTAAGTACAAGAAGGTGCGTGGGCACACATGACCTATTTGAAGAAGGGTGTGTGGGGTGAAGGCATGCAGGGAAGGGTTCTAGTAGGGTTTTGCATAGCACATGATGCACGTGTAAAGTGAAACAAGTTTTGGTACTTAGCCATATTTGGCATTCCAGGGAAGTACACAAGAAAAGAAAGACCCATCTAGCATGTAGAGTGGATAAGGTGCCATCCTGACAGCTCAATGGTGATGGAAGGAATATTCCATGCATGTGATGGAAGGATCCAAAAAGACATCATTGTTAGGAGTGGAGAGCTCGGATCAAAGGAAACATGTTCCACTGGAGGACCACTTGGAAACTTAGCAATTTGATCTGTTACCTCGAAGCCATGGTGGTGAAGGCATAAAAGCTATTTATAGAGGTGCGTGAATAGTATGAAGATACTAGAGAGATATATGTGTTTAGTGTGGTTGTATTTTTGAAGAGAGGTGAAGCTCTGCAAAAATATAATGGAGGATTTTGTGGGTTGGGATTAGAGGAAATATAGGAGTGATGGCATACTCAAAGGGATGGGTCTATGTTTATCCTTGTAATGTAAGGACGTAGTTTAGTTCTGATGCATGACCTTTCTTTGCATTGTTAAATGGGGTTATTATGACCTCAAAGAATGTGATATAGTTTGTAAACTCATTAATATGAATTGAAGGTTCTGTTCTAAGTATATATGTGTTCATGAGTTTAAGCCTAATTCATTTCCTTCATGTTATGAATCAGTTTTGTATGTTATTTTTATTTCCTTTTATGGATGCATTGATGTGATAACTCATCCTAGGTTCTTAGAATAAATGCATGGTTCATTCCAATGCTTTTTCTTTGAAGTATTTTTCATAAATGATGTATTCTCACAAGACTCACATTAAGGAGGGTCTCGGTGCCTGCGAGTGCCTCGAGTAAGCACCCAACACCTGGCTTTGGGTGATAGGTCAACGTGTATGGGATTAGAATGTTGTTCTAAGGGTATAAAAATGACTACATCTTGGTTCCATTTCCGGGACCTATTTTCAAAGTTGTTGTGAGAAATGGCATACACATTCATCCCTATCATGCATGATGATGAAATGATTGACCTTGGAAATGTTGAAACATGGTTTAAGATCACGAGAGGAAAATTTTTCTCAAAGATTTAGACCTGGACCGAGTGTGATGCATGTAGATGGGTAGAAGAGAACCTGTACCATGAGTTGTATGAGACATTATTTTGTTGATTTTCAATAGAACTATATGAATGGATTTCGATATATGCATCCGAGATCAAGTTGGTACTAAATATCCCATGTATTGACCACGGATGATTATCGGAGGCTGCAGGATGCATATTTGATTTGGATGTGTGTTGTTGATCACTAGTGGAAAGGAGTGATGATCGGTTATACTCTAGAATACACCATTTCTATGTATTCTTTCCTAGAAGTTACTTGATTTAAATTTTCTCGAGTAAGCCCGGAGGAACATTTTTGGGTGTTATTCCTTTAGCTTTGAAGATCTTGGTCATTACCATAAGTTTAGAGGCATTTCAATGGCTGGATAAGATTGTCTAAGTCTTTGGGTGAGGAAGCTAGAGTTGTAGAAGATGGTGGACATTGTGATGAGAAGGAAAGGGAAGAGAGATGACTCAAGTATAGTGAAGTTCATGAAAGGGAGATGAATAGACAACACAAGGTTGTAAGTGTGATGTATCTCCGGAGGTAGATGTTGCGAGAAGGAGTTGAGGTTCACATAGAGGACATGGAACATTATCAGTATGTGCTACCCCATCTTGGCAAGCACAGGAGAGAAGCACCTTCATATTCTAATGAGAGTTTATCACATGGAGAAAGGAGAGATTTTGGAGCACATTTGAACCCACCTAGAGACCAAACCCTAGTGCTTGGTTTTATAGATCAATGGAGAATTATTGTTAACCTAATTAGTATCGGTGGCAGTAATTGATCTACACCTACGAGATATCATTTATCATTCAAAACATCCATGGCTACGCAAACCATTTTGGTATTTGGAGGAATTTTTGAAAAGTTTCAAGTACGCAAGTTTGGGTACCACGTCCAGGAGTGACGTGGGACACATAACCCCAGGTAGTGGGATGATATCACAAACCATCCACGTGCAGTTTAGTGGGACATTGGGAACACTAGGTGTGACCACTTAAGGACATTTTCCAGCTACAAGAGGTGGATCCGGTGGTATAGGGGTTGGAGGACCTAGTGGACCTAGTAGATCTAGAGGATTTTATGGGCTAGGAGGAACAAGACCTAGTGGATCTAGTGGATCTATTGGAGGAGGAAACACCAGAGAAAACCAAGGCTCTGGATCAGGAGGACAAGGTCCTCAGCCACCTCCACAAGTATTTTATGAGATGTATTTGCACTTAACGAGAATATAGGGGTATTAAAGATGATGCATAGCATGTACAAAAGTGTGAATTACTATAGCACGCAAAGGGTATCACTACCCCAGAGTGGAAGGAAAATTAGTTTGTAACGACATTGCAAGGGAACACACATAGTTGGCATTGAAATTATGACCCCCATCAAACGATGGTAGACTAAACTACATTGAAGAAAACCTTCCTAGTAGAATTCCATATCCCTAATTTTGAGAAGAAGAGCATCAACGCCTTGAAAGAGATCCAACAAGGAATGGCAGAGAGTGTGTGGGAGTATGAAACATGTTTCAAGACTCTCTTGTCAAAACTATCCTAGGAAATCCATCCTTCTCAACATGCTCAATGGTTTATTGGTTGATTGATAACACCATTTAGAAGGGATCTGTCACACAAGACTTTCATAGACCCATGTGAGGCATTGGAAGCCACCTTGCATGCTAAGGCTATTGGGAGCATCGATACTAGTCTTAGCCTATTTTAGGAGGCTCAAATCACTGTAATGGCCAAGCAGTTGGAGAAGTTGTCTACAAAATCAGCGCATGAGGTTCATAGTGGGATTTGGTGTATAAAATGTGAAGTGGAAGGGCATGCAAAGGATAGTTTCCCTTGGAAATTCGGTACATGTCATAGCAGTGAGAATATGATATTTTCTATGGGGATCATGATGCAAGTAGGTTCCCTCTAGTAAAGAGCATAATCTGTAAAAATGTTTCTTGCTATTGCAAGATCTGTACCTCTATGACCCATGATACCAAGGATTGTAGAATGATTGATTAGATCTATGATGTTATTGATCCTTATGTATGCCAAACTAGTCTTGCAAGTAGATCCAAGGATGATGATCATCTCTATGAAGGGCACATAGATGGAGTGCGTGGAAGAGGTTTTTGTGGAGGATTTCATGGTCACAGTAACTGTTATCCAAAACTCACCCCGGGGTAGTTTTGATAACATGCATCGAAAAATTCAAGTCCCAGTTGAAAAGAGCAAGTTCTCGAGAAAAGGTGAAAGGCTGCAAAAAGGAACAAGCTTGGGCGAAAAAATCATGAAAAATGGCTAAGTCCTAGTCTTAAATGTGATCGGAACATCGGGCCGTCGGGACGCGTGGGGCGCAGTAAAGCTCGTTCGGCCGAACAAGAAGAAAATCGACTAATCGCTGAGCAAAAGCAGAAAATTTGGGACATTCGGGCCGTGGGAACGCGAACCGGCCGAATCGGGCGAACCGGAAGAATTTGTCCCAGACAGTCCGGGACAGTTGGAACAGATGTACGCGAACCAGCCGAATCGGGTGAATCGGAAGTTTTTGTCCCAAGTAGCACTGGGAAAAGTGGGACAGAGGGACGCGGAAGGCGCGGATAGCCGAAAAGCCGAGAACCAACCAAATCATGACACGTGTCACAAGGAGAAAATTCCAAAAGTCAAAGGGCGAGTTTTGAAGGGTCAGCCCGAGCCAATCAAAAGAGGACGTGTGTCCTATGGAGCAGGAATGCGGATCTCGGGGAGGAGTTAGAATTTGGCCAAAAGTTCACCCAAAAGCTCGAAGGAAAAGGTCTGCCCCGTGCCCCCTGTCGACCAATCAATGCATGCCGCGTGTCCCAAGTGGCGGGGGCACGGAGGAAAAGTAAAAAATGTTCCAAGTCATCAAAAAGTCAAAGAAAACCCACGGGACAGGGAAGGAGAGAGAATACACATCCAATCAGATCACGACACGTGTCATCTAGGTGGCAGAGTGCGGGAAGAAATTTAAAAATCCGTTTTCACCTGTTTTGTGCCCTAAATCTTCAGACCTCCATAACTTTCGATCCAGAGCTTGGATTTGCACGTTCTTTATATCATTGGAAAGCTGGTGAAATGCTCTACACATTTCCAGGGTCAATCTTGCATTTTGGTTCGGTGTGGAGAGAGAAAGTTAAGAAATGGTTCTGACGCATGATAATAGACAGAAGTGACGTTTCATAACCAGCTTTAATACAACAGACAGCTCGCCATTTCTGCTAGACAGTCCGCCATTTTTCCAGGGTTCTCACCTGCCGCCATAATGAAATGAGTTAAATGCGACCTGGGAGTGGTTGGGGTAGATTCGAATCTCCTCTCTCTTCCCTCTCTCTTTCTTCCTATATATTGTACAGAGGGGCTTCTTTCAAAATAATTACAAGTTGTTCATCTTTTCTGCTCTGCCCTCCCTTCTTTTTCTTCTCCAGGGTTGAAAATGGAGTTTGAACCTCCTCCCTTGCTCTGTAATGGCATTTTTCCTTTTACTATTGAAATGATGTTCTGTGCAAACTTCTGGAGCAACAAAAACGTGTTTTGTGATGCATCTGTCCATCCTTACTCGTTCCTTTGCTTGTTTTCTTCTTGCCTCTCTTCATTGCAGGTATTTGTGCATGTTCTGATGTTCATTACAGGTCTGGAGCTGTGTTCATGGAGTTTTGGGGCATTTTCTATGTGAAATCTATCTTTGGGCCTGTGATGCATCTGTCCATCCTTCCCATTGCTCACCTCTCCTTGTCCCATGGCAGTTTTGATAGATGTTCAACATTCTCCTTCTCTGGTGTATCACCGTTTTAGTGTAGGCTTTTACTATTTTTCCCTTTTCTCTCTCTCTTGTCTCCTTGGCATGGTTAGATTAGGTTTAGATTAGCTTGCCTGCACTAGAATAGCTTGTGGCAGGTAGTTTAGGAGTAGGAACCAGCCTTCTCTAGAGATTCCTCTCTCGGTTTTACAAGTCCCACGCTTGGAGAGAGGTTTCCATGTTGTGCAATCACACTGGATGCTAGAGTGATCAACTTAGAAGCCTGATCTACATCCAGGGGTGCTGTGAGTCTGCAACAATAGTTTTGGCACGCCCGGTGGGACCTTAGAGGTCTTTCACTTCATCTTTTGCAGGTTGGTGTGTTCCTGTGAAGATTTCAGCCTTTGGAGGCACTTACAAACACATCTGGCGACTCCATCTGATCAATAACTCATTCTCTGAGTTGCAGACCTGTTTTCCATCCATTCCCATCCATCTTTCTTTCCATCCCTTTCATTCTTTTCCATTCCATGAAGTTGTGCAATCATGACTTCATTTCCATCATGGAATTCACATCAACAACAGCAGTATATTCCACCTCCAACATGTTTTACAAATCCTCCAAGTCAGCATTTTGAGCAGATTCAAGATCAGTATGCATACCCATATGAGCAGCAGTGCCAAAGTCAGTTTGGATACGAAGCACATCAAGAGCAAGGGTATGCTGGTTATGAAGACTATCAGATGCAAGATGCTGGTCTGTTGGAGAAAATCCAAAAGATGGAGGTAAAGATGGTGCAGTCCAGAGCAACAGCTCAAATGAGAGCTTTCAGAATTGGTTGCAGGACTCCTTGTCCATGGGGAGGCCCTTTTCCAAGACACTTCAGCCCTCAGGAGAAGCTGGACTTCATGATAAAGATGTTGCCCCAACTTGCACAATGGACAACAGAGATAGAGGCCTATACACCTGTTGTTGAACAACCTTGTCAATGGGTAAGTTCTACACCATCATCTAGTTTCTCTCTTCCCATTACTCAAGCAGCATCATCTCATCTAGACTTGCAAATTTTGAACTCTCCATCTGCTGTCCCAAATGTTGATCCCATGTCTTCACCTCTCGGTCTTCCACACACCTCAATTCTTCTTTCCTTTTTCCTTCCAAACAGTCATCCTCTCCACAAGAGCTAAAAGAAATACCCCTCCTCTAAAGAAACAAGAGATTTCATCTCCTTTACCACCACAAAAAAATGCCAAATCAATTGAGTTGCAACCTACCCCTCCTCTTGCATTCCCAATTCCAATGTAGGGAAGAATAAATTGCAAAAATCAGCCATCAAGGAAAGCAAGAGGAAGAGCCAAGAAGAAAAGAAATGACAGACAACTTGAGGAGTTGGGCTGCCAAATTTGGGATAACAAAGATCCCCTTGATGGTTAAGCCTGCAGGAGAGGTTGAAGTTAGAGAACAAATGGTGGTCAGGACTGATTTTGTTGCAGCAGCAGAAGAAGTTCTTGCAGTCCCAACTTGTCCTCTAGAGCAGCAGATTGAAGAGTTTGACTTGACAAAATTCATGCTGGAGGAAGAGTTCAACCAAGAGCAAGGTTGTCTTCAAACATTGGAGAAGGGAGAAGCTGCTCCAGATCCAAAAGAAGAGGAGCACATTCTAGCTGTGGAGGAGAAAAGCGCAGATCCAAGGGGTTTGAGCACAAAGCAGGCTACAGGAGAACCTTCAGTTTTTCTTTATACTTCACCTCTCTCAAGTTCTAGTACTGAAGAGGAGTTTGATCTCTCAAACTCAATGCTGGAGGGTGAAGGAAACCATGGTGGTCAAGTTACAGATCAAGAGGACACCATGGAGGAAGTTGAACATTTGCAGCAGGACAACCATGAGGCAGTTTATCTATTAGATTTGGAGGACTGTTTTGATGGAGAAGAGCCGGTTGAGTTTCCACCATTCTCTCTTTCATCATCCACATTCCAAACACAAGAGTCTACTGTCATGAAGGAGAACATTCATTTGCAGCAGCTTGCATCCTATAGCAGCTCTTTGGAATCAAGATTGGAAGATTTTAGTCTTTCATGTTCTTCATTGGAAAAAGAGAAAGGACAGAGGAACTTCACCATTGCTTCCACACCATCCATTCAAGAGGGTCTACAAGAAGACTCCACTTTTGGAGTTGAAAATCAGAGCTATGGGCATATCAAACGGATCAGACCTTGCCCAATCAGGTATTTGGCTTCATCGGAGCCAAAGGAGAAGTCACAACCAGTCATGCTTGCTTCTGAGCATGAGGGTGAGCTACAAAGTACCAAGGATCAGCTGTCATACCCCTTCAATCCAAATACAGAGCAACTAAAAGAGGTATTGGGTTCACCTTCAGCTGATACCTTGATGATTTGGGTGGGAGACCAGCTTCTTGTTGATTTTCCACTCATCCCAACAGCCATGATCAGCTCCAAATCAATTGCATGGCTGCCACTTTTGAGAAAGGGAAGCTATTTCTCACAACCAATTGCAGGGTTTGTTTAGCTTGCCCTTTGCTCCCGATTAGAGTAGAGTAGGTAGGTTTCCTTTGGTAAGAAGAAGTGCTTGTGCACACTCTGCATGTTCCATTTGGAGCATGTATGATTTTCAGTTCTATACATAGTTTTGGTGTTCTTGTTACTGCTTTCTTGCTTAGATTCGTTTGATGGCATTTTGGTGAGAACAACTCCATGTCCGGTGGGTTTCAAGTGGCCGAGAGGAGGTTTTCAAAGTTCAAATCGGTTGCGGGTTACAACTCATGACTCCATGCCCAATGGATGCTTCGAGCAACCGGTAACTTCATCTAGCGAGTAAATGACCCCATTGAAGTCGCCAAATTGTTATCCAAAATTCACCCCAGGGTAATTTTGATAACATGCATCGAAAAATTCAAGTCCCGAGGTTGAAAAGAGCAAGTTACGAGAAAAGGTGAAAGGCTACAAAAGGAACAAGCTTGGGCGAAAAAATCATGAAAAATGGCTAAGTCTAGTCTTAGCAGATCGGGACATTAGGGACGGAACATCCGGATCCGCTGTGGGGCCAGCGGGAGGCATCGGAAAGATGGTTCGGCCAAAGAAGAAGAAAATTGACTAAGCTGCTTTGAGCAAAACAGGTTTGGGACATTCGGGCCATGGGAACGCGAACCATTGAAGGCCGAATCGGGCTAACCGAGAAGAATTTGTCCCGGGCGATTCGGGGGACAGATTGGAATAGATGTACGCGAACCGGCCGAATTGACCGAATCAAGTTTTTGTCCCAAGTAGCACTTTGGGACAAGTGGGACAGAGAGGGACGCGAAGGCGCGGATAGCCGAAAAGTCGAGAACCAACCAAATCATGACACATGGCACAAGGAGAAAAGTCCAAAAGTCAAAGGGCGAGTTTTGAAGGGTCAGCCCGAGCTAATCAAAAGAGGACGCATGTCCTATGGTGTAGGAATACGGAGCTTGGGGAGGAGTTAGAATTTGGCCAAAAGTTCACCCAAAAGCTAAAAGGAAAAGGTCTGCCCCGTGCCCCCTGTCGACCAATCAATACATGCCGCGTGTCCCAAGTGGCGGGGGCGCAGAGGAAAAGTAAAAAATGTTCCAAGTCATCAAAAAGTCAAAGAAAACCCACGGGACAAGGAAGGAGAGAGAATACACATCCAATCAGATCACGACACGTGTCGTCCAGGTGGCAGAGTGCGGGAAGAAATTTAAAAATCCGTTTTCACCTGTTTTGTGCCCTAAATCTTCAGACCTCCATAACTTTCGATCCAGAGCTCAGATTTGCACGTTCTTTATATCATTGGAAAGCTGGTGAAATGCTCTACACGTTTCCAGGGTCAATCTTGCATTTTGGTTTAGTGTGGAGAGAGAAAGTTAAGAAATGGATCTGACGCGTGATAATAGACAGAAGTGACGTTTCAGTGACCAGCTTTAATACAACAGACAGCTCGCCGTTTCTGCTAGACAGTCCACCATTTTGCCAGGGTTCTCACCTGCCGCCATAATGAAATGAGTTAAATGTGACCTGGGAGTGGTTGGGGTATATTTGAATCTCCTCTCTCTTTCTTCCTATATATTGTACAGAGGGGCTTCTTTCAAAATAATTACAAGTTGTTCATCTTTTCTGCTCTGCCCTCCCTTCTTTTTCTTCTCCAGGGTTGAAAATGGAGTTCGAACCTCCTCCCTTGCTCTGTAATGGTGTTTTTCCTTTTACTATTGAAATGATGTTCTGTGTAAACTTCTGGAGCAACAAAAACATGTTTTGTGATGCATCTGTCCATCCTTACTCGTTCCTTTGCTTGTTTTCTTCTTGCCTCTCTTCATTGCAGGTATTTGTGCATGTTTTGATGTTCATTACAGGTCTGGAGCTGTGTTCACAGAGTTTTGGGGCATTTTCTGTGTGAAATCTATCTTTGGGCCTGTGATGCATCTGTCCATCCTTCCCATTGCTCACCTCTCCTTGTCCCATGGCAGTTTTGATAGATGTTCAACATTCTCCTTCTCTGGTGTATCACCGTTTTAGTGTAGGCTTTTGTTGTTTTTCCCTTTTCTCTCTCTCTCTGTCTCTTTGGCATGGTTAGATTAGGTTTAGATTAGCTTTCTTGCACTGGAATAGCTTGTGGCAGGTAGTTTAGGAGCAGGAACTAGCCTTCTCTGGAGATTCCTCTCTCGGTTTTACAAGTCCCACACTTGGAGAGAGGTTTCCATGTTGTGCAATCACACTGGATGCTAGAGTGATCAACTTAGAAGCCTCGATCTGCATTCGGGGTGCCGTGTGAGTCTCGCAACAATAGTAACCATGGTGGAGGATGAAGTGAATTCTCATGAGGAACCTATTATAACTGTGGATCTATAGAGCATTACAAGCATGAGTGTCCTAATCTATTGCAATGCTCATGGTGCAGAAGAAACATAAGTACGAAGAGTGTCCAGATCTTTATGAGCATATGAACCAACAACACCAAAAGGATAAAGGCACTGGGATGGTAAGAATGAAGAAGGCTGGTTCATAGTGGATGCTAAGAGTAACGCATGAGTCGAAGACTAGAACTCCGTATTAGTGACAACATGAGAAGATTCCACGCATGCCAAGGAGATTCCAAGACAAAGGACATTGGTTTCAAGAGAGGAAGTGGTACATGGAAAGTATCCGGACCCTTCTCATTAGAAGGAGGTGTATCAAGAGACTATGGATGTGATTCAGTTTACAAGGGGAGATCTAATGTCTAAAGGAGAAATCAAATCAGTTGGAGAAAAGGAAGAATGTTGATGTTCTCAAGGAGGACTGGATGAGGTCAAGGAAGTATGTAGGATGTTAAGGAAAGAGAATATTATTCCCTTGCTAGGAGAATGGTTCAGGGAGAAGGTATCATGCACTGGATCGTAGTGCAAAAGGTAGGCTTTACATGCAAACCTTCCTCCTCACAACCTTAACTATAAAAAGGAGATTACATTGAATTCATTTGTTGATGGGTGGCTTTTGAGTAATTTCATCATCAACACGGGAGTAGAGGTCAATGTTCTTACCTTGGATATATGACATTAAATGGGAAGACCCACACTACAACCATCTTTGAATGTGTTTTATATGGAAAACAAGACAAGGGAAATTCCCATTGGGGTCTTGAAGGATGAAGCTATCACTATTCAAGGGGCCAAGTTCACTAGAGACTTTGAAGTCTTAGCACTCACCGAGGTAGAAAAATTCTAGCATTGCTTGGGTGCCCATGGTGTTACAAGAAAAATGTTGACCTATGGTTTAACAAGCAATATATTAGTTTTTAGAAAAAGGAAGAATGGGTCATCCTCCCCTTGACTGATGGAAAATCAGCACCTTATACTGAACCACTGGGAGAAGAAGTCCTTCACAGGATATATGTGTGCTCCATTAGTGATCCCGAGATAATTCATCCAACCGAGGGAGATATCTAGTTTGAAGATGCTCAATCCCTGAGTGATACCACTAGCATGGCATGTGATAATTGGGTTCATGGGATTTATGAGTTGATTGGGTGAAATTTGAGAGGATTTATAACAAGGGTAGTGAAGGCGTGTTCGGTCAAATGCCTAGGAGGAAAAAAGTTACCAAGTTACTTTGGAAGGGCATACCCTGAAGTCTTCTTGTAGGAAATGGAGGCTTAGTGGAAGAATAGGGATGAGAGAAGGGGAATTCTCAGTTATAACCTGCTCAGAACTATAGCGCGCGGGTGGGATACTCATTGGGAGATCCTCCTAGAATGGTGCAAGGTAAGAGTCACATTCTCTATAATGTTATCCAAGAGAAATGTACCCACTATGATCCAAGATTACCATGGTGAAGAGACCACCTCATTTCATATCCAAGCATGTGAGAAGGCCTAGATGGGAAGTGTAGAAGCATTACTGCCTTTGTTATGGGTGCATAAGTTTTATTCCACCTTACAAGGATGTGCGTATGCATGGTATATTCATTTGGAGATGCATCATCAAACAGTTAATTGGCAGGAGTTGGCGGTTGATCTCATTCAAGAATTCGAGTATAGGAGTACAAAGCCATTAGTGGATAAGGAATTGCAAGTAATCAAGTGTCTTACAATGGGAGATAGTGCTATGAAAGAAGATAGGATACTAGAGTTTTTGGGTGAGCCTTATTTGGAGATGTGCCTAAATGAAGGAGAATTAGAGGAAGTACATCTTGAGTGTTCTTGCATGGAAAAAGGAAAAGAAAAATTGTCTATATAGTAGACGGTGAAGAGATGGAAACTTTGGATGATAACCATTCTGAAGGTACATGTGAAGTCATAGATAGCACTGATCAGCAAGCAAACACATACCATGAGCCCTTGAAAATAAAGAAGGTTAACATTGGGACAAAGACATAACCTAAGGAATCTATCATTGGGGAATATTGGTTGGAAAAATAAGTTTCAAAGGTTATTGATCTGTTGTGTGAGTTCTAGGATTTGTTCTCTCGTAGGTACCATGAACTCAAAGGATTCCACCATTCCTTGTGGGAGATGAAAATAAAGTTGAAGTAAGGTGTGTGCCCAATTCGGAAGATGCCTTATCGTTAATCCAAACATGCACATACATTTCAAGGAATAAATAGAAAATATAATAGCATTTGGTATCATTGAGGCAAAGAAGAATCGGAATGGATAAGCCCGATGGTCATCGGTATCAAGAAGGATGGGAGAATAAGGATCTATGTGGACTACGGGGACCTAAATGTAGTATGTTTTATCAATCCTTTCCCAAACCCCTTTATCAAGATATTTTGGATGGAGTATCTAGGCATGAGGTCTACTCTTTCACCGATGGGTTCTCGTGGTATCACCAAGTCGAATGCAAAGGTATACCGGAGGAAAACAACCTTTCCCCACCGATGGGGAATTTTTTTCCTACATAGTTATGCCTTTTGGATTTAAGAATTCTCCTATTGTTTTCTCACGCATTGTGGTATAAGTATTTCATGACTTCATCCATAAGTTTCTTCAATTTTACCTCGATGACTGGATTTGTGTATGGATTGGTAAAATACCATTGTGATGAGGTTTGAGGCTAATGTTTGAGAGATGTCGCAATTAAGGATATCCCTCAACATTAAGAAATGTGTCTTTGATAGTCCATTTGGAACCCTGTTAGGACATATTATATGTAAAGAAATCTTACTAGTGGATCCCACCAAAGCTATAGTTATTGTGGGATTAGGGGATCCTAATAGTTAAAGTGCATTGTCCAAATTCCTTAGGCATAGGGGGTACTATATGAAATTCATCAAGGGGTATGCCAAGATTACCACGACCTTGGAGGAATTTTAAAACACAAGAGTGCCTTTCATTGGGGAGACGCAGCAATGAGAGGAATTTGTCACTTTGAAGGAAAGGCTTGTCACGGTGCCCATACTAAGTTTTCCTTCTTGGGATAAGCCTTTCCATGTGCATGTTGATGGCTCGGGGATAGATATGGGAGAAGTACTAGCACAACTTAGTGAGGGGATTTTTGATCATCTCTTATGTTTTAGAAGTAGATAGTCGACACTAGCAAAGCAAAATTACACTACTACGAGTGCAAGGGACTATCAATGATCTACGTGCTGCATAAGTTTAGGAAATATCTATTGGAAAAACCATTTATATTATACATTGACCACATATAATTGAAGTACTTAGTCAATAAGCCCATTTTGCAAGGGTGTATATGCCATTGGGTCCTATTATTCCAAGAGTTTGAGTTCACAGTGGTTGTAAAACTAGGAAAAAGAAATTCAAGACCTAACCACTTATCAAGGATTAACTCAAGGGAGGACGCAAAAAGAATTGAGGATACCATGTCAGACATGCAACTATTTAGGTTTGGTGCATGCCCTTGGATTTGGAAGATATCTCTGTGTTCTTGAAAACAGTGTGGCACCAAAAGGGATGAAGGCTCTGGAGAGAAAGCAGTTAGCAATACGCACCATACCCTACATGTTGATTAGTGGAGATCTGTATAAGTTAGGATGTGATGAGGTTCTACGTCGATGTGTATTAGAACATGAGCGTGTGACAATTATGGAGGAAGTGCATGGTGGGATTGCAGGAGGACACTATGTAGGAAATGCTACCGTGTGGAAGATTTTACTAGCAGGGCTTTGGTGGGAAACCATCTACCAGGATTGTATTGAGTTTTGCAAGGCCTATGACCATTTCCAGTGCCTTAGAAAACCTAGAAAGAGGGATGTAATTCCCTTGTGACCAATAGCTAGCATTGAACTATTTGAAAAATGGGAAATCAACTTTGTAGGACCAATTTCGCCAGCTGTGCGAAGGACTGGTTCATGGTATATCATTACTTGCACTAATTACTTGACATGATGGGTAGAGGTAGCACTTACAAAGGATTGCAATACGGTGATAAGCGACAAATTTTTATGGGAAAACATAATCAACATATATGGTTGTCCTTTAAGCTTAACTAGTGATAGGGGTACACATTTCCTCAATGAAATGGTTAGGATATTTATTAGCATAATTTATGGTGGCTCATAAAAAAATGACCCCTTATCACCCTCAAGCAAATGGAACTATGGAGGCATTTAACAAAATACTAAGTCACACATTGACTAAGATTTGTGACATTGGAAGACAAGATTGGGATGATAAGGTATCAATTGTTCTATGGGCATACATGACAACCTACAAAATTTTGAACAAGGCCACACCATTTCAATGGGTGTTTGGCATGGAGGCTATTTTTTCACTTTAATTCATGTTACCATATCTACATATAGTGTGCACGGAGGATTAGCTGATGACCAAGTGCTGGAAGAGAGGATTTATAAGTTGATGTAGTTAGATGAGAGGCGATCACTTGCTAGATGGAGTCATATCAAGAAGAATTAGTTTGAGGTTGGGTAGAGGGTGTTATTGTATGATTCCAAGTATCTGCACCATCCCTGGGAAGTTGAAAATTTATTGTTTAGGACCCTACATCATCTCATACATCCTTGATTCAAGTGATTGTTAGATAAGTGCTAGATGAGACGAGATTACCTAGTCACTTCAATGGGAGTAGGCTGAAGCCCTACTATAAATAAGTCTTCTTGATGTTTGTAAATAAGGTATTATTTCCAGTTAGCTTAGAATTTCCCATTATTGCTTTTTCTTTTCTTGTGTTTCCCTTTCTTGTTATTTTTTCCTTTTTTGTCTCGTTTTGTGCCTTGTGTGCTGGTAACCACATTATTTTTCTAAGGTTGTTTATGTGCAAAGGACCACACATTTGTTTTAGTGTGGGGTGGAGTAATGCAAAGTAAAGTATAAGCTAGTAGTAAAATTTGAGTGGCCCAATAGAAGGAAGCGTGTAATATTTAGAAAGCACATGGGGAAATGGTGGATAATGAATTATGGTGTCAAGAAGGATGTAACAAATACCACATACAAAGAATGAAGAGTGTAAAAACAACATGAGGTAGGCAAGGGAAAAAATTAGGTAAAGGACATAAGAAGTGCATTTTGCACTATAGGCGTGCATGTAAGAGTATTTGGTCGATAGGATTTTTGTATGCCGGGAAAGGTTGTAGAAATATTTTTACATAGGATTGGGCACATGGATAAGGGTGTTTCACTCGGAAATGCTTCGTTCCTTGTAGAAACAGAGATAAGGTTAGGGTTAGGAGGAATACCTGTAGAATGTCGAGAAGATGTGCGCGTCACAGTAGAGAAGATCGGCTGACTGCGAAGAACTCCTTTTGTCTTGGAAGGACTACTCCGCAAATAAGAACACAAGACCACAAGATTTTGATTAGATAATAAATGAGGGAACTGCCTTGGGCCCGGGAAATATGAAACTTCCTTTCGAAGGTGGTCGCCTCCCTGCCGATATGAGTTAACACAAAATACTTGTAAAATATCAATTAAATTGTTTCGTGGAACTGGGTAGGGAAAAGGCTGTTTTCCTTGGTTTTGATCAAAGGAACCGATGCCGGTTATCTATAACCGATGGCGGTCACTGATAACCGATACCGGTTGGTTCCAGGATCTTCTGGGCTGGTTGTGGTGTTTGTAATGGCTGGTTTTTGGATAGTATTGAGAAATGGGATGGTTAGAAGCTAAAGAATGATGGTTAGAGGCAATGGTATGTTAGATAATGGATTCAGGAATGGATTTGGGAAGATTACAATTCCAAAAGCACAAGAAATGTTATAATGGAGGACATGCAAGATATAACTTACTGGTTTTTTTGATGAAGGTGCAAGTTGATCTCCTTTGCTGCCAACTCTTCTGGTTTCTTTACTCGTCTCTGCTTGGTCAAGTGAAGTTCTGGACTCTGCTGATCGCTTTGGACTCTCCTTTGATTAAAAATCCTTCGACTGATCTCCAAAAATGAAATTCCGATCCGTTGTTTTAGTTTGGGGAGCCCATTTACAGGGAACCGATGGCGGTTGCGTAACCGACGGCGGTCGAGTAGGAACCGGCATCGGTTAGGAAAAAGTAGGCTATTTTTAGTAAAATAGCCCACCTTCCCTGCTTTTCTCCCGAGAGATCAGTTGCGGGCTTGGTCAGGTGGCTAGAAGGTCGGCTTTGGGTGCGAGTAAGGAGGCATTAGTTATGGATGTGAGTCTAGACCAAGTCATGGGTCCTAATTAGGTTAGTTTTAGGGTTAGGGCTAGGTCATGATGAAGTGGCAAAGTGAGGTGGTAGGTAAGGTGGTGTAGATTTATCAATTACAAGGCAATTAATAAATACTTGTGTAAGGTTTAGGTAATGAGGTTAGGTTGCGAAATGAGATGCGGGTCACAAGGGGTCGTAAGACACAATTTTGGTGTCTACATTAGCCCCTTATTGTCGTGTAGCTTGTTCTGTAAAGCTGCGCGGACAATAATATGAAGTGGTTTCTCATGTTAAGGATATAGGTAATCCCCAAATCTAGCACAGATTGAGCGAACGGGAAATCAGGGATAGGGTTGATAAAAGGTAAATGTTGTAGAGAGGATGGTAAGGTGGTGCGGTAGGTCCAAGGAAGCATACACATGTTGAAATGCAATAGTACGACTAGGGTACATGATTTGACTAGCAAACCAAAGAATGTATAGGCAAAGGTCGATAGTTTATCCAAACAAGGGTGATATAATCCGGTATCCAAGGCATAGGAAGTAGCTCCAGGGTATATAACGAGGTAAGGTACAGAACGCGTTTAGGCATGTTCGGCAAGACCAAATGGTTGGTTTGGTTGAGATAAACGTCACGGTCTAGGTCTAGGCAAAGTTGGTCGACAGATCAAGTCAAGGACCCTAATCATGCTAAAACATGAACAGGTGAGCTCGAGTGAACAAAAGGCTACATGATGGGTGGATAAAATGTATGATGTTGATTGTGGGTAAGGTATGGAAGTGGTACGGTCGGGGGTCGGACCAAGTGGTTGGGTTGCGGCCTTGAGGTGTGCCGGATAGGTAGGTTGAGGCCTTGGGTCGGGCCGAATGGTAGGTTGAGGCCTTGGGTCGGGCCAAATAGGTAGGTTGAGGCCTTGGGTCGGGCCGGATGGTTAGGTTGAGGCCTTGGGTCGGGTCAAATTGTTAGGCGAGGCCTTGGGTCGGGCCAATTGGTAGGTTGAGGCCTTAGGTCGGGCCAAATAGGTAGGTTGAGGCCGTAGGTCAGGCTGGAAAAGTGAACAAATGTTGTGCAGCAAAGGTGGACAGAGGCGATATTGGTGAAAAAGAGGCAAGGAGTAAAGAACGGCAAAGAATGGGGTGAAAGTTGGGTAGAGAACCGATGTCGATTAGAGATGACCGGCATCAGTGAGGTGACCGATGCCGGTTTCTTAGGGCAGAATAAAACATTTATATTTACCACACATGATAGGTTACGATAGGGGATGGTCGAGCTAACCTTGGGAGACCCCATGTCTCCGAAGTGCTGCCTACATAGCCCATTGCACAAAGCAAGGAAGGGCCTCAGACCGATGTAGTTCTCCCTTAGGACCAGGGAGAGGTGAATTTAGGCAATTTGGTATGGTTTAGGCAATTGGTTGGTTGGTAAAAAATATTGATATTAATATTGGTAAGGTAAGGTTGTTGGTGTTGGTAATGAATTGGTGATGTTGTAAAAGGTATAAGGGAAGTGAAAGTTAGCCTACCCAAGTAGAAGGGAACCATGTCCTGATTAAGATCAACACACAATCCTAGATGCGAGGAAAAGAGGAAAGAGTGCTCCGTAGGTGAAAAGAGCTAAACAAACCACACAACGTAGAATGAGCTTGAAGCCCTAGGTACCGTGCATGGCGAGAAGTCAATAGGTGAAAAGAGTTGTATGATCACAATATATCAGGTGTACGTTACGTCCCTTGAGTGGAAACAAATGGTGAGGTGATGTGGATGATATAGCTGAGGTATAAAGAACTTGTTATAACGAAAGAGAACCTACCCTAAATAGACAAGTCCATGACCCAAAAATTTCTTTTGTATGAGGCTTTTATTTTATTGAATGTAGACTGATCGATGCGGGAAGTCTGCAAGGGATATTGATTGTTTTATTCTTGAGGTCTTCACGAAGCTGATCAATGCGAGAAGCTTCTGATAAAGGCTGACTGTGTATAGCTGTCCTTCGGGGGAGCAGTCTATTTATAGTAGCCGAGATGATTTTAGTGCATAGCTGTCCTTCAGGGGAGCAGTCTATTTATAGTAGCAGCAATAGTTTGGCATATAGCTGTCCTTCGAGGGAGCAGTCTATATTTAATTTTAGATAACTAGATGTTCTTTTGGCGTGAAGCATCTAGTTTAGTAGGAAGTTTGACTCAAGAAAATCCCATAAGAATACGGCTTATTTTAATACTTTGAAGTCATGGACTAGACTAAGAAGGGAAGGCATCGTAAGGGGAGGTGAGGGGTGAGCTTGATTGTATTCGGAGATATAGAAAACAAAGTGTATGTAGCGGTAAATGAGCTCAAGGGGACGAGCAAGTAGGTAGATAAGAAGTGATATAACACTAAATTCAACAGTAGAATGGTCGAAGATGCAAGGCATTAAGGGGTTCAGGCTCAGGCTTACCATTAAGCGAAGCTAAACGATAAGCGCCTGATCCATAGGTGTGAGTGATTATGTAAGGCCCAATCCAATTGGGAGCAAATTTTCCACGTTTGCTCTTTTCTAGTTTGGTGACATGTTGATTCTCTTTGAGGACAAGATCACCAACCTTAAAGGTACGCTCATGAAGTCGCTTATCATAAGCACGCTTGATGCGTTTTTGATAGATTTGAAGGTGATCGAGAGCTGTAAGGTAAGTGAGGATGGAGTCGTCATCCTGGCATTCAACAACATTAATCAAAGGTGAATCCTCTTCGATCATGTCTGGATACAGAAGGGGAAGAGAAGATGGGTCCTCATTATCACGTTGATAAGTGAGAGGACCTATGAAGATAGCATTTATGAAAAAAAAAAAAAAAGTTAGGAGGGATAGATTCAGGGTCCATCGATTCTGTGGGAGATGATGGCAAAGTGGGTGATGATGGTTCGGTAGGGGCGACGTCCTCTTCTTCCAGATACAAATGTGACGAGGTGTCTCCCGCATAGGTGTTTCGGAAACCAAGACCACTGCGATCATTATGTTTGCGTGTGGTGATGGGGATGAGAGTATGTCGGCCTTGTTCGTAAAGGCCAAAACCAAAGCCTTTCCACGCACAGCGAGTCAAGAAGGTGAGGGCAAAACGACGATTTGTCAAGTATTGAAAATCGGATTGGAAGGGAACCACACCAAGAGGAGGTTCAGGGGTAATGGAGGATGCGTCAACACCCCCATATGTTAGGTTAGTGCGACAATGGGGTGGTCCGTAAGAGATTATCTCCCCCACGCGACGGTCGTAGGTGGGGTGTGCATGTAATTGTCCGTACTCCTGCGGGGTAGGGAAAGAACTAACGTTATATAGCGATACTCCCCAGCGTAAGGTGATGAAAACGCCTACTAAGGGGTCGGAGGTTGGGATGTTAGCCGCGGGAAGAGAAGTGGTTTGTGCGGCGGTGGTTTCATCGGAATTGTAGGTGCGCTTGAGGTGGACGGTTGAGGTATATTGGAAGAGGATGGTTGGGTTGAATGTATGGGTGTCTTAATTGGTATAAGCACATCGTTTGGGCGGTATAACATATTGCAAGTTTTGAAGGGGGGAGGATCAGCTTTTACAGTGTAGGACTTCCCCTCGTACTCAAATTTTATACATCGATGTAATGTTGAGGGGACGCATCCCATGGCCCGGATCCAAGGACGACCTAGCAATATATTATATTGGAACTCTCCTTCAAGGACATAGAAGAGTTCGGGCAAAGTACGTGGGCCTACGCGAATGTTGAGGATCACGGTGCCTAAGGTAGAAGTAATAGCATCATTGAATGACCGCAACATGATGGGGTTGGCACACATGCAACTAGAAGGGATGTTCATTTGTTGGAAGGCTTTTGAAGAGATGATGTTTAGGCTAGCGCCCCCGTCAATCATAACCCGACGTACTCGAATGTCTCGGACGTAAGCGAAATGAAAAGGGGCAGGGTCGGGTCTTCTCGTGCACCAAAGTCGATAATTTCATCTTCCGAGAAACTAACCGCAGCGCTTGTTGTTTTGAGACAAGTGGTGGGGAGATGGATTGTTTGGTGAGAGAGGCAACGTGATTGGGTGTTAGAATGGAGGCCACGGCGGGGGTTTCATTGGGAAAACCTCTATCCTCAAGGATCTCAACGAGAGCTTGTCGATGAGATTCAGAGGTCCAATGAGATCATATAGTGTCATTTTTACGGGCGATTGATGAAGCCGTTTGATCATGGTTCGGTGGGAAACTCCATCGAGACGGATAGGCGGGTCCGCGAATAACCACTTTAGGTGGTGGTGTAATCGAGATGGTTGAAGGAGAAAGAGATGCCGCAGGGTGTTTTCTTTCGCCTTCCCATTGTTTTTCTCGTCTCTCGAGTAGCGACACTAATCATATTAATCTCGTAGACCCGAGATGAAGAAGATGGTTGGGATAATTCATGGTCTTCAAGAGGTGGGGTTGTAATAATGATCGATCTTGGTGAGGCGGGGACAGATGGTATAGTAGAGGGAATTGACGCTAGAGGTCTCTCCTCGCGTAAGTTGTTTTTCTTAATCTTTCGATCCGGAAGAGGTGACTGCGAAGGATGGTTTTTAGAGCTTTGCATCCTTCTACATCATGTCCAGTGTGCGGTGATAGGTGCAGATTTTAGACTCATCATAATCCATGTGCAGTCGGGGCTTAGACGGGTCATAAGGTCGAAGTGGGGGTAGAGAGATGGTCGCATTCTCCACCAACATAGCAAGGATTTTGGCGTAGGATCCTTTGAGTGGGTCAAAATCGAAGAAGATGAGGGTATTGATTGTGTGGGTTGTGGTAATGTTTGGGCGTGTTTAGTTCGTATGGGTGGTGGTTTAGTCGAGGGTGCTGACACATGTTTTTCACTAAACGTGGTTTCTTGACACGGTTACATTCAAATTGGTTAGATGATGAGGCTACGAAGGCATGGTAGCGGAAACAACCACGGAGAAAGGGGAGTGACAAGAAAATAAATCCTTTGATGATGGGATTGGTTTAGGGTTGATAGGTGGACCGGATACGCGGGGTAACGATGTTGTGATACCCTTTGATCTCTCGTATAGGTGTAAAGGCGTAGGTTGTTTTGCGAGAAAACAAAGGAGGTATGATATATTGATGTAAGGTGGAGGGATGAGGTCCCAATATGGAAGGTGGGTGTGAAGATGGGGTTTTGATAGAGGCCCGGATTGCGTTTGTCTCCTAGGTGGCGGGCGGGTTTATTTTTGGATAAATCGAGTCGCTTAGGCGGGTGTGTTAGATCGGGCATTGGTGAGGTCCCAAGCATAGGGAAGATCTGGTTAAGTTGATAGAAGTGGACGGGGAATTTGGTAGAGGTGAGGGGGGTGAAGGCGAGAACAGGGGCATTTTAAGCTTCTGTAAGCACTTCGGGTAGATGGTGGAGACATCAGGATTAGTCATTTGCATTTGAGTAGGAAAAGGGGTACTCAAACGTTCCCATAGGACCTGTCTATCTTCTGTGGAATGACAGTCTCCAGGTGTAATTTGTAATTTTGGTACAGAAGAAAAGTGAGTTGTAATTCCAGTCCATTGCGGGTATGACACAGGAGGCAGATGAGGCACTGTATCAATAGATGTTAGGAGGTCAACCGGTTGTTGAAAAGATTTAGGTGATGAGGGACTAATAGGCAGAAGGGCATGTTGGAGGGGGTCTGTCACGGCTAAAGAATTTAATGATGTCGGTGCGAGAGATTTCTCATCTAAGGATGTCAAAAGGAGTGGCGTACCCTCCTCTTGTGCGGCAAGAGTGGTAGAAGGAGACGTCTGGGAAATGGATAGATTAGACAACATCCGCTCGCAGTTTTGTAGGGATGTGGTGTAAGAAGACTCATTAATGGGAAGGGAAGCCCAGCTAACTCTTCTATGGGTAAAGGAATGATTTCGCTTTGGCTTGATGGTGGTAAAGGAGGTTCGGGCTCCTGTGTTAGTGAAGAGGCTTGATTCAAAATTTTCTCGATAGAGGCTTTTGGCTGGGTATCGAATACTGCATGGATCTCATGAACACTCTCCTCGGCTAAGATATCTTGGTTTACGTTACTGTTGGACGAGTGATTCGGGAATGGCTTGTTGAAAATTTTCAGATTTCGGTTAGCAGGGGCATTAGGATTATCGAGTGTTATATCCCCTGCATCAACCATTTCCTGCACTATGTTTTTCAACATCTTGCAGTTTTCATGACTATGTCCTTTTACGCGGTGAAAGTTACAAAAGTCATTTTCTTTGTACCAGGAAGGTATTGCGCGGGTGGAGTCAAACCCAGAGTGAGGTTTTACAGGGGGCAAGGTGATAGCCCCAGCTTTGAGCAATTTCTCTAGGATGACGCCATAAGTTTCTCCCAAGGGAGTGTAATTGGTGGGCTCAGCTTTGTATTTATAGGTGGTTTTTGGTGGAGTATTGGACGGTGGTTGGGATTTGACCATCACCGCGTGGACAGCTCCTTTTGATTTAGAAGAGGTTGACGCGTGAGGAGTGGTGGTATTTGGTTTATTGGTAGAATCAGGAGTTCGGAAAGTGGAGTTCTTGTTGCGCAACCGCAATTTCTCTTCCTCTAAGGCTCGAATTTCTAATTTTCGAGCCATAGTAAAGGCCTCGTCGAATGTACGGAAAGTTTGAATTTGGAGGGTAGGGGAGATGTGCTTAGCGCATGCCCGCGTAAAGAGTTTGATAAGTTCGGTTTGAGGCAAGGCATACGTAAGTTGGTTGATAAGGCCCCGCCATCGTCCAACGAAATCTGCGATAGATTCGTCCTCAAATTGTCGGATGGCATAAAGGTCGGTGATAGATACTTTCTTAGCAATGTTAATGGAGAAATGATCCAAGAAAGATTGGGCTAGTTGGTTAAAAGAGAAGATCGAGTCTTTGGGTTAAAGCACCGTACCACTCCAAGGCGGGTCCTGATAAGGACATGGGGAAGGTGCGGAGTAACAAGGCGTCATCATGGGCAATCAAATAACAAGCATGTCTAAATGATCGCAAGTGTTGTTGAGGATCCTCTTTACTGTTAAAACGAGTAAACTTTGGCAACTCCCATTGAGGAGGATATGAATGAAGGGGGACAGAAGGGTGAATGGGCTCCCGACAGACTTGCTCGTATGTCAAGGCGCTACGACTTCCTGAAACGGAAGCCTCCCGTGTTTTGCATTTTGTCCATCATTTGCTTGATGAGATCTCGTGGTTGGATGAGGTGATGGTGCCACAGAATAGGGATGTCCCATATAAGGTGTTGAGGTTACTGGATACGTGTATGGGAATGAAAAGGTAGGCGGAGCTTGAGAAGGAAAGCTCGTTTGAATAGGTGGCAGAGAGTAAGTCATGAATGGAGTGGTCTGAAAGAGAGACGAGATAGGGGCAGTTGGTGGTGGTGATACGTGGGGTCCAAGATTAACAAAAGGAAAGCTAATCGGGTCGTATGAACCTCTCACCACTTGCCGGATTGGGAGACGGGGCTAGTGATGCGGGAAGTAAGGTATTGTTATCAGGAGGAGTAGGAGCTAAATGAGCAGCTATACTAATAGGCATGCCCATAAGGAGCTGACCATCAGGCGCACGGTCAGGGGTATGAGACAAATAGTATTGCAAATACTGGGATTAGCATCCAGAAATTTGGCAAAGTCCTTGTCTCCTACAGGAATTTGGGGGATCTCACTGGTGTCCGTAGGGTTTCCTATAGAATGTGAAGGGGGTGATTCAGGCAAAGAAACAGAGCAAGCGTGTGAAACCATGGCGGCGGCTTGCTTCCGAGTGATGACAACCATAGACCAGAACACACAGGAAAGTTTCAATCTATCAAGGACAAAAACAACCTCAGAATGGTGAATTTAGCAAGTTGCTGGTTTGTCAGGGGCTGAGAGAGACAGTAACCGATATCGGTTTGGTAACCGGTGTCGGTCACAGGGAAAACGACGTC
This sequence comes from Taxus wallichiana var. yunnanensis, assembly GCA_018340775.1. Taxonomy (NCBI): domain Eukaryota; kingdom Viridiplantae; phylum Streptophyta; class Pinopsida; order Cupressales; family Taxaceae; genus Taxus; species Taxus wallichiana. Next base: position 309,472,107 of record CM031235.1, read on the forward strand.
GGTCCCTTAACCGATGCCGGTGTCAAAAATCTAGAATAAGAAAATACAAAGGGGTTGCTAATTTGATTTTTAGCAACGTTGAGTAGTTTAGCAACTTATTGATCACAGAAGACAAAGTATGCGAGAAAAACAGGATTTGAAAACAAGCAAGAGGCACACGCAAATGCAGAGATTAACCTTAGGGTTAATTTTAATTATTGTGGGCTTATGCCTTTAGACGTAGAATGATGTCAGAATCCTAAACAACAAGACTTAGGGGAAATATCAAGTTTGTTTTGGCTTATAAGGTTACCTCAATCGGGCGGAGGAATACCGCGAAAAGGGGGATGTTTGAGATGTTGTGTTAATTGTGAAGTGATTCAAGTATGTGTTGTGCAAAGTGAAACTAAGGTTAATTTCTGTCAATACCGTGGATATCACCCCCACGTGTACGACCTGTTACTTAATCTATGTTCACTAGAATTGAAAAACAACAGGCAGGAATGTAATACATGTGTTTCAAAACCCAAATCGAAAGTGATATTCGATGAAGCAAAAGAGATGACTTTTACTAATGCAAGATGCAAAAACAAAGCAAGTTCTTTTACCGTAATAATAAAATACCCAGAATATCTCTAGAAGAAGAAAACAAAGCAAGTATGCTCCCTATAATAACAAAGCAAGTATGAAATAAAGAAAAACCCAAAATGGGTCCCACCTAAGGCGTGCAAAATGTTTCACTCTCAGAAATGCTTCGCTCCTTATAGAAACAGATAAGGTTAGGGTTAGGAGGAATACCCGTTGAATGTCGAGATGGTGTGCGCGTATCAGAGAAAGATCAGCCGACTGCGAAGAACTCCTTTTTGTCTCTGAAGGACTACCTGCAAATAAGAACACAAGACCACAAGATTTTGATTAGATAATAAATGAGGGAACTGCCTTGGGCCTGTGAAATATGAAACTTCCTTTCGAAGGTGGTCAGCCTCTCGCCGATATGAGTTAACACAAAATACTTGTAAAATATCAATTAAATTGTTTCGTGGAACCGGGTAGGGAAAAGGTCAAGTTTTCCTTGGTTTTGATCAAAGGAACCGATGCCGGTTATCTATAACCGATGGCGGTCACCGATAACCGATACCGGTTGGTTCCGTGATCTTCCGGGCTGGTTGTGGTGTTTGTAATGGCTGGTTTTTGGATAGTATTGAGAAATGGGATGGTTAGAAGCTAAAGAATGATGGTTAGAGGCAATGGTATGTTAGATAATGGATTCAGGAACGGATTTGGGAAGATTACAATTCCAAAAGCACAAGAAATGTTATAATGGAGGACATGCAAGATATAACTTACTGGTTTTTTTTTATGAAGGTGCAAGTTGATCTCCTTTGCTGCCAACTCTTCTGGTTTCTTTACTCGTCTCTGCTTGGTCAAGTGAAGTTCTGGACTCTGCTGATCGCTTTGGACTCTCCTTTGATTAAAAATCCTTCGACTGATCTCCAAAAATGAAATTCCGATCCGTTGTTTTGGTTTGGGAAGCCCATTTACAGGGAACCGATGGCGGTTGCGTAACCGACGCCGGTCGAGTAGAACCGGCATCGGTTAGGAAAAAGTAGGCTATTTTTAGTAAAATAGCCCACCTTCCCTGCTTTTCTCCCGAGAGATCAGTTGCGGGCTTGGTCAAGTGGCTAGAAGGTCGGCTTTGGGTGCGAGTAAGGAGGCATTAGTTATGGATGTGAGTCTAGACCAAGTCATGGGTCCTAATTAGGTTAGTTTTAGGGTTAGGGCTAGGTCATGATGAAGTGGCAAAGTGAGGTGGTAGGTAAGGTGGTGTAGATTTATCAATTACAAGGCAATTAATAAATACTTGTGTAAGGTTTAGGTAATGAGGTTAGGTTGCGAAATGAGATGCGGGTCACAAGGGGTCGTAAGACACAATTTTGGTGTCTACAAAGGGTGCTTAAATTTGGCCTAGTGGAAAATGATGCATTTAATGTGAATTACGTTGGTAGGTGGTATAGCATTTATTGCTAGAGAGGAGAAAAAACTATAAATATGAGGTTAGGAAAGTCATTATTCTACCTTGTTATTACAAATTTAAAGCACTCTTGTAAACTAGGGCATCCAGAGAGATTTGTGTGAAGGAAGAAGAATCCTAGAAATCTAAGTGTGTGACTAGAGTGGATCTACAAACCAGGAGGAAGGAGAACACGAGAGTGGGGAGAATTATTTTTAAGTGCACTGTCTTGTGGAAGGTTTTCCTTGTTAGGGTTTTGTAGCTAGGGCACGGAGATAAAAGGATTTATTCTAGGAGTTGAGCTTTGGAGTTGAGTTTGGAGTTAATCGAGTAGCAGAGTAGAGTAAGGAGTTCTTAGTTTATCCCGATAGAAAGAATGACACCTAAGAAGGTGAATGTTTCACCAAAGAAGTAGAAGGGAAAGGGCAAGGAAAAAAAAATCGCTACCTTTGCAAGTTCCAATGAGGAATGGTACATATAAATGCAATACCTATATGGAGTATTGCTAGGAAAGGAGTGGGTGTCATACTTAAGAAAAATGACCTTGAGCGATTATAACCATCGAACGAGCATAACCGATAAGAAAATGGCATTGGATTTGGTCCATACAACTAATAAAAGGACACCATATGGGATGCCTATATACAATGATAAGGTGGAATTAAAATTGTAGAAGGTAGGGTTATTACAACTGTATGAGTTTCCTTACTTTGGTAATCCCGAATGACTATAGCAGTGGTTGATGTCACGCTTGCATGAAGATCACTTCTATTTTGCAAGCTACAAGATGCACATAATAAAATAGTTGATATGCAAGTTCACATGCCTTATTTATGAGGGAGAAATTATATACAATGATCTAGTGGACAAGGAAGCTATCTAAAAGACAGTAGAAATGTATGACTACAAGAAGGGTCATGATACTTTAACATCATAGAGACTCCATACCCTGTTATGAGGATGAACACATGCTTGGTGACCAAGATTAATTATCAAGAATGATGGACACAATCGAACAAGGCATGGCTAAATGTATGCCGAAGATATCAAAGGGAATCATATATAACTATTCTATTTTTATTTTGGATGAAATCATAAGAACCGCATAGGAAGGAGAAAAGATATTATTCAAAAAAATCCTCATCACCATCATCTTATCGGAGATCGAGTGCCGATGGGCCAAAAATTGTTTGGGAGTATCCACAAGAGGATCCCTCACTCAATTTTTTTTTGAAAAGTAAACTTGTGAAACCATGATGACTCGCTCATAAGGAGTGTACGGGGAAGTGGTACAAATGAATGTGTGACACATTCAAAACAGAGTGGAGGATCCCAGAGTAGTTTCCTGCACTCATGGATGGAGAAGTAGAGTTTGTAGTTTACCAACATTTATGCATTGGCAGATTTACATTAACATATAGGATTAAGGTGCCATAGTGCAAGCTACCCTTTTCTTTCACCATGAAATTCTTTCAAGCCGGAGTCAACCAGCCTCAAAGAAGCCAAAATAATAAGGTTCGGCCATAGTGAGGTGGACCAAGACCACCATGAACTACATAGAAATCTCTTGTACCCTAAAAATTATGCATACGTGGAGAAGTATGTCTCCCATGAAGTGTAAATGATGAATCCCATGATGCTTCGATCATTGGAAGGATCGTAGAAGGGGTGTATCTACACATAAGGCATAAATTTGAGAATGGTTCCTATCTGGAGAGTGATTTCTCCATTTAGGAAGACCCCATAGGGAGAAATAATGTTACACAAAAGAAGAGAGAAAGAGAAGAAGGGCAGGAGAAGAAGGCACCAAGTGCATAGACAACACAATCTGTGGGCACGTCGAAGTAAATTCTAAGCCTAACACTTTCACATGTAGGAAGTAGTCCCCTCTCAAGGCAAAGACCCAACAAGAAGAAGTGCTAGAGAAGGAATAGATCCTCACACATGACGAGTCACCAAGGAAACGTAAGCGCCAGTGAAGAAAAAGAAAAGGAAGAATCTCCTATACTGGAATCCCCAGCAAGGAATAAATAGAAAGTGGTAGAAAAGGAAGATTCGGAGGAAACCAAAATCCTAGATGCCTACATTGGTAAAAGAGATGATGAAGAGCTAGAGGGACCTCAAGATCATCCAAAGAAATGAGCCGCACGACTTTGAGGAGGAGTGAGATGAAGAGAAAATGACAAAGAAAATAATGAAGAAGGATCAGATGATCAAGGAAAGGGGGTAAGTGAAGAAGTAAGTACCAAGAACCGAGAGAATCCCACGCCTCAAGTAAGGAATAAGTTGAAGAATATGTAGAGAAAGAGGTAGCGGGCATTATTAAGGACTTGGTGGAACAAGAGTTAGAGTGGAGTGTGGATGAAATATTGAAGGAGATGGAAGAAGAAAGTGTTGGGAAGGAGTATGGTAGCATGGGTGGAAATTCTAGCTTGGTGGTAAGTTTCCAAAGGGATGAATGAACATGTGGGAAGGGCGTAGTGGTGGCACAAGGGCCAGGAATGGGCTATATAAATTATCCAATCAAAGTGCTATGTGTGCACTTCCTTAGCATCTATCGACGTAACATCTTTTGTTATGACTTCATTTGATGAAGAATGCTTATACCCATGGACAAGAAAGATGTTATCTTGGCCATTTGAGTCCCATGTGGATGAACCAAAATTTGAGGTAAGTCAGAGAGCGCTAATGAAAATTCTAGAGAAGAAGGGAGAGAATCCACTTGTGAACGCTCAACAACTATCGATGAACATGTATGCAATGCACTAAATAAGGTTTCAGTCAAATTTGAAGCCGAGATTGTTTGGGAGAAATGATAGAGTGATAATCCTAGAGGAGGAATCGAGGAGGAGGAGTTTGCATAAAAGAGAAAGGACCTAAAGCAAGAGGAGATGATTAGTGCTTAGTTGAGGCATGAGCTAAAAGAAGAAAAAGAAAAGGTGCACGAAGTCTCCAAGAAGGTGGAGATGATTACGAGATGCCATTGTCCTAAAGCATCCTAACTTAGTGCCACCTAAGAAAAAGTATGAATCAGCCTTGCAATGTCTAGAGGATTTGACTCACATTCTCATAATGGAGAGGAAACCACTCACTTTAGAGTTTGCAGAAGAGGCACAGTGCACCAGAGAAAGAGGAAAAACAAGGTTATCGAGATTTTGGCTCAATACACTAAACTTCTTGTAGAGGTGAAGGACATCACATAAGTCCCCGAATCTCTTTATGATAACTATGCTGATAGGGATAGAGTGGAAAGCATCTTGGTTTCCACCCATGAAACAAAACTCAAGGAGTTCTAAGAGAAAAATAAGGGGAATAGAGTGGAAAGAGATAAAATTCTGGCCGAGGTGGAGAATAAGTCGACTAAATCAAGACCCTATGAGGTTTGATCAAGAGATGGCTAAAGGAACTATACCCGAGATAACCCATGGGATAGATGTGCTTAATGATTTGAGAAAAATACGGAGAACATTATTGAGATGATGATTACCAAAGGGGAGGATCTGAGTTTTGAGGAAGTGAGCACCCTGGTGGGTGACCTTTGTCCGCAAGCCTCGTAACGAGGTCGACGCTTAGGACAAGTTAGAGGTAGAAATAGGGAAGTATTTCCCTCTCCTTCTCCAATAATAAACACGTTACCCATTCTTTCATTATTTCTCCCAATTCTTCATTCCTTTATTCTTTCTTTCCAACCATTTTAAGAGCCTACCATTCTTTATTTTATTGAAGAGTGTTTCGAGGACAGAGAATAGACGTAGCGTGGGGTGATGTTGGGCCCTAAAATATTGGCTCAAGTATAAGAATGTGTGTGGGTGTAGGAGACCTATATGAAGAAGGGTGTGTGGGGTGAAGATACACAGGGAAGGGTTATAGTAGGGTTTTACAGAACACATGGCATACATGCAAGGTGATACAGGTTTGGGACTTAGCCATATTCGGTATTCTAGGTAGCACACAAGAAAAGTGTGACCCATCTAACATGCGGAGTGGATAAGGTGCCAACTCCGGCAGTTGATTGTGATGGAAGGAATATCCCATCCATGCGATGGAAGGATCCAAAAAGACATCATCGCTAGTAGTGAAGAGCATGGATCAAAGGAAGCATGTTCCACTTGAGGACCACTTGGACACTTGGTAGTTGATCTATTACCTAAGAAGGCATGGCAAAGTGAAGGCGCAAAAAGATATATATAGAGGTATGTGGATATTATGAAGATACTAGAGAGGAGATTCGAGAGATATATGTCATTAGTGTGGTTGTATGGTGGAAGAGAGGTGAAGCTCTATAGAAATATAATGCAGGATTATGTGGGTTGAGATTAGAGGAAATATAGGAGTGATGGAATACTCAGAGGGATGGGTATGTATTTATCCTTATAATGTAAAGGACATAGCTTGGTTCTCGATGCATGAACTTTCTCTACATTGTTAAATGGGTATTTTATGACCTCAAGGAATGTAATGTGGTTAATAAACTCATTAATATGAATGGAAGGTTCTGTTATAAGTATATATGTGTTCATGATCTTAAGCGTAATGAATTTCCATTGTGTTATGAATCGGGCTTTGTATGTTGTTTGTTATTTCTATTTTATGGATGCATTGATATGATAACTCATCCTAGGTTCTCAAAATAAACGCATGGTTCCTTCTTTGTTATTTTACATTTAATTATCTATTATAGATGATATATTATCACAAGACTCGCATAAAGGAGGGGCTTGATTCCCAGTGCATGCCTCGGTGAGTGCCTAACACTGGGGGTGATAGGTCGGTGCTCTTTGGATTAGACTATTGTTCTAAAGGTATAAAAATGACTACATCCCACACCATTTGAAGAATATTGGAGTGCAATACAACTTGCAGAATTTATAGGTGACCCACATGTGTCATCTACACAACTAGACATTTCTTCACCTTCCTTGAACCAAATCATGCAAAACTTTCTTCCCCATCACCAAAATCATTATCATCTACTCTAAGGGTATTCCTTCACAAACCAAATCTATAAACCTTGGTTCCCTTCCATAGTGGTCTCTTGTGTGCCCCCATAGAAAGATAGTCATTCCTCCAGCCAAGACAAAGTTGACATCATCCATCTTGGTGCCACATCCATCTATCCTAGGACAAAATCCAAATAGTATAGCTCCCTCCTAGGACAAAATACTTCATCGAGAACACTCCCATCAACCAAACAATCCAAACCAAAATCATCCCGTGTGGAAGTCCTATGACACATATATTGAGTCCTATGTGGAAGTCCTATGACATGTATTCCAAATTTATTTCATCAAACTTCCACCTATTAGGCCTTTGATCCAAACTCGTATGCGATTTCATCATGGTTTGAACCCCACCACATTTGATCCTACCATCATACCCTAGGTCATGAAACTAAACAATGTAAGGCCCTACAAACTGTCATCCATGATCTTATCAAGAGAGAGGACCTTCTCTAGGACTCTCCTTCTCTGTCTACCCTCTCATCCATGACCAATTCTTCCTCCATTCCCGCCTCACCACCTATAGGAGTTGTTAGGCCTTCTCCTTCATCCACCACTTATTTTCCTACCCCCTCTTAGCGAGGGTCCTCGCTTATTCATGTACATGATTTTACTTGATATACCATCCCTATAATTTTTGACCATATACACCATCTATATTTTACATCCCTTCCATGGACCCCATCCCATTTATTCTGACATCTACTAGCTCATCCACACCTCTCTCGCTAGGGGAAACACCTTTCCCTAGTTATTGATTCTTCCACATATTGTTCCCCATCATCCTATCCATGTGGTTTCTTTGATGTTGAGGTATTTCATTCTAGGATATATCTGCTTACAAGTTAGATCCTCTCCTTACCTAATGTTATCTTATCCTATCTAGCTCATCTCATCTAATCATGTTAGCAAGTTTTATCCATCATCTTCTCCTCCTAAGACCACCTTCATGGCCATATATGTGCTTCCCTTGAGATCACCATGGATTTATCTAAGGCCAACCCTTGTGGCCATATAAGCCCATCCTCAAATCATTGTAGTAACTTATTTTTTTTTTCCCAAGAAAATATGTATTTACTCGAGCCTCGTCATCCTTATCTAAATTATGTCAAACTCGAATTTTCCCGACCAAACCTTTTTACCTATCATCTTCCCCAAAATCCCCTATCATAGACAATTGGATCTCATTGGTCTTATTAATCCTCATTATTCACAACAACATCACTCCATCAACACTACAAAAAAATATGTCACTAAGTGGATGGAAGAAATTCCCTCACTTTAACTAATTCTAGTCTAATTATTAAATTTATCTACTAGTATATCATTATTGGCTTTGGTGTTCCTCACAAAATTGTCACGGAAAATAGAAAGTCCTTTAAAAACAAAGATCTTAAGAAGCTTTATGACTCATTTAACATCTAACTCAGCTTCTCTTCTCCATACTATCCTCAAGTGAAGCTACTAATAAAAATATTCAAAAACATTCTTGCAAAAACTATCAACTAGTCAAGACATGACTGACATCTTCATCTCCCCTTCACTCTTTGGGCTTATCATACTAGCATCTATACTTCCATGGGGGCTACACCCTTTCTTCTTGTGTACAATTCCAAATTCATCATCCCTCTCAAATTAAAAATTTTGTCTTTGTGTGTGTCCCTTCACGATTTAATATTTGATGAAGACTATCGCCAAACACGTCTAGAAAAACTTGAGTTGTTAGATGAGCACCACCTTCTCACTCTTGAACATCATCATGTTTATCAAGAGTGCATAAAACATGCTTACAAAAATCACATCAAAGAACCCAAATTAATTTCGGTGACCTTGTTCTCAAAGAAAATTAGAATGTCACTTCTCTGACAGAGCCAACACATAAAGTTTTCCCTTACTAGATTAGACCATACATTATCACATATAAGTATGGGTCAGATCCTATCGATCGGCCTCCCTTGATGGTAAATCAAAATGAGAACCTCTTAATGCATTGCACTTGTGACCATTCTATTGTTAGTGTGTCTTCCAGTGAGCTCTTAGTCATATCCTTATATCATCCCTCCATCATTAGCCTCATCCATCTTTCATTGTAGTGATTTGGAATTATGTGGTCATCTGTCACTTTCCTATATGTGACCTTAAATATGATCACATGGCTCTATTCATATAATATTCCTTATGGATAGGTTCTCCCTTTTAATGAGAACTACGTTATCATTACATCCATCACCCTCTCATTTTCCTATTGGAACCATGAAAATGGTATAGGGGTGTCTCTTGTACATTCATTGTCCCCTCCTAAGTGGTCTACTTAGATATTCCTAGCTCTTCCCCATTTCAAAATAAAAATCAAAGGATTCTCTAATCAAAATTCAAAGAACTCAAAAACATATTGTTCCCTTGAAGGACATATGTTCATGAAAAAAAGAAAAATCAAAATCAAATCAAATAAATAGACCGATCCCTCGAAGGACGACTATCATATATGTTATCTTTTGCCATCTATATTACATATGTATAAAGTAGACCATACCCTTAAAGGATGGATACTCTTTTTATCATGGCATTGAAGGCTTCCCACATTGATTAGCCTTCCATTTTATCCACATCCTAATAAATATTCCCACATTGATCAACTTTCTTCTAGCATTTCTCTTCCCCTTTCCCAAAGCTGGGGCATATATTTAGGGAACACCACTAACGGATAACCCTCTTCCCATGTACAAGTTACATCTCAAATCCCTTTGTCATGTTGACATCAGGTCTATGAGTTCATTCCATCCATTGTCTCTTTATGATCTTTGATATAACTAACTGATGTTGGTTACATTCTAACACATGTTTTGGTCACATGTGCCTTGCGTTATTCGGATCCCCTCTTGTTTACCTCTAATGCAATTAGAGGCATATTTTCTTCATGTGTTCCTTGATATGATGTAATGTCATTTGTACCTATAGGTCACCATTATTTGGTTTCATTCTATCCCCAATCCTTTTTGCATCTATCTCTGATTCATGATTAAATGCACCTTTCATTATCTCAATCACCTATCAATATATCCATATATCCTAAATACATCAATATTTACTTACATTAATCAATAATCACATCCACATTAATTTTCCATCCACATTACATTCTATCCATTCATTTCATTACCATGATCAAATTCAAAATGAACATGTAATCCTAATCCTCATTAACCATACAACAAATTCACATCATCAATCATCCATGCATATACAAATCCCAAGTAGCACAACATCACATCCAACATCATAATCTAACAATCCAAGTAAAAGTAAATCATTTCATCTTATAATTTTACCATCATCATCAAATATAATTCAAACATGCAACCAATCCTCATCATCATCACATAGAATATCAATATCAACATCATCATAAATCAAATAATCAACATTACACAATACATATATCAAATCATGAAAAAATGATATCATATATATATATATATATCAAAATCAAATGTATCAATACATCATTGCCCTCTAACGGGGCTCTCTCAAAGAAGAGATATCAATAAAACCAGAAAAGTGAATTTCAGAGAGCCTAATATCCTTCCCCTGTAGGATAGATCCCTCCGTCTACCTATCGTCCTCATTGCTTCCACCCTATCCCTCTTCTCGGTGTGGCTAAGCCACACTCATTGTGATCCTTGATGACATAGCTCCACCTACCGCTATCTTCTATAGATCCTCTCGGTATTAGAGTGTCCTCCATAGCTTCTTGATCAAAATCCCATCATAATACTTACCTTTTATGACTAAGGATATGTATCTATCAATTGAGATCATACCATGAGATGTTATCTCTCCTCCTCCCTATGGTGTTGCATGTCCTCCACCTGCAGCCTCAATAGCTAGTATAGTCACAAGTTCTGTAAGATAAACCCTATAGGCCTCCCTTTGTCGGAAGTATCAGTCCATATCCTATAAAGCTATGTCCCTCTCCTAGACCACAACATCTCTCTCCACCCTCATCTAGTCTAACTCAGCATGAATCCATGCTAACTCAAAAGTATCTCAAAATCTTCCATATTTGTCTCCTAGAGCTACCTCTTCCTAAACTTCCATCTCTATCTCCTCTACCTACTCCTCTCCTCCCTCCAAAGCTACCCTAGATGCCCAAATAAAGGTCATCCATTCACCAAATCTAGATCCGAATCCTACGTCCTCATTGTTATCCCAAGGTATAGCCTTCTCCTCTAATGGATCTACCATATCAAGTCTAGGAAACTCCCTGTCAACCTCCTCCCCCGCCTATAAAAAATAGGAGAATGTGGTATACTCTAGACAACCCTAAAATGTCCTCCAAACCGAATGACCTTGATCATCTCCAGGTCATCTCCATTGAACCCACCATGTCCACCTCATCACAAAAATCTGCATCTACCCCTGGCCATGTAGAGAAATCCCTATACAACCACCATTTAATCTAACCAGTCTCTAAATCTGAAAGTCAATCAACATACCAATGCACTCCTTTTTCCCCCTTATCTCTAAATTCATGTTCAGCCCTCCATTTCTAAAATCCAACCGCTAGCTTTATATGGTCTCATGTGACCCATGGAAGCCCCTGTGGCCAAATGAAAAAAATGTAATCCTAGTCCCAACACTGAAGAAAGAAACCTATGTCCAACCCTGACCTCATGTCTGCCTTGTATATTGGTTGCCTTGTATACTGATAGCTCATGGTATTCTTGAGCTAGTAGGGAAGTCCCAAAAGAGAACATTTTTTGGTGCTCGACTATATCCTCCATAATACTAGCCAGTGCCCATAGAACCGAGCTCCTACTGAGTATGGAAAAACATAGCAAGATAGTGCCATCATCACCAAGAGAATAAATCAGCTATGAGGTATGCCTGCCTTGTACCTCATCTCATAAGAAAATTCCCCTGAAGAAAACCTGATATGGGGCACATCGGCTCCAAATAGCCATGTCAAAACTATGTCTTTTATCAACTATGATGGGAAATATCTTTTCCCCTTTATAGGAAATCTCAGGATCTTATACACATCCTCCAAGGTGATGGTCATCTCCTTTATCCTAAACTAGAAGGTACCCGTCTGTTGGTCCCATCTCTCTACCAATGTGATCATCAACCCCACATCTTGTGGGATCCTTTGATAATGTCTAAACCCACCTAACCCCACTACAACCAAGTGATCCCACTCGATTTGTAACATTTCCTCTAATCTTCTTGTATAGAGTAGGAAATTTGTCTCTCAAATATAGGGTCTCTCTGGATTGTAACCACAAACAAAACATGGAAATATCATTTCAAAATCCTAAAACTAGTCCAAATCCATTAAATTTCATTGAAAATCTAGTTTAATCATAAACAAATCTAATCTAACCCTAGTTGACGCCGACCCAAGTCGGTTCAACATTTTTTGGGGTAGATCGGCATCTCGTAGGGCCCATTTGATGTCAACCTTCCCGGGTCACCATCAACCACTCCTAACACCATCCATGTTTTCTAAAAATGTAAAAAAATAAATAAAATACAAAATTAAACTAAATTTTTATTTATTTTTTTACTCACCATCCTTCGCATCCTTTGGTGTTTCCTTACACCTTGGGACCTCCATTTCTTAGTTTTCTCTTTAATCACTTTGATCTCTCTCATCAATTTTACACATGAAAATGAGCATCATCGGTGACCCCCAGGTTTATATAGCCACCACCACCTGGTTGCCATCGACCCCTAGGGTCGCCATCAATTGGCCTTGGTCAAGATTGACTGACCTTAGTAGCCTTCTCTTTGGCTTTCCAAATCTCTTTTTATGACCTCTTCTTGGGCATTCTTCAAAGTCCACCTTTGTGTCCATCTTTATTTTCCCTTTAGGGCATTTTATTTTAGTATTTTTGATCCTATCCTTTTTTGATCTCGAAGTCCACTTTTGTGGCCATAATTACTTCCTCTTCAGAATTTTATTTTTCAATCTTATCCAATTTGCAGACAAAGTCTACCTCATGGCCATACTTATCTTTCCCTTGGGGCATATTATTTCACTACTCACATTTTTTTCCTTTTCTTTTGTCCCGTGTCATGCGACACCATTATTTTCATCCTTGTCCCTTGCAAACACATAATTTTTCGCTCGATTCCTCATGTACAAAGGATTTCACATAATTTTTGCATTTAGTTGTGCATACTTTGATGCTCACCTATGACCCCATGATCATTTCATCTTGCATCCATTTGAGATCTTTCCCATTGGATTCTCTCCATTTTGCAGTGATCTTCACCCACTCATTGGCCTGTAGAGAATTATCACCCATCTCCATTGAGACTGCAATTTTCCCTCTACTGATGTGATATTGGAGTCACTACCATGGTTTTCATTTTTATTGTAATCCTTTTTCTTGGGGCATCTTGCCTTACGCTATCCTTTTACCCATATTTCTTCACCCACTCGCCCTTCATCATCTACCTTTTTCAAACATGTCATCAATTTCCTCTTGCTTCATTGATCCCCCATTTTAGGGGGATCTTATCACCAAGCTTATATTAATCCTCATAATATCATTTTTCTCTCACTAGTTTTGTCTCATGGATTACTAGCGCAAACCACTCAAAAAAAAGGGGAAAATGTAGACACCTAAATTTGGTATCTCTATCCATTCCTGCCCATGTGTGCATATTTGGCTATGGTCCTAACTAGGTCCCCCTTTAATTAAATCCATCTCCTTTCAGATTTAATAAATTTCCCACTTATTATACTATCATCATTAATCCTTAAAAATTCACATTAATTAATTAACTCTCATTAATTAATTAATTAATTAATCAATATCGATATCCATTATCTTACCCTAATCAATCATTGGACCCTAAAATATTGTCTAAGTACTAAGAGGCGTGCATGCGTAGGATCGATAGATAAAAAGGTATCTCAAGGAAAAGAATGTATGAAAAAGAGTTTTAAGAATAATTCAAGTGAAGCTAGGGCACGCACGGGGAAGAACAAGGGTTTAAAGGACTTAGTCATATTTGGCATCATGGAGTCACTTCAGGAAAAATGTGAGGACCCGACTAGGCATGATAAGTGGATAAGGTGCCAGCCTAGAACCTTAGAGGTCAAGAAAAGGATATTCCATGTAGAGTATATTCTCGAGGCATCATTACGGTTGGAAGGTTTGCAAAAAGTATAATCATTCACCAATGGAGGATCACATTCGACACTTGGAATGTAATCTACTCGGAGAGAAGTCATGGTAGTGGTCAATGGTCCTACTTAAAGAAGTGTTTGGGACTATAACATTCCCATTTTAAAATTTTAGAAACAAGGGAATTATTTTTGCATAATGTTCCATGTTCTAAATTAACATAATTTAGAACACACATTCCAAAGCCAATCAATCTCATAATAGAAAACCATATGTAATAGTAAATGACTCAATGAAATGTTGATCTCTCATTCCATGACTCGGTATCATACCAATATCTCATGGTAACTTAATTATGTGTATACCATGTATATTTGGTTATTTTACCCTTTTATAGGTATCAAGTGTTTTGTTTAAGATGCCTATCTCAGTGTATCTTTACGAGATATTAATCTAAAATCTAGCTTCTTAAAGTAGGTGACATAGGACAACGTAACCAGTAGCTTGTGATACTTTGGCCAAATATTTTAAAACATACTATTCATGTTTATATTACTATATGACATACTCGTCAAACAGAATACACACTTCACCCTACTTGATTTGTTATCTAGAATGTTCTTCACTAACTTCTTTCAGTCCACTTGTTCAAGGTTTAACCCTAGCCAAGGTTAGTAACATGGCCTAGTGTGGAGGACTACTTACGGTGATTAAGGGTATTTAGACATACTCAATCAAATTTTTTCAATTGGGTGTGTTTATTTATCATAAGTCTTGATGTGAGTTGACCCCAACATTAGGTCATGCCCCTATCTCTACCTAGGGAAGAAATTTGATCAAGTCATAATTTATGTTAGTCTAGATGAATAAGTTGTAGTCATTTTTATACCCACCGGAAGAACAAGGGGATCCCATGCATGCCGACCTCCCAAGGTACACGTGGGTGCCGAGCCTCTCTTTATGTGAGTTAAGTGGGAAACCATCATCTAAGTTAGGAACTCAATGAGTAATGGTGGAAATGAGACATACAATCATCATAGGACTCAGAGCAGCCTCTAGACAAATGTGTTCATTCCAAATAGAGAGTACTTGCAGATAACAAATAAACTACAGTAGAAAGGAAAATGCATAAGGGCTTACATCTATTTCATAGCATCCATGAACAAAAATGAAACTATATAGATATGAATCAAACCAATTAAATTCATACTCATTTATGTTCATAAATTTCATTACATTCAATGGATCCATTTATACTACTACAACTTGACCGCACTAAAGTCATACATCACAAAGAAGGATCATGTCCTTCATTCATATAAAGAAAATTTATACACCAGCCCCTTGATACATTATTCCATCATATAGCCTAATTAAACCCCATAGAGTTCTTGTAGTATATCTGCAGAGCTCCGCTCTCTCTATCAATCTATATGCCTCTCTCTTGATCCTCTCGATCCTCTAACTAGCTACTCCTCTAGCTCTAGCTCCCACTCCCTTCTGCGGGTGCTTGTATATATAGGCATCCTAAAGTGCCAAATCATCCTTCTACGGCCTCAGATCTATTTCCAAGCATCTGTATGGGCTCTCCATGGGAACATGTTCCTTCAAGTATGGGCTCTGCACATTCTACCATGATGGTCTCCTATGTGTGCCTGCTCCTCTAGCATGGGCTCTGCATGTTCTAACATGATGGTCTCCCATGTGTACCTCCATCGCTAAGAATATTCCTTTCATGGGCCCCGCGCGGCTAGATTGACACCTTATTCACTTCACATACATGGTCAGGTCCCGTTTTTTACACCAAATATGTCTAAGTCCCAAAACCTGGGCTCTATCTCTATGCACGCGCACAACAGGTTTCCTTAAACCCTTCCTTAAGCCCCGTCCTACGTGCCTTATCCTTACACACCCTTCTTCCACTAGGCCTTGCACACCTTCTTCTTGTGCACCCATCCTTCAACCTAGGCCTTGCATGCCTATGCACCTTGGTGCACTTAGTCGATATTTTAGGGGCCCAACATCACCCCACATTACACCTGTTCTCCATCTACGGGAACACTTCTCCCTAGATAAGAAATCAGTCTTGGAAAAAGAATAAGGGGATGAAGAATTTGGGAAATAAGAGAGAATAGGGAAGGGATGGCATCAATTCAGCAAACTAGGAAAAAAATTTGCAAGTCGGCCTCCAAGTTGTTCCAAGCATCGACCTCGCTCGTGCTTTTGTGACAGAGGTCACCAACTAGGGAGCTTACCTCCCCAAAACTCAATCCATCTCCTCGAGTTCCCATAGTGTCAACAACTTTCTCTAACTCCTTTCCCATGTCTTCAGGGATGTCCATCCCCTAGTAATCTGTGGGTATAGTTTCTTCAACTAGTTTTTGATTGAACCCCTTAAGGTTTCAATGGCCTCATATTTTCTTTCAACCTCGGCAAGGACTCTGTCCCTTTCCACCCTATTTCCTTTATTCTTCTCCTAAAACTCCTTTAGCTCTGCTTCATGAGTGGTAACCAAGGTGCTTGCTACCCTATCCCTGTCTGTGTAATTATTATACGCAGCCTCGTAAGATTGGGTAGTGATCTTGACATCCGCAAGTACCTTTCTATGCTCAACAATGAGTTCTACCACTTTCAACTTGTCCTCTTTCTCCAAGTGTGTTGCCACTTCTTCTACAGATTCTAGGGCCAATGGTTGTCTCTCCATGGTGAGGATGCATGTCAGATATTCTAAGCATTCAAGAGTGGTCCTGTGCTTCGTGCAAGTGGAGTTAGGTCTGGATGCTTCAAAATAATGGTTCTTTTGATAGACTCCATCTTTTTGTATACTTCATGCACCTTCTCCTTCTCATCCCTTAGTTCACGATTCAGCTACATGCTTTGATAAACCCTTCTTGTTCCAATATTTTAGTCTTCTCGGAAAGCTCCTCTTCCTTCTTTTCTAGTTGTTCCTCTAGAACTCTTATTATGTCATTTCTCGTAAAGAGCCTAGCCTTAGTATCAACCACATCCTTGTTGAGCACATTAAATAAATACTCATCCGATAGTTGTTGGGAATTTACCAAGGTGTTGGTTCCCTTAGGCTGCGGTACTATCATGATTGCCCCTTTATACACTTCAAACTCTAGCTCATCAATATGGTACTCAAACACCCAAGAGAGCATCTTCCTTATCCTAGGGTATGCGCCTCCTTATCAAATGACTCCATATCTATATGTTTTTCCATGGGTTAAGTGTACTAGAATCACGCGCGTAACACCTTTTTTTGGTCATCAACATAGTCCATGACTTTCCCTCTTTCTCGCATCAAGGATCCTCCTTCTCGAGAGCGTTCCTTTAGGGAAACTCACCATTAGACTGGAACCTCCTCCCATACCTACTTGTTATTTCTCAACACTTTCCTATTTACCCTCTTCCATCCATCACTACGACTGCCACGCTCCAATTCTTGTTCTACTAAAGCCTCAATTATTTTTGTTGCTTATCTTTCTCGCTACCTCATTTACTTCCTCCTCTGTAAAGCTTATAGTTTCTTTCCTCTGCGTACTCAACCTCCTCACTTCTTCCCATGTCTTGGGTGCCTTCCTCACCCTAGCCACCCTTGCACAGCGCGTGAAAATGAACTTCTATTATTCTTCTCCTCCTTCTTCTTTTGAATCATACATGCTGAAGACAGGTGGCTCTTGATCTCTTTCAGGGTCATCTTCCTCATTGTCATCTTCTTCACTGTCATCATCTTTTTCACCTATGTATTTCTCTAAGCTATATGTCTCCTCTGAGTTAGATTCTTCCTCTATCCTCTGCTTCTTCCTGATAGGTGACTCTTTAGCAGGGGATTCATCCTTCTATGCTTCCTCTAACGACTTCTCTTTGGTGAGGGGTTTCTCTGGTGCCTCTTCTTCTAGTGTCTTCTCCTTTACTAGAGGATTTCTTCCCGTGCATATAGGTGCTAGGTTTGATGCTTACTACCAAGTGTGCTTACTATCTAAGTAGTATACACACTTGGTGCTTCTTCTTCTTCTCTTTCCCTCTTCTTGGGCGTGGGCTTCTTTCTACCCTTGAGATCTTCAGGTATGGAGACATCATTATCTAGGTATGTACCTTTCTCAGATTTTGGTCTTATGCAGAGGTATATGCGTGCCACGAATCCTCCTATAATGGGAAAATTCATGGGCCTCGTCATTTAAACTTCATACGACACGTACCTCTTCATGTATGAGCACTTGCTAGGGTAGAACAACCATTTGCACATTTCCCTATGGTCCCAGTCCAGATTACCAAGGTCCAACTTCAAATTCTTGGATTATTTAAACCTATTTACTCCCACTTGGAAGTATTGAGTTGTGAAGGAAAAGGGGAGCTTGCACCATGGGCTCCATGTCTCATCTATTAGTTTGAATCTGCCTAGGTAGAAATGTTGGTACATAGAAAATTTAGCTTCTCCCTTGGTGGCCACTAGCATTTGTTCGGAATCCTCCATTCCACCCCAAACGTGTTCCTTAGGTGTGTATACCATTTCTCCAGTACGCCTTGTGCATGGTCGTCATAGTGTCATAGGCATATTTTTCAAATATCTTTGTAGGCGAAGGGTCCTCAGCAAGGTACTCCCACACAATTTTTTTCGATGCATCAAGTACTCCAATATCTGAAAACATAATGGTTAGTAGGACATTACCGAAAAGGATTCTATCACCTTCCTACGCAACTAATAATTTCATCCATGATGAATGCAGACAAGTTGTAGATGGTGCCCTTTGAAATTTTCCTGCAAACATGCAACCATGGCTTATTGACCTGGGTCCATCTCTCTTGGCCATTTAACTTTGTCACTAGATGTGCGACCATCTTCATTATTGGGTCCTTGATGTCTATGATATCATAGTACCTTGACCCCTTTTTATATGCATAGGCAGCGATAGTTTCCTTAATTTCCTCTTTGTCACTTAACACATCCTCCAAGCCATCTCCTTCACATATGAGGCTTGTGAAATGTGAAATGAGCTAAGGGTAATGCGCATCTTGCACTGTGCAAAGTGGAAGTAGTCTTCATGTATGTGCAACATCAACCATTGATATAGGTGCTCAGGATTCCCAAAGTAGGGAAACTCAAAGAGTTGCAATAACCCTACCTTCTCCATCTTGACCTTCACATCATCATTATAGATGGGAAAACCCTCTAGTGTCCTTTTATTTTTTGGGCGCACTAACTCCAGTGCCATCTCCTTCTCAATTGTGCTTGTACAATGATTGTAGTCATTTACAGACATGTTTCTTAGATGGGACTCCCACTCCTTCCCTAGCAACACTCCATCTGGGTACTACATTTCTACATACCACTCTTCATTTATACTTGCATCAGTTTCTTGTTGCTTTCCCTTGCCCTTTCCCTTTCCCTTCTTAGGTGTGCTAACTGGTTTCTTGGGTGCCATTTTCTAGGTCCTCTTATCACTTCAATCACTCCTTGTTACTCTGTTCTTCCACTCTCTCCAACCTTAGATCTCGAATTTGTGAAGAAAACTCCTTAAACCCGTGCCCTAGTTTTTCAAACCCTAACTAGGATAATTCCTTCACAAGATAGTGCCTTCTCACAACTTCTCTTACACCCGTGAAATCCCTTCCTTCTGGTTCACAAATCCAAACTAATTACTCACATTCAACCTCTTCATATTTTTCTTCACACGGATCAGCTCTGGAAGCCCTAGTTTGCAGAGATGCAAAAGCACTTCTTTCTCCTTATTCATAAAGTGAAAATGAAATGCTTCAACCCTTTATTTATAGCTTTTCCTACTTTGTAACATTAAATGCTACCTTACCTACCACCGTACATTAACACTTAATCCAAATTTTTCAAACAAACCTAACTTTCACACTTTCACTCATGTGCCCAACCTTGCGTGGACAATTCTCTAACCTTCTCGCATAAACCCAATTTTGTGCTTTCACTCACGCGCCAAACCTTGTGTGGGAAATTCTCCAACCTTCTAGCGTGTAACCAAACCATCTTGACAAGAGAATCTTGTGCATGCATACCTCGTGCCAAGGCACTTCTTTTATCATGATTTTTTCTTTCGCCTACCTCATGTTGCTTATACGATTATTCTTCCTTGTATGCGGATCCCCAATTTAGCCTTTTCCTGACACCCACCATTATTTTTCACCTTTTCCTCCATGTAATTTCTTCATAGGGCCATTCAACCGAGCTTTACAATCTAATCCTTCCTGGTGCTTCACACTTCAATTTCTTCCATCTTACTCCACCCCACACTAAAATGAGGCACGGTACTCTGCACATATACAACTTCACTAGAGAGTAATGAGATTACCGTGCCTAGAGCGCAACAAAAACATAAATGAGAAAGGGAAACATAAGAAAGGAAACTACTTTAGAGATGATCCTAAACTAACTGGCAATCTTGCCTTATTTACAAACACTAAGAAGACTTATTTGTAGTAGGGCTTCACCTACTCCCACTTACGTGTCCTAGTAATCTCGTCCCATCCAGCGCTTGAATCGCTCGCACCCCGAATTAAGGATGTATGAGATGGTGTAGGGACCTAACCAATGCACTTTTAACTTCCTAAGATGGTGCAGAAACTTAGAATCATACAATAAGACCATCTGCCCAACCTCAAACTTCTTGTTCCTAATGTGGCGATCATGCCATGCTTTTTGCTTTGCTTTTTCTATTGTTTGGCTCCACCTGGTGAGTGATCATCTTTCATCTAGCTTCATCAGTTCATCAATTCTTTCTTCCAGCACTTGCTCATCATCCAACCCTCCTACATGCGCTATACATAGAGAAGGTAACATGAATTCAATCGGCAGGATAGCTTTCGTGCCAAACACCAATTGAAATGGTGTGGCTTTGTTCATCCTTTTATAAGTTGTCCTATAAGCCCATAATACAGCTGATACCTTTTCATCCCAATCTTGTCTCTCGACATCATAGATCTTAGTCAATGTGTGACTAAGTATTTTGTTAAATGCCTTAGTAGTTCCATTTTCCTGAGGGTGATAGGGAGTAGTTTTGTGATGAGCCACCATGAACTCTACTAATAGGATCCTCATGGTCTCATTCAAGAAATGTTGACCCTTATCGCTGGTTAAACTTAAAGGGAATCCATACCTCATGATAATATTTTACCACAAAAATCTTGTTGTTGTAGTTGTCATACAGTCTTTAGTTAGGGGTACTTCGCCCACCTTGTCAAATAGTCCGTGCAAGTGATTACATAGTTTGATCCAGTCTACGCGCGTTGTTAGAGAAATATGGCGTACAAAGTCTATTTCCCATTTCTCAAAAAGGTTTAGCACTAGGGATGGGGTGCAAAGGCATTTCATCTCTCTATCTTAGCTTGCCAACACACCGACAATGGTCTCATGCTTTACAATACTCCTTGTAATCCTTATTCAGGGTCTCCCACCCCAATCCCTCCATTAATATCTTATGTGCGGTGGCATCACCTACATAATGCCCACCTACACTTCCTCTATGTGTTTCCTCTATGATGGGAAGGTGCTCATGCTCTAGTACACACTGTGAAAAACTTCATCATGCCCTAGTTTATATAAGTCCCCACTAATTAACATGTAGCGCATGATGCGTATGGCTAGTTGCTTTCTCTATAGTGTCTTCATCCCTTCTGGTACCATACCCATCTTAAGGAACACAACAATATCCTCCAAGTCTAAGGGTGTGTGCCATAACCTAAATAGTTGTACATTTGGCATGGTATCTTCAATGCTCTATGCATCCTCTCTTGAATAAATCCTAGACAAATGGTCAGGTCCAGAATTACTCTTGCCTAGTTTGACAACTACGCTGAACTCGAATTCTTGGAATAACAACGAGCCACCGACATATGCACCCTTGTAGGATGGGCTTGTTCACCACATATTTTAATTCCATGTTGTCAGTGTAGAAGATAAAGGGATTTGCCAACAAATACTTCCTGAACTTATGAAGCATGTAGATCATAGACAATGCCTTGCGCTCGGTCGTAGTATAATTATGTTTTGTTGGTGTCAACTTCCTGCTTGCAAAGCATAGGGGGTGATCAACAATTCCCTCACCAGGTTGTGCAAGCACTGCCCCAATGGCCATTCTAGAGGCATCCACATGAACATGGAAGGGCTTGTCCCAAGAGGGAAATGTAATATAGGCATGGTGACAAGCCTATCCTTCAATGTGTCAAATGCCTTTTACTTTGCGCCTCTCCCTAGTGAAAGGCACTTTTATGCCTGAGAAACTCTTCTAAAGGTGCAGCAATCTTGGCATACCCCTTGATGAACTTCCTATAGTAGGCCATGTGTCTAAGAAATCTACGTACACTGCTTGCTTTGGCTAGTTAGCTCCCCCAATCCCACAATCACTGCAATTTTGGTAGGATCCACCAACAAGCCCTCTTTACATATGATGTGCCCCAACAGGGTCCCAAATAGGGTAGCAAAAACACATTTTTTTATGTTGAGGGATATCCTCAACTTCCGACACCTTTCAAACATCAACCATAGCTTGTCACAATGGTCCTTGACCAGTCCATACATGGTCCAATCATCCAGATACACTTAGAACAACTTGTGTATGAAGTCTTGAAAGGCCTCCGCACTATAATGCGTGAGAACATAGCGGGTGCATTCTTCAACCCCAAAGGCATGACTATGTAGGAAAATCTTCCCCACTCGGTGGCCAAAGTTTTCTTTCTCTAGTCTTCCTTTGCAATCCCCACCTAGTGATAGCCTAAGAACCCATCCATGAAAGAGTAGAATTCATGCCCTGCCACTCCTAGGATTTCTTCAGTAAATAAGGTTAGGAAAGGATCAATGATACATACTACATTCAAATCCCTATAATCAACAAATATCCTTATCCTCCCATGATTTTTGATACTAATCACCATCAGAATTATCCATTCTGACTCCTCCACAGCTTCTATGATTCCTGATGCTATCATCTTGTCTATTTCCTCCTTGACCTTTACGCGTAGATTAGGATTCATTCAGTATGGCCTCCTCCTGACCGGGCATGCACCATCCTTCAATTTAATTCTCATTTCCCCCAAGGAGTGGTGAACGCCTTTGAGATCATGGTACCCGCACGGGAATACATCTTCAAATTCATGTAATAGATCAATGATCTTAGAGACTTCCTTCTCCAACCAATAATCTCTAATGATAGCTTCCTTGGGTTCTACCTTTGACCCAATATTAACCTTATTTTTCTTTAAAGGCTCATGATAGGTGTGTGTTCTTTCATCAGCACTATCCATCACTTTACGTGAGCCTAGAGAATGGTTAACCTCCAAATTCTACATCTCTTCACCATCTATGACATAGACCATCTTTCCTTTTTCTTTTTTTGTGCACACACACTCTAACTATACCTCATTAGAATCATCTTCACCAAATTGTCCCTCCAAGCATGGCTTTCCTAGCAATTCTATAAGTCTATCCTCTACCTTTGCACTATCCCCCATCATAAGGCACTTGACCTCATGTAATTCCTTATCCACCGATGGTTTGTTTCTTTGATACTTAAATGCTTGGATGAGATCAGTGGCTAGTTCCTACCAATTCATTGTTTGGTGGCATGTCTAAGAATGGATGTACCATGCATGCACGTAACTCTGTAGTGTAGAATATTGCTTGTGTATCTAGAGGGATGGTGACAAGGATTTTGTGTCTTCTCTTCAAACTCTCTCACAGGCTTGGATGTGGAAAGAGGCAGGCTTCTTACCATGGTAGTATTTGATGGTGGTGGGTGTGTTTCTTCTAGAGAACTAGATAGAGAGGGAAATTCTCACCTCGCGCCATTCCAATAGATTATCCTGATGTATTTCCCACCAAAGGCGCGCAACACTTCCTAGTAGGATGTAACTTAACATCCCTCTCCATTCCTTCTCCTCCTTCCATTGATATTTCATCTCCCGTAAAAAGATTTTAGGAAGGATCCTCCCGAGAGTACTTCGGTAGCTTATTTCCTTCTAGGTGCCGATTGTGTGCACCCTTGTCACCTTTATCACCGATCCTCTTAAATTCCTACCAATTAACTCATAGGTTCCATGCACCCAATCATCACATGCTATACTTGGTGGTTTCACTTACTAACTAAGCATCCTCGAACTAGATAACTCTATTAATATGTTGGATTATCTCTGATCCCCGATCGATCACACATATATCCTATCCATGACCTCTTCTCCCAATGGTTCAATATAGCAGGTTGACTTCCCATTAGGCTAGAGGTATGATGACACATTCCTCCTCATTCTCAAAGCTGATGTACCCCTTGTTGAACCGAAGATCTGCATTGTTCTTATAACACCATGGGTTCCCAAGTAGTGCTAGGAAATTGTTTGCCTTAGCGAGCACCAAGACTTCAAAGTCCCGATAAACTTGGCTCCCCGAATGGTGATATCTAAATCCTTTAAAACTATGATGTTCATTGCCTCGTGTTTTGTTCACCATATACAACATGTTTAAAGATGGCTATAATGCATGCCTTCCCATCGATGCCAAAGATCTAAGGTGAGAACATTGACCTTTGCACCTATGTTGATGAGGATATTGATAAGGAGCCATCCATCCACGACCTCATTTAACATGATATCCCTATCAAAGTCAATGCTTTGTGATGGGAAAGGTTTACATGCAATACCTACCTCTCGCACTCTTCTCCGATGCGTGGTATATTCTCTCTCAACCATGCTCCTAGCAAGGGAATAATATTGTCTTGCCTTAGCATTTTACATACTTCCTTGACCTCATCTAGGTCATATTTTGGCACCTCAACTCTCCTTCTTTGCTCCTCTCTCTAGATTTCTCCTTTAGACACTGGATTTCTCCTTGTAAGCTTTGAATGACATCCATGGTATCCTGATATACCTCTTTTTGATGCACAGGGTCTAGGTACCTTCCATGTACCACTTCTTCCCTTGAAACTAGGTTCTTCTACCTTGGTATTTCCTTTGTGCACGTGGTCTTTGCTCTTGTTATTACCAAAACAGGTTCCAAGCCTACATCACATGTTGCTCGTGGCATCCATTTGGTTTCTTCCTTCTTAATGCTTACCATTATAGTGCCCTTGTCTTTCCAGTGTTGCTGACTCATATGCTCAAATAACTCAAGGTATTCCTCATACTTGTGCTTCTTTCCAAACGATGAGCACTGCAGTAAATCTAGGCACTCGTGCTTGTAATGGTCTATAGACCCACAATTAAAATAGGTTCCACATGGGAACTCACTTCTTCCTCCTCCGCAGTTACCATGACCATGGAATCCTTTGTGAAATCCTCTTCCATGCACACCTCCATCTCGTGTGATCCTCATACCGATGATCATCACCTTTAGAACTACTAGCAATGCTGGTCTGGTGCACCCCATGATCAATGGCCTCATGGATATGGTCAATAATCCTAAAATCCTTAGTATCATGGGTTGTAGACGTGTAAATGTTATAGTAGAAAGACACATTTTCTATATTGTGTGCTAAGAATAGGGGACATCTACTCGCATCGTGGTCCCCATGAAAAATCTCACAATCTACTATTAAGGTGTGTACTATTCTCTGGGGGAAATTATCCTTCACATGCCCCTCTACTTCACAATCTATACACCATAAACCACTATGAGTCTCATGTGTTGAGTTCGCAGACAACTTCTCCAGCTGCTTAGCCATAACAGTGATTTGAGCCTCCAAAAATGGGCTAACACTAGTATCAACACTTCCAATAGCTTTAGCACGCAGAGCGGCCTTCAATGCTTCACGCAGATCTGAAAGTTTTGTGAGATAGATCTCTTCTAAAAGGTGTTATCAACCCACCAAAAAACCATTGAGCATGCTATGAAGGGTGAATGTCATATGACAATTTTGATAGAAGAGTCATAAACCACACATCATATTCCCACACACTCTCTGCCATTCCTTGTTGAATCTCCTTCAGGGTGGTAATGCTCTTTTGTTCAAACTCAAGAATGTGGAATTATACTAGGAAGGCATTCTTTAAAGTAGTATAATCCAACACCATTTGATGAGGGTCATATTTTCTATACCAGCTCTGCACGCACCCTTGCATTGTCATTACAAACCGACTTGCCTTCACTCTTGGCTACCGATCCCTTTCGTGCCATAAAGAACCCACATTTGTTAACATGCTCTACATCATCTTCAATACCTCTATAATCTGGTAAATGTAATGACATCTCAAAGAAGACTTGATGGGGTTACTAGGATCCTTGTCCTTATGAGCTAGAGCCTTAGTTTCCTCCAGGTTTCCTCCAGCCCACTGTCTGTCTCAGGCCTGCACTACTAGATCCACCAATTCCACCAGGTGTCTTGTTCCTCTCAATCCACCAGATCCACCAGGTCCACTGGTGGCCTATTCCTCTCGATCCACTGGATCTATTAGGTCTCATTCCTCTTGATCCACTAGGTCCACCAGGCCTTGAAGTTCACCCAAATACTAAATCACCGAGTCGTGCCAAGGGGTCCCCATAGTTCCACCGAAAATGCATGTCGATGGTCTATGATGATGCCCCACTACCAATGGTATACCCTACACCACTCCTAAACATGAGACTAGAGGCCTCGTGTACTTTCTCATTGTCCAAAAATCCCTTTCAATACTCGAATATGTGTAGCCATAGAAGTCCCAAATGAGAAATTATATCTCCTAGGTACAGATCGGTCACTCCCACCTATTGGTACCCAGTGATTTAATATCCTTCACAACAAGACACTCAAAGGTAGATAAATTGTTTATATGTTGTTTTGTAGTTGGGTAAGTAATTTATCTGACTTGTTAGCACTCAATATTTGAAGAAGTGGGTAGCACCTTAGAAGGATTTGATCTAATTCTCACTATTTTAGGTTGTGCCTATCAACCAAAGTAAGAGAACCTATATTGTAGCCTCTGTTTTGTGAAGGAGGTGAGAATATCCATGTATTGTATAGATTGTATGGAGATGGCCTTGAGAAAACATGATCAATTTCCCATTATTCAAAATCAACAGTGCTGTCACTACTAAATGATGGAAATGATTTCAAGACAAGGCTAAGGATACTAAAGACATGGTATGATCTTGATTTTATTTGTGCATTTTTGTAAATGGATTGTATTCTTTTGTTGACACAAAATACAATGCAGGGGTATTATAGGTAGGATGAGTTAATTTGAAATGAATTTTGGGGTGGGAGATATTCAGACAAGACTAACCAGAATTTTCCAACTTCTTTGAGGACCTTTGCAAAAATTGAAAGACTCAGACAACAAAAATGCTTCAAAGAGGTTAAGGTGTTCCTTTAACCAAGATATGTGCATAAAATGGAAGCCTAGATCTGCACTCTTCCACACAATCTCTGATGATTTATCACAAAATCTTGAGTTAAATGAATCAACAAAGCATTTAGAAATTTCTATTCTATCAGACCTAAGGTACCCCCAAAGGTTTACAATCAAATCTATATCAAGGAAAGCAGAGTGAATTTAAATTTGTTTATCCCTTCATTAGATGAAAGCTCTTCTGATTCTGGAATTGCAAATGCCACTAAGCTGTTACCAGAATTAGATCTGCATGATCAAAAGGAAATTCCAAACACCAGATTGCAACAGGAGCAAGAAACACAAATTGAAAACATTCTAAAACATAAGTAAATGCAAATTTTACCAAGAGACAACACAAAATAATCCAGAATGACCAAATTTATTAGTAGGGGAATGTTATAAGAACAATCTCAGAGCTTGTTAGTGGCTATACATCTACAACCAACCTAACATGATACAAATTTGATACAAAAGGAGTTAAAATGGTTCTCAGGTGGTTTCTCAGAGAATGGGCTTCTTCCTAGATTTTCCCATGAAAATTCTAAGTTTCTCCGACCCTTTACATGAAAAATTCATGCAATATATACATTTCAATCACTCACTCACTTTGCCTCTCAAATCTTCCCTCCAAAAGTGGAATATTCGAAGCACCTTTGCTTTACAATATTTCTGGAAAATGACATTTAACAAACTTGCAAAAATTTGCCAGTTTTTCTTTTAAAAGGTGAATCATTACAAAACTTTCATCATTATTCAAAGTGGAAGCATGTTTTTCATTCTCCATACATGTAGGCCCCTTTCATTTCAATATTTCATCTTTTCCTTTCCCAATTGTTTACTCTACAACTTTGGATCTGGTAATTCACGTTTTTCATGAATTAGAGTAAAAATTCATTTGAAATGTGCTTTGGATTCACAAATTGAGCCCCCAATTCGATCAATTCGAACCCTGCAGGCCAAAATGACATGAATTGGCAAAAATTTGATGAAAATTGATGAAAAAATGCATCTCCAAACTACTTGAAGCTCAAATGGCAGCCAAATTGCTGAAATACACAGCTATTGTCGATCTATTCTTATCTTTAACTCTGAGCCCTCCACATGGTAGATCCGGAAAAAAAATAGCCTCGGGGACACTTTTGACCTTTTTACAACTTTTTGAAAATTTACAAAATTTCTTGATTTCCTCCACCACTCTGCCTTTGTGATTTGGGTCTGACACATGGCACAATATGACTGGATATGCAATCGCGGCTTTATTTTACATATTTTGCATCTTTTTAGACAAAGGAATAATTTTCAATTTTCCTCCACGGATCCACCCTCCCGTAAGACACGTGTCCTCATATGATTGGCTGAGGGGAAGCACTCTGATTTCAGATTTTAATCTTATTTCACCAAAGGAAATGTTTCAACATTTTCTCTCTAGCCACTCCTTCGCTATTGACTCCTCGATGAATTTTGACTTTTTACCTTCGGGCTTGTGGGTCCATTCAACGATTTTACCCTTTTGATAACTAGAGGCTAAAAATACAACTTGCCTCCAATGACCCACCTCCCCGCCTCTAAGCCTACCACATGTCATCCTTTGATTTGATGGCTGGTCACGGTCCATTATGATGATTTTATCCCTTTTTTCCAAAATGGGTGAAAATTCTAACTTTCCTCCGAGGCTCCATCTTCCGCTTTGTGCTCTGATGTTGACACGTGTCTTCATCCCATTGGCTATGAGTTTGTGGTCCAATTTTATACTTTAACTCTTTTTCACCAAAGGACAAAAAGTATCAAACTCCTCCACCTTTCCATCTCCCTGCTTGCCACGTGTTCTCCTTTGGGGCTGCATGAGCTACGGGGGCAACTTGCACATTTTTCCAAAAATACAAAAACATTAAGTTTTTAGAAATGACCCATCGATCCTTGTCCAATTAAAAATGACAACATATGTAAAAGTAAATGAGCTAGAATTTGAAGGGCAAACGACACTCGTATGACCATCAAAAACGTAGAAATTGCCAAAGAACTCCCAAAATCAATTTTTTCTTCATGGGTGAATAATTTTTTAATCAAAATACAAATGGAAAGTGATTCTAAGAAATTTATGACCATGGCAAGGGATTTTGAGGTCAAATAAGTACAAATCGAATGATTTTGAGCTCCAAAGGTTAGGAAAAAATTAAAAAAATGGTAGAGGCATTTGAAATGGGAAAAAATTGTTAGAGTAGGTATTTACCTTAGCTCATGTTCACCTAGGTACTTTATTTACCTTTATTGTATTTATCCTCACCCACTTATGTGTGTGGATATTTCTTTTATCTTATTTAGATATTAGGAGATATTATCTAGTTGTTAGGTATAGTTCTTTCCTTGATCTATGGTATTGACTAGATCCTTGATGTCTAGTTATCTCCTAAATCTATGATCTTGACTAGTTCTTTGATGACTAGTTATTTCCTTGATTCATGGCTTGATCTATGACCTTGACTGGTTCTTAGACTGTTATTCCTTGCCTATTTAAGTAAGGCCCATTCTTAATGTATTACATTGAGTTCCATAATAATTTATGATATTGCTACTCATTTTTTTGCAAAGGTTTTATGTAAAGTTATTCTAGTGAATTTCTTTCATCTTATTGATCGTGGTGTTTGATTAGCATCTCGTGTTCTTAGCTTAGTGCGATATGGTTATTGTTCCTTTCAAAATTAGGGCAAAAAGCAAAGTAAACATGGGGATTCCTTCAGAATGGTGAAAATTGGAGGAAATGAAAACAACACATAGCACTCAAACACAAAAACAAGTTGTTTTTGTCAAATTTGAAGTATATGAGAATCCCAAAACTATTCTTTCTCAGAAACAGGCAAAAACACATTTCTCCTTAGCAAAACAAGGATGTTTCAAATTGGGCACCAACATTGGCTCCAACTTGGGGATGGGCACTCCCAGTGAGTGCCACAAGAATGAAGCAGACCATGTGCCAAAAAACCATTGGGAAAATGGAGTCACAAGCCAAAACATCCAAAAAACCAACTGATAAACCAACAAAAAGGGATTCCACACACAAAGGCAAACCAAAAATAGAGTAGGAACAAAAAAATGTACACTATACAAGTGATATGTGAAATTCAATTTTGGGGATCAATCCAAGAAATGCTTCAAATGTCTGCCATTAACAAGCAACTCAAGCAATTCCCCATCTAGGTCCTTGAGGAAAAAAGTATTCTCACCAATTCTTATGTCAATTGAATATGGGCCCATCCACAAAGCATCAAATTTACCATGCTTTCCCTTATCTTCATGCCTACTATCCCACAACAACAAAAGATCTCCAATATTGAAAGCTCTTGGGGTTACCTTCTTATCAAACAACTTCTTCATTCTCTCTCTGAATTTGACATGCCTCTGATGGGATGCTCTTCTTGCTTCATCAAGTTCAACAATCTGATTAATCCTTGCTTCATATGAATTGATTTCTTGATCTTCAAGTTGTTGAACAAACTGAAATGAAGACAACTGTAGATGCAAGGGCAACAGAGCTTGTGTTCCATATACCAATTCAAATGGGCTTTTACCAGTAGCTCTTTTAGCAGTGATCCTATCAGCCCAAACAACAAACTTTAGTTGTTCACCCCACTTCTTCTTGTTTAATTCCAAAGTCCTTTTAATAATTTTCAACAAGTTTTTATTGTTGGACTCAGCCTGTCCATTTCCTTGTGGATTGTAGTTAGAAGCATATGTCAAATTTATTCCATATTCTTTGCACATTGCCACTAAAGGTCCAACCCTGAAACTCATGGCATTATCAACAACAATCTTGACTGGCACTCCAAATCTATAGATGATATGATTCAATATGAATTCCATTACAACTTGGTGCATTTCCTTCCTAGTGGGGATTGCTTCCACCCATTTTGTGAAGAAATCAGTAGCTACCAAAATCCATTTGTGTCTAGCACTTGATGAATAAGAGATTTCACCAATGAATTCTAGCCCCCATTGTTTGAAAGGAGATTCAATTGATACAAGATGCAAAGGAGGGATCCTGAAGCTTTCATTCTTCCGAAGAAACACTAACAACTCTCACATCTTCTAACCAACTGAGTTGTATCTTTAAAAAGAGTTGGCCACCAATAACCAACCCTTAAAATATTATGTGCAGTAACTCTCCTAGCAAAATATCCTCCACAGACTCCCCCATCAAAATCAACAACTATTTTGGGAGCTTCATCTTCAGTCACACATCTCAAAAGGATTCCTTCAGGGTTCGTCCAAGCCAACCCAAAGTTTGTTATGATATTATTTTGAGAAGTCATCTTGAGAGCTCTTTTTTATTTTTGTTCAAATGTCCATGGCAACATAGGTGTCTGAGATAATAGATTACATCCTTGTACCACTCAGAGTTCAATTTTTTTCAAGAACATCTTCCCTCTCTTCTTCTACTTCATTTACTTCAGCATTATGCAAATTGCTTTCAGCCATGAGCTTGGCAAGACCCAAACCTCTTACTAGCTTTGTGGTCTAAATGTCCATATCATACTCCTGCAATTTGTTAACCCACCTACATATTTTTCTTGAAATCTCCATCTCTGATAAGACATCTTTTACCATTGTGTGAGGAACATAAGCAACAAATTTGGAACTCAAAATATAAGGTCTGAAAACCTTAGTTGCTTTCACCAATGCAAAGGCCTACTTCTCCATGATTGTGTATTTTAACTTAGCTACTTGCAATGCCTTACTAAATAAGGTAATAGTTCTTTTAGCTCCATCATCATCCTTTTGTAACAAAATATATGTAATGTTGTTCTCGAAGAAAAGGAGAATATTTGGAAGGTTTCTTGTAATTTGGGGCTGCTAGAACAGGAGCATGCTTCAATGCTTCCTTGATTCCATCAAAATCTTTAAGGGCAGCCTCTTCCCACTTGATATTCTAGTCCTTTTTAACATGGAAGTGATGGGGAGAGTTAACTCAACAATATTACACATAAACCTTCTAATGAAATTGATCTTGACCAAAGAAGGATTATATTCCTTTCTTAGTCTTTGGAATCGGGATCTTGTTGATAGCTTCTATCCTTTGTGGATCAATCATAACTCCTTCTTTAGACACAATGTGACCAAGTATTTTTCTCTTTGCACTCCAAAATGGCACTTCTTTGGATTGAGTGAAATGCCATATTCTCTACATTTGATCAACATTCTTTCCAAATGTTACAAGTGGTCACTTCTTTTGCTAGAAAAATAGTAATATCATCTTGATAAACAACAATAAAATCATTGATATAACCAGCAAAAGCAACATCCATGGCCCTTTGAAAAGTATCTCTAGCATTCATTAAACCAAATGGCATCCTGAAAAAAACATATGTTCCCCACAGCATAGTAAAGGACGTTTTAATCCTCTCTGATTCTTTGACAACAACTTGGTTATAACCGGAGAAACCATCAAAAGTAGAAAGCATCTCATAACCAGTCACTAATTGTAGCATGTTCTCCATGTTTGGTAAAGGATAGTTGTCCTTTATTGATGCTCTATTTATATTTTTAAAATCCACAAAAAGTCTGATATCTCCATTCTTCTTTCTAACCGGCACCAAGTTTGCAACCCAAGAAGAATACCTTGTGGGCTGAATGATTCCTCCATCCTTAAAATTTTTCAATTCCTCTTACATTTCGATAGAAAGGAGTGGGTTAATTGTCCTTTTCTTCGATCTGAATGGTTTGGCATATTTCTCAAGAGGGATTTCATGTTGGAATAAGTCTTCTCTATATGATTTTAGCTCGGAATAAGACCAAGCTAAACAGTCTTGATATTGTTTCAACAATTGGAGGTAGGAATGTTTTTCTTCCTTGTTTAAACCACTCCCTAACCAAATCTTCCTTGGTTTTTCCTTTGTTCCCAAGTCATGCTCTTCAACATCTCTAGATGCAAACATGTTTCTATTGATTACACAATCAACATTGTTAAAATTTGACTCAAGAGCAACCAACCCTCTAGGGATGGTGTTAGTCTTCAATTGAATGATATCCTTGCCAAACAAGGTTTCTTTTCCATCAACATTACACACCAATGGTTCCAAATCAATATGTTGATCCACAAACTCACCTTGGTTCTACGAAACCTCTGAACTTGAGCATCATCATCAAATACTTGCCAATGTTTGATGTTATCAAGGATTGTAGGCCTAGTGAGTATTTCTACATCATATTCACAATATGGAGAAATTGTACAATTTTCAAATCTAGACCCCAACACTTCCAGCTTATCAGCAATCATATTTAAAATTTCATCATGATGAAGAATGTTGAAGGAATCAAGCATCTCAATCATATCCCAAATTACGTGTTTTTATTGTTTCATCCGCTGATTTTTTGTTGCATATAGTTTTCTAACTTGTTTGACAACCAACTCAGAATATCCCTTTACAACAACATCTTTTACGCCATACTTCCAAGAAATCCTCAACCCTAATAGTAATTCCTCATACTCAACTATGTTATTGGTGCATTCAAAGTTAAGTTTGAAGGAGAAAACAAATTCCTCATTGCTTGGAGAGATTAAAACAACACCGCACCATTTCCAAATTTGGAGCAAGCTCCATCAAATAACAAGGTCCATGGTGAGCCTACCTCTTCAAGACACTTAGACCGATCCATTTTTTCTCCTTACCATCAGAAAACCCAATAAAATTATCAACATCAACATCAGCAAATAATACTTCATAAGAAGCATTGTTTGGATCCTCAATTAGATGCAACATCTTCTTCTCTCCATATAATTTTACAAGGTTGCCTTCAATGGGAATGGTGGAAAAAGACATATCCATTTGGACACTCCCTCCAACACTTGCAGCCCACTTTCTTGATAATAACATACCCCATTTGGTAGGGCAATCAACAATTACAATAGCAAGTTTCAAATTTTTACCCACATAGGCTGCAAGTTACACCACCAAACCTTTGACATACCCAACAATTGGCACTTCCCTAAAATCTATGGCAGTACACTTGCCATACGTTGTTGTTACTTTTATATCTAACTCGTTCATAACTTCCAAAGGCATGACATTGCATGATGCCCCGAGTCAAACATACAATTATGTAGCAACATGTCCTTGATGATCAAAGTTGTGAAGAAAGGGTCAACACTCAGCTGAGATTCAACCAAGGATGTTCCCAAATATACCTCTGGTGGTTCACCAAATTCTTCCAATGCTGATGTCTTTCCTACCTCTACAATAGCAAGTGGAGCCTCTACAACATTCACATTTCTCTTCACGGAAGCCTTCTCCTCTTTCAATCCCAAATACTCAAGTGCTCTCTTCTTGTGCTTAGGAATTCTAAGCAGCTCAACAATTGGAACACTGACCTTGATTTGGCTTAGAACTTGAGCAATGTCATAGGGAATGTATTTAGGAAAAACAATAGTAGAAGGAGGGCTGGAAATTTCATCAGATGGCACAAGGTTTTTAACATTTTGAGCATGGGGTGAAGCATAACTTTTACTTGGGATAGCAGGGCTCTTAGCAGATGTTTCTTTCTTAGGAACTTCTTTTGGGATATTAGAAAGAAATGGGGTTTTATTCTTGGCCTGAGGCCTATCTCCCTTGATAACCTTACTTCTTGTGTTATACTCCTCTTGGGCAACCACAACGTTCATAAGCAGCTACCTATCTTCTTCCAAGGGTATAACTCCATCATACTTCTTGATCATCAATGCCCTCAAGTACTCAAAATCATTATTGGGCAGCTCAAAGGCTTGTACATTATCAATTTCTAAAACATGAGAAGGAGGAAGAAGATGTACCCATTGGATGCAATCCCAAAAGCTAGCAGTAGTCCATGCACTTATCACTTTAGTAGATGTTGCTCCTTGACATGAGTGTGTAGGGCAGTCCATCATACAAGCATCATCATCTGTATTATAATCATCAACTTCCTCTTCAATTTTCTCGATCTGTTTCACCTGGCAAATGGGGTAAGAAACATATATCACATCAGTCAATCTGATTTACATCATCAACAACAACCACTCTAGAATTTAATGGATTAGGCACAACCTTACTTTCTTTGGCTTGAGATTGTCTATTTCTAAAATCCATAGGTCCTTTACCTTTATCATCAAATCTTTGCTCATTCCTGTGGTGATTGCCAAATCTATCTTGTGTTTATTTCCTTGGCTGACCTTGTGAAGTTTGTCCAATTCCTTTCTCAGCTCTTTCCAACTTGTAGGAAATCTCTTTGACAACCCCTACCAAAGTTTTCACCACTTCCTCCAAGTCTACACTCTTGTTTTCTTGAGGCTTGTCAGGGTTTACCAATTTAACTCCATCTCTCTTAGGAGGTTTCCCAACAACCTTGATATTGTTCTCAATTTGAAGTGCCATGGTGAAGGCCTGCCTTAAATTGCCGTGATTTTTATCCCTCAAGTAACATACAACCTTCTTATCAAATGCATCAGAATATTTTATCAAAAATATTCATCACATGGTCTTAAATTTACCAATAATCTCCTCAAAGTTTTATTGAACTTTGTGTTGAATTCATAGACCGGTTCATTTGAGTTTTTCTTGATATTCTCAAACTTTGATAAGAGGAATTTGGGATCAGTTTTATCACCATATTGCAATCTAAATGAATTCTATATTTCAGTCCATGAATCAATTAAATTATTTGACAAGGCCTTATACCAATCCCTAGCATCCTCCTCTAAATTTTGGACAAAAATTTAATGTGCACATCCTCAAATCCAATTTAAAATCCTCCATCATATTAATAAAGAGTTTCAAATGTTGATCACCTATTATGTCATTGTTCCTTGGAA
Organism: Taxus wallichiana var. yunnanensis; assembly: GCA_018340775.1. Taxonomy (NCBI): domain Eukaryota; kingdom Viridiplantae; phylum Streptophyta; class Pinopsida; order Cupressales; family Taxaceae; genus Taxus; species Taxus wallichiana. The sequence continues at coordinate 309,508,374 of CM031235.1, forward strand.
CTTTGGCAATATACTTCTAACATCCTGAGGCACAACATTAGGATAACCAGCCATTCCCCTAAAATTTATTGGGCCAAAGGTATTGACCACAAATGGAGGCCTAGGTGGAGGCTAAGCCATGTTGTCTGGGGGAGGTGATCTTAGGGGTGAAAAAAGATGATGAGGAGTGTGAGGTATTTGGGGCTCAAGAATGTGGTTCACAAGATTGGTATTCTCTAGGTGCTGATTTTCTTGGAATTTTTATCGGGAATTAAAACACATAGGTGTAGATTGAAGAAGGAACTCACAAGGTACAACAAGGACCTGTTATCAAAAATTCACCCCCTGTAATTTTGATAACATGCATTAAATTCTCAAGTCCTGTAAATAGATTGATTCAAGGTAAAAATCATGTTTCGGGTCCCCTTGGCTTTTTTCTAACTCTCCGTCCAGGAGAAAGGAGCAAGTTCTAAAAAGGGTGAAAAAGTTGCAAAAAACAAGCTTAGGCCAAAAAAAATCATGAAAATCGGCTAAGTCCTAGTCTAGGCAGTCCTTGGGACAATTGGGACATCGGGACGCATGGGATGCGGAAAGCCGATTCGGTCGAAGGTGAAAAATTGACTAATTATTGTGCGAGAATGTGGGACATCTGGGCCGTGAGGATGCGAAGGACGCGAACTACCCGGATTGGCTGAAATAGAGAACTTTCACACTGGGACAGTTGGGACAAAGGGACGCGTGGGACGCGGAGAGCCGAAGGAGCCGAGAGCCAATCAAATCACGCCACGTGTCTTTGCCTCAAAGAGGGACAGGGAAGCCCGAATCGGGCGGATTGGAGGAATTTTTCCCAGACAGTTTGGGACAACTAGGCCAAAGGGATGCGAGGGACGTGAAAAGCCGGCAGGCCCGCGGATGAATCAGAAATGCCACGTGTCACAAGGGAAAACGTCCAAAATTTCAAGGGGCAAGGTTTGAAGCGTTGGCCCGAGCCAATAAAAAGAGGACACGTGTCCTAATGAGAAGGGGAGTGCGGAGCTCGGGAGGAACTAGAGAATTTGGAAAAAGTTTTGGCCAAAAACTAAAAGGTGAAGGATGACCCCGTGCCCCTATCCTCCAACCAGATCATGCCACATGTCCCAAGTGGCAGGGACGCGGGGAAAAAATGGAAAATTTTCCAAAATTACAAAAAGTCAAAACTTTCAAGGAAAACCCGCGGGTAAGGGAAGGAGAGAGAATTGCTCATCCAATCAGTGCCCGACACGTGTCATCCAGTGGCGGAGCGCATAAAAAAATTTCAAAACCTATTTTTGCTTGTTTTGTGCCCTAAATCTTCAGATCGTCATATCTTTCGATCCAGATCTCGGATTTGCATGTTCTTTATATCATTGGAAAGCTTATAAAATTCTCTACATGATTCCGGGGTCAATCTTGAATTTTGGTTCATGGAGAGAGAAAGTTAAGAAACAGCTCTGACGCGTGTTTATGGCCAGAAGTGACATTTCAGCGACCAAATTTAATACAGAATGGGTCGCATTCTCCTCCAATTCGGTCAAAAATGACAGGGTATGGGTTTGTAAGGTCCCCATGCCATTTTAATGCATTTGTAGTCAATGAGGAATGGGCTCCCACGTTTTGTACATTTTCTCTCTCCTAGGCTCGACCCATGTAATGTAAAAGCCAGATTTGGCTCATTTCTGGGGTGTGGAACACTTTTGGCATAGAAATCTTCTTCTTTCACCTCCAACAAGTGATTGTTGCAAGAATCAGACCTCTTCAAAGACTGTAATAGGTTTTCTACCTCTTTGAGGTTGTAATGCAGTGGTTTTGACATTGGAAATGATAATGCAAGCTTTATGAATGGGTTTCAGTCCTTTGTTTGTATTATTTGCTTCATTTCAGATCCTAAATTATATCTTATCAGCCTGTGTATGTTTTATGTTGCAATCCTTGGTTTGTGTCTATTTGCATGACAAAAATATTCACCACTCCTTCTGGTGCATCACCACCTTTAGTTAGTTTCATTTTTACATTTCTATCCCTGTCTCCTTGTAATTTAGAGTAGGATTAGGATCTGAACCTCTGTAGTTGTGCAAATATAGATCTAAATCAGAGGAGTTTGAGGAACCAGCCTCTAATCTAGAGATTTCTCTCTCAGTTTCACAAGTCCCACACTTGGAGAGAGGTTTCCATGTTGTGCAATCACACTGGATTCCTGAAACATCAACCTAGAAGCCTGATGTGCATCCAGGGGTGCTTTGTGATTTCACCATAACAGTTTTGGCACGCCCGGTGGGAGACTAGAGGTCTCATTTTTATTGCAGCAAAGTTGATGTGCATCTGCTGCAATTTTCTTGCTTGAAAAGAGCTATTATTTGCATATCTGGCAACTCCAAGGGGAAGAATCAACTAGTTTCAGCAGTGCAGGCCTGAAAACTCATGAGAAGAGTCACCACAAGGTCAAGAGTTGGAGAAGAAGAAGTGCTGTTTGAATACCTGCAATTATCTCCAAGAAGAAGGCAAAGAGGAAGAAGGATTCAAAGGTCTCCATCTCCACCAAACAGAACTCTCTCAACTCCTCCACCTAGTAGGCCTTTCATTCAGTCAACAAGGGTTTTAAGACCAATTAGAATGGCACAAAACAACCCCTATGTCAACTTCATAGGTAGCAGCCCACTTGCCCTCAATGCACAACATCCAATTCCTATAGCAGCCTTGAAGAACATTCCCTACTTCATTGGAGAAAATCAGACTACTCTAGGTGATCATGTTAAAGATATTGCTAACCTTTGTGCAATTCATGAAATCAATGAAGTGCAAGTGGCTATCAAGTTACTGGCATCTTCATTCAAGGGTAAAGCATTGCAATGGTTTAGGATCCTTAGAGCTAGTTCTATCACAAATTGGAATCAGCTGTGCATAGCACTTCATGAGCAATTTGGAGAAAAGGGAGACAACTTGTCTCTTTTAGAGCAATTGACAACCATCAAGAGAGCTCCCAATGAGCAGCTGACCGATTTCAACTTCAAATTTCAAAAGACTTGGGAGAGAATTCTAGTGGCAGCAGGCCAATAGCAGAAGGTGCTTTTCTCTACTATCTCAAAGCTCTAAATTCTGATATTTCTATGTTGATTTAGTCCATGGGAGGCATAACTATCCCTATGGCTTATAGCATTGCCATTATGGCTGAAAATTATTTGATCCAAGCTGGAAAACTTGCCCCTAGACCTCCCATGCCATTGTTTCCAAGTTTAGAGAGTCCAAACACCAATCAAGCACCTAATTTGGCTCCTTCTCCCACCCCTAGAAATCAGAGTTCAAATGAGGCTTCCACTTCATCTCCAAGTGCCCCAAATGAGCTTCAAGAAGTTATGAAGTAATTACAAAACTTAGGCAATGAGCTGGTTACTCTCAAAAGGCAGCAGGCCCAAGGTTTTAGACCTTCTTATTAACCCCAAGCTCAGCCTAATAGGCAGCCATACCAACCATAAAGGCCACCTAACCCAGCTGCAAATATGAATCAAACAAGGCCTCCTTCCAATAGACCATTTCAGCCCTACAATCCAAATGCCATATATGCCTCTAAGGCATTGGTGCCAACATAAAACAACATTGCCTAGGAATATGATTGGTGTTTTCCATGCAATGAGCATCATAACCAATCCATGTGCTTCAATGGTGCTTTGAATCAAGCACTAATGGTGACAACTACTGGTGTGGAGGGTGAGGGTAGTCAAGGAAATAGCCAACAACAAGAAGCATTCCAATAGTAATCAGCCCCAAATGACACCACATTGGTAAATTGGCAAGCAGAGGATTTTTGTGGCATGAACCAGAAGTTTCTCAAGGTGTTGTAGCCAACACAAGGTCAAAAAGAAGGAATTTGGGTGAAGAACAGCCATTAGCCCAAACCATTCCACAACCTTCCATGGTTCCACAAGTGGTTGGTAAGAAAAATCCAATTTCAAATGCACAAGGACAGCCGAGAACAGCCCCTAGGCCAACTCAAATACCAATTGTTGCTGCCCACATGCAAGGAGTGAATGTGTAAACCAAGGGACAGCAAAAGGATACTTCATCCCCATTCAACATCATTGATCAGATGAAGAAGACAAATGTTAATATATCAATGTGGGAATCCCTATCCATCCCAGGCCAAAGAGATCTGCTGTAAGCTACCATGAAGGACTGGCCAACTTCAAATCAGCAAGTTCAGATGCAAGACAAAGTGCTTACAAATGCTGCCCAGCCTGAGGGAAATCATGGAGGATAGCAAGGTAAAATGTTGAAATCCCCTCCTTTCTATGTTTCATTAATCATTGGAAGTCAGCTAGTACATAATTGCATGATAGACTCCGGGGCAAGTAGCTCGGTAATGCCTAAGCAAATAGCTAATCAGCTAGGGCTCCAGTATGAAACCATATCCAAAGGGGTAGTGCAGCTGGATGGGACAGCAGTAACAACAGTTGGGGTGATTATAAACTTGAGTCTTACCTTGCATGCATGTCCAAATGTTGTTGTTTTACAAGATGTATCAGTCATAGACCTTCCACCACTCTTTTCCCTATGTTTGTCAAGGGACTTCACAGCCAAGATTGGGGGATATTTGTCTGCTGATTGGTCACACATGCTATTCAGAATGAGGTATGGAACTAAGGATACAATCAGGTCAAAACCTATTGCAAACTTCCATATTGAGCCTTACACTCCAAGTCAGATTAATGCCAATTGCTCAGCATTTGATCAAGAAGATCACCCAAGCACCGATGAGGCTAACACTAAGGTTGGAAGCATCCCGGATCTAACTCTTGATGAATGGGCAAGAAAGATACATGCATTTGATCCTTATCAAGAAGTGGAAGAATCTGAGCTAGGGGTATATTGCATACATGAAGAAAATTAGCCTATTCCTAGCATCACCAAGCCAAACCACAAAGATGAAAATGAGGTATGGTAGCTATTTTTTGATGGATCAAGCAGTAGACAAGGTGCAGGAGGTGGAGCTATGCTTGTTTCACCTCAAGGAGTAAAGTACTATTCAGCTTTTAGATTTCAGTTTGCATGCTCCAATAACACTACTGAATATGAAGCCTTGGTGCAAGGGATGCATTGGGCAATAAAGAAATAAATAAAGAACTTTCAAGTCTTTGGTGACAGTGAATTGATTGTAAATCAGGTCAAGGGATAGCATGCTGCCAAGAATGATCTACTCAAGTGCTACAAGAATAGGGTGTGGGACCTCATGGAAGATTTTGAGGGTTTTGGCATCAAATCCATTCCTAGGAAAGAGAATCAAGTTGTTGACAGGCTTGCAGTAGTAGGGGCAGACTTTGACATTATGGAAAGCATTCAACAAGACAAGGTACATCCAAACATCCATGTGATTGTGAGGCCTTCAGTGCCGGATAACAATGTCAGTTGGCAAGTGTTTGAAAATGACCAGCAAATCATCCATTTCTTGCAAGAAGAAGCTGAGTTCTTAGCCAAGAATCAAGAAAATTGGAATAGCAGTATGGTGACCAAGTGGTACAGCTGAGAACTAACAAGCTGCCGAAGGGACTTATCACTTTGGAGTCCATTTATAACCCCAATGATCAGTTTAGAAAGGAGAAAGCAAACATTCAGGTCAAGAGAGAGGATTCAGTATCCATCTTGGTAAAAGGGAACAAACCATTGCAAATTGGAAGGATGACAACTGAACAAGAAAGGTATGAGTTCATACAGCTGTGTCAAGAGTTCCTTGACGTGTTTGCTTGGAGCTATGAAGACTTGAAAGGTTTCAATCCCAACTTAGCTCAGCATACCATTGAATTGGATCCAAATACTAAGCCTGTCAGGAAGAAACAAAGACCAGTCAATCCACACATGGAGCCTCTCATGAGGAAAGAATTGGACAAGCTGATTGAGTCAAGGATCATATTCCCAATCAAGCATTCTAGTTGGGTTGCCAACTTAGTTCCAGTCATAAAGAAGAGTGGAGAGATCAGACTGTGTGTTGACTTCAGAGACTTGAATAGAGCCTCTCTCAAGGACCATTACCCACTCCCTTCCATGGAGCAAATCTTACAAGTTTTGGCTGGCTTCGAGAGGTTTTCACTACTTGATGGCTACTCAGGCTACAATCAGATTATGGTGAAGGAAGAGGACCAGTTCAAGACAGCCTTCACAACCAAATGGGGAACTTTTGCATACAGGAAAATGCCATTTGGGTTGTCCAACGCTGGTGCTACCTTCCAAAGGGCAATGGACATGGCATTCAAAGGTTTGATTAACAACGTGGTGCTGATTTACCTTGATGATATCACTATTTTTTCCAAAAATGTAGCAGACCACCTCTCTCATTTGAGGCAAGTCTTCACAAGGTGCAAGAGATTTGGAGTGTCTTTGAATCCTAAGAAGTGTATCTTTCTTGCACATGAAGGAAAGATCCTTGGCCATATTGTCTCCAAAGAAGGATTAGCAATTGATCTAGAGAGGGTTGAAGCCATAAGAGCACTACCATTGCCAAGCCACAAGAAAGCCCTTCAGAGTTTCTTGGGAAGGATAAACTTTGTTCGGAGGTTTGTCCCAGATTTTGCAGCCCTTGTCAAGCCCATCACCAAAATGTTAAAGAAGAACAAGGATAATGATGAGCAGCCAATTTCCTTCTTCAGCCGGAGCCTAGATGACTATGAGGTGAGGTACTCTTTTATTGAAAAGCATGTGCTTACGTGAATCGTAAGCTTGAAGAAATTCAAGCATTTAGTTTCAAACAACAAGGTCCAGCTTGCGGTCTCACATGCTTGGAGTCAAGGCCTTCCTCCTCAACAAGGATTTGAATGAGAAAAGGGCAGGTTGGATCACCCGTGTCATGGAGTATGACATTGAGATCAAGATCACCAAGTTGGTAAGAGGGAAAGGATTGTGTGAGCAGCTGGTTTTGGGGAAGCAAAAGAAGTATGCAATGAAGAAGAGGCTGTTTTGACAGTCTAGGACAGCCATGAGCCAAGTGGCAATCAAGAAGAAGACGATGCTGCCCCCATTCCTTGCTGGACCCAAGGCATTATACACTTCCTAGACACAGGCCTATGCCCTCCGGAGATGAACAAGACCCAAAGGAGACACTTCAGATTGCAGCTGTCCCGTATGCCATTGTTGATGGAGTTTTGTTCAAGAAAGATGTAAATGGAGTGCTCCTAAGATGCATTAGCACAAATCAGTTTCAAAGGGTGTTGGAAGAGTTTCATGGTGGACCAGCTGGTGGTCATTTTGCACCAAGAGTGACAGCTCTAAAAATCATGAAGGCTGGTTATTATTGGCCTAAAATCTTTAGTGATTGCTATGCATGGATCAAGAGGTGTAAGAATTGTGCATTCTTCACAGGAAAAGAGAGACTTGCTGCCCTTCCATTACATCCAATCTCAGTTGACCAGCCATTCATGAAATGGGGTTTGGACTTCATTGGAGTCATTAATCCCAATTCAAGCCAAGGGCATAAATGGATTTTGACAGCCACAGACTACTTCACCAAATGGACAGAAGCAGTAGCACTCAAAGAGGTAAATGAGTCTAGCATCTTAGACTTTTATGAGGGGATAACAACCAGATTTGGTGTACCTGCTACAATAATCTTAGATAATGCATTGATATTCATTGGATCCAAGGTGACTGAGTGGGCTGTCAAGAACGGTATCTACCTAAGCACTTCATCAAACTATTACCCTCAAGGTAATGGCCAGGCCAAGTCTACAAACAAGAACTTGTTAAGGATCATTAGGAGGACTCTTGACGAGAATCAGAGGTCTTGGCATACCAAACTGAAATCAGCCTTATGGGCTGATAGGATAACTCCCAAAAGATCCATAGGTAACTCTCCATTCAAACTTGTCTATGGAAGAGAGGCAATCTTGCCCATGTCACTTGAGTTGCCAACATTGGAACTCATGAAGCAGCTGGAGTTGCTAGAGTTTGAGCCCATGGAGGTGAGGTATGCAGAGTTGATGGAGCTGCGCAAGAGATCGAAATCGTGCATCCCAAGCAATGGAAAAGGATCAAGCTTTGATCAAAAAGACCTTTGATAGAAGGCCAAGAATAGATCTTTTCAGTTAGAGATCTAGTGTTGAAATGGGATGTGGATAGAGCAAAACCGGGAAGGCATTCAAAATTTGATGCCATTTGGAGTGGCCCATACATGGTCACGAAGTGCAAGAACAACAATGCTTTCCAATTGGCCTCATTGGATGGTGAAGAACTGCAGATTCTAGTAAATGGAATCTATCTCAAGCGTTGCTTCTAGAGGGAAATTCACTACCTTGTAAATATTAGATTAGATTTTCATTCCTCCAAGTGCTTGTGCACATTGTTTTGCTTGTAGGTTAGTTTTGTTTTCCCTAAGTGCTTTGGCATAGCTTGCTATCCATGGAGATGTTTTGCAGTCCTTGCTCCCATCAGGTGATATTCCATCTTCCTCCTTACACATTCTGAGTCAGTTGGGGTTCTAAATAGAATATTTGATGACTCCATGCCCAATGGACTGCTTCAGGCAACTGGTATCTTCTACCTAGCAGGCAGGTGACCCCGCTGAGTTGCCAAATTGTTATCCAAAATTCACCCCCCGGGTAATTTTGATAACATGCATTAAATTCTCAAGTCCCAGGCAAATAGATTGATTCAAGGCAAAAAATCATGTTTCTGGGGTCCCCTCGGCTTTTTTCTAACTCTCCTGTCCAAGGAGAAAGGAGCAAGTTCTAAAAAAGGGTGAAAAAGTTGCAAAAACAAGATTAGGCCGAGAAAAAAAGCATGAAAATCGGCTAAGTCCTAGTCCAGCGGTCCTTGGGACAGTTGGGACATTGGGACGTGCGGGATGCGGAAAGCCGATTCGGCCGAAGGTGAAAAAATTGACTAAGCACAGCGAACAATGTGCTAGGACATCTGGGCCACGAGGATGCAAAGGACGCGAACCACCCGGATCGGCCGAAACAGAGAACTTTTGCACTGTACAGTTGGGACAAAGGGATGTGAGGGACGTGGAGAGCCGAAGGAGCTAAGAGCCAATCAAATAACGCCACGTGTCTTCACCTCAAAGAGGGACAGGGAAGCCCGAATCGGGCGGATCAGAGGAATTTGTCCCAGATAGTTCGGGACAACCGGGCCAAAGGGATGCGAGGGACATGAAAAGCCGGCAGGCAGTGTGGATGAATCAGAAATGCCACATGTCACAAGGGAAGACGTCCAAAATTTCAAGGGGCAAGGTTTGAAGCGTTGGCTCAGAGCTAATAAAAAGAGGACACGTGTCCTAAGGAGAAGGGGAGTGTGGAGCTCGGGGGAGGAATTAGAGAATTTGGAAAAATTTTGGCAAAAACTAAAAGGTGAAGGATGACCCCACGCCCCTGTCCTCCAACCCGATCATGCCACGTGTTCCAAGTGGCGGTGAGGACGCTGGGAAAAAATGGGAAATTTTCCAAAATTAGAAAAAGTCAAAACTTTCAAGGAAAACCCGTGGGTAAGGGAAGGAGAGAGAATTGCTCATCTAATTAGCGCCCCAAGACGTGTCGTCCAGTGACGGAGCGTAGGAAAAAATTTCAAAACCTATTTTTGCTTGTTTTGTGCCCTAAATCTTCAAATCGTCATATCTTTCGATCCAGATCTCGGATTTACATGTTCTTTATATCATTGGAAAGCTTATAAATTCTCTACATGATTCCGGGGTCAATCTCGAATTTTGGTTCATCTGAGAGAGAAAGTTAAGAAACAGCTCGACACATGTTCATGGCCGAAGTGACATTTCAGCAACCAAATTTAATACGAATGGGTCGCATTCTCCTCCAATTCGGTCAAAAATGACAGTATGGGTTTTAAGGTCCCCATGCCATTTTAATGCATTTGCAATCAATGAGGAATGGGCTCCCACGTTTTGTACATTTTCTCTCTCCGGGCTCGACCCATGTAATGTAAAAGCCGGATTTGGCTCATTTCGGGGTGTGGAACACTTTTGGCATAGCAATCTTCTTCTTTTCACCTCCAACAAGTGATTGTTGCAAGAATCGACCTCTTCAAAGACTCAACAGTTTTCTACCTCTCTCGAGGTTGTAATGCGATGGTTTTGACATCGGAAATGATAATGCAAGCTTTTTGAATGGGTTTCACTATTTGTTTGTATTATTTGCTTCATTTCAGATCCTAAATTATATCTTATCACTTGCCTATCTATGTTTTATGTTGCAATCCTTGGTTTGTGTCTATTTACATGACAAAAATATTCACCACTCCTTCTGGTGCATCACCACCTTTAGTTAGTTTCATTTTTGAATTTCTATCCCTGTCTCCTTACAATTTAGAGTAGGATTAGGATCTGAACCTCTGTAGTTGTGCAAATATAGATCTAAATCAGAGGAGTTTGAGGAACCAGCCTCTAATCTAGAGATTCCTCTCTCAGTTTCACAAGTCCCACACTTGGAGAGAGGTTTCCATGTTGTGCAATCACACTGGATGCCTGAAACATCAACCTAGAAGCCTGATGTGCGTCCAGGGGTGCTGTGATTTTTCCATAATAGGACCTTCACTAGTTGAAGTAAACAAGTTTATGAGAATATTTCTTGAATAAAAATAACTGGAAGAAGAGTGATAATCCTCTATTAAAGGTTGATCTCTCTCACCAATGGATATTCCTTTTCTTGATGTCTTACCTTCAACAACCTTCAAAACTTTTCTTTCCTCTAAAACTGTCTTTCCCAATTCTTGAAATAATTTTCTACTTGGGTCTCTCCTGAAGAAATATATTCTTCCTTCCAGTTTGCATATTTTATGTGACAAACTTCACTTAATGTATGATAAGGTACTGGTATTTATCAAAAATATAACAGCAAGGAGTCACCACTAAGGACTTTCACCCTATTTTGTGCAAATACACTATGAATATCTATCAAATGACTACAAATATCAGCACTATGCAAAGCTTTAACAAATCTGATCTTCTTTCATTCAATTTTTTAACTATGGTGCAAAGTTTGAAACAAAAAATTGGAGACACTTGAAAATATTAAACTCAAAACTATACTCTTCATTCCAGTCTTATAAATCTAATTAGAAAATGATGCTCAGCAATGTAGTTGCACATAAATCACATAAAACATATTACCAAGGCTTTGAAATACTGAAATATTCCCTAAAGCAACGACACCATTTGTGTGTTGACGGGCTCAAAAGAATATGAACTAGAAGCAGATTAACAAATTAGTCTAGATATTGCATTCTTCATCCCCGACAATGGCGCCATTTGTGTTGACGGGCTCAAAAGAATATGAACTGAAGCAGATTAACAAATTGGTCTGGATATTGCATTCTTCATCTCCGACGACACAACACCATTCGGGTGTTGGTACCTAGATTTAATCTCCTTTACAACTTGAGCTACATCATGGATTTTAGAAGACACTCAGAGGCAAATAAATGGTTTATATGTCATTTTTTATCCGAGGAAGCAATTTATTTGACTTGTTAGCACTCAGGATTTGAAGAAGTGTGTAGTACCTTAGAAGGATTTGATCTAATCCTAACTATTTTAGGTTGTGCCTATTAACCAAGGTAAGAGAACCTATATTATAGCCTCTGTTTTGTGCAGATTGTATGGAGATGGCCTTGAGAAAACATGATCAATTTCCCATTATTCAAACTCAACAGAGTTGTCACTACTAAATGATGGAAATTATTTCAAGACAAGGCTAAGGCTACTAAAGACATGGTATGATCTTGATTTGCTTTGTGCATTTTTGTAAATGGATTGTATTCTTTTGTTGACACACAATACAATGCAGGGGTATTATAGGTAGGATGAGTTAATTTGAAATGAATTTTGGGGTGGGAGATATTCAGACAAGACTAACTAGAATTTGCCAACTTCTTTGAGGACCTTTGCAAAACTTGAAAGACTCAGACAACAAAAATGCTTCAAAGAGGTTAAGGTGTTCCTTCAACCAGGATATGTGCATCAAATGGAAGCCCAAATCTACACTCTTCCACACAATCTTTGATGATTTATCACAAAATATTGAGTTAAATGAATCAGCAAAGCATTTAGAAATTTCTATTCTATCAGACCTAAGGTACCCCCAAAGGTTTACAATCAAATCTATATCAAGGAAAGCAGAGTGAATTTAAATTTGTTTATCCCTTCATCGATGAAAGCTCTTCGAATTTTCGAGTTGCAAATGCCACTAAGTTATTACCAAAATTAGATCTACATGATTAAAAGGAAATTCCAAACACTAGATTACAATAGGAGCAAGAAACAAAAATTGAAAACATTTTGAAACATAAGTAAATGCAAATTTTACCAAGAGACAACACAAAATAATCCAAAATGACCAAATTTATCAGCAGGGGAATGTTATAAGAACAATCTTAGAGCTTGTTAGTGGCTATACATTTACAACCAACCTAACATGATATAAATTTGATACAAAAGGAGTTAAAATGGTTCTTAGGTGGTTTCTCAAAGAATGCAATTCTTCCCAGATTTTCCCGTGAAAATTCTAAGTTTCTCCAACCCTTTACATGACAAATTCATGCAATATATACATTTTTAATCACTCACTCACTTTGCCTCTCAAATCTTCCCTCCAAATTTGGAATATTTGAAGCACCTTTGTCTTACAATATTTCTGGAAAATGAAATTTAACAAACTTGTAAAAATTTATCAGTTGTTCTTTTAAAAGGTGAATCATTACAAAACTTTCATCATTCTTCAAAGTGGAAACATGTTTTTCATTCCCCATGCATGTAGACCCCTTTCATTACATTATTTCATCTTTTCCTTTCCCAATTTTTTACTCTGTAACTTTGGATCTAGTAATTCATGTTTTTCATGAATTAGAGTAAAAATTCATTTGAAATATGCTTTGGATTCACAAATTGAGCCCCCAATTCGATCAATTCAGACCCTGTAGGCCAAAACAACACAAATTGGCAAAAAATTTGATGAAAATTGATGCAAAAAATGCATCTCCAAACTTCCTAAAGATCAAATGGTGGCCAAATTGGTGAAATGCATAGCTACCATCAATCTATTCTTATCTTTAACTCTAAGCCCTCCATGTAGAGATCCGAAAAATGGGCCTCGGGGACACTTTTTACCTTTTTACAACTTTTTGAAAATTTGAAAAATTTCTTGATTTCCTCTACCACTCCACCTTTGTGATTTGGGTCTGACACGTGGTGCAATATGACTGGATATGGAGTCGCGACTCAATTTTACACATTTTACATCTTTTTAGACAAAGGAAAAAAATTTAATTTTCCTCCGCGGCTCCACCCTCCTACAAGACACATGTCCTCATATGATTGGCTGAGGGGAAGCACTCTGATTTGATATTTTAATATTATTTCTCCAAAGGAAATGTTTAAAAATTTCCTCCGCTAGCCCCCTCCTCCACAATTGACTACTCAAATGAATTTTGACTTTTTACCTTTGGGCTTGCGGATCCATTCAACAATCTTACCCTTTTGATAACTAGAGGCTAAAAATACAACTTTCCTCCGACAGCCCGCCTCCCTGCCTCTGAGCCTGCCACGTGTCATCCTTTGATTCGATGGTGGGCCATAGTCCATTCTAATGATTTTCTCCCTTTTTCCAAAATGGGTGAAAATTCTAACTTTCCTCCGAGGCTCCATCTTCCGCTCTGTGCTCTGATGCTGACATGTGTCTTCATCCCATTGGCTATGAGTTTGCGGTCCAATTTTATACTTTAACTCTTTTTCACCAAAGGCCAAAAAGTATCAAACTCCTCCACCTTTCCATCTCCCCGCCTGCCACGTGTCCTCCTCTAGGGCCTGCGGAGCTGCAGGGGCAACTTGCACATTTTTCCAAAAACACAAAAACATTAAGTTTTAGAAATGACCTGCTAATCCTTATCCAATTACAAATGGCCACATATGCAAAAGTAAATGAGCTAGAATTTGATGGGAAAAGGACGCCCGTATGATCTGTAAAAAAATGCAGAAATTTCCAGTGACCCCTAAAATCAATTTTTTCTTTGTGGGTGAAGAATTTTTGATCAAAAGACAAATGGAAAGTGATTTTAGGCAATTTATGACCATGGTAAGGGATATTTGAGGGAAAATAAGTACAAATCGAATGATTTCAAGCTCCAAAGACTAGGAAATTTTTTAAAAATGGTAGAGGTATTTGAAACGGGAAAATTAGGGCAAAACACAAAGTAAACTCCGGGGATTCCTTTGAAATGGTGTGAAATGGAGGAAATGTGAACAACACATAGCACTAAAACACAAAAACGAGTTGTTTTTGTCAAATTTGAAGTATATGAGAATCCCAAAACCATTTTCTCTCATAAACATGGCAAAATGCATTTCTCCTTAGCAAAACAGGGATGTTTAAAATTGGGCTTGTGTACTTTCTCATTGTCCAAAAATCCTCCAAATACTAGAATATGTGTAGTTATAGAAGTCCCAAATGAGAATTTATATCTCCAGGTGCATATTGGTCACTCCCACCGATACCAATGGGCTAAAAATATTCTCCCCTTGATCTGGAAAACTAAGCACTAGGGTTTGGTTACTAGGTGGGTTCAAATACGCACCAACAACTCTTCTCTCTCCAAGTGACAAAATCTCATCGAAATCCAAAGGGGTTTCTCTTACATGCTTTCCTAGATGGGGTAGCATAGATTGCTCAGTTCCATGTCCTCTGCATTTCCTCCATACACCCATCACACCTACAACCTTGTGTTGTCTAAAGCAATCTCCCTTTCCCGTGCTTCACTATACTTGAGTCGTCTCTCCTACCTTTATTTTTCCGCCGCAAGGTCTGCCATCTTTTCCACCCTAGTTTCCTTACTCAACACTCAAAATGGTTTAGCCGACCATTGGAAATGCCTCTAAACTCAAGGTAACAATCAAGATCTTCATTGCTAGAGGGATAACATGTAGAAATAATCCTCTGGACTCCCGCAAAACTCAAACTCAACAACCTCCATACAAGAGTATGTAGAAATAGCATACTCCAGTGCATCGTAGCTATCCAACACACCTTTCCACCAATGATCCATAACATGAGTCCACGTCAGATCTACATCTTATAGTCTCTGGTATTCTTCTTGGGTCCATGTGCATGATCTATAATACCAGCTTGATCTAGATGCATATGCTGAGATCCATTCATACAATTCTACTGGGAAGCAACAAAAAAATGTTTCATATAACTCATGGTAGAGGTTCTCTTCTACCCATCTACGTGCATCAAACTCAGACCCAGTGCTAAATCTCTGAGAAAATTCATCCTCCATGCTCTTGAACCATGATTCAACACTTTCCAAAGTTAAATGCTCTATCATTACTCATTACAACTTCCCACTACAACTTTGAAAAGAGATCCCGCAACGGAACCAAGATGTAGTCATTTTTATACCCACTAGAAGAACAAGGGGATCCCATGCGTGTCGACCTATCACCCAGTGGGAACTGGGCACTCACCCAAGGCACATGTGGGTGCCGAGTCTCTCTTTTATGTGATTTAAGGGGGA
Organism: Taxus wallichiana var. yunnanensis; assembly: GCA_018340775.1. Lineage (NCBI taxonomy): Eukaryota > Viridiplantae > Streptophyta > Pinopsida > Cupressales > Taxaceae > Taxus > Taxus wallichiana. Next base: position 309,523,866 of record CM031235.1, read on the forward strand.
AACCATCATCTAAGTCAAGAACTAAATGAGTAATAGTGGCAATGAGACATACAATCATCATAGGGCTTAGAGCGTCCCCTAGAAAAATGTGTTCATTCCAAATAGAGATTACTTGTAGATAATAGATAAACTATAGTAGAAAGGAAAATACATAAGGGCTTACATCTATTTCATAGCATTCATGAACAGAAATGAAACTATATAGATATTAATCAAACCAATTACATTCATACTCATTTATGTTTGTAACCTCATTACATTCAATGGATCCATTTAGACTACTACAACTTGACCAAAACAAAGTCATACATTACAACAAGGATCATGTCCTTCATTCATATAAAGAAAATTTATACACTAGCCCCTTAATACATTATTCCCTCATATATCCTCATTAAACCCCACAAAGTTCTTGCAGATTTCTACTGAGCTCTACTCTCTCTATCAATCTATATGTCTCTCTCTTGATCCTCTAATCCTCCAACCGGCTACTCCTCTAGCTCTAGCTCTCACTCCCTTCGTAGGCATTTATATATATATAGGCATCTAGAAGTGCCAACTCATCCTTCTACGGCCTCAGATCCATTGCCAAGCATCCATATGGGCTCTCCATGGGAACATGTTCCTTTAGGTATGGGCTATGCATGTTCGACAATGTGTGCCTCTCCTCCAAAGATCGGTGCTATATGTTCTCGACATAATGGTCTCCCACGTACAACTACATCGCTAAGATTATTCCTTTCATGGGCCCCATGTAGCTAGACTGACACCTTATTCACTTCATATGCATGGTTAGGTTCTGATTTTTATGCCATATACGGATAAGTCCTTAAACTTGGGCTCTATCTACATGTGTGTGCCACGGGTTTCCTTAAACCCTACCTTAAACCCTATCCTATGCACCTTATCCTTACATACCCTTCTTCCACTAGGCCTTGCACACCTTCTTGTGCGCCTACCCTTTAACCTAAACCTTGCGGGTCTTCTTCTTGCATGCTCACCCTTCAACCTAGGCCTTGCATCCCTATGTACCTTGGTGCACTTAGATAATATTTTAGGGGCCCAACATAAGCTTGAAAGGGTTTTAAAACATATCAACTGTAACATAGTTTCCTCCTCGAAGACCCTAGTCTTCCTTAAGGTATCGTACTACACTTGGCACATGTCAACATTCGTCTGAGGTTTCCTCATCTGACAAACATACCTTAGATAGAAATTTAATGACTTATTAATTACCTCATTAAGGATTAATTATAGTAACCCTACCGAGACAACTAGGTTCATTGATCATTAGGGTTCCAAGTTAAAACTGCAATAGAAGTAGGTATGTAGATACATCTTCTCCCTAACCATTTCATAAGTTATGTTTTTATACCATTAACATTCTGATTTATGTTTTACATAACATGATTCAAAATATATTAAAGATATGTTTTCTTTCTTACGTACTCAATCCTTAGATAACATAAGTTCTGAGTAAGTTCTTTTTATATTAGACTTCAATGGAATGAAGTCTAATCCCATTTATTTTCCTTTCCTACATTCCTATTCTGGTTAAGGAATTATTCAAGAGGAAGCACACCTTCCACTATCCAAAGGTAACATTTAGATTCATTCCAAAAATGTCTTAAGACAAGTCTATGATTAATTACATGGTAGTTGTCTTCCCTTTTTCCTTATAGAGGTTAATGTTCATTTAAAACCTCATAGTACATTGTAAATTAACATCAAGTTTTATTCTCATTCAAACATATGAATTAAACATAGTCATAGTGTTATTGTTGGATAACAATGCAAGAATGTCAACTTAGTAAGTTGCATGTTCACTAGAGAGGGTAGTACATCTAGCACCCATGATCTCTATTTATTCTATTTCAAACCAAGAGAGTATGTTACTGCAAAAAATAGAGAATTTCCACTCACTGAATGCCAAAAGGAAATACATCAAGTACAATAAATTTCACATATATTTTATTCATCAAGAGGATTCATACATTTACAAGTCCAAACACTTCAGACATTCCTAATGTCAAACAACAATAACAAGATCAATTTCAAGTACAACTTTCTTTTCCATCAAATACATTTCAGTAATGAACCATATTTCATCATAAAAAGATCCAGTCTCTTTGATAAACAAATGTAACTTCCTATAAATATTTTCCCCTTTCATCACTTACGAATTCCATCTGTAAAATTTCTAGCATGGGTCAGTTCATTGAATTGAGCATGATAAACACTAAACATTAAAATGATGTTCTTTTAGCTAACTATTTCATAAAAAAATTGTTGTTATGAAACAGTCCTGAGCAATTTAGAAAGACATACCCAAAAGGAGTTACCATACTCAAATAAAAGAGAGAGAAAAGGTGATAAACCATAACAAAAGTAAGAATAGGTCATGATATAAACAACTTCAACCTTCCATACTATTTTATTTTATCAAAAGAGTTTAAAGCATAATTCAGATAAGTAACATTTCATAAAAACCCTACTACATATTTCATACATTACTTCACATGTTCCCATCTCAGTTAAACCTATTTAACATAAGAAGATAACTATCCTAACTATCTTTTAGGCATATTTCAGTAGTAGATAAAAACAACAATACTTCCATCTTGATATTTCATTCACCTAAATTCATCCTAAAATTTGAGATGCCAATAATCAAAATTAAAAACATAAGAATAAGTTTAGGATGATCCAAACAACATAACTTAAAATGTGTCTCTGATTTGAGTATCCTAATACTCAAACTCATAATTAGGAACCAATTTAAGTTAAATTCCAACAACTAAAACAAACCTCATCAGAGGGTAAGATCAAATTAGCATGCAATTGGGACTACACTCAATCCCCAAAAAGATACAACATTACCATTGTTAAGTCAAGAGAGTAGAATGGTAAGGTTTAACAATCAGCTTCAACTCAATCAACCATCCAAATATTTTCTAATAAACACAAATATTTACTCAAAATATTTCCAACCAAATGCAATAATTCATCCAATTATTCTCTACTTCAGCTATACTTCCCTAGCACAACCTGAACTCAATCTTACCAAACAGGTCCAGGAGTTGAATAATAGAATAGACCAAAGAAGGAAAACACCTTCATCTAGTTTGAAGCAGAAAGAAGATTAAAGGAAAGAGAGAGAGAGAGATAGAGAGAGAGATTACTTCCTCATAGTTCTAAGCACGATTAGGAAGAGACCATTAGATAACCAAGAACAATTATTGACAAGCTCAGTCTCTATTGTCCCATACCAAAATCCCAAACAGAGAACTAATTAGGGATCAAATTGAATGAACAAAAAATAAGGGAAAGGAAGAGAAATAAACAAAAATCATTCCATTTCCCATCAACATTCAACGATATGGTATTGATATCTTTAATATCCACAAAGACATCAAGTAATTATCTCCCACAAGTACTTTGAAAGGAACGAAATATTTGATAAAAGGATAAGTCTGAAAAAGACTCATAAAATTCAGATCCTTGAAGAAAATACGTGAGCATAATGATATAGCTAAGCCCATATCACACAATCCTTTTTCACAGAGATACATTTTCCTTAGTTCGTAAAAGAATTGAAAATGAGTTTGATGGCCCAAGGCCAAGAAATGGGATAACTAAGTACATGAAAAAATGTCCATAAAACTACCCAGAAGATCAAATTGACAACAACAACCAAAAATGGTAAACCAATACCCAAGGGAGTCCCCACAACCTAGCATCAAATGCCATAATTTTCAATAGTTACCCAAATATGCTATAGAGTAGAAAAATGATTAAAATTTCCCTTATGGGTTTCAATAGTCGAATTTGTGAACCGAACAATTTCATGAAAGAGTGGAATTATATATTATAGGATTTTAATAATATGTGAAATAAATTAACAAGTCCATAAAACTTCAAACACTTTCCAAGAAAAACTCGACAATTTATATTTCCTCAATAACCACTAGGGTAGACGACTGCAACACGGAGGTTAAAAACAAAACCCAGAATCAAAATCACTGAAGTGATAAGAAATCAGACACATTCTCAAATTTTGATCATTCCAATAGAACTTAGAAGAATATGCTAAAGCTAGAGTCACAAAATTTTATTTCCAAAAATATTCATGCAAGATCAAACAATAGTCAAGATATTCAAATAATTTATCCTCTGAAGTGTTCTCACAATGGTGAGACAATATCTCTTAGAATAAGTTCCACAAATTTAAGAAATTGAGTTACAAGTTTTACATAGCTCAAACAAGATTACTAACAGTTTCGAATTCATCTCAGGATCATGCAGAAGGATTAAAGCATAACCCAAAAAATCAAATCAAAAAATCAAAAACACAAATCACACGTTTTCTCATACAAGTGGAGTCGAAAAAAGCATTCACATTAAACAACACAAAAATCACATGCAGAGATGATCTAATCAACCATGCAAAAACCAGATTATTCCCAAGAGAAGATTTCTCTTAATGAATCATTTAAGTCAAAACAAAACAACTTAATGGGTAGAGCCTATCATGCCTGATAGTGCTTCTCCTTCACTAATTCGTATAATATTTCCAAGAAGAACTTCAATAGCTTCTTCCTCTCCACAAAATATCAACCGAACCTTCAACACTTCCCCTTTATTTTTATAGTTTTCATAGTGCCCATTAATATTTTTATTCAATGCAAAAATAACAGTCTTGCAAAAATCAAACTGGAGGTTCGAAGAGCAGAAACAACCTTGTGCAGAACTTGGGCTTGAAAATGAACCAAAAGATCAAAACAACCAAAACCCCTCATGCACCTTCCTAGTTAGTTTTTTTCGAGTTCAAAAAAATTAAATGCAAAGGACTATCAGTTCCCTCCAATTTCCACACCACCACCATATCCATGTTTATAAATTACTAAATTTACATTTTTGCATGCAACTAAACTCAGCGGAGGTGCCAACACAGCCTTCCCTATATTTTCTCATGCCCATGCCAAAGTTGGCAGCACCAAAGGATAAGACTTCTTTAACTCACAATAAATGTCTAGAAAACAATGCCACTAACCAACCTAATTACCATGTCATCCCCTAGGCCCCCTTAGGTTAGCCATTCCCTTAGTTAGGTTAACATTAATTTAGGAAATTAACATAGGTCCATAGGTAGGTCCTTAGTTTTAGTCATAACATCCTAATTAACAAAAGATTGCAAAGACATAGGTTAGACTTAGCTTTAGGCTAAAGTCACTTAACATTAAAACATAGTTAAAATAGGTTCCTAATCAAAGCAAACATTGCATTCTACTAACAAAAGAAGAACCATCCATATCATCAAAATTCAAATATGCAACAAGATATAAAGACTTCATTCTTTCCTTAGCACAATCAGAATCTAGAGATCACCTAATCTATCTGACTTGGTTATTATGACCAAAAAGTCATGAATTGAAAGCATACCTTGGATAGTATAATTTAATTTCATTTATTAAGAAAAAGTACATCAAAATGTACTTGTTCAACAAATGAATTATTTTCTACTGCAAACATCATTTCCAAATTCATAAGAGTACACCGTCTTCGAAAAAACAACATTTGCACCTTTTATAGTATAAGTCATTATAGGTTCCATTCATGCTAGAGGCATTACATAGAAAGATATAGAGTGCGAGACACACAAATAGAGAGATATACAAGTACAAAGTGAAAAGGAGAGTAATGAAGTGGTGAAGAAATATTAGGAAATGTTAAGGGTTTGGAGTTCGAGTGCTAGGGTTTATAGTACTTAGTGATAGATGGTTGTAAGGGATACCATTAAGCATGTGTATGGGTATTGGGATCTGTAACAAGGACTATAATGGGAAAAAGCATAGTTAGGATATTTGATCATATAGGTTTGCATGAGTTGAGTCTCAGTCATTTGATGTATATATTCCGAGATGCCCCTTTTGAATGTAATATGGCAAACAAAACTTTGTTAAATCAATATACATGGATCTATTCTATACAGCTTACTTAAGGGTGTAAACCCTCATGTTATTTGGCTGATCATGACTCAAATATGGTTTCTTGTACTTCTTATAATGTTATTTATCTTTTTTTTATGCATTAATGTGTAGATATGTTAGTTAAGTCTTCGCCTTTGAAATTAGATGAATGTACTTTTGTTTCTGCAAATAATTCTCAATTAATGGCAAAACTCTCTTGCAAATCTCACATAAAGGAGGGGATCGGCACCCACGCATGCCTCGGGTGAGTACCCAACATATGTTGGATGATATGTAAATGTGCTTGGGGTTAGAAAGAAGTATTAAGGGTAAAATAATGACTACATCAACTTGCTATTTAGGATGCTTTTATCCTAAATATAAACCCCGTGATTTTTCTACCCATACCTATCTTCTAAATACCCAATCTTCATCCCCAAACAACCTAATCCAACACCTAAGCTTTAAATCTCTTTTTCCCTACTTAAAAACATGAAATATCTACCTAAAGCACAAAATCCACCCCATTGGGGAAATTTTCCTCATGGTTGTAAATGACTCAGCCCAGTCACTATTGACCCTATACAACTAAGTTAAATCTTTCCATAATCAATCAGAAATCATCATATGTATGTAAATTTTGGATCTTTTTAGTGACTTGTGAATTGAATCTTGTGCCTGAGAATTCCTACAATAGTTACAAATCTCCTAGACCTCTTTGGAATGTTCTTGCATCACTCATGATCATCCTTTGTGAGATTATAATTATCTTTATTTTGCTTTATTAATATTTTATGATATTATCATTATTTTCTTTGTATCTAATATTTTACAGGAGTAGGTCATCTTCGGATACATTCATAGCTTTTTCATCAACCTTATTTTTTAGCTTCTATACTTGTAGGTCATCCTTTTAACCTTAGCCTTTTCTTACTCTACTATAGTCACTATTGACCCACCCTAGTCATCATCATTGACCAAGGTCGTGATTCCAAATATTCTCTTTCTAATCTCTATTTTTTACATTTCTCTAGTTTCCTCTCCCTTAGATCCCTTTTGTATATTAACTCTAGCATTCACAAGTCTCTTCTATTACCAGGTTACATCTAGTCCTTTGCATGTCTACATATTTATCTTACTTTCTGTATATACCCTCCCGTGTTATTGTCGACTTGCGTCTACACAATCACGGTTGCCATTGACCTATACCAAGTAACATCTAATTTACAATTCTTTAAATTAAATCAGCTTCTAGATCAGATCTTAATTATTCTCAATTCAGTAGTACTTTTATTTTTACATGTTATCTATTATTCATCTTTTACTTCACTCTTTCTAAAAAAATGGGGGTTGACATCCATGAAAGGAAGGTCACACTTCTTGGATATGAAATTATTCACAAAACCCCGCATAGCCCATCTAATAAATCCCATTTTGAGTTTGTCTTATTTGCAGGTCATTAGCTCCAGTGAGGATCAACTACTTAGTGTTTGTTCATCCACGTACATCATGCTTCTGAGGTACTATAAACCCTCCATGTTTTGAGTTGTGTAATTTATTTAGTAGATAACTCATTAAATTGAATTGAATGAGAAATTACATCAACAAGGACTACAAGCCTTGAAGTTGTCACTATGGGTCATAAAAGTACCCTTCCTTATGAACAAATTTACAAAAACCTATCCACCTATCAATACCTTTAAAGGTATATCCCCCGGTTTGGAGCTCCTAAAATTAATTAAATTCTATAGTAAGGAGTACCCCATAAAAACACATTAGGGGATTTTTTCATACACATTATCTAACTTCCCATGTCCAAGATATCATGTTGAGGACTTTCCCATGTCTTTGGTAGGATTTTCACTTGACCGGTACAACAACATCCCATAATACTATCTTTTCTCTTTCACACAACTCATGCAATTATTCTTGGATAATTTATTCATAAACATTTCTTGCAAGATCTCCATCACTATTCTCTATGTTATTAAATAATTATAAGATGAGTCTATTGCATATTTCATCACTAGATGGTGGGGAATTATCAATCAATTATCCTTTTGTCTTCCACAAACTAAGTTGATGAAGTTATTTTCTCAATCCCGCGCTAAGCACATATCATCAACCCTCCATATCCATTCCTTTAATTTTTTTGACAAAGCCTTTACCATGGACCACAAAATAGAGATTCATACTCTCAAATATGGTGAGGTTAAACTCAGGTTTAAGAACTGAAAATTAAGTCTTTATTTACACCTTCTTCTAGTAACGATAAATATAAAGGATAGGAAATTGTGGTCATAGTAAAAGCCATGTAAAAGGTCATTTGGAATATGAATCAACCTCACCTCAATGTAGTTCTTATAGTGTGGTCTTTGACAAAATTCTAGTCATGTACATGATTAAACTTTCTTTTATCCACCCCGTTGATGTATCTACATCTAACTCATCATGGTATTGAGATAATTATTATTATAAGTACCATCAAGTATGAGGGAATGAAATAAAAATGTCTCATTCATTTAGAAACATTCTTCAAGATCTCATTGACCTAGGTGAACTGCAACTAAACAATTTGAATCCTCCTCATAATCAAAACTTGGATGTTTTTAAACAACATTTTCCAAATCATCCCCGCCTACCATTCAACCCCAATCCAACATCGTTAATTCTCATCATACTAATAATAACATAAAAAAATCCCTCTTACACTCTCAAAACCTAGTGTTTCTACCATAGATACACTGGGTCAAATCATCGACTCCACTAGTCCTGGTCACTACTAAGATCACGAGTTCTCCTACACCTATCACATCCTCTTCAGATCCAACCATTATCTCTTCAAAATCCTCAGAAACAAAACATGTCATAGAAATCTTAAAAATATCTTTTGAAGACCATGTCAATTGACATCACATCAAGAATCTCAATAATCCCACTACATAATCCATAAATCATTCATCCATAAAAATAGAAACTATACCACAAATTCGTCAGACAACCTTATCATGAAATAAGAAGCCCTTGCCTTCTATCTTAGGGCATCATCCCTCATCTAAATTCATGATTATCATTACATAATCTATGATTTTTCCTTAGCTAACACCTAAACATGTCACACAAAACAAAACCCCTTATTTCAAACCTCTAAATAATCAAACAATGTACGAGATACCTTCACCCTCACCTTCATCCCATAACTACAACATGATACTATACTAGAATCCTAAAGAATATTATCCACACATATGTCATAATATTACCCCTATTAATTCATATAATTCTTTATGGTGGAATCCCTCTTGGTATAATTACAAAGAGTTCTACACATACCATCGAAGATCAGGACACTCCACCAAGGAATGCAAATCCCTCCATGTAACAATTCAAATCCTTGTTAGAAAAGGGATTCTTCCCATAGATCAAAGCAAACCAACTTGTTAAAACTTAAAATATGCTACTTATGAGCCATCACCCAATACCACATCTACATCTAAATTTTTTTAGATTCCACCAATAAGACCCCACTCCATCAGATAGATGTCACTTTCATAACCACAAGAGCATGTGCCAAAGACTCAAATGTTTGAGATAAACATATGCCCAAAGTCTCTATCTCCATTTATCTCCCTAAATAACCTAACCTATCATATTTTAAATCCAAGGTGTCCATCCTCATTGCTCCATATACCCAATCTACCAGATCTATACAAAACACCATCTTTAAACAACTTCACCAAGCTCCTGTGAATATCTCTATCTACGAACCGGTTCAAACTTCTCCACAACACACCAAAAGAAATGATTAAGGCTCTCCAATACATATTAGTGGTATCAAATGACCCTTAACCATTTTCCATCCTTGTCTCCACCCTTAAAATGTTTTCCATTATCACCTTTGATGATTCATAAATCCCATCTTTGCATCCTAAAGACCATTATTTTTCAATCTTTGTCACCGCTCAAATCAACAATAGCCTCGTCAAGAGAGTTATGATTGAAAATTGCACCATTATTAACACCATATCCTCTCATGCTTTTAAAAGCATTCACATACCTCACACCATCATCACCCAAAGTGACCTACCATGTTATACACCTTTAACAACATAATTTCCCCTACATTAGGCACAATCATTTTACCCATTAAGGTAGGCATTAAAATCCTTCACGAGCTCTTATATCTTGTAGAAGGAGAGTTCTAGTATAACATGTTGTTAGGATGATCTTGGATACATAACATGTTTTGTACCCCATCAACATTATATTGTTATCTTAAGTATGGACATGAATGTAAAATCTTTATTGTCCCCTTTGACCTATTAATTTGGTCTAATATTTGCACAACAAAATATAATAATAATAATTGTATTCTCAATATATTATTTTTCAGGATATCTCATGAAATACATTAGGCTATTATATAGCCATCATAAAATCTAAACAACCTCCTAGAAAATAGGAAGGTGTTACAACAATTAACATGTAATGTTATTCACGGTTATAAAAACTCTATGAATAATATATTATTATGTACAACAATATAATAATTATTCTAACAAACTATATTACTTGTATTTACTCACGGTAATAGTAAATAATAATTTAATGTGAACATTAATATTAATTTCTTAACATTTCCCCCTTAATGTTTACATGGTATTAAAATAATTTTCACACTTCCTCTACATCCTTCCGCTCGTGCTTGCTCATGATCTTGGCACACTCTCGAGCTGAAGGTATAATAAGGAACATATCAACTTCTTATTGACCATACATTTTTGGCAACACATCTAACCGATGAGGATGGGAACACGCTTAGGAATCATCTACTTATCAACCAGTCACTCTAAGAAACACATCTGACCTAATATTGTGGGAACTCAAGAAGGAACACATCTGAGTATCCTTCAATGGTTTTCAGGAGGCTAACCACAAACCTAGGTACGAACATGAACACATATGACTGTTTTACCTCATCAAGACTTATGATATTGCTTTTCACTGTATGATTTGATCGTCACTATGTTTTTTTTTGCATTGGGGAATTTATGTAGGAATAATCACAAACAAAACTAAAAAAATAGAAATGGAACATTGGATCATGTTGATGATGTTCCCCCTCAATGTGAAATTTCCACTTATTGAAAACTGCAAACCGAAAAACAAGTACTCACACCACAAAAATGCCACCACATCTTCGTGTGGCCCCATCGTTGGTGACTAACGAGAGGTCACTGATTGACCTCCATCCTCCGATGCCTCCATCCTCCAGTAAAAATTATCTAATAGAGAAAATATTCATCACTTTGATTTTCTGTATAAGCGGTATTTCCTTCCTCTTCATTTTCTCCTTCGTCATCAGTAACCATGGCATTATCTTGCAGTTTCCCATCAAGTAAGTCTTGTTCTCTTATCTTTTAATTTGAGGAAAAGTGACCAGATTGTCTATAGTAATAATAGGTGAGCCACTTCTTTGAATCTTTATAAGATGATCCAGTTCTGAAAGAAGATGTATATCTTCTTTTATCTTATTTCTTATCATATAAGGATTTTTCCTCTGGTTCCATAAACATGATTATCTTTTCTTCATCGAGAAAAGAAGAAATAATTTCTTCTAAACTTGGATTTATTTTACTCAATGTAAAGACCATGTTAGAATAGCATGGAGGCATGTTATTGAGTAATACTGCTTTAGCATCGTCATCAGGAACATCTACACTTATTCCCACTAGTTGATTGAAAATAGAATGAAACTTACTAATATGTTCCACCATGTCATCGCCTTCTTCCGTATTGAGTCCGAAACTTTAAAGATATTGTTGCACTTCCAGCTTGTGATCCAAACAACTTGTTCAATGTCTCCCAAATTGTGTGAGAGGAATTTTTTAAGTCTATATGATGCAAATAAGAATTTGATAGACCCAATCCAATAATCGTTGTAGCCTTTCGATCTCTACTTGCCCATTTTGTTGCTTCATCTGCATTTGTCAGTTTCTTCTCTTTTCCATCAACAATATCCCATAAGTCTTTGTTGATTAGGAATAATTGAGTTCGTACTTGCCAGGTATGAAAATATTTACCTTCAAATTTTTCAATGTGACTCAACTTATCCATTATGAAGCTTAACAAATTTAAAAAAATTGGTGTCGATGAAACCAAAAATGTACCTTTTTACAAACAAATAGACAATAATGACTATTGACGACAAATAAAATGATATATGTAAAAGGACAGATGATTAGATCTTAAAATAACACTTTATTTACATGGATTTTCTACAAAACAAATGATTATGTGACTAAAAATAATTTTACTAAGACTTTGAACAAGAAAATGACTACACTAATGAATGACATGCACATGAGTGTAAACACATTTACGATGACTCTAAACAAAATTGTAAATGGTAGTGACTTTAGGAAGACTAACAATGAATTAAAATGGACAAAATAAACTTGAATTTACCTTAACTTTACAAATCATTAGTCGATCAAAGACCTTTGCTTTGGACACAACAATGTATCATGCCATGTATGTAACATGTTTGAAGAATGAGCCACGTGGTCACATGCATGTGAAGAGAATCTCATTGTTTTGTTAAACATAGTGCAACTTGACATAAAATCAATACTCAAAGTTGTTGTAGATCAAAATTCACTTGTTGTAAAATTAAAATACACAGCAGACCAGTGTTCGAGACAAATTTGTAATTGCACAAGGAAATAATAATTTGCTTGGTATTATCTTTTCGAGAGTCGATGCAACATGAAAGGTGATGTGTCGATTGAATGATTAACCAGTCTGTTACAAAATGAAGACAAATCCCGATGCATTTCCCACCAATCTCAAGACTACACATGCATGTATCTATCCAACAATGTCAAATATTTACACAAAATAGACTTACATAGTCAACAAAAAGAAATTTTGAAACTGCTCACTGAAAGTATAAGATCCTCCACGTTACATCATGTAGAAGGCACCATCATATTCTTTCCACGTGTGGGGTGGGTTATGCTCCCAAAGAAAACTCCAAACACCTTATGATCCGACCAGATTACATTACAACCTTGGATGCCTTCTTTTATTTTTAATGTACACCACCAATAATGTATGTTGAACCATGTGTTGTGTTTGAATATATCATATATCAGTGCAGGTATGAAAAAAATAACTACTCTATCACTGATTGCAAAGATTCATCAATTCTTAAACTGCATGGATGGACACCTACACTATAAATTTAGACTCTCATTTCAGACTTCACCATGCTCTGATACCAAATATTAATTTGGTCTAAGATTTGCACAACAAAATATAATAATAATCATTTTATTCTCAATATATTATGTATTAGGATATCTCATGTAATACATTAGGCTATTATATAGCCATCATAAAAGCTAAACAACCTCCTAGAAAATAGGAAGGTGTTACAACAATTAACCCGAATGTTATTCACGGGTATAACAAACTCTATGAATAATATATTGTTATCTACAACAATATAATAATTATACTAACAAACTATATTACCATATTTACCCACGGTAACACTAAATATTAATTTAATGCAAACATTAATATTAATTTCCTAACACCCAAAACCTTTCGCATGACTTACAAGCATAATTATGTGCTCATTCCTAAGATAAACTTGGGCTCTTCTCACTGAGGATTCTACCAAATCTTTCATCCCCTCATCTAAGCTACCAAATAATAACTCCTTTAAAAATATTTTGTAGCTTCTCTCATTGGGTGAGTACCACCTTTTACCCCTCAACTCACTCCCTATGCCCAAAACAAATGGGAGACCCAAAAAATAACCTATGTATGAACCAAATGTCAAATATATCATTCCCTTTTTCCTCCTCGAATGATAACCAAACTCATTTATGAAGGGATTGATCATCCTCCCTCACACTGTGAAAATCAATATCACGCTAAACCTTTCATATCCAATTTCTCGTTCCTATACAACTTATCATTTGCACAAATGTATCTTCATCTCTATGCCTAGAAATATTTTGGTTTGGGACGTTATGAATGAGGCATAGATGACTTGGTCTTTGAACAATCTCGAAAGCCTCACGACAAATTCAGACTAGGATTTAACAAACCTCCCTTAGACAATTTCATAACCACCACACCCGAATCCATAATATAGATAGATCCATCCTCTTCATCTTCACATGAAAAATATACAACACAAATGAAACCATATTTATTCCTCCTTTTTTCAATCAATACAATCACCTTAAGACCAATCACTTATCAAACTAATGATGACACTAAGACACTTCCACCAATATTACACAAAATTGTAGAGGAATACTCCCCTACCATCAATTTTATTCAATTCAACAATGATGAATCCATCCTATCCTACATGATAGTTGAGGATAATTATCTTCAAAAAAATCTACCACCTAACACATCTACAGTCCTTAAATAATCCACTATCGATGTCAACATAGGAACTTCACAACAACCTCACATAGTCAAAGTTATACAATATTTAAATTCAAAAGAATTAAATTACTTCACCACCTTTCATTCTAATCATGGTCAATCCTTCACCTAGTCTTATAATGACATGCCAGAATTTACCCTAACATCATTGTTCACAATATTGTCACAATTCCTAACACAAATCTCCTCAAGAAAAAAATTACATAGGATGCATACCCGTGTAACCATTCTCATAAAATAAGAGTTACAACATCTTCTATCTACTAATTTCATCTTACCCATTGACTACCCATATTAGGTTTCTAATATCATACATATAACGAAATCCTCTATAAATTTTGTATCTTCATAGACTTACAAGATCTAAATATCGCTTGTCCAAAAGATGACTTTCCTCTTCCTAATATCGATCATCTTATTGATATCATGGTAGGCCATGAAATTTTATCCCTTATGGATGGTTTTTCTGGGTATAATCAGATCCTCATCACACCAAAGGACCAACCTAAGATATCTTTCATTAACCTCTGGGGACCTTTTGCTATAGATTCATGCCCTTTGGTCTAAAAAAATGCATGGGCTAATTATCAACATGTTATGACTTATATCTTCCATTACCTCATCCATAAAACCATATAAGACTACGTTGATGATCTCTTGGGTAAATCCAAATGTCAAAGGGACCATCTCATCATCCTCAATGTCATCTTTTCCCACCTTATTCAATACTTCCTCTTCCTTAACCTAGCTAAATGTGTATTCGGTTTTCTCATCGAAATCTTTTAGGTTTTATTGTATCTATCAAGGGAATTGAATTAAACCCTAAAAAAATCAAATCCATCATTAATATGCCTCCTCTTTCCAATATCAAACAACTTCATAGTCTCCAAGGTAGAATCCAATCAATCGCCACTTTATTTCTCATATTTTTGACCATTGTCAACCTTTTCATCATCTCCTCTAAAAGGATGTCCATTTCAAGTGGGATGACAACTATCAAAATACTTTTGAAGAACTCAAAAAATATATCCTATCACCATATTTTCTCATACCTTGACACAAGGGGAGACTTTTTATCTATATATTTTTTCCCCTAACAATGTCTTCGACACTATGTTATCGATCAAGATGAGCACGGTAGAGAGTAGGTCATCTATTACATTATTTGTACCCTTCACAACTACAAAAATCATTACAATGAAGTAGATAATTTATGTTGTGCCTTGTAATTAACAACTTCTAAGCTTTTTCATTATCTCCTTAGTAATAAGACTATTTTTTCACCATCTTTAGTCCTCTCAAATCTATACATTCCATACCATACTACAATGATCATAGCACCCAATGGCTCATATTTATGAATATGTTTGACCTAAAATTCATATCATAGAACTATATCAAGGGTTAAACCTTTGCCAACCAACTTACAAAATCTCCTCCTTAATAATCAACCACATCATGAGCAATTTCCCATGAGTCTATCACCATTATCAATAAAGAAGAAACTCACCTTAAAATAAAACTATTCTTTGATGGTTCTAAGTGTTGGAAAGGGGAGGAGATAGTATCATCATCATACCTCCCGGGAGACTGCTATTCCTATATATTTTAAATTCAATTTTAAGTGAACCAACAACATGGTCGAGTATGGAGCCCTCATTATGGGTCAACCTTTTTCATGCTTGGTGTTCAAATCCTTAAAATCTATGGGAATCCCATATTTTCATTAATCTAATTAAGGGAGCTTACCAATGCAAGAATGAAATTTTACAAAAATACAAAAACATTTTAAATTTCCTCTTAGAAGCCTTCGACTAGTATACAATCTAAATAGTTCCCCAAATTCACAGACACCATGGATTTTCTCGTATCACTTATCCCCTTATCTACTGAAGATTCAAAGTTGTTCATTTTTGTGCAACAAAATAATTCCCTTCATACAAAATAATTCCCTTCTTTTCTGTCTTATCGAAAAAATCAATCGATCTCTAGTACACTCAATTCTATGACTATCTTTCTCAGTCTAAAATCTCATCCAACCTATCTAAGGAGGCTTAAAGGTATTTTCTATGATGTGCTAACTGATATGTCATCATAGGAGACATCATCTAAAAATGTGGGTTTGATGGCCTTCTACTTCGATGCCTCAAATCTTATGAATCCACCAAAGTTATCCAAGAAGTCCACAATAGCATATGTGGTGGTGACTTCGATTGCTTTGGTTGTTACTAAACGTGTCCTACGGATGGGCTATTACTAGCCTACCTTTAATCAATATTATTGTAAGTATGTCAAGAAATGAATTATATGTCAACTAAATTCCAACCTCACTCATATCCCAAGTCAAACTTTACAACCCTCTCGGGATTTATGGTCTTTTTCATAATGGGGACTTGACCTCATTGGCCTCGTTAACCCTCATTCATCACAACAACATCATTATATCATCGCCGCCATCTGAATACTTCATAAAATGGGTGGAAGATATTCCCCTCATCTCCACTAAAGCTGATAAGATTTTTGACTTCATCCACCATCACATTATTTTTCGCTTTGGAATTCCTCACAAAATTATCACAGATAATGGAAAATATTTCAAAAATAAAAATATTCAAAAACTTTATGACACCTACAAAATCAATCTTAGATTTTCATATCCTTACTATCCACAAGAAAATGTTTAAGTAGAAGCCTCTAAAAAAAAAAACTGAACCAAATCCTCATCAAAATAGTTCATCAAGTGGTAAGAACCGACATCTCAATATTTTTTTCCTTTAGGCCTATTGGACTAGAATCTAGACCCCTACAGTGCAATACTCCATTTTATTTATTCTATAGCTTTGAGGATTTCCTCCTCTTGAATTCCAAATTCCATCCCTTTGCGTGTCCCTAATATATTTCATCTTTGATGAGGATTATCATTAGGAGCTATTAGCACAACTTGAATTGTTAGATGAACACCACTTAACAACTCTTGAACATCATAATGTCTATCAAGAATGCATCAAAAGACCATATAATAAACATGTATATGAGCATGAATTCAATATTGGTGATATTTTACTCAAAGATAATCAAAATTCACTACTCTAAAAAGAGTTAGCGTGGGAAGTTTTCTCCAAATTAGATTGGTCCATATATCATCACTCATAAATATGGGTCTAGAGCTTATCGCTTAGCCTCCCTCGATGGTAAAACTAAAAAAGAACCCCTATTTCCTTTCACTTATGGCCTTTCTATTGTTAACATATCTACTTTCATGACATTATTCACATCAAAGATCTCATTCCATCACCAACCTATCATCCACTATTGTAATGATTTGGAATTATGTGGTCTCCCATCATATCCTATATTTACAACCTTAAATATGAGCACCACAACTCTGCTCATCACATTTTCCACATGGAAAATTTCCTCCTTAGAAGTAGGAACCCCACTATCATTACTTTCATCTTCCCCTTATTTTACCAATTGAAAACATGCTAAGGGGTACATATGTGCAGTTTTACACACATCTTTTCCCCTCCCCAAATGGTCTACTAGGCCCACCCTCAACTTAAACAAAGTAAAAAATATATGAATGGATAAATATTATTAAAAATACACACTAATTCCTTGAAGGATAGCTATTAATCATCACCGAGAAAAATACAAACTAATCCCTTGAAGGACAATTATTAATCAAATATTACATCAAAATATAGCCATCTAAAATCAAAAATTTCAAAACCACTCCCTTAAAGGATGGCTACCCAATATTATAATTAAACTTCCCGTATTGAATGGTTTACATAAATACAACTAGCGCACAATCCTATAAACCATCAAAAGAGAACCCACTACCCCATACCAGCTACATATGAACCCTTCCCATGTTGTAAGAATGTATATAATCTCATTCCATATATCCATTATTCTCGCATGTGGCTAACTAACTTATTAGTTATATGTTAACATTTTTTACAAGGCCTCAAGTGCATTGTCATACATATTAAATTTACCATTAGATTGTGTGTGTGTGTGTGTGTGTGTGTGTGTGTGTGTGTGTGTGTGTGTGTGTGTGTGTGTGTGTGTGTGTGTGTGTGTGTGTGTGTGTGTGTGTGTGTGTGTGTGTGTGTGTGTGTGTGTGTGTGTGTGTGTGTGTGTGTGTATGTATATATATATATATATATGTGTGTGTGTATATATATATATATATATGTATGTATATATATATATATATATATATGTATGTATATATATATATATATATATATATATATATATATATATATACATATATATATATTATCAAATCTAGTTAAACATAAAACACCTTACATGAACTCTTGATGATTTTAAAGTGCATTAAAACATACAAATATCACTATATTTAAGTCACATCACATCAACATCAAACATCATATCAATACATCTAATCTATCCAAACATCTCAAAATATCATCACAAACTCATACATAACATCAAATAAAAATCAATCACAATACATGAATTCAAAATCGTAATCATATATATATATATATATATATATATATATATATATATATATATATATATATATATATATATATATATATATAGTCATATACAAAAATTTCCAACTATGCGATAAACTAAAAATCGATAGTCTATCACCACCACCACCTTGGTCCCCCTCTGGTCCTCCATCATGTCTTAGATCTCTCTGATCAATACTTCTTAGGTGTTATTCTAAGTTGATCTACACTCACTCTATTTATACTCCATGTAGCAAGGTGCATCTAGGATGTGCTCTATCACTAGGCACTCATAGTATTGCATCTCATCTCCCAAAGCACAATACTACTCTACAATCACAAAACCTTGAGGTTTCATCTTATCTCCACCTACTACAAGCATTATAGATTTCCCCACATCCTTCTTTTCTCCCTATGCTCCACTCCTTCAGCCTCTAATGTCGTGTATGTCTCCCCATACTTTACCCGCAACACATCTTGTTGTTGGTGATATAAATCTCTTTGTTGTTGAAAAGTATCACACTCTAAGTGTGTCCGATATCGCTCCTATCACAAATCAACCCTCTCCTGGTGATCTTTATCACACTCTACTACCAACTGACATCTCTAACCACAAAGAATCAAAATACACATAATCTAGCCAAATCCTTATCACCCTCCTCCTCCACCTCCCCACCTCTCCACCTTCACCCCACTTTATCTCCTCAAGTCACCCACTATTATTTCCACCACTCACTAAACCCCTCTATAACTCCAGCATTATCAACATATACACCCTC
Source organism: Taxus wallichiana var. yunnanensis (assembly GCA_018340775.1). Classification (NCBI taxonomy): domain Eukaryota; kingdom Viridiplantae; phylum Streptophyta; class Pinopsida; order Cupressales; family Taxaceae; genus Taxus; species Taxus wallichiana. The sequence goes on from CM031235.1 coordinate 309,543,588, forward strand.
AAGCTCCCCCTCCTCCTTTTGTTGTGCCTCATCCACCACCGACATCAATAGGTCCCTCTCGAAAGTCATTGTGTTGATAGAGAATCAGATCACCAGTATCTACTAAGGTAAACCAAACTTCCTTTGCACTCCAGGGAGTTGTACAACCTCAATTATATCTACTCTCTTCACCCTAATCTAATGCACCCATCTAAAACCAACCAACTCCGGATATATACCGGTCATGCAAAAATCTAACATATGGCCTCCAAATAACATCATCCAATGATAACCCACTGAAACACTCAACATAATATGCCTCATCCCATTCTCATCACGTCATATTTCATCTAATCAAACATCCATCACATGAAACGTAGTACATAATTTTTATGTTCCCCACTCTCCAAGGTTAGTCCGGTTGCCTCAACACATTAATGTCCTCATAGGCCCAATAGTGCAGCAATAACCCCACATCCAAAAACAATCTCCTCCCCGTGACATACATCCATAGCTCATGGTATACCCGAGATAGAAAATAATACCTCAATCATACACTATGTGGTGCTCCACGATCCCAGCCTATGACACCCGCTAGTGTCCATGAAAACCTACTTCCTTCCGAGTCTAACAATGTATAACAATAAATAGTTAATATCACCATCGACATAATTTGGTTCCCGGCACCTCTATATCATAATAAATCTCAAGGTGAAATCCCCTTATAGTATATCTAATGTCCGGAGAACCATCTCCATATAATCTCCTCATAGTATCTATTATCATTTTTACCCCTAGTAAAAATGGACAATGGTGGAAAAGTGGGCTCGGGTAGTTGACAAGGCTTTGGGGTGATACTATAAAAATCAGGTATTTCCCATGTTTTGGAAGCATTTATAGTGATTTTGGGGACTTGGGGATGTTCGGTTAATTTTTTCCTCTTCAAGGTTTTCATACTTAGTCAAATATTGAAAAAATTGAATACATTGGGGAAACGTTGTTCTTGGGACTCTTCATTTGCATTTTTTCTAACTCCCTATTCTTAAAAATTCCAAGGAGTTAGAAAACTTTGGAGAAAAGGTGAAAAAGGTGGTTTTCCTTCGTATTACACACGAACTAGGGGTTCTAAGAACTAGAGTTTGACCCACATTGAAAATAGACCACCAGCCCCTTTGTATTGCGGGTAAATCGGAGGCCACATGAATAGAAGGAAAGTAGGGATCGAAGGGTCTTAGTTTCACAAAAGGGGCTTACACTTGCATTGCATTGGTCGGGGTTTACTTCATTGTTCACAAAGATGTGGGTTGGTAGGGGCTCAAGAGTACATGTTCTCACAGGGCTTGTGTTCCCCACGGGCCAAATTATCCACAAAGTGAAAAGGAAGTGGGGACACATGGTAGCCAAAGGTTTGAGTTGCGGGGATTTCAATGTTTTCAAGCACACTAGGAATGCTCGGAATGGAAAGAGTGAAGGGGAGTTCCCAGGTGGAAAATACTCACACAATAAAGCAGTGCAAGTTAGGGAGCTCACCGATTTGAAGATAGGTGGGGTGAAAATAAAGTATGGGGCTAGAGGGCCCACGAGCATAAGGATTCGTGGGGAACTAGTTCCCCATAGTATAAAAATGTTCACATCCCAATATACACATGACATGTGACTGATCCAAGAGGTATAAGGGGAACTAAGTTAATGAAAGCTCGAGAGCTATCATTTCTCTTTGAGTTGGAGGATTAGTTGGGGAGTTCAATGCGATAGTTTGGGAATTGCATGGGCACAAATGAAACTCATGGACTAGATCCTCTCAAAGTAGGTTCCCTACATCCTATTAAAACCCACAAACTAATTATCTCACAACACATGGCCAAAAGGTAAGGGGTAATTTTTTGAAAAAAATGGCTAAGGACGGGGACTGATAAAATTAAAACACAAAGGATGAAACATTTAAAAATGGGCATCCCGAACCCTGACACCCACATGGACGTATCTTCCACCTCACTCAACCAAATCTAACAAAATTATACTTTTGGATTCATTTACTTGAGCCCAAAACTCAAAAATGGGAAGTAGGTGGATTCGGTAAGTGAAAAATTCAAAGAACTCACCCAGTCTAAATGATACATCCCAAGAAAGGATAAAATGGAATTAATGAGCAATAGGTCGAGTTTCTTCATCCACAAGGAACAAGTACATGGAAGTATGGATTTTTAGGATCTCCCATCCCTTTTATAGGTGTATTGATGACTTTTGGTGGTGGTTGAAGAAATATTTTGGTTTTCTCTCCCTCTCTCTCTATCTCTCATTCTTCCAATATATTGAAAAAGAGAGATCATTTGTAAGGATTGGGATAGTTCTTTCAATATTGCTCTCTTCTTCTTATTTACAAGGTATATGTAGAGCTCCAAGCCTTCACTTTCTGAGCATTATAATGGGAATCATGCCTCTTTACTCTACAATGAGGTATTGTGTAAACTACTAGAGTAATAAAATTGGTGTTTGTGATTATTTATCTATCTTTGTATGAGTTTCCATTGCTTTCTCTTTCCTTTCTTCATGCTTGCAGGTATAATGTACATTCCTTTGTTTCCCTTACATGCTTAGATATTGTTGTGCTTAGTGGAAGTTGTGAATTATGTGTATCTTGGTCTATGTTACTTGTCCACCCTCTCCATTCTCACCTTTCTCTACTTTCACACATTGGTAATTAGTCAACACCCTCTTTTTTTGTTTTATCACCTCTATAGTGTAATATTTCTTTCATTTACCCTTTTCCTTCTCCCCTGGTCCATTAGAAATCATATATCGGGGTAGTTATTTACATTTCCTTCCTTAATATTATTTTATTGTTAGGATTAGATGGAAAAACTAGCCTTCTATAGAAGGCCATCTTAAGTTCGCAAGCCCCATAGCTTGAGAGATCATCCAATGTTATCAAATTACACTAATATCTCATGCACACACACATAAAAAATTAGAGGGTGTTGTAATTTTGACATAATAGTTCTGCACACCCATTAGGACAGGTTTGAAGCACCTTACCACTTTATTTCATCAATTTTGTTGTTCTTTTGATGAAATTTAGCCTTTGGAGGTATGTTATAAGCACAACTGGAAACTCCACTGATCAAAATAACCCATGTTCTGAGTTATAGACCTTTCCTTCCACCAATTTCCATCCATATTTCTTTCCATGTCTTTCATTTTTCTTCCATCCATGAATTTGTGCAATCATGACTTCATTCCCATCATGGAATTCTCACTTGCAATAGCAGAACTAGTTCAATTCACCTCCAAACTTGAAACATTATTCTTCGAGGTACTTTTACACACCTCTAAAATAGTGTTATGATGAAATTCAATCGTATGCATATCCATTGAAGTATGATTCAATTCAATCTAGCCATTCAAAAAATTATGGAGCAATTTAAAGGCAAGGTTATGTCAATTTTAGAGGTCATCTTACACTAGAAGAAGTTGCTTTACGGAGAAAAGTTTAGATAATGGAGGAAAATATGGCGCATATCAGGATATAAGTCAATTGAAATAATTCAAGATTACATTTTGGTTCCCTTGTCCATGGGTTAGCCCTATGCCAAGACACTACAGCTTATGAGGCTAGAATATGTCTTATTAATGTACAATAAATGATGTTATTTTACTCTCCTTTTTATCAAGTTTGATTGCATTTTATGACTTTTTTAATCTAATATAAGTTAGTATGTAATTTTCAATCTTTTGTTGATTATAGTTCTAATGTTTAAAAAATCTGTAATTCCTAACTAAGTGCTTTGGAAATTTAGTTTTGTAATAAAACAAGTCACAATCAGTCGAAAGAACAAAGTATGAAGTGGTCAACATGTTTTTGGAAGCATTGGTTTCAATACGAATCAGTTATGGAACTTCCATACTTAGTTCCATAACTCCATTACGTAGTTACGCATTCTATCACTTAGTTCTAGAAATTTCAGACTTAGTTCCGAAACTTTCGGACTTAGTTCCAAAACTCCATCACTTAGTTCCAGAATTTTCGGACTTAGTTCTGGAACTTTTGCATGTAGCTCTGGAACCCTCACAATTAGATCTGGAACGATTTCCTTTAGTTTGAACTTCTCTAAAGTTTTGGAACGATGATAATTTATTTATTCCAAAAAAATAAGAGATTGAACAATCAATGATCCTTTCAATTAGGAGCATATTAGAAGATTTCCGATTCTTCATACTCATAGATCCAAGGATAACTATCATACAGGTACGTCCAGCCATGATCCAATTCAACATCTATTTTAGGCATGATTCGGTTCTATCTGAATTGGTAGGATAACTATGGCTATAAATACACATGTGGAAGAAGTATATATATGCAAACCTGTAGATAGATAGTAATAGAGATATATATGTATACATAGATAAAGGCACGAGAGATATAGAAAGAGACAATACATTTTTGTAATGTAGAACATTTTATCAATAAAATAGCCATTTCTGTTTTGAGAGTATATTAAGTTGTCAAATCTGTTTCAAGGTGGAGCAAGGGCCCACTCTTCCAAGAACCAGGATCTTCATTTTATTGGTATTTATATTTTTAGAGAAAATAGTATAGATCTATTAATTCTGTAAATGTTTTTGATTACTCAAGTTGAAATCTATCGTATACTTGTTCCTACAGGTGTTCTAGATTAGATTCTTCTTTCTTTGCAATCAACTTTCAGCATTCTCAAATTTGTGTTTATTTCTATAATGTGTGTTTACTTACAACAATCTATTCCATTATGCAAAATGTGTGTTTATTTCCAGCAATTTATTTCTACAAAGAATGTTTACTTCCAACAAGTTTTCATAGTTTATTTCAATAAGGTTTTGGCCAAGAAATCCTCAAGAAATTAAGATCCCCTAGAAAATAGATAAAAATAAAACAAATATCTATAGTCAATTACTATATCACTAAGATCTCTTGTTGCATATATTCGCTTGACACCACCCTGGTTTGAATATGAAATCAACAAAGAGTTGATTAAATGAAGGGAATAACGAAACCCATCATTTCGGTGCCATTTCTAGGGACCCAATAGTTATAATTGTCTAATTAGGTGTCAATAAGAGAAACAATCATACATCTAGTAATTGCAAGATCTTCCCTACATCATCATAAAATTTATGAGTAGACCAAGAGACTCCAAAGGTCAATTCGTACCAAAAATATCTGAACAAGAATCATCATTTTCTCAATCAAATAAGGAAGTTGATCAAGAATTAGAAGCACCATTTTCCCCTGTTAGGCACTGAAGTAGAATTTCCACCTTTGGAATTCTTAGATCAATCACTAGAAGGAAGTAGAACCTTTAGAAAAAATATCATATCCCAAGACCCGTTTAGAGAAAGTTTTGATTCACAATTGAGTAGTCAACCTCCTACTCCTAACTTTTCACCTTCCCCAAAAAAAATTACATACCATATTGATTAGGAGAAAAGTCTATAAGGTACTATAGAAATGGCACGAGAAGCTGAAAGAGAACCTGATAGGACCTTCACTTATCCAATTCAATTGGATGATGATGATACACCTATGAAAAATATTTCACCTATACATTTACCCACATTTAGAGGGATGTCATCTGAAGACCCTGACCAATTTTTGTTTGAATTTAAAGTACTGTGTCAAACTTATGATTACAAAATAGATAATCGAAACTCAAGTTGTTTCCATCTACCCTAAAGGATGCAACAATGAGGTGGTTTATGGGATTAACATCTAATTCTATTACCACTTGGTACAAATGGAAGTTTCCTTCCTAGACAAGTATCAATATTATTAGTAGAGGGAGGAATAAGAAGGAAGAATTTTTCAAAATCAAGTAGGAGGAGGATGAGAATATGGAAGATTATTTATACAGATTCCTCTTTGTGAGAAAAAGATGTGGATTTGTACTACAAGAAGAGTTAAGAAAAACCATTTTTCTTAAAGGTCTGGATGATGAATCAAGGGAGGCACTTGATCTGATGGGAGGTGGAAATATTGATCAAATAAGAATGAATGATATTAAAGAAATTTGTAGAAGCTATTCACGAACAAGGGGTGGACCTAGAAAAGGAAAAACAGTTAAAAATTTAAACCTAGATATGAACAAACTGATGGATGAATTAGAAAATTTCAAAACAAACATTTTAGTTCAATTAACCTCCACCATGGATGGATTGCAAGATAAAGCAAATGCTAAAACTGGACCATTAGCTATTTATTGTCCTAGATGTAAGAAGAAGTATGCAATTATAGATTATCCCCTAGATAAATTAGAAATGTCTCTTATATGTGAATCTAGGGAACATGAGAGTAATGTATGTCCTCTTCTTCCATTTATTAAAAATCATCTTAAACAAAGTGGCATTCCATCAACATCAAAAGAAGTAAATTTTGTCCAGAGACAACCTAGTTAAGGGAAGTATATTCCCGTGTCAGTTCTAACCCTAGATGATGCCATGTCAACTCGCATAATGCCACAAAATTGGGGATAACCACCTTGGGCACCTCAACCAACATGGAATCCTTAGGATTGGGCAGGTCAATCTTGGTATGCCCAAGGACACCAACAACCATGGTCTGGTCAAGGAAACCCGAATGCTTGGTCACAACCTAGGTGGAGCCCTAATAATTATGTTTAAGGAAGGATTAATCCTAATTAGAATCAACAAGCCATAATGGGTTCCCCAGCACAAAATTCACAAAATGAAAATGTGGTCCAAACCCAAATACCAGCATAGCCAGTATCAAACCCAAGAAACAAACAAACAACTCATGTCTATGGAACGAACTATAAAAACCGGTTGATCTGAATGCCATGGATTGTAAGGATTTTCAAACTAGATCCGCAAAATAATTGATCCACTTGTTATAATCACTAAGATTTCGTAAGAAATTGAAACCCCTAGTACGGTTGTTCCCAAGAAGGATGAAAAGAAAAATATAAGGAGCTAGATAGCAACACTACTGAGACTCCATTTCCAGAGAGATTTAAAGAAGCCATAGAAACTAAGGAATCTAAGTTGGTACAGGAACTAAGGAAATTGAATATTGAAATACCATTGTTACAAACAATTAAGGACATTCCAGAATTGAACAAGTTAATCAAAATACTATGTTTAAAAATACCTGGAAGGAAGAAGCGACTTCAATACTATTAAGGTAGATGGGAAACTTGTTGATTTATTAGCAGGAAAAATTTTCTTCCCAAATATGGAGATCCTAGAAGTCTTGTTATTTTTGTCTCTATAGGGAATAAAGATATACATAATGTTTTGGTTGATTTGGGAGTGGCTATAAATGTGATGACAGTGGACACTTTGAAAACATTACCATTAATAGGTATACAACCTACTAACACCATATTACGATGGAAGATAATTCTATAGAAAAAATAAAAAGAGTTATTGAATATGCAACAGTGATTATGGTGGAGTCATGGGAATATCCAATTGATTTCCTTATATTGCAGCCAAAAGGTAAAACACTTGGTTATCCCATTATTTTGGGCGGAGACCATGTGGTTAGATATAGTTACTACTTTAATTGATTACGAGATCAAGTGATATGACTATATCAAGTGGTAATAATTCTAAGCAAATATCCTTATATCCTTCTACACAACCTTCTATTGATAATCAAGAACAATTGTGGGTTGATGCTCCTAATACTAATAAGCAAAACTTGTCTTCTTTGGCCATGATCACATTGCAGGATCATGTACGCGAGGTAGAATATATGATTAATCAACCATTTAATGAACACCAATTTTCCTTGGAGTAATCGGGAATAGTTCGGGACCTAAAACTTAGTTCCGTAATCTATAAAATCTGTCATGGAATCATCAAATTTAGTTCTAGAAATATCACATTTAGTTCCGAACCACACCAACAACAATTCCCTATGATTATACATAATTTTTCTTTAGAGGAATAAGATTTCTCTTGGGGGAGGAAGAATCGGTAGCTTCAGTTTCTAAGATATCAAGAAATGGTGAAGAATTTCTGGAAAGCAACAGTGACGAGGAGTTTGACCTACAACAAGATAAGTATCATAACTCTACCTACTGTCCTTTTTCCAATATTCTATCTCAAGGAACTTTTAGAAATGTTGCTACATATCATATGTTGTTTCCACATGCATGTCCACTAAATACCTTAATGGAACCCTTTCAAAAATTAATTCATCACACGTTGGAACCAAACATGTTGAGATTGAGCCAGGTAAGATTTTGAACATAAACAACTAGTTGAAGAATGATGAAGAAGCTAAATTGTTTGATGTTTTGAAAAATCATACTAGATCTTTTTCTTGGGACTACAAAGATATGAAAGGAATCCATCCAAGTATTTTCACTCATCACATCTATACTAAAGACATTAGACCAGTTAGGCAACCTCAAAGAAGGATTAATCCAGCCTTAAGAGATATAGTCAAGCAAGAAATTGAAAAACTATTACAAGTAGGTTTTATCTACCCTATCTTAGATAGTCAGTGGGTGTATCCTCTTGTAATTGTTCCTAAAATAATGGAAAATGGAGAATTTTTTTTTACTATAGGGAACTAAACAAAGCCACACTAAGAGATTATTTTCCCTTACCATTCATAGATCAAGTCCTAGACAACCTTGCAGGTAAGCAATACTTTTCCTTCCTAGATGGATTTAGTGGATATAATCAAATCGAGTTTCTGTGAGGATCAGAAAAAACTACCTTTAAATGTCCATGGGGTACCTTTGCATACAGAGGTATTACCATTTGGATTATGTAATGCTTTGGCAAATTTCCAAAGAGATGTATTAGCAATTTTTGCAGACCTAACAAATGACTATGTAGAGGTATACATGGATGATTTCACTGTACATGGAGACACATTTGATGATGCTTTGAGGAATTTAGATAGATTATTAACAATATGTGAACAACACCATTTGTATCTTAGTCATGAGAAGTGTTTGATGATGGTTGATGAGGGGATTGTATTAGGACACCACATTTCAAAAAGAGGAATTTAGGTTGACCAAAACAAAATTAGAATTATTTCAGACTTACCTATTCCTCAAACCCCCATAGATATCAAGTCATTTTTAGGGCATGCTGGATACTATAGGTGCTTTATCAAGGATTTTAGTAAAATTACTACCCCCATGTTTAATTTTCTTACCAAGGACTATGAATTTATTTGGGATGAAAGATGTCAGCATGATTTTGAGGAAATCAAAGAAAAATTAATCACTGCCCCAATATTGAGAGGACCTAATTGGGAAAAACCTTTTCACATTCAAACAGATGCCTCAAATAACTCCATTGGTGCAGTTTTGGGATAGAAATATGAATAAGGGAAGATGTATGTTATTTATTACCTCAGTAAAAATATTACTCCCACTAAAATAAATTACACTACCATTGAAAAAGAAATTCTTCATGTGATCTACGAAATTAATAAATTTAGACATTATATCATAGGGTACAAAATATTTCTACATATAGATCACTCAAAGCAATTAAGTACTTAATGAACAAACCAGTGGTTGGAGGTAGGATAATTATATGGTTGTTACTTTTACAAGAATTTTATATTACCATAGTAGATAATCTAGGGAAATCTAATGTGGTAGTTGATTTCTTATCAAGACTAGATCACTACATGGGATCAAGATCTGGTTAAGGAAAACTTTCAAGATGAACAATTGTTTTCTATTTCAGCTGATACACCATGGTTTGCTAATATGGAAAATTATCTTGCAAAGAGGGAAGTTTCCTCCTTATTTCACTAAGAAACAAATGAAAAATCTTATCAAAACCAGTGCATAATTTAAATGGTTAAATGGAATGTTGTTCAAATGTGGTCCCGATTTGTTTTTATGCGGTGTGTGAGAGAAGATGGAATATTTGACATACTTTGAGGGCATGTCATGATGAACCAAGTGGAGGACACTATTCACTGAAAAGAATAACTCACAAGATAGTTGGCACTGCTATTATTGGCCATCTCTGTATAAGGATGTGAAGAGATATATCAAGTTGTGTGATCCCTATCAAAGGATGGGACATCCAACTTTTACCAATGAAATTCCTCTGCAACCTCAAGTGGTGATTGAACCATTTGAAAGATGGGGTTGGATTTTTGGTCCCTTTATTCCTCCTTCACAAGGAAAGGAGTACATTCTTGTGTGTACTGATTATGTGACAAAGTGGGTAGAAGTGCAAGCTTTAACAAATGCCACTGAAGAAGCAATTGTTGATTTCCTTTGGCATAGAATTATGGTAAAGTTTGGTGCACCAAGAAGTATAGTTTCATATCAGGGGCCACAATTCATGTCTAATATGATCCAATCCTTCACAATGCATTATCAAATCAATCATAGGAAGTCATCTCCCTATCACCCACAAGAAAATGGACAAGCTGAAGTAACAAACAAAGAATTGGAAAACATCCTTACCAAAACAGTTGAATCAAGAAAAAGAGATTGGGAAAAGAGACTACTTGAAGTTGTTTGGGCCTATAATACAACTTGGAAGACTACAACAAGATTTTCACCATATGAGTTAGTCTATGGGAAAAATCCCTTGTTACCTATTGAATTTGAACTACAAACATTGAGGAAAATAGATAGAATAGGTATTGAGTTGGATGTAGCACCAAAGGAGAGAATTATTCAACTCAATGAGTTGGATGAGTTAAGGATGGAAGCACTTCAGCAGATAGAGATAATCCAAGATCAAAGAAAGTAATGACATGACACATATATCAAGAAGAGGAAATTCAAGGTAGGATATTGGGCATTACTATTTGATTCTAAGTACCAACAATTCAAGGGAAATTTGAGAACCAGATGGTTAGGACCCTATCAGATTGAGAATATATTTGACAATGGTTATATTCAGTTACTTCTCATTGATGGCAGTAGAAGGACACTTTTGGTCAATGGATATAGGCTAAAAATTTATAGGAAGCCTCCTATTAAGGATGAATTCTTGAGGGACATTTAAGTAGAAAAAGAATTTGATCATATGGAATAACCCAGATTCTTCTAAAATGATCAAATAATCGATGGATAAATCTAGAATAAAGGGAAGAGAATGAAAACTAGTAAATGGTTTTCTCTTCCCAAAATAAAAGGAACTTCCTTGAAATTCCAACTGTCTTTTCTAACCTTTTTCCTTTTTTCACTTTTAGGAATGATGAGTCATCATGATGGAGGGATCACATCATCAAGGATGGTAATTATGTCTTTAACTTATTAAAGGTTAGATTAAAAGTTCACATGTGTGATTGGATTTGATTTAAAAGTAGTATGATGAGTCATTTATTTTACATTATGATTAAAAGAGAGTAATCATGAGGGTGATGTCGGTGGACAAAAATTGGTGGCATGTTTATAATGATATATCATTTGTACAGGGAATAAAAAAGTGAAGAAGCAGTTGCAAAAAAATTCAAGGAAGAAGCAGAAGAATTAAATTTGCATTCCGTAGCTAAACACATCAGTTCCGTAGCTAAGCACAATAGTTCCGTAGCTAAACCCATCCATTCCACAACTAAGCAAAGAGTTTTGTATCCAATCCAAAAATATAAATAATTCAAAGGAGAATGAATTTGAATCACCCTCTATACCATGGGCATTAAAAATAAGTCATAACTTGAGGATGATACTCATCTTCTTGCGAGATAAAGAAGTGGCGGATGTCTTTGAATGACAGGGTGGTTGGAATTCCAAGAAAAGTTATAAATATTGTAATTAATTTTTCTGTGAAAAAAAAAGTAATGTATCTAGTGTGCCAATTGTGCATGTCCCAAATCCTATCAAAGGGACCTTAAAAGAATTAGTTGAAACCCTGCTACAAGAGGGGGAAATAGAACCCCAATATATTTACAACACTAAGAAAATCATAAAAGGGGTCAGAAGGGCTAGCTTTCCCAAACCCTTTGATAGAGTGGCATTTTGGATAGTCAAGTATTTAACTTGTGATGGTCAATTTGGGTCAGTAGGAAGAGAAGTCCTGAAGATGCTCATACATCTTAGATATGGAGCTACAAAACTAGAATATATAGTAAACCTTCTAGGGTTTATTTTTGACTCCATTCATACAATGGCCCAGAGGTATTCCTGGGTGTTGGAACAATTAGACATCATGGGTTAGTTCATTTGGTGTGCCAACACCATTTTCTTGCAAAGAAAATAGAGAAGAAATATGGGAGAAATTTCTTAACAAGTTTAAGAAAAACCCTGATATTATCAGGAGGGTAATATCAACTCCTTTTTCTCCTACAACTAATTTGGAAATTGGTGCCCCTATAGAGGAAAAGAAGGAAATAGGTGGGGAGACTATACCAAAAGGAGAAGATCTGGAAGAAGAATTAAAACTGCAGAACCTATTGTACCTTTAAAAGAAACTCCTTCCTCTACAACAGCTACAAGAGAGCTAATATATGTCTCTGACAGTGACAGTTCACCTAGGAAAGAGAAAGAAGTTAAAATTAGAATAAGCTCTAGGAGGAAACCTACTTTTGAACATACTGAAGCTCCTCAAAGAAGAATAATTCATAAGAGGTCTAGATAAATTCCAGAGGAGATGAAATAACATGACAAGTTGGAAAAAGAAGATGCTGATATTTTGGGCAGTGTGGCCATGACTCCTCCTTGACTAAGCCAAACTGAGATGGAAAAATAAGATGAGAGATTTCAGGAAAAATTTTTTCAAGATTTGGGTGAACCAGCAAGTCTATCACATGAAGAAGAAGAGTTGGCATCATGGAGACAAAAGGGAAATTTCCTTTGGCGTAAGAGGAATGATTAACTCCCAAAAACATTCCAGAGAAAGAAGAGAAACAACAGGTTTGACATGCTCCATTCTTGCCCGAGTAGAAATCATTATCAAGGAAAAGGATGAGGATTTGAACTTCCTCAAACTCAAATTTGAACAGAGAGAAATTCTCATTGGGGAACTAACAACTCAGCTCACAGAAAAGACTGAGGAATTGATAAGAGTTAAATGACAGATGATGGAGAAAGAGGAAGAATGTAAAATTTCTAGAAGACAGAGTATTATGTCAACAGTCTCTACACAGACTGAATTAACTTATTGGCCACTCAAGCAGTTATGGGATGATACTTGCAGGGAACTTAGTGAAATAAAAACATCCAATGAGGATTTGAGAAGCAAGATGGAAGATGAAAAGAAAGCAAGAAAGGAATGGGAAGAAAAATTTTACAAAGAAGAGGGAGACAAATTTAAATGTCTTGTAAAAATACAAATGGTTTGCATAATGAGTGAAAAATTACTTGCATGTAGGAGACCTTCTCTTGCATATAGTGTGTTTCTAGAAGAAAAATTCATTCACTGACAACTGTCAAGAATTGCATGTGGCCTTCCACATGAAATAAAATATGAATCTGAGTTCATGATAGCCTATTCTTCAGCCAGTGTAGAGCAAAAAAATATTCTCTGTGAATTATATCTCTGCAATCTTATGCTAGAAAAGAACACAGGCTTCATGATAAATTTGTATGTGCGAAAGCCATCTTAATGCATTTATTTTTGTTCTTCAAAATCAGATTACATTAATGGAAATGGATTTTGATAATCTATTGAAAGATAGTTCATCTGTCTCTACATGAGAGCTCATTATTGTAAACCATCTACTTTTGTTAAATATTTTAGAACCCATGCCTTTGATAGACGGTTCAAGACACATTATCTTTCCAGTTTATAGAAAAGTATTGATGCCTTCACCTTTTATGAGGTGGAAAATTTTGAGGAGATTTATGATGGATGTTTGAAAAGATGGGAGCTTCTTACAGTTTCCTTGAGGAGAAGGGAAGTAATATCTCCCAAAAATTTGATCTGGAGTCTAGAAAGAGCAAAAGCTTTATGCACACTAATCCCTCATATCAATGAAAAGAAAAGGGCATATGGATGGGAATGAGAACAAGGCCTCCCCTTCTTCTCACTCCCATGTCTCCATGGAAAAATAAAGAACCTCAAGATCCCACTCAATTTGAGGAATGGAAGAGGAAAGTAGAAACATGATCAGGGTATAGTGTTTCTGAACTAAAACACTGGGATATTCAGTTTCAACCATTTGACCTAAGCAGTCAATTGGAATGTAGAATACACAACCCAAGGTTTGAAGAATAAATTTTGTAAGAGGACTTACAAAAAGTATGGGGAGATGATGAGGCTAGAATATGTCTCGTTAATGTACAATAAATGATCTTATTTTACTCTCCTTTTTATCAAGTTTGATTACATTTTGTGAATTTTGTTTGATCTAATATAAGTTAGGATGTAATTGTCCATATTTTTTTGGTTGTAGTTTTAGTGTTTAAATACTCTGTAATTCCTAACTAAGTGCTTTGGAAATTTAGTTCTTTAATAAAACAAGTCACAATCAATCGAAAGAACAAAGTATGAACTAGACAACATGTTTTTGGAAGCATTGGTTACAATACGGCTCAATTCCAGAACTTCATGACTTAGTTCCGGAACTCCATTACATAGTTACGAGTTCTATTACTTAGTTCCGTAACTTTCAGACTTAGTTTTGAAACTCCATCTCTTTGTTCCAAGAAAATCTATCTGCATGTAGCTCTGGAACCCTCACAATTAGATATGGAATGATTTCCTTTAGTTCTAGAACTTCTCTAAAGTTTTGGATTGGTGATAATTTATTTATTCCAAAAAAATTAGTGATTTAGAAATCAATGATCCTTTCAATCAGGAGTATATTAGAAGATTTATGATTCTTCATACTGCAGATCCAAGGATAACTATCATATAATAGTACGTCCAGCCATGATCCAATTCAACATCTATTTTGGGCATGATTCGGTTCTATCTAAATCGGTAGGACAGCTATGGCTGTAAATACACATGTGGAATAAGTATATATATGCAAACCTATAGATAGATAGTAATAGAGATATATATGTATACATAGATAAAGGCACAGAGAGATAGAAAGAGACAATACATTTTTGTAATGCAGAACATTTTAATCAATAAAATAGCCATTTCTATTTTGAGAGTATATTAAGTTGTCAAATCCTATTTCAAGGTGGAGCAAGGGCCGACTCTTCTAAGAAACAGGATCTTCATTTTATTGGTATTTATATTTCTAGAGCTCCGGTTCTTTGGCAGATCCACCAAAAGCCTTCCTTACATTTGATATGCCCTAAAAGGGTTCCAAATAGAGTAGTGAAGAGACATTTCTTGATGTTGAGGGATATGTGCAACTATTGGCATCTCTCAAACATCAACCACAAATTGTCACAATGGTATTTTACTAGTCCATACATTGTCTAGTCATTAAGGTAGAATTGAAGGAACTTATGGATAAAATCCTAAAATTCCTAGACCATTATGCACGAAAACACACCAAGCTCATTCTTCAGTCTAAAAGGCATGACTGTGTAGGAAAAATTTCCCCTCCCAGTGGTGAAAGTTATCTTTTCTTGGTCCTCCTTCGTAATCCTAACTTGATGATATCTCAAGAATCCATTTGTGAAATAATATAACTCATGTCCGGATACTCCTTCGAGGATATCCTCACCGATGGGGGTTACAAAAGGATAAATAACACATGCCGCATTCAAATCCCTCTAATCAAAACAAATTCTTATCCCCCATCCTTCTTAATGTTAACTACTATCATACTTATCCATTTTGATTCCTCAATGAACAATTTTAATGTTGTCTAATGCGATCATCTTGTCAATCTCCTCGTTGAATTTGACACGAATATCCTGGATTCATTCGATAAGGTCTCTTCCGAATTGGGTGAACAACTTCCTTTAACTTGATTTTCATTACCCCAAGGAGTGGTGAACTCCTTTAAGCTTGTGGTACTCACGCAAAGAAAAATCCTAAACTTTGCACAACAGATCAATGATCTTTGAAAATCATTTTCTATCTAGTAATCCCC
The DNA here is from genome assembly GCA_018340775.1 of Taxus wallichiana var. yunnanensis. Lineage (NCBI taxonomy): Eukaryota > Viridiplantae > Streptophyta > Pinopsida > Cupressales > Taxaceae > Taxus > Taxus wallichiana. The sequence goes on from CM031235.1 coordinate 309,559,507, forward strand.
ATTAGTATCCTCCTTGGGTTTATCCTTCAAACCAATGTTAACCTTATTTGTTTTTAGGAGTTCATGGTAGGTGCATGTTTTCTCATCAGCACTATCCATAACTTTGCACATACCCATAGTATGGTTAACATCCATATTTTCCACCTCTTCACCATTGATCACATAGACCAATTTTCCTTTTTATTTTTCCATGTGTGCATGCTCAATTTGTATCTCCTCTTATTATTCCTCACCAAAGCACACTCCTAAACTAGGTTCACCCAATAATTCTAGTATTCTATCCTCTGCCATGGCACTATCTCTCATAGTTAGGTGCTTAACAACCTACAACGCCTCATCCACCGATGGCTTGGTACTCCAATATTTGAAATCTTGAAGGAGGTCAGCCATCAACTCCTTCTAGTTTCCTGTCTGACAGTGTATCTCTGAGTGAATTTACCATGCACGTGCACAACCTTGTAAGGTAGAGTACAACTTATGTACCCATAAAGAAGGTGACAAGGCTTCCACAACTTCCATCCAGGCCTTCTCACATACTTGAACGTGAAATGATGTGGGCTCATTTCCATGATAATCTTGTATGATATTAGGTGAATTACTCCAGGAAAAACCTAATAGAGAATGTGATTCTCCCTTTTTGCCACTAGAGAAGGTTACTGTGATGAGTCTTCCACCAACATGTTGTGGTCCCGAGCAAGGTATAGCTAAGCATCGTTCTACTTTCGATCTCACATCTCCACTAGGTATCCATTTCTCGTAGGAAAATATCAGTGTGTGGATCCTCCGAATAACATGGAAACTTCTTTCCTCCTGGGCACTTGACCGAGCATGCCTTTATTACTCTCTTCACATATCCTCTTAAATATCTCTAGACCAAATCATATGTCTCATGCACCCAATTGTCACATGCCACACTAGTTTTATCACTTATAGATTGAGTGTCTTCCCACTAAATAACACCTTCCTTTATTGGTTGCACAACTTCAGGGTCCGAGATAGTGCACATGTAAATGTTTTCTAGGTATTCCTCTCCTAAAGGATCAATATAGGGAATTGAATTCCCATCTCACAAAGGAATAATAACATGTTCCTCTTTGTTCTCAAAACTTATATACCCCTTACAAAAACTTAAGTTAGCATTGTTCTTATACCACCAGGGCACACAGGTAATGTTTGAAATTTGTCTTCCTCAACAAGCACTAAGACTTCAAGTCTCCAAAGAATTTTCCCCTTGGATATTGATAGAATCATCCTTTAAAAAATCAATAGGTATTTCCTTTGTCTTATTGGCCATATAAAAAAAATTTGAAGATGTCTATAATGGGGGCCTTCCCATTTGATTCCAAGCATGCAAGGTGAGAACATTGACTTCCACACCCATGTCAATCAGGACATTACTTAGGAGTCATCCATCAACAAATGCATTCAAGGTAATATCCTTATCATATTTGAGGTTGTGGGGAGGAACATTAGCATGTAAAACCTTCCTCTCTTGCTATACTCCAGTAGTTAGTATCTTATCCCTCAACCATTCTCATAAAAAAGAATGATATTTTCTTGGCACAACATCTTACATACCTCTCTGACATCATCTATATATGACTAAGGGACCTCATCACTTTTCTTATGCCCCAACTTCTTGGATTTCTCCTTTAGAAATTTAATTTCCCCTTGAAGACTCCTGATTATGTTCATGGTCTCTTGATAGACTTCCTTCTGATGGGTAGGGTCCAGATATTTCCCATACACCATCTCTTCTCTTCTAATCGTAGTATTTTCTTTGGTATCTCCCTGGTGTGCACATCTTCATGTTGTGTCATTACCAGTATAGGTTCTAATTCTAACTCATGTGGCACCCTTGGAATCCATTACGATTTGGCCTTCTTAATTCTTACCATCTCGACACCCATGTATTTCTGGTGTTGCTAGATCATATGTTCAAATAGCTCTAGGCACTCCTCATACTTTTACTTCTTCACACACCATGAGCACTATAGCAAGTTAAGACATTCACGCTTATAGTGCTCAGAGACCCATAGTTGTAACAAGTTTCATGCGGGAACACACTTATTCTACCTCCACAGTTACCTCAACCTTAAAATCCTCCATGGAAGCTTCTTCCACGGGATCCTCCATCTGTGTGCCCTTTATAGCGATGACCATCATCCTTGGAATTATTTTCAATATTGTTCTGGTGCACACCAATATCAATGGCATCATGTATCTAGTCAATCAATCTACAAGCCTTAGTGTTATGCGTAGTAGAGGTGAAAATTTTACAATAGAAAGACACATTTTTATGGATCACACGCTGTAGTAGTGGACACCTACTATCATCATGATCTTCATAGAAAATATCACAGTATATTATCATGGCATGTACCAATCTTTGAGGGAAAATGTCTTTCGTATTCCCCTCTAACTCATAATCGGTGCACCTTAGGACACTGCAAGTCTCATGGGCCGAGTTCACAGATAGCTTCTCCAACTATTTTTCTATGGCAGCAATCTGAGTTATAAGAAATGGAGTAACACTCTGTATCCATGCTTCCTACATCCACGAGAATGCAGGTTATCCTCCAAGGCTTCACATGGTTCGTGAAAGTCTTATGTAAAATACCTCTCCCGAAAGGCATTATTAATCTTCAAAAACCATTGAGCATGCTGAGAAGGATGAATATCATAAGATAATTTTGATAAGAGAGTTTTAAAACATGTGTCATACTCTCACACACTCTTTTCCATACCTTGTTGAATCTCCTTTAGCATGCTAATTATCTTTTGTTCAAACTCAGGAATATGGAATTCAGCTAAGAAGGCATTATACAGTGTGGTATAATCTAATACCATCCAAAGTGGGGTCATACTTCCAGTACCAACTATGCACACATCCCTACAACATTGTTGTGAATTAACTTGCCTTCCTTTTCGGGTAGTGATCCACTTCATACTTCATAATAGCTCACATTTGTGTACATGTTCTATAACATCCTCAACACCTTTGTAATCTGGTAGATGCAAAGACATTTAAAAAAATACTTGCTGAGGTGGTTAAGGCCCTTGTCTTCCTAGTCTAAAGCCTTGATTCCCTCCAAAGGTTACGTTTACCACCGCACCCACTAGATCCATCGACACTTATCCCTCCTAATCCACTAGATCCTCCGGATCTTCCGGGTATAACAAGTATGTTAGTTCCTATTTCACCCAGCCCACCAAATCCACCTCTCATAGCAAGAAAGGGTCCTAAAGTGGTCACGCCTTATGTCCCCACTATCGCACTAAACTACGTGCCAATAGTATGTGATATTCATTTCTACTAGATGTGTATCCCACGCCACTTCCAAAAGTGATACCCAAGCTTTGTGTACTCATATTTTCCCAAATTCCACTCAAGATAATATACCTCTAAACATAGGAAATGATTGTGTAGCCATAGATGTGCCAAATGAAAAATTATACCTCCTAGGTGTTGATTAGTCACTTCCACCAATACCAAATGGGTTAGTAATACTTATCTCTGGATTCGAAAAATAAGCACTAGGGGTTGGTCACCAGGTAGATTCAAATGTGTGTCAACAACTCTCCTTTCTCCAAGTGATGAGATCTCATCATAAGTTTAAGGGGTCTCTCTCTTGCGCTTACCAAGATGGGGTAGCACAGATTGCTTAGGCTCCACATCCTCTGCATGAACCTCAATTCCTTCCTACAACATTTGCCTCCATAAATCCATCACTCCTACAACTTCACGTTTTCTATTTAACTCCCTCTCAAGAGCTTCATTATACCCGATTCCTCTCTCTTCCCTCTCCTTCTTAGCCTGCAAGATCTGCCATCTTCCTCCAACCTAGCTTCCTCACCCGTAACTAAGAAGAATCTTAGCCAACAATAGGAAATGCTTCCAAACTACTTATAATGATCAAGATATTTATAAATAAAGGGATAACATGCAAGAATGATCCTCTTTTATCCTTCAAGAACTCAAACTCAAGCAATCTCTGGGACAGAAATACATAGAAATCATGTACTCCAAGGTCTAACTCATCAACACTCTACTCCACTAATGATAAACAACACATTTTTAAGTCATATCAGATATCATGCAACCTTTGATACTCCTCTTGTGTCCATACTCGAGGTCTATATTACCATATTGATCTAGATGCATACACTGAAAGTCATTCATAAAAATCCACTAGAAAACAACAAAATAAGGTCTCATATAACTCATGATACAAATGTTCTTCTACCCATTTATGTGCATCAAACTTAGGTCCATCAATAAATCTATGAGAAAACTCATCCTCTGTTCTTTTAACCCATGCTTCGACACTATCCAAGGTAAAGTGATCTATCATCAGGAACAATTATTACAATAACTTCAAAAAGGTCCCGATAATGGAACCAAGATCTAGTAATTTATTTATCCTTAATACTATTTTCTAACCCAAAGCGCATCGCCTTATCACCCAAGTCTTGCTAGGAGCTCACCCGAGGCACACGTGGGCATTGATCCCCTCCTTTATGTAATATTTGTGAGAAATTTTCACCATTAATGGAGGATGATTTACAAAATTAGAAGTACATTCACTTATTTAAAAATGTAGAAGATACAACTAATAGATCCACACATTAATGCATTACAGAAGCTAAATAACATTTGTAAGAAGCATAATAAACTAGATCTGAGCTATGACAAGTCATATAACATGAGGGTTTACACCCATAAAAATTTATATAGAACAAACCCACATATATATTGATTTAAAGGAGTTTTGGTAGCCACATTAAAAAGGGTCATCTCAGACCATATACAATAAATGATAGAGACTTAACTCTTGTAAGCTTCTCTGATATGAGACCCTAACTATAATTTTCCCATTTTAACCCTTGTTATAGATCCTAGTGCCATACATAGGCTTATGGCATCCCTTACAACCCTTAGCACTAAGTGCTCTAAACCCTAGCATTACTGCAACACTTCGTTACTCTCCTTCTCTTTCTTTGCATTCTCTATGCATTCTCTCTGTCTTCCATCATATATGTCTCTTTCTCTTAACTCAATCATCTCTTCATATAGGACCATCGACCACCACCATGTCTTTTCTCTTGAGCATATCATGTGCCAATTTTTTATGTGCTCCTCCATTGGTGAATGTTTATCCCTTTGTAAACCCTTCACTCTTTGTAATGATGTCTTCTAGGAATATTCCCTATGTGGAATATTTTTTTCTTGACCTCCAAGGTTCCTGGCTGGCACCTTATCCACTCATCACGCCTATTCATTTCCTCAAGGTTTTCCTCAAGTGACCAAAGAATGCCAAATATGGATAATTCCTTTAAACCTATGTTCAGCCTCTTGCGCATGCCTTGGTTTCACTTAAACCCTTCTTAAACCCATTTTTCCTAATCACTTTCCCATGAGCACCATTCTTATCACTGGTCCCACACACACACACCGTTGGTACTCAGCCAATATTTCAAGGCCCAACATAGATCAAGAAAAATTATGGTTATAATTTGGCTCAACTCTTCTACAATTCCATTACAAATTCTTGCATTCCTTGCATATACTTACCGTTACTACAAAAAAATCATTTTGAGATATCTTGACATTGTTTAACCTATGGATTAGTTATTACTAAAAGGTGTAAAATTTGAATGGACCATATAATTTGAAAATGTAATTACAAAATTGAAGAAGAAGTTATTCAACGATCCCATTTTAGTTTTTCCATACTTGAAAAAAATATTTTACATGTCAATGCTTTAAGGAGCAAAATTGGAGCAATTCTTACACAACCAAGAGAAGGAGGAATTGACCACCCTTTTCATTTTACAAGAAAAAAATTATCTATGGTTGAGAAACAATACACGACCACATAATATGAGGCTCTTACTATGGTTTTCACACTTTAAAAATTCAAGCAATATCTCGTTGGCAACCCTATTTTAATTTTTCATGGACCATCAAGAATTGCAATTTCTATTTAATATCAAGATGGCTCATGTTATTCCAAGAGTGTCAATTTAAATATAATGTTAAGTCTAGTAGAGAACATGTAGGACATGAACTCTTGATCCACGTAAATATAGGAGAATAACCTAAGGAATTGGAAAAATATGCACCTGATGGACACTTATGTTGGGTTATTGCAATATCATAGCAAATTTAAGATATTTATAAATTCCTTCAACATGGTATTTTCCGGATATTTACATAGAAAAGGAAAAGAAACAACTAGTTACTAAACTCCCTCCTTACACCATCATAAATGGATTTTTATATAAATTATGGAAAGATGAGGTATTTCATAGTGGAACATGAATGATATATAATATTGTGTGAAGTACATGCAGGTATAGTGGGAGAACATTTTGTGCGAGAATTGAATGTGAAGAAAAACTTTCAAAGTGGAATTTTGTTACACCACATTCTTGAACATTGTGATATTTTTCAAAGAGTAATAAAACTCAAGTAAAAGAAAAAAATACTCAACCCATTCCTATCCACAAAACCATTTGATAAATGTGGGATAGATTTCACTGTCCAATTCATCCACCACCTAGAAGGTCAACATCTATAAACATCATTACAACAACTAACTATTCCACAAAATGGGTAGAATTTTCAACCACCAATGAATTTTGCAATATGAGACATAGCTAAATTCTTGTATGAAAACATCATAACCAGATATGGGTGTCCACAAAAGTTAGTTAGTGACAAGGAACACTCTTCTTGAATAAAACTATCAAAATCATCACATAATAGTTTATGATAGTGCACCACCGTAGCTCAACATATCATCTACAAGTAAATGGAAAAATGAAGGCCACAAATAAAGTATTAGAAATGTTACTAACAAAATATTTCAATATGTAAAGAGATTATTGGGAAGAAAGAATACCCACAGATTTCTAGACTTATAGAACAAACTATAAGATAAGTAAAGGGTAGACACCGTTAAAACTAGTCTATGGAAAAAAAAATTCCAATAGAATACATTCAAATGATTACAAGATTAGGGATAAGGATTCTATAAAGAACAAATTTTTATATTTGATGAAAATGGAGAAATATAGTGCTACCAATCAATGCAATCAGAAGTGCAAAAAAATTCAAAAAGTATGGCATGATTATAATATGTGAAGTAAATAATTGCAGACATAACAATTGGTATTGGTTTACAAAATAAGGTTTAAAGCGCACTTGAGAAAACTATGGATACGATGTAATGGCATGGATGTTATTCACCACATCACCAAACATGGAATATATGTATTATGGGATCTATAGAGAAATGTGCTACCTAGAAAGATCAATGAGATTAGGATAAAATCCTAAAATAGATAAGTGTGAAAAATATAGAAAGTGATAAAGAGTTCCTTGGACACATAAATAGAGTAGGAAATTTTAAAATTCATTCAATTTTGGTAGACAAGAATTTGAATATTTGATCAATTTTTGTTCTAGTGTGTAAAGAGTAATTAAAATTTAAAGGATTATCTTCAACCAAATAGAAAAAGAATGTCATAATGCAAGTAAATAAAAATGTATAAAACAAATAATTCCATGAAATCTACATAAGAAACAATAAAGTAAGATAGAAAGAAAATTCAAAACTTTGAAATCATAAAAAAATTATGAGCTCAACAAACTATATGGCTAATATATCAAGAAACCAAGATCTCATGGAAAGTGAACTTTGCATAAAAAGGAAATTATGACAAGTAATAAAATTCAATCACAAAAAACAAAAATTGTGATATCATCATATTTGGCACCATCTCCTATTTTAATTAAAATATCAAATTCCATAGTTAAACGTGTTATAGGGATTGAGGTAATTTGCGTGCGGTAGAATTTTCATATGGGGTAGGTGGTATTATCTATCATTGAATTCCATGATTTCTCACACCAATACTAATATTTTTAGTGGGCCTATATCCCCTTATATGAGGTATTGTGTAATGAGAAAACTATTATGGGGAAGTAGGATTCACAATAATATCATACTATTTATCATATTATCACATCTAATTTTGGGATAAACATAGTTGTGCTTCAGTGGTTGGCCTAAACCAAACTCATTATTTTGGATTCCTTTTTTCCTTGATGTTTAAAACCTCTAGCCATATCATTTTCATTAGATTGTCTTGTCTCTACTAAGGATATTGCATTTCCCTTTTAGCGCCTTGATTTTTCCCTCTCTTCATGTTCACTCCCTTTAATCCCCTTAATGGATATTTCTAGTAGTTGACTATGAGTTTCTAATATTTTTCTATCATATTTATCTCATATTAAAAACATGTCCTATTTTTTTGTACAATTGTAATATATTTGGGCCTTCCTCATAAATATTTACACATATCAAGTCACCTTTATTTGTCTTATTGAAGACACTGGATGGTAGTACTTCATCTCTTGAGAAATCCAAAACAAGAATTTATTATGATTCTATTAATTTCTTTCAATGCTTCCTTTTTTAGCATGTCTAATGTTTTATTTACAGGTGCCTTAGATTACATTTAAATGTGATTTCATTTGATATTTATTATACATTATTTACACATCTTTTAATTATATTACTTAAAGTTTATTAGATGTCTTACAATCCTCATTTTGCACACATTTTGATTCTTTTAATTTATTTATATGTTTTTATTAGGTGTATTACAATATTTTAGCATTTCTTTTGATTTCTTTGATAACCTTCTTAGCTTTCATAAGATATATTCTTTCTATCATATTTTAGCACATATTTTCATTTCTATATTTTCCTATCTTATGCATTAGGTTTCCATTCTTAGTATTTATATTACTTTTACCTTTTCACTTTTTATAAGCCATAAATGTCATCACATTTGTGCAAACATAGAAATGAAAACATAGGTAAAACATAGATAAATGTAAACATGAAACATCCCATATGAGATGTACACAAGCCAAAATGTTGACTCACACACACACAAATATATGTGTATGTGTTTGTGCGTATGTATGTATTTGTATACATACATACATATATATATATATATATATATATATATATATATGTATATGTGTTTTCACTTTGAATAATTATGTGATAAAAAGATAAGGTAAAAGTTCAAGGAGGAATACTTGTGATATGTAGGTTGAAGGTTGAATGCGCGCATTACTGACTTTATCCAAGCTGATTGTAGAGAAATCTTTTTGTCTGGGAAGGAATACCTATAGATACAAAGAAATACCACCAAATGATATTAAATACCAGATTCAGAGGACTACCTAGCAAGGATAGATCCAAGAATTGTGATGCTTCCTTGAATGGTTGTCAATCCTCTATTTTATCAAATAAATGAAAGTAAATATGAGAAATAAAGGTCATATTGCTAACACTTTGATTTAGGTATATCAAAATGTTATCAACAAACTAAATTAAGTAAATTATTAAAATATAAACTAATTTATCATCAAGAAATGTATGTTTCTAGTTGGGATAGGTCATAGGGGTGTTAGGTAAGGTCGAAAGGTATCTAATAAGGTTTGGGTGGAGTTTAGGTGGTGTGAGAGGAAGTTTGGTGAAGCTTAACAAAATCCAGGTGGACGATCTTGGTCTCGGACACCGATGCCAATAGATAGGGGAGACCGATGATGGTTAAGGTGACCGACATTGGTAGGGGAAATTTTATATTAAATTATTAAATAGAGGTTTTTAGGCTCTCTGTGATTGCATAGAGAGTGAGGGTAGTATGGTTTGGGTCGCACTATGGCTGAGTAGACTCAAGGATACTAAGAAGGAGGTTTAGAATGGTGAAAAGGCTTGGGATGGTTGAATAGTGGGTTGATGGGAGGAAGGTGATGTACATGCAATAGAGGAAATAAACTACTAAAAGAAAACAAAGATATACAAAGGGAATAAGAAAAATGATTAGGATCACAATACTTACTTGATGTCTTATAGATCTTAGGAATTGGAGGAGGATGGTAGTTGATATGTGAATATATTTTGTGTTCAGTGCCATGGAAATACTTCGAGAGTGTTCCCGTGAATATTTCAATTCTCTGGAAGGGAAACCGACTATTTTTCTTGCACTATGGTTGTGTGTGTTTGTCATCTGGATGTAGGAGGGCTTGAAGATTCACGCTTGAATGCAATCAGGCTCTAATAATTGAATGAAAAACTCGTGTAAAGAGTTTTGAAAGTGTATATAAGGTAACTGATGGAGGTTAGGTAACCGACGTCGATTGAGGGATAATCAGTGTTGGTTAAGGTGGGAAATTCTAGGTTTACCAAAAATAGGCAGATCTTTACTATTTTTGTGTGATTTTGATTGAGTCCACCTAGGGAAGTGGAGTTTAGGTGAGGGAAGGAAGGAAGGTCATAAAAGAAGTCCAATTAGGTTTAGGAAGAAATCTTCATTAGTTATGTTAAGTGGTGACTCATCATTGGGAGTGATGACTTCGTCACGAGAGTGATGACTTGGTCATTGTGAGTTAAATGCCCCTAGGATGGTTATAGGGTGAGGTGAATGATGAGGTGGAGGTGTGAGGGTGAAATTAACTTAAATTAATTAATTAATAATTTGAGGATGAATATTAGTATAGGATGAAGGGGTCATGATTAGTTAAATATGTTGTGTTAATTGATTAAAGGGGACCAAGGGGAGTGTGACCTAAATTTGGTGTAACTCCCCGAACTATTGTTACTTCCTCCCGAGAATTCAAGTGTTGATATATGATTTCTTCGTATAAGGACATGTTCCTTTGGGTTGTGAAGTCATGCTTGATATGGATTATATCTCCTTTGCTCTTGAAGATCTTTGACTCAGCTTGGATCAGTTGTATCGATCCAAGGAATGTTTTTAGCTTATTCAGAAAAACAAAATTTATGGACCTTATGAAAGTTATAAGATCTCGAGTGAGTTTGAATGAACAATTCTAGAGTTTAACTCAGGCTGATCATGATAAATGAAATTTGGTTCCAGATATCGTAACATCAGGAAGGCCTAGACCTTAAGCTAGGTAAGATGTTCTTGGGTATATAGTAAGCTTAATTAGCAATGCCAGATAGGATCCTTTACAGGAATGTTTTACCCTGTTTGGCTCTAATACTGATTGGTCCTACTTGGGAGACCTAGACTAGATTCGTTAAGGTTAATAACCTTAACCTAAACTATAACCTATTGGTTAAATAATTGCTAATCTAACCTAGCCCTAAACTATAAGCTTAATGCTCCTAAGGTTAGCTACACCTAGCACTATGGAAGTAAGACTAATGTCTTACCTTATAATCTAACCTATGTTTCTAACCTATCTTAACTAATGATAAGAATGGAGGGGACCTATGAAGGGGCGCGAGTCATGGGCGGTGGTTTCCATGGCATTTATGAGGGAGATAAGGATGGAAGGACTTGGGATGTCACGTCATTTGGCGGAGGTCAGTAAACGGCTATATGACATGACGTGGCGTATCACCAAATATAGGAATGGTTGTTTGTTTTTTTTGGCAATCACCAACTTTGGCGGTCGGTGGCAATGGAGAATAAGTGGGAAGATGGGAGTTAATGCAATTAATGAACTTCGGTTCCCAAGCGCGGATTGCTTGGGAAGGCATGCAAATGGAAAATTGTTTGGTTGTTTGGTTTTCCATGCATTCTGTTTTTCTCTCTACTTGAGCACTGGTTCTTCGAACCAGCATCTACTCTGTGTTGCATGGAAACTTTGAGAATTTCTAGCTTCCTTCTCTGTCGGGGAAAGTTTATAAGGCATGAAGGTAACAATTTATTGTTGTTTAATCTATCATGGAAGAAGAAGAGAAGGTGCGAGCACATTCAGAGGTCTTCTTCAGATTTTTAAGTGACACTATCAGGCATGATAGGCCCTAACTTTTAAAAATCTTGCTTTCCTTCAAATGCTTTCATTAAAACAACTCTGTTCAGGTGATCTTTGCACAGTTGGTTTGAAGAAATGTATTGGGTTCTTCTTTTCTTGTGGATTTAGGAATCCCTGGTTATGTGAAGACTCTGTTGAAATGTTTTGCTGTATTTATTTTTTTGGATTCATCTTCTGTTGAAGACCTTGTTGTGTTAGCATGTTGTTGAACTTTTGTTGAATCTTTGCTGGGTATACTTATAGATTTTGGACTTCTGTTAAAATGCTTGCTGTGTTTACATTTGGTTTGACTCTGTTGAAATGTGTGCTGGGATTACATACAAACATGACTCTGTTGGAGTCCCTGCTGTGTTTTCGTATTGGTTCGACTTCTGTTGAAGTCTTTGCTTGAGTTTATGTTATAGATACAACTTCATTGAAGCCCTTACTACGTTTTCATTTTGGTTCGACTCTGTTGAAATGTTTGCAAGGATTATATATGAACACGACTCTGTTGAAGTCCTAGCAGTTTTTTTCTTATGAATTCAACTTTTGTTGAAACCTTGTTATATATACATGTTGATTCGACTTTTGTTGAAGTCCTTACTGTGTTTTCATTTTGGTTCGACTTCAGAGAAGTCCTTGCAGTGTTCTCATGTGAACTCAACTCTGTTGAATCCTTGATGTGTTTATGTTGGCTCGACTTCTATCAAGTCCTTACTATGTATACATACTGATTCAACTCTGTCAAAATGTTGCTGTGATTGCATATGGTTTTGACTTCGGTTCATGATGCTACCTAGTCTCTTGTTTGAATGGGGTAATGAGTTCCTGACTGTGCCATGTCAGATGATTGCATTGGATAATTTCATGTTTGAAGAATGACATGGATGGAATTTTTGTGTCTAATTTGGTTGGTTTATTGATTATTACTTGGTCACAAGAGCTCTTGTATTGCTTAATAGCTACAGGTGATTTTATAATTGAATTGTGAGGAAACTGTAGTTTCTTCTTTTGAGCTCGACTGATTTAGTCGCATGCGTATAATGTATGTTATATTTGAGCCTGCACCTCTGTGAAAAGGGTCTGGATGGTCAATGAATATAGGTTCTGTATAAGATGAAATATTAGTGAAGTTATTGTTTTCTTTACGACCTTGCTTGGTTAATGGGAACACATCCTGACCGAGAGAAATCTTGCTTGAGGAACTCTGATTTTTAATAACGTATGGGTAATCCTAGATCTGCATGGATGGAAATCAGGTTTGTATTTGGAAGGGATGGGTGTTGAATTTCGTGCCTTCTCTTCTTCCTTATTGAATTCAAGATTGAATGTATATGCGTTACTCTTGAGAAGTTGGTACAGTCCTGAACGTGATTGGAATGGAAATCTGATTGCCTCTGTTTCTTTCTCCTAAGCTATAAAGTATATGTTGTTATATAACTGTAGGAATAAGAAAATATTCTCTCCTTGTCTAGAAACTATGAGTGCTTTCTTCTTTCGTATCTTTATGTGAACTCTACGGTACGGGCATAAGAAGAATAGACTGTTAAATTGTATGGAGAGACTGGTAAGTACTGACTCTTGACCGGGTCTCCTACTTTATTGACGGTTATAATATCTTGTTTGGGTTGTTTGGTTATCCACTTTTATAAAAATTGTATTGCAGTATAAGTTGATATACTTGTCAATACCATTGAAATAATGTTATGAATATAAAGGAATCCCATCAGTTGAGCTTGCTGGATGTTATAATCTGCCTTTGTGGAATTGTTAAAAATATACCTGTTGGATACACGAACTGATAGGAATTCTTTTTGTATGGAATAATTTGTTGGATTATTGTTGTCCTTGGGATTCAGATGGATGGATGTTTTGGATTCATTTTGTTCTTCTTAGTCTCTAATATATATGATGAATCATCTAAAAATATTTAGGTTTAATTGGCAGCTATAATATGAGTCATGCGTTAAAGTCATGTTAGAATTGTAGAAAGATGATTAGCCTGATTCATGTTTAAGGATTTGAAGAAATGATTTCATTTAAACAGGTTGTTTAATGAGAGCAATTGGTAGAATGTAATTGTTTTAAGAATTAGTGCTTATCATGCTCAGGTTCACGTAACCCACTGCATGCAATTTTTGTAGATGGACATTGTAAAGTGATAAAGGCACGCAGATCGATATGATGCTCGATTGTTTAATGGGTTTTATGATGAATTCCTATTTGATATCTCTAATTGTACTATAGTAAGAAAGTTGTTCTTTTGCTGTTGAGTATTGTATCCAATATGCCGAAGTGCATAAGTTGTAATTGTATGGCTTGGAGATAAATGAAAAGGGGAAAATTGTTACTTGTGTGGCTGCATTTTTAATTGATGGATTGATCTTCTTAGGTTCGATTGATTTTAAGTGCATTTTTATTATTTTATACCATAGAGTTATTTGGATTCTCTAAGTAGGCCTTGTAAAGATTATGTGCCTGAATACTTCGTGAATGATTAGTAATTCTTTTATGTTTTGAATAAGGCTAAAATTGGAAATTAGTCCATTGTTTACGAGAAGTTAAGGTTAAACTACATCTCAATAGGTAGCTGAAACAGGAAGAGTAATCTATTACTTCCTATCCATGATCTAAGTCAAGACAACGTAACTGATGATTTTAAATCACTATATCTTAATAACAATAAGTAAGATATATTTCAGTTTTGAGAACTGATATAAACTCATATGGGTATAGTTAGCATCCTTATGAGAGGACTTAGGGCTACTGCCTAATCTCGTTGATTAAGATTATTGTGAATCAATGATCTCCTTGACGAGATCTCAAATCTTATTAAACTTCTCTCTGTGAAATGGATCTTAATTAAGTAAGGAAACTCAAAGGTGAGGAACCCAGGGGTTGGGAAAAGACTACCCAGATAGGAGAGTCTTAAAATTTAATTTCAACTCAACTTAGTAACTCCTTGTAGTTATGTAAATCTTTCCGAGGTGGTTTGTAGGATGTCGACACATGTCAACTGCAGGGTTGTACCTTCGAGAAGATTAGGATCTTCACGAGGATACAATAATGCAGGTGTCCTTTGGCGACACCCTTTGCATTGATCGTTAAGATTTACACCTTAAACTTGAACAAGTTTTTACTCTGGGACTGGTTAGGAACATGGTCATGTTATGAGGCTGCCCTTAGAGACTCGGGGTACCTTGACACATAGGGTTAACTAGGGTTGACCTAGTATGTCAGCTTACCCTAGTCCTCGAGAGCATCCTTATAACGTTGTCATGTTATTAATCCATTCCTGAGTGAATGACTTGGGACAAGGGAGGCTGACAAAAGTCAGTATAAGACATTCTAATTAACATCAGAGTGGGGTGAAGGACGTATTCCAGATTGAAGAGTATGTCGTCAAGGAATACGAGACATGAACAATATGTTTCAAATCTTTGGCCAAAGTATCTTAAGCTACTAATTGCGTTGTCCTATGTCACCTAGTCTGAGGAACGTGATGTCGATGAATAGTGGTAACAATTATTTAGATAGGTTCCTTGGATAGAGCATTCTCAAATCCCAAATTAGGGAAGAGAACCACAAGAGTGAAGTGTTAAAATAAAAACTCCAACTCTATGATACTCATGAATAGATCGGTAGATCACCGAGTCATGGAATGAATAGATCGGTGGTACATCGAGTCATTACAAATGCATATGGTTATCTGTGAGTTCTAAATATGTATTTAGAATGAAAGAATGATTATTATGATCTGTGAGTTCTAAATTATGTATTTAGAACTAGAAAGAACTTATCAAAAAAAAAATTTCTTGTTCTAATATGTTAAAATGGGAATGTTACATCTTGGTATCAGAGCTGAAGGTTGTAGCTCTTGGACCTATTGTGTCCATAATCTGATAAAAACCTGAATTTTCTTGTAATAGAAAATGGTTAGAACAAGAGGGAACGTTGCGAATAATGCTCCACCAGGGGAAGGGGCAGCAACAACCCAAAAACTTGATGAGATCCTTGCTGCCCTATTGGACACAAGAGATCGTTTGGCTGTACTTGAACAACAAGTAATGGGAAATGAGGAGGATGAAGAAGCTGGTAACGACAATCAGCTACCTCCTGAGGACAACCCCAATATGGGTGTTGGTAATAACACTGAAATGTACCTATCCAACTAGAAAACAAAAAGGCCAGGTTGGCAGCGGAACTCACTAATGATATAAAAAGGATAAGTCCACCTAAATATGATGGCACCACATTAGGAGATGGAGCTGAGAACTGGCTCAGTGAAATGGAAAAGTACTTTGCAATAAGAAACTTCTCTGAGGAAACCAAAGCTATTTGGGGAGCCTATCAGCTTTCCCACGAAGCATCTTCGTGGTGGGACAGCCGTAAAGCTGAGCTAAATATTGATGAGACCAATATCACTTGGGATCAATTTAAGGGCTATTTTAGGCAACGTTGGCTGCCACAACTTTTCTATGATAAAAAATGACAGAATTCTAGAACTTAGCTCAAGGAAGCTAACGAATCGAATATTGGGAGCGGTTTATGAAACTCCTCAAGTACGCACCGCAATATCAAACTCGACGAGAAGTTTAGAATACAAAATTTATCATGGGACTAAATCTTGTGATAGGAGGAGAGGTCGATGTTCACACCCAACCACTATGGAAGGGGTTGTTGAAAAGGCCATAAGGCAAGAACATAAATTAAAGGCTATTTCTTCATAAAGAGAGGAAGTGCGAAGAAGATTGCAAACCCTTCTTCAACTTCACTTGCACCAAAAAAGGGGCCATGGAAAAATTTTGGAAATAGAAGTAAGTTTCCAGTGGATAATAGTAAAAAACGATAGCGAATAAGCCTCACTGAAATGTAAGGGATAGTTTTGCCAAAAATTATAATAATGGGCAGAAGCCCTATGGAGGACAACGTGATAATTTTAAGGCTGGAAATAATTTTGAGCCTAAAAAGGGACCTGTAGGAGGCTACTACAATTGTGGCAAAGACCACTACGCAAATCAGCGCCCTTTGAAGAAGGATGATCGTAATCAACAACATAAGATACATGCTGCAGTAGTAGCAAAGCAAGCTAAAAACAAGTGACACCTATAGAAGTTCCGGATAAGTTATTTGGCATACCTGTCACTATTATTTTTAATACAGGAGCTACTTAATGTTTTATTTCTAGTAAACTTTCTTCTAAACTTAAAAGAAAAGTTGGAAAAATGGATAAATCTTGACTGTACAATATGGTAATAACTCTGTTCATACAGTGAGTATGTGTCTTTTTGGGGCAGTCCTTGACTTACCTAACTTTTCCATGGAAGTTGACCTCTATGTTACACCTTTGGGATCCTATGACATTGTCATTAGTGTCAATTGGTTAGCTGACCATAAAGCAAAAGTAGACTACTTTGAAAAGAATATAAGATGTTTAGATGATCGGCTGAAAGCAGCAGAGATTCAAGGTGTGAAACAGGAAATTTTAGTTAGAAAACTGTCAGCTATGCAACTTAAAAAGGATAAAAACAAAGGATGTACCTTATATGCAGTAAAGATATCTAAATTTTTAGAAGAAGATGGTGATTCCATGAAACGATTTCCACTATTGCAAAGTTTCAAGGATGTATTTCCAGAGGAATTACCAGGTTTACCACCCAAGAGGGAATTTGATTTCACCATTGAAATCAAACCAGGGACGGAACCTATTTCTAAGGTACCTTATCGGATGACTACTACAGAGTTAGTCGAGCTTAAGGCACAATTGCAAGAACTTTTGTCTAAGGGCTTGATTAGACCAAGTGTTTCACCTTGGGGAGTGCCAGTAATATTTGTAAAAAAGAAAGACGGAACACTTAGACTATGTATTGATTATCGGATGTTGAACAAAGCAACAATTAAGAACAGATACCCACTTCCAAGGATTGATGATCTATTTGATCAGATGCGTGGAGCAGCGGTTTATTCCAAGATAGATCTTCGATCTAGTTATCATCAATTAAGGATTAGAGAAGGAGATATTCATAAAACAACTTTCCGAACTAGGTACGGACATTATGAGTTCACGGTTTTACCCTTTGGATTAACTAATGCACCCGCAACTTTTATGAACTTAATGAATAATATCTTTCAAGAATATTTGGACAAATTTGTGCTTGTATTCTTGGATGATATTCTCATATATTCCAAAAGTGTCAAAGAACACAATGAGCATTTGAAGATAGTTTTGGAAATATTGAGAAAAAGAAAGTTGTACGGTAAGTTATCCAAATGTTCTTTCTTTGATACTGAAGTTCACTATTTGGGTCATGTCATTAGTAAAGAGGGAATTGCAGTAGATCCTTCAAAAATAGTGGCAATAACCGAGTGGCCTGCACCAAAGAATGTACATGAAGTAAGAAGCTTCATGGGCCTTGCTGGTTATTATAGAAAATTTGTTAAGGATTTTTCTAAAGTGGCTGCACCAATAACTTCATTGCAGAAGAAGGATAAGAAATTTATTTGGAATGATAAGTGTGAAACTACTTTCAAAATTTTGAAAAGCCAGTTGACTTCAACACCTATATTAGCAAAGATTTGCACTCCTAATGGGAACTTTATCATTGTAATGGATGCTTCGGGAAGGCCTTGAGGTGTTTTGTTACAAAATGATCAAGTCATAGCATATGAAAGTAGAAAACTTAAGTTACATGAGCTGAATTATGCCCCTCATGATTTAGAGCTTGCTGCAATTGTTCATGCGCTTCAAGTATGGAGGCACTATTTACTTGGGAAACCTTTTGAGTTGAAAAACCGATCATTTAGGGCTGAAATATATTTTCACTCACCTAACCTAAATGCAAGACAAACAAGGTGGTTAGAGTTTTTATCTCAATATGATTTTGATATTAGCTACATCAAAGGGAAAGAGAATAGAGTAGCGGATGCTCTAAGTCTGTAGGAAGCACATTTCTGCTCTTATAACATTAAGAACTTAGTTTAAAGATGAGGTAAAAAGTGCCTCAGA
Source organism: Taxus wallichiana var. yunnanensis (assembly GCA_018340775.1). NCBI lineage: Eukaryota > Viridiplantae > Streptophyta > Pinopsida > Cupressales > Taxaceae > Taxus > Taxus wallichiana. The sequence goes on from CM031235.1 coordinate 309,578,373, forward strand.
ATCTGATATATACTTTCAGCAAATAAAAGCAGCACTTGCTACAAAACCAAAGGATGAAAGGTATAAAGGTTTTCATTTTTATAATGAAGGAATCTTACGTTATGAAAATAGGGTATATGTACCTTTGTTAAATGATTTGAGAAAGAAATTGTTAGTTGAATTTCATAATTCACCCTTCTCTGGACACTCGGGTATCACAAAAATGCTTGCTGATCTAAAACAACAATACTTTTGGAAAGGTATGAAAAAGGATGTTATTGATTTTGTGACTCATTTTCTGGAATGTCAGTGGGTTAAGGCAGAACACATGCACCCTGCTGGACTATTATATCCCCATAGCATACCACAGTATAAATGGCAAGTAATAAGCATGGACTTTGTACAAGGGTTGCCTATGTCGAGAAATAAACATGATGTTATCTTGGTAGTTGTAGACAAACTAACAAAGGTAGCTCATTTCATCACTGGAAATCTGAAGGATGATTCTCCAGTGTTAGTAAAAAGATTCGTGCATGAAAATTTTAGGTTGCATGGAGTACCAGAATTAATTATATCTGATAGGGATCCTAGAATGACATCAAGATTTTGGAAAACTCTTAATACAGCTCTTGGAACGAAACTAAACTTCAGTTCGAATATCATCCGAAACGGATGGACAAATTGAGAGAGTAAATTAAGTGTTGGAAGATATGTTGCAAATGTATTTCATGGATCAACAGTATAAATGGGAAGAGTATCTTCCATTAGTTGAGTTCACATACAACAACACTTATCACTCATCTCTTAAAATGGCACCTTTTGAGGCACTTTATGGGAGAAAGTGCATAACCCCGTTAGTTGGGATAGTATTGAGGACAAATGGTAATTGGGCCGAAAATCCTCATTGAAATGGAACAACAAGTTAAGATGATTCGTGAACGATTGAAGGAAGCAAAGAGATAGGCGTAAGAGCTATGCTTGACCTAAAGTTGGTTGATCAAAAGTTTGAACTTGGTGAAAAAGTTTTTCTTCGTGTTAAACCCGAAAGAGTTCTATAACTTTTGGCAAGGATGCCAAGTTGTCACCTCATTATGTGGGACCTTTCAAATTGTTGAAATAATCAATCCTCGTAGCTTATCGATTAGCATTACCACCTACTTTGTCTCGCATACATGATGTTTTCCATATTTATTTGCTTAAGAAATACGTTTCAGATTTGTCACATGTTTTAAATTGGAATTCCTTGCAGGTCCAAGACCCAGGAATAATCATGGTTAAACACAAACGAGTGCTGAAACTCACCAATTGCATTTGAGAAATCGTGAAATACAAAGAATGTAAGGTCCAGTGGGACCAGTTTAATGAAGAGAGTGCAACTTGGGAAAATCTGGAAGAGATGAAAGTTGCTTTTCCCTTTCTTTTTGAATAGAATGGAATCTATTGACAATTTTTTTAATTATTATGAACTTATCTTTTTCATGTCTTTATGAAAGCTAGCTTGAGGCAAACATTATTCAAAGTTGAATAAATTGTATCATGACATTGATTCAAGAAATAATTCATGTTGGAATTGGTCTCTTGTATTGTGAACTAATAAATTGGTTGACCTGAAGGTAAATCAAAATATGTAATCATCAAGATAATGAATCTTTTAGGAGGAAGCATGTAACACCTAACTATTGTTACTTCCTCCTGAAGAATTCAAGTGTTGATATATGATTTCTTCTGTATAAGGACATGTTCCTTTGGGTTGTGAAGTCATGCTTGATATGGATTGTATCTCCTTTGCTCTTGAAGATCTTTGACTCAGCCTTGGATCAGTTGTATCGATCCAAGGAATGTTTTTAGCTTATTCAGGATGAACAAAATTTATGGACCTTACGAAAGTTACAAGGTCTGAGTGAGTTTGAATGAACAATTCGGAGTTTAACTCAGGCTGATCATGATAAATGAAATTTGGTTCCAGATATCGTAACATCAGGAAGGCCTAGACCTTAAGCCAGGTAAGATGTTCTTGGGTATACAGTAAGCTTAATTAGCAATGCCAGATAGGATCCTTTACAGGAATGTTTTACCCTATTTGGCTCTAATACTGATTGGTCCTACTTGGGAGACCTAGATTGGATTCGTTAAGGTTAATAACCTTAACCTAAACTATAACCTATTGGTTAAATAATTGCTAATCTAACCTAGCCCTAAACTATAAGCTTAATGCTCCTAAGGTTAGCTACACCTAGCACTATGGAAGTAAGACTAATGTCTTACCTTATGATCTAACCTATGTTTCTAACCTATCTTAACTAATGATAAGAATGGAGGGGGACCTATGAAGGGGCGAGTCATGGGTGGTGGTTTCCATGGCATTTATGAGGGAGATAAGGATGGAAGGACTTGGGATGCTGTCAGATTTGGCGGAGGTTGCAAACGGCTATATGACCTGACGTGGCAGTATCACCAAATATAGGAATGGTTGTTTGTTTTCTTTTGGCAATCACCAACTTTGGCGGTCGGTGGCAATGGAGAATAAGTGGGAAGATGGGAGTTAATGCAATTAATGAACTTCGGTTCCCGAGCGCGGATTGCTTGGGAAGGCATGCAAATGGAAAATTACTTGGTTGTTTGGTTTTCCATGCATTCCATTTTTCTCTCTGCTTGAGCACTGGGTCTTCGAACCAGTTGTTTACTCTGTGTTGCATGGCAACTTTGAGAATTTCTAGCTTCCTTCTCTCGTCGGGAAAAGTTTATAAGGCATGAAGGTAACAATTTATTGTTGTTTAATCTATCGTGGAAGAAGAAGAGAAGGTGCAAGCACATTCGTGAGGTCTTCTTCAGATTTTTAAGTGACACTAGCAGGCATAATAGGCCCTAACTTTTAATAATCTTGCTTTCCTTCAAATGCTTTCATTAAAACAACTCTGTTCAGGTGATCTTTGCACAATTGGTTTGAAGAAATGTATTGGGTTCTTCTTTTCTTGTGAATTTAGGAATCCTGGTTATGTGAAGACTCTGTTGAAATGTTTTGCTGTATTTATTTTTTTGGATTCATCTTTTGTTGAAGACCTTGCTATGTTAGCATGTTGTTGAACTTTTGTTGAATCTTTGTTGGGTATACTTATAGATTTTGGACTTCTGTTAAAATGCTTACTGTGCTTACATTTAGTTTTACTACGTTGAAATGTGTGCTAGGATTACATACGAACACGACTCTGTTGGATTCCCTGCTGTGTTTTCGTGTTGGTTTGACTTCTGTTGAAGTCTTTGCTAAGTTTATGTTATAGATACGACTTCTGTTGAAGCCCTTACTACGTTTTCATTTTTGTTCGACTTTGTTGAATTTTTTACAAGGATTATATATGAACATGACTCTGTTGAAGTCCTAGCAGTGTTTTCTTATGAATTCAACTTTTGTTGAAACCTTGGTGTGTATACATTTTGATTTGACTTCTGTTGAAGTCCTTACTGTGTTTTCATTTTGGTTCGACTTCTGTAGAATTCCTTGTAGTGTTCTCATGTGAACTCGACTCCTGTTGAAGTCCTTGATGTGTTTGTGTGTTGGCTCGACTTCTGTTGAAGTCCTTGCTATGTATACATACTGATTCGACTCTATCAAAATGTTGTTGTGATTGCATATGGTTTCGACTTCTGTTCATGATGCTACCCAGTCTCTTGTTCGACTGGGGTAATGAGTTCCTGACTGTGCCATGTCAGATGATTGCATTGGATAATTTCATGTTTGAAGAATGACATGGATGGAATTGTTGTGTCTAATTTGGTTGGTTTATTGATTATTACTTGGTCGCAAGAGCTCTTGTATTGCTTAATAGCTACAGGTGATTTTATAATTGAATTGTGAGGAAACTGTAGTTTCTTCTTTTGAGCTCGACTGATTTAGTCACATGCGTATAATGTATGTTATATTTGAGCCTGCACCTCTATGAAAAGGGTTTGGATGGTCAATGAATATAGGTTTTGTATAAGATGAAATATTAGTGAAGTTATTGTTTTCTTTACGACCTTGCTTGGTTAATGGGAACACATCCTGACCGAGAGAAATCTTGCTTGAGGAACTCTGATTTTTAATAACGTATGGGTAATCCTGGATCTGCATGGATGGAAATCAAGTTTGTATTTGGAAGGGATGGGTGTTGAATTTCGTGCCTTCTCTGCTTCCTTATTGAATTCAAGATTGAATGTATATTTGTTACTCTTAAGAAGTTGGTACATCCTAAACGTGATTGGAATGGAAATCGATTGCCTCTGTTTCTTTCTCCTAAGTCAGAAAGTATATGTTGTTATATAACTGTAGGAATAAGAAAATATTCTCTCCTTGTCTAGAAACTATGAGTGCTTTCTTCTTTCGTATCTTTATGTAAACTCTACAAGACGTGCATAAGAAGAATAGATCATTAAATTGTATGGAGAGACTGGTAAGTACTGACTCTTGACCGGGTCTCCTGCTTTATTAACGGTTATAATATCTTGTTTGGGTTGTTTGGTTATCCACTTTTATAAAAATTGTATTGCAGTATAAGTTGATATACTTGTCAATACCATTGAAATAATGTTATGAACATAAAGGAATCCCGTCAAATGAGCTTTTTGGATGTTATAATCTGCCTTTATGGAATTGTTAAAAATATACCCGTTGGATACACGAACTAATAGGAATTCTTTTTTTGTATGGAATAATTTGTTGGATTATTGCTGTCCTTGGGATTCAAATGGATGGATGTTTTGGATTTATTTTGCTTCTTCTTAGTCTCTAATATATATGATGAATCATTTGAAAAATATTTAGGTTTAATTGGCAACTATAATATGAGTCATGCCTTAAAGTCATGTTAGAATTGTAGAAAGATGATTAGCCTAATTCATGTTTAAGGATTTGAAGAAATGATTTCATTTAAACAGGTTGTTTAATGAGAGCAATTGGTAGAATGCAATTGTTTTAAGAATTAGTGCTTATCATGCTCAGGTCACATAACTGACCTGTGCTAGCAATTTTTGCAGATGGACATTGTAAGTGATAAAGGCACGCAGATCTGATATGATGCTCAGATTGTTTAATCTAGTTTTATGATGAATTCTTATTTGATATCTCTAATTGTACTATAGTAAGAAAGTTGTTCTTTCGCTGTTGATTATTGTATCCAATATGCTAAAGTGCATAAGTTGTAATTGTATGGCTTGGAGATAAATGAAAAGGGGAAAATTGTTACTTGTGTGGCTGCATTTTTAATTGATGGATTGATCTTCTTAGGTTCGATTGATTTTAAGTGCATGTTTATTATTTTATACCATAGAGTTATTTGGATTCTCTAAGTAGGCCTTGTAAAGATTATGTGCCTGAATACTTTGTGAATGATTAGTAATTCTTTTATGTTTTGAATAAGGCTAAAATTGGAAATTAGTCCACTATTTACGAGAAGTTAAGGTTAAACTACATCTCAATAGGTAGCTAAAATAGGAAGAGTAATCTATTACTTCCTATCCATGATCTAAGTCAAGACAACGTAACTGATGATTTTAAATCACTATATCTTAATAACAATAAGTAAGATATATTTCAATTTTGAGAACTGATATAAACTCATATGGGTATAGTTAGCATCCTTATGAGAGGAATTAGGGCTACTTCCTAATCTCGTTGATTAAGATTATTGTGAATCAATGATCTCCTTAACGAGATCTCAAATCTTATTAAACTTCTCTCTATGAAATGGACCTTAATTAAGTAAGGCAACTCAAAGGTGAGGAACCCGGGGGTTGGGAAAAGACTACCCGATAGGAGAGTCTTAAAATTTAATTTCAAATCAACTTAGTAACTCCTTGTAGTTATGTAAATATTTCCGAGGTGGTTTGTAGGATGTCGACACATGTCAACCGAGGTTATACCTTCGAGAAGATTAGGATTTTCACGAGGATATAATAATGCAGTGTCCTTTGGCGACACGCTTTGCATTGATCGTTAAGATTTACACCTTAAACTTGAACAATTTTTACTCTGGGATGGTTAAGAGCATGGTCATGTTATGAGGCTACCCTTGGAGACTCGAGGTACCTTAACACATAGGGTTAACTAGGGTTGACCCAGTATGTCAGCTTACCCTAGTCCTCGAGAGCATCCTTATAACGTTGTCATGTTATTAATCCATTCCTGAGTGAATGACTTGGGATAGGGGAGGCTGACAGAAGTCAGTATAAGACATTCTAATTAACATCGAGTGGGGTGAAGGACGTATTCTAGATTGATGAGTATGCCGTCAAGGAATACGAGACATGAACAGTATGTTTCAAATCTTTGGCCAAAGTATCGCAAGCTACTGATTGCGTTGTCCTATGTCACCTAGTCTGAGGGACGTGATGCTGATAAATAGTGAAAACAATTATTTAGATAGGTTCCTTGGACAGAGCATTCTAAAATCCCAGATTAGGGAAGAGAACCGCAAGAGTGAAGTGTTAAAATAAAAATGCCAACTCTATGATACTCATGAATAGATCGGTAGATCACCGAGTCATGGAATGAATAGATCGGTGGTACACCGAGTCATTACAGCTACATATGGTTATCTATTATAAGAATGATTGTTATGATCTTTGAGTTCTAAATTATGTATTTAGAACTAGAAAGCACTTATCAAAAAAATAATTCTTGTTCTAATATGTTTAAATGGGAATGTTACATTTGGTGTCTACATTTTCCCCTTTTTCGTGTAGCTTGTATTGGTAAGCGATGCTAAAAAAATATGGATTCGATGTCCCAAGTATAAGCGGAGGTTAGGTTACCCCAAGTAGGGTTGAAGGTGATCCCCCTCAAACTACGAACCGATGAGGTTGGAAAAGTAGTTGGGGAGTGGTTTGATAAATAGGTTATTGATGAAAGTGAGGATCGGTAGGTAAGGGTATGGTCGTTTTGGTAATGGGTAATGGTCATTTTTGGGTAATGGGTAATGGAAATTGAACAGAGGCACACGTATAGATTTTGATACGATACTAGGTGGAAGAGCTTGCAAACTCTATGTTGTCAAAAGGGCAATAGGTTTATCCAAATGAGGTTAAAGTGATTTAGGTATCCAAGGTATAGGATATGGTCATGAAGCACAATGAGGTTTGGTGTAGGAATGGGTAATAGGTTTTTTTCCATGGCACCAAAGGTATGGTTGGGATAAACATTGCATCATTAGGCAAGGTAAGGTCATTAGGCTAAATAACACGGTAACAACATCACAAGGTATAATGAGTACACAAATTAAAATGTCACAAAAGGTAATTCAGGTTAGGGTATGTAGGTTAGGGAATAGGTAAGGTCGAGGTATAGGTAAATAACATGTCTATAAACGTATTTAAGGAAATGTAGGCTTATGGGTAGGGTGTAATAGGAGTTAGTAAGGTCAACATTTGTTGGATCAATAATTGTTTTAGGAAAAATGGGCATGGGGTGGGTCAAATGGTTATGTCGGTGAATGATTTCAATTATAGTGTAACCGATGTCAGTTGGCTAGGGATCGACATGACCGCCGTCATTCATGTTGATTTGATGTTGAAAAAGGAAAATTTCATGTTTTACAGATTCATTTTAACCTTTCCACTTTTAGAAAATGAAGAGGAGAAGTGTAAGAGTGGAAAGTTACTGATGAGGTGTGGAACTAAGTTGGCGAGCCGAATAGTAGGTGATTGTAATTTGATTGGTGGGTCCATGAGATTTATTTGATTGATTCAATTGGTTGTGAGGTGAGGAGTTGATTTTGGGCATGGCGGAGGTGGGAGAGGGAGCGGGTGGACCACCAACATAGTAGCCGATGCGCCATCATAAAGATGGTGTTGAGATGAGGTAGGATTCAATTTGAATCCTTTATTTGATTGAAAGAGAGTTTGTTGAAATCATTTTGTGTAAAATTTGGGTATAATGTTAATTTGTGAAATCGTGGTTAAAAATGAATGAAATGAGGGAGGGGGAAGGTCCAATGTAGCTTAAATAGGGTTGGTAATGAAGCTAGGATAGGTTTGGGTGGGTGGGAGTAGGTATTTAATTTTTTTTGTGAATTTTTTGATAATGGGGATGGGGGTTTCATTTTTGGCTGAAACAGAGACTGACATTGGTCATGGGTTGGTGACGTCGTTGGGATTTAGCTAGCATCGCTTAAGGTCTTGGTGACTAACACTGGTAAAGAGGACCATTAATGGTCAAGGTGACCGATCCATATCACGATTAAGAGTAAATAAGTGAAATAAGGGCTAGGTAGGAAAGTAAAATAGGCGAGGAAGGGGTAGGTGAAGATTTATGTAGAGGGAAAGGGTAAAGTGTTATTTTGGCAATGTGGGATAGGTAAGTAGGTGAGATGAACTAAGATAGTGGGTAATGATGATAAGGGATAGTAGGTTTGTAGGTGAATTAGGTAAAGGGGGTAGGCATGATTGATGTGGTTGGGTATTGTGTGGTGGGTAATAGGTGATTTGAGGTGGTCAAGTCTTGACAAGGTCGTGTTAGATGATGCAGGTGAGAGATCAGTTGAGGATGAGGGACAAAGTACCACCCCTACTAGTACATATGCAGCCTAGCATGACTATAGAGGAGTGGGAGCACATGACCAATGTTGGACTTAGTGCGATCCAATGCTATAGGTGTATAGCCCAGATCATAGCTTGATGGTCGCTCTCATCGATAGATGGGACTCCACGACCAATACCTTTCACTTACTGATGGGTAAGATGACCATCACCTTGGAGGATGTTTATAGGATCCTATGACTTCCTATTGTTGGGGAGCCAATATATTCTGTAACATTCCCATTTTAAGACTTTAGAAACAAGGGATTTTTTTTTGCATAATGTTCTCTGTTCTAAATTAACATAATTTAGAACACACATTCCAAAGCCAATCTATCTCATAACAAAAACCATATACAATTGTAAATGACTCGATGAAACACCAATCTCTCATTTCATGACTTAGAATCATACTAGATCTCTCATGTTAACTTTATAATGTGTATAATATGTATACTTGGTTCATTTAACCTTTTAGAGGTATCAAGTATTCTATTTAAGAGGCATATCTGAGTATCTATTACCAATACTAATCTGAAATCCCACTTCTTAAACTAGGTGACATAGGACAATGCAACCAACAACTTGTGATACTTTGGCCAAAGATTTTAAACATATTGTTCATGTTTATATTCCTAGATGGCATACTCATCAAACAAAATAATTCCTTCACCATACTTGATATGTTATCTAGAATGGTCTTCACTGACTTCTTTCAGTCCACTCATTCAAAGTTTAACCCTAATCAAGGTTATCAACATGGCCTAGTGTGGAGTACTGCTTATGGTGACTAAGGGTACATAGACATACTCAATCGAATTATGTTGATTGGGTGTGTCTATTTAACCTAATTCAGTGTGAGTTGACCACGACACTAGATCATGCTCCTATCTTTACCTAGGGAAGAATTGTGATCAATTCGAATTTATGTTAGTCTAGTTTGAAAAAACTCTAAAAGGGTGTTGAGAGATTTCAACCGTAGAATAGTATCCTCGTAAAGACCCTTGTCATCACAAAGGTACTACATCATAGTTGGAATGTGTCAACATCCAACTGAGTTTTCCTCATCTGGACAAACATACCTTAGAAATAAGGTTATATATTATTAATTTCCTTGCTACAGATTAATTACAACCCTACTGAACAACTAGGTTCCTTAACCATTAGGGTTCCAAGTTAAAATTTCCATAGAGATAGGTATGCAGATAAATCTTCTTCCTATCCAATTCACATGTTATGTTTTAATACTATTAACATTCTGAATTATGTTTTACATAACAGGCCAACACTCATGAAAGTGTTGTTTATTTACTTACTTACTATAGCCCTAGCTTTTATAAGTTCTGAGCAAGTCCTTTTTATATTAGACTTCATAGAAATGAAGTCTATTCCCTTTTTATTTTTATTTTCCAACATTCTTAATTTGGTTAAGGAAGTATACAAGAGAAAGCACACCTTCAACTATCTACTGGGTATAATCAAGATTCATTTCCAAAAGGTCTTAAGTCAAAACTATGATTCATTTCATGGGAGTTGTCTTTCCTTTCCCTTATTGAGGGTTAATGTCCATTTTAATCCCATTGTACATTATAAATTATAATCAAATTTTAATTCTCATACAATCATTTTATTTGAATATAGTCCTAATGATATGATTGAATATTTGTGTAAGATTTTCAACTTTATAAGTTACATCTTCACTAGAGAAGGTATTCCAACTACACCTCATATCTCTATTTATTCTATTCCAAACCATAAAATTATGTTACAATCTATAAAATAGAGTAATACTTATCATTTCCATTCACTGTATGCCAAAAGGAATTACATCATGTACAAACAAGTTTCACACACCTTTTATTCAGCAAGGAGAAGTTATACATTTGCAAGTCCAACATTGCAGATATTACAAAATATCAAAAACCATACTTAATCAATTCGAGATACAACTTTGTTTTCTATCAAGTACATTTCAAAGAATAAAAAATATCTCAAAAAATAAATATTCAGTCTCTTTGATCATTTACTTTCTAAATATCTTTCTCCTTTCATCATTTACGAAGTCCATTTGTAAAATTTCTAAAGATATTTCTCCTTTCATCATTTACGAAGTCCATCTGCAAAATTTCTAGCACGGGTTAGTTCATTGAACTAAGCATGATAAACACTAAATCATTAAAATGATGTGCTTTTAGCTAACTATTTCATAAAAAGAACTCTATTGTTATGAAACAGTCCTAAAGAAATTCAGAAAGACTCGGCCAAAAAGGAGATACAAACTCTAATAAAAGATAGAGAAAGAGACATACTTCAAATAAAAAGCAAGGTTATGACATGAAATCAACCACTTTATCCTACCATCCTATCTTTCATTTATCAAAAGAAATAAAACAGTAAGTTAAGATGAGTAACCTTTCATCAGAATCTCACTACCTCTTTCATACATTTTTTACATGTTTTCTAACTCAGTTAAACCTATTTAATAGAAGAATGTAACTACCCTAACTATATTTTAAGCATAGCTCAACAGTAGATCATTTATAAACATTACTTTCCATCCAACTATTTCATAAACCTAAATTCATCCTAAAGTCTGAGATGTTAACCGTTGAACTTAAAGATCATAAGAAATAAGTTAGGATAATCCAAATCATCATAATATTTATAGTGTCTCTGTTTAGAGTGTCCTAATACTCAAACTTAAAACTGAAAATCAAATCAGGATAAAAACTAAACAATCTAAATCAGACCTCATACAGAGGTAAGGTTACTTTCAACAAGAATAAGAGTTACACTCCAATCTCAAAAATATACCCCATTACTATCATTACTTTAAGTAAGTAGAATGGTCAAGTTTATACTTTATACCAACTCATTAATCCATCCAAACACAATAAACCATCCCAAATATTTTTAACTTCAGCTATACTGTCCCAAAACATTTTGCATTTATTCCTATCAAATATTCAAGAAGTTGCATAAATGTAACAGACTTGAGAGGGACATCATCTTTACCAAGTTTGAAGTTGAAAGAAGATTAAAGGAAGGAGAGGGAGAGATATTACTACCCCATAACTCTTTGTATGATTAAAAGATAACCTTAAGAAACCAAGAGCCTATAATGACAAAGGTCATTTATCTAATGCTTCAAACCAAAATCCCAAATAGAGATTTAATGGGTTCGAATTGAATGAACCAAAAACTAGAAGAATGGAAAGAAATGAAGAGAAACCATATTCCATTACCTTTCATCATTCAAGGAGACTACATAGATAGTCTTGATTTCCACAAGATAACAAGTAAATCATTTCCCAAAATACACTGAGAGGAAAGGAAGATATTAATAGAAGGGTAAGTCTGAACAGTCTTCCTAACTCAGATCTGTATAGGAAAATAATTATACAATATGATTTAACCAAAACATGAGCCATCGTTTCATATTCACGAAGAAAAAATTTCTTAAGATATGAAGGATTTGAAACCAAGTTTTTTTGGCCCAAGGTCTAAGAAACATGCTAATACAATACATCAACTCAATGTCAATAGAGCTATCAAGAAGTTCAAAGTAACAATAATAACCAATATACAGTTAACCAATACCCAAGAGAGTTTTCCCTTCTTAGCACCAATGCCACAATTTCATTGGTTACCCAAAGACCCAATAGAGTAGAAAATGGAATATCATTTCCCCTACGGGCTTCCAAAAATCAGACTTCGTGAAAACAACTAATCAATTCCAGAGAATAGTAGAAGTATACTTTTGCAGATTTAAAAATAATAACCGAAAGAACTTAAACAAGTCCATGAAGACGTTAAACCAATTTCCAAGAAAAACCCACAATAATTTAACCTTCTGCAGCACACACAAGGTCAGAAAGTCTGCAATAGGAAGGATACACACAAAATAAACAATCACGAAATCACAGACAATGATAAGATTCAAGGCATAGTCATAATTTTGAGGTCTTCATTCAATATCCAAAAAGGAAATGTTATGAGCAGTCATCAATCAATATCCATGAAGAATTTTTGCAAGATCATAATGATAACCAGTCATTCCAATAGTTTCCTATGATAAGACCCAGACTTTCAAGTTTAAGCAACTGAAAACACCAACAAGTTTAAACAGTTATACTATGATCACATACAGATTTTTAGCTATGTTTTCACACCCATACAAAAATATTTAAAGAAAAACCCAACTATCTAATCAATAAAACTAAAAACCCAAATCATACTTTCCATCATTCAAACAAGGATGATAAAGAATTCCCAAAAAAAACACAAAGACCACAAGGAGAATAATCTTACCAAAATAACAATAACCAGATTATTCCAAAGAACAGATTTTTTTATGAACATTTAAGTAAAAGCATAAAACTTAATGGATAGAGCTTATCATGCCTGATAGCGCTTTGCCTTTACTAGATTCACATAAGTATTAAATCATAGTCTCAATCCTTCTTTCAAAATGTAAAACAACACAAAAACTTCCTCTAACTCCTCCTTATAGCTTCACAGTGCCAACTCTTTCCCTCCATGCCATGCAAGGAAGAAAAAATCATGCACAACTACATTGCATGCAAAAATCAAACTGGAGGTTTGAGAAATAAAACCACATGTAGAGATCTAGTTCCAAAACCAAAACCCACTAACTTCTTCCTAGGTGGTTTTGCTAGTTTCAAAATATTAAATGTAGAGTAGGACTGTCATTCCTTCCTACCTCCCTCTACTACCATCTCCAATTTTTGCGTAGACTTATTTCAAATAAAAACATGCATTCAAAACTTTGGCGAAAATGCCAACTCACCCATCCAAATTTCCAACTTTCCTTTTCCAAATTTGGCTACAAAAAGAGATAAGGACTTAATAAATTGCCTTTAATTCCTTGGATTTGCTTCCTCCCACTTACCCCTTTCCCCATGTCATTTCATAGGCCCCCTTAGGTTAGTCATTCCCTTAGTTAGGTTAAACATTAATTTAGGAACCAACATAGGTCCATAGGTAAGTCTTTAGTCTTAGGTTAAATAATCACCTACAAGAAAATAAACTTAGTAACTTAGGTTAGATTACCCTTTTTAGGATAAGGTTCTAGATTTAAGGAACATAGAGTAAATAGGTCCCATGTCCTTTATGAAAAATTCATCATACCAAAGTAGAAAAAGAGGAACCAAATTATTACTTGATTCAAATACAAAGTAGAGATCCATGGAGAGGATCATACATAACCTTCGCACATTCAAGGTCAAGAACCCTTCCATCTATCCAAATTGGACATCAAGACAACAAGACATGAAAATTATAAGCATGCCTTAGATAAATGGAATTGATCCAAGGTAATGTTGTTTAAACCCCTATAAATTATGAAAACTAAAACTCAAATTAATAATCTCAAGAAGTGAATTTATTCTATATAAAAGAGATGAATTGCTTCACTTTTAATTAAAGAAAAAACATGATAGAATGTACCTATTCCCAATAGATAACTTCTTATTTACTTCCAACATGATTTCCTTAGTCATAAGTGTATACCATATTAAGAAAAATCACATGTCAACATTTGAATATTTTATGGCGAAGTCATCATAGGTACCAGGTCATGCTTAGAGGCATTACAATTCCATTTCATTGGATGCATAGGTAGAGCTGATAGTGATGGTATTTGGTGAGGTGATGAGCGAGATGAGGTATCACAATGTGAGTCTCACTTATGGAGATATGTATGTAGCCTATCCATATGAGACTAGGCTATTAGTGCCGATGATGGTAGCGAGTGGGATGTTTTTCTCTCCCAGATTTGGAGGGTGGGTGATTTCCACGAGCACTGATGGGTGTGCTACAAGACATGATAGAGGAGTGGATACACTTTGCTTGGGCACCAGCCTTCCTAGTTTAGCTGTATAGGGAGCTATGGGCCTATGGGAGATTGAGGAGATTTGGTATGTGTTGTACCTATTTATTACATTGCTAGGTATACGAGCACATCGTGTGTGTGTGCCCAATTGGTTTACCATGAAAGGATTGTTTAGGGGAGTGCGCATGTTCAAAAGATGGGTACCATTTGGTGGATAGCTGAGGGTGGCAAGGGACACATATGATGTGTCAAACTACAAGCAATGATTGGAAGGCATTTCGGTAGTTGATATCGTGTGGAGGCCATATATTGACTATCCATCATACAGAGGCATGGTTGAGGAGTTAGATAGCTTTAACTACTGAGATGGATATAGGGGTAAAATGTTGGGGAGCATGATATGATTCTCATGGAAAAGGTTAGATGACAGTTTAGACTATCGAAGGATGTGCCCTTACCTTTCCCCTAGTACGGGAGAGATGACATGGAGAGACACATGTCTCTACCACGTCCGAGTGTGCCTATAGGCTAGGAGAAGTAGGTCGAGATAGATGAATTGATGTTTTGGGTGTCATGGATGGATATAAGTAGTGGTGGGTGGCATAGCTTCGGGAGGCACCACCGAGGGCGGCGAGCAACCTGATTTAGCTCTTTGTCATAGTACAAAGGGATACATTACAAGGTCAAGTGGTCTCCCTACAGGCATAGATTATAGGTTTGTAGGGACAAATGAGAGGGTCGAGGGCATATGTGACTACCTTTCGAGGCATAAGTGGTAGCCCTATAGGCCTAGGTAGCATAGACATAGGTTCCTGCATAGGATGGAGATAGGGATGAAGGGAAGGTAGCTTCCCTACAGGCACATTGATAGGTTTACAGGGCTAGATTTCCATGGAATAGGCACGAGTTGTGGCCTTGTAGGCCCGTAGCTACATAACTACCAACGTAGGAATAGGGACATGGTCCCACATTACAAGAACCTACACTAGGACAGGAGACACTTTTGGTTTAGCAAAGTGTTCATAGGGATCGGTCGAAGTGATGGCACCACCCTAGACTGTGTCTATGGAGAGATTCGGGATGCCATCAACAAGGATTGCTACTATTAGGATCATCTAGCCACCACAGGGATTGATGGGCCCTCATATGCTAAGTATTGAGCCCAAAAAGAAGAGAGTGAGTGGAAAAGATAAGAGGACTCATAGTTCTGGTAGTACAGGGGGTCATCAACCCTAGAGACAGGGCCATGGTGAGGTTATAAGCACTTATACCGAGGCCCAATAGAGGTACAGGAGGAGGAGACAAGTGAGACTAGAAATGAGAGTATCATATGAGGTGATGATTTATATCTATATGTGATATTTTACTATTAGTTTGAATTTATATTTGTGTGTGTGTGTGTGTGTGTGTGTGTGTGTGTGTGTGTGTGTGTGTGTGTCTGTCACATGTGCCAAAGACGTGAGATTGTACATGAGAGTTTTTGAGATACTGGTATTTATTGTATATCTATGTATATATGTATTGATACACAAACTCACCCATTTATATAGTTGATGATGTACTTGCTTTAATTTCCAATGTTAATGTGTAGCATGGAAACTAGTTGAGTTAGGCATGATTGAGTTGAGGTCATGTAGGCATGATGGATTGTTAGGTAATTCAAGCATGATGGAGTCAGGTATAGGCATTATGGAGTCAAGGTCATTTAGGAATGATGGAGTCTAGGTGATTTAGGTAGTCAAGGTCATATAGGCAGGATGGAGTCCCGTATATGCATGGCGGAGTCTAGGTTATTTAGGTAGTCAAGATCATGTAGGCATGATAGAGTCAGGTATAGGCATGGTGGATTCTAGGTGAATTAGGCAGTCAAGGTGATGTAGGGATGATGGAGTCAGGTATAGGCATGTTGGAGTCTAGGTGTTTTAGGCATGATTTAATCATGGTTTTGTGTTTGATTGGAAAATAAATGATGATGTATATGTATGTTGTGGTGTAAATGTCCAAATATTTTATATCATGGAAATGTGAAATGATTGATGTATGATATGGTGATGTTATAAAATGGTAGGTATGTATGTTTTTATGATTGTTTAATTTCCTAGTTTTGTGTAAAATGGAAACCAACTAAGGTAGAATGTGAATATAAAAGGGGGAAAATTGGTTAGGGGAAAGAGTGGTGAGCTAACCTCCAGGGATCCATACCCTCGGAGTGTTTCCTACATAGCCTCGACAAAAAGGGGCCTCAGGCCGATGTAGTTCTCCCATAAGCTAGGGAATAATATGATGAGGTAGAAGAATGGGTTGGTAGGTTATAGGAATGATTAATTCTAGGTCATTTACGCATGGTTGAGTTTAGGTCATTTAGGAATGGTTGAGTTTAGGTCATTTAGGCATGGTTGAGTCTAGGTCATTTTGGCATGGTTGAGTCTAGGTCATAGGCATGGTTGAATTGAGGTCAAATATGCATGGTTGAGTATAGGTCAGATGCATGGTTGAATTGAGGTCAAATAGGCATGGGTGATTTTGGTGAAAGAGGAATTCCTAAAATGTGGTTTCAAAGGTTTGGTCATGTTTGGGAGAATCAATAAGTAAGAAAAGAGGTGAATGGTAAGAGGAGACAAAAAATCTGCCTAATTACTAAGAACTAGTACGAGTCTATCTTACCAAGGATGGCGTAGGAACATAAAACCCTAAAATATTTTCTGATTGACTATTCTAAGGGTAAAGAAGGTAACATGATCACTAGATGTCACATTTGTGGTAAATCCCTTGAGTGAGCAGTGAGGTGAACAAAGTTGGTTTAGTGTAACCTGGTATGAGACATCATACCTCTCTAGAAAGAGACCCAAGATCAAAATAGGAAAATCCATGACGAAAAAGTCATCTTTTTCTTTTTTTTTCTTTTATATATTGATCGATGCAGAAGTCTATGTGGGATGAATAGAATATCTCCTTGAGGTCTGCACAAAGCTGATCTATGTGGGAATCTTTATAATTTTTTTATTTTATTTTTACAAGAATAGTCTTCTTTTTGTGATAGACTATGTACAATATGGCTAGCTTTGTATAGTTCCTTTGAGGGAGTAGTCTATTTATAACAAAAAGATAGAAATATTAGATGTCCTTTTGAGGGAGTTATCTTTTTTCTAGAAGTTTGACTCAAGGGTTTTGAATTTGAAAATCCCGTATATTACTTTTGAATTGTTTTTTGGAATTTTAGGTCATGGACAAGACTATAGAGAAGTATAGGCTTCTTTTATGAAGAAAAACTATAGCAAACAAGGGTTAGCTATGAAAGAAATGTTTTATGTGATGAAAAACCATGGGATTCCATCCTGAAAAGGATGAAAATTATCCATTAGAATCATGCCATGAGTAGATTCGTGGTACTCATATTGAAGATAAGGCTAAAAGGTGATGGGTAATCACGTGATTCTTATTTATTCATTGATCCTTAAAATAGGTAAGTGGAAGGTGAATGGTGCTCAAGGGACAAGCACTTAATAGACATAAGATGATCTAGGACTTGATTCAATAATAGAATCGTCAAAGATGCAAGGCATTAAGGGGTTCAGGTTCAAGTTTTCCTTTGAGTGAAGACAAATGATAAACACCTAGTCCATAGGTATGAGTAATGATATAGGGTCTAAGCCAGTTAGGATAAAACTTGCCTTGTTTAATTTTCTCCTCTTTGGTTGCATGTTTATTTTCCCTCAAGATGAGGTCACTGACCTTAAAGTTTTTGGTAGGAGGAAAGGTAGGATGTTAAAATTTTGGTTTTAGTGAAACATTCAATAAAAGAATGGGAAGTGACAAGTCCCCCATGGGTATAAGGAAGAATGAGATGGTGATAGGTTAGGTTGGGTAAGATTGGGCATGGGTGAGTAAAGTTGGGTAAGGTAGATGGGGAAAGGTGGGGTAAGGTTTGGAAAGGTAGAGTAAGGTAAATAAATAAGGTCTGGTTATGAAGGGAGGTGTAATAGAAGAAAAGGGAGTGTTGAGTCCCCCATAGGATAAGGAAGAATAAGGTGATGATAGATATCATTGTGCAAGATTAGGCAAGGTTAAGTGTGATGAGGTAGGTGGTGGGTATATTAGGTAAGGTAGATGATGAAGGTCTAGTTTGGATGAGAGGTGTAAAATAGAAGAAGAGGGAATGTCGAGTCCCCCATAGGGTAAAGTAGGATAAGGTGATGATAGGTAACGTTGTGTAATATTGGGAAAGGTTTAGGAAGATGGGGCAGAAGCATTGGTTGGGATAATGAAATCATTGGGGAGATTGATGAAGTTGTTGAAACATGGAGAAGTGTGTGAATCCATCGGAACCAAGATAAGTCGACCCAAAAATGTTACCTTGGGAGCATGTGAAGGTCTAATAGCGAGGTAAAGGTGAACTGGATGGGCTACTAATTTTATTGTTTCCTTTATCCTTCTACGCTTAAGTGGTAATGTTAACCATATTAATATGTGGTAAAGGAGCAAGTGAGTCATGATAGGTGTAGTGATATGATGGAGAAAAATATGGTGAGTGCATATACTAGTTTTGTGAAAAGAATGCAGTGCATTGGCATTTTGGCGAAGGTTTGGATAGCTCTCTCATACGAGATCAAATTGATCTCAAATATTGGAGGAGGATAAAAGGGTTGTGAAGAAGGAGATGGAGGTTTTGAATAGGTAAGGGACGAGGATGGGTAGTGATAGGTAGAAGGGGATTACGTTTCTCATCTAAAATATCAAATTTTCTTCGGGAGGACACAGTTGGATAAGAATAGCATTAATATCCTTATAGTTTTTAGCATCATGCCCTAGCACATGATGGTAAGCATAAATTTTTGTATCATCAAACCCTTCTGGTTTAGGTTTGAGTGGGTCATAAGGTCTAAGTGGTGGTAATGTGATGACAGAGGTTTCCAAAAGGTTAGCTAAGATGTTGGTGTAAGACCCTGCCAATGGATCACAATGTAAAGTAAGTGTGGTTCTAGATGAAAGTGTGGGTGATTTTTGTGGAGGAGGTGCCACGGGAGGTGGAATCAGAGGTTGAGTCAATTTGACCACTGTTTGGTAGGTAGTACAGTTTTAGGTTTGGATTGCACCTTCTTGGGTAAATATGTAGCAGATGAACTAGCAGTTGAAGGTGGTGTAGGTTTAACTACCTCTTTGGAGGGTAGTGGATTTTTGGACTTTGGTTGCACCTTCACGGTAAATGTGATGAAGAAATGTGTGATGTAGAAGGGGAGGTAGACGGTGGAAAGGGACAAGTTAACCAAGGTGTTTATAGAAGTGCGTTGAAGGATATGGGAAGAGGAAAGGTGGAAGTTCTAGTAGAAGACAAGGGAATAACATAGGTAATGATGAAGATACTTTGGAAGTGGTGTAGGTATAGGTGGTAGAAAGAATGCGGGTGATAGTGAAGGCGTAAGATGTGTAGGCAATTTGGGTGTAACAGAGGATTGTGACAAGGAGGTGGGCTATTGTGCTTTTAGTTTACCTTGGGTAGGAGGTTGTTTATAAAAGGTTGATTGATGGAGTCCTAGGATAGATGGAAGGGGTGAAGGTGACGAGAGGGGTAGTGGGAAAAAAATGGTGTATACAGCTTAAGAGGTTGGATTTTCCTCTTAGGTGGGGGAATAGTATTTGCATTGGATTTTTAGGAAGAGGTTAAATCTAGTTTAACATGGGGTTAGACTAGGCTTGATGTTGGTATGACTCCCAATGTGAAAATGGTTTTGGATGTAAGAGAATATATAGATGTAGGTAGGCTTTAGGCATTGGAAAACGTTAAGTCAATGGTAAAGGTTTAAGTGTAGGAGAGGGTGATGAAGAATATGTCACTGCGCAATCGGCATGAGCATGATTGGTTTGGTTATCTGAAATACCTTTGGATAGATCATGTAAGAATTAGTAGACAAAATTTTCATCTGAGTTGAGAAAGGTAGTTGAAGGCATCCCCAAAGCATGGAATTGTCGACATAATGCAAGTAGTCAACCAAACATGAAAATGACATTTTTGTAGGGTGGATTGTGTTGACTTGGTAGTAATCCTTGTAAAGAATGTCTACAAGACAAGGAAATTGTTGGCTTCATACTTTGTGGATAAAAGATCTGAGAGCAAATCAACAGGATTCTTGAAATCCAATGGATAATTGTCACCAATAGGAAGGGGCATTGCTAATGGATCCCCTATGGGTAGGGGAGATGAAAAGTAAGATGAGGTAGGTTCATCTTTTGGTGAAGAGGAAGGTAAGCATGAATCTCCTGTGGGTAGGAGAGAAAATATTACGGGTTGTTCATCAGGTTGAGAGGTGAGTGGGGAAACTATCTTGGAAGATATGGTGGAATCCTCCATGGGTAAAGGGGGAGATAAGGGAGTATCCTCTATGGGTAAAGGAGAAGATGACACAAGTCCCTATATGGATGAAGGAACTCATGTAATAATCTCCTCGATAGATGGAGTAGGAATAAATTGAGCAGGAAGATCTAGTATGCTGTCGAAAACAACATGAACCTCATGAACATTATTGTCATTGGTCAAAGGTTCACTAGTTTGGTTATATGACGGGGTTTGGTTTGGGAATAGTTTCTTAAAGATGTCAAGGTTATAATTAGATGGTGCATTAGGGTTATCCAAGATGAGATCTCCACTATCTAACATTTCTTAGACAATGTTTTTGAAAGTTATACAATTATTGTTGTTATGACCTTTAACGCGATGATAGTTATAGTAATCATTTTCTTTGTACCATGTGGGCATAGAATGAGAGGGGTCACAACCAGTATGTGGTTTGATGGGTGGAAGAGTGAAAAATCCTACTTTTACAAGTTTTTCTAAAACTGAAGAATAGGGTTCTCCTATGGGAGTGTATTTTCATTTCTCCCACTTGAACTGAAAATCTTGAATAGGAGAAAGGTTGGAAGAAGGATTTGATTGGTTGGATGGGTGAGACGGGCTAGATTTCAAAACTACCGCATGGGCAGATCCTTTTTCTTTGGAGTAATTATTTTTGGTTTGGAATAAAAAGAGGTATCAGTTGATTTAAATATAGCATTCTTACTACACAATTGTATCTTCTTTTCTTCAATGGGATGAATTTCAAGGTTTCATACCATGGTGAAGGCCTCGTCAAACATGAAGAAGGTTTGAACTTAGAGAGTTGGTGATATTTTCCTTACATAATCCCTAGTGAACATCTCTTATTAGCTCAGTTTAAGGAATTTGGAATGTGAACTAGTTGATTAGGCTTCGTTAACGAGTGAAAAAATATGTGATAGATTCATCTTCATATTTTCACATTGAGTAAAATCAGATCATGGTGACTTGTCTTGACAATGTTGATAGAAAATTTGTGTAGGAAAGCTTGAGATACTTGGTTGAATGAGTAAATGGATTTCCTAGGTAGAGCACTATACCAATCCAATGCAGGTCATATCAAGGACATTGGGAATGTTCGTAAGAGCAAATCATAATCATGAGTGATCAGATAACACCCATGTTTAAAAGACCGCAAGTGTTTTTGTGGGTCTTATTTTTGTTAAACAGATTGAATTTTCACATTTCCCAATGTGTAGGGTGTGATTAATCATAATGGATAGGTGAATGGGATCATTAAAAATCCTGTCGTATGTCGAGAAATTATGTGAGCCGAGACCAATGCTTCCAATGTCTACATCTTGTTCTTCATCATTTCAATAAGATCGTTAGTAGGTTATGATGACTAGGCACCCTTGCAGTATAAGGGGGTAGATGATGAAGGTATGATATGGGAAGCATCCCAGTATATGGTGGTGCTGAGTACAAAAATTATGAGGGAGGAATAGATGCAATTGGATGCTATCCCAAATAAGTGATAGATGAGATATAGGGTTATTGGTGATAAGTGTAGGTAGGTGGAGTGGATGTAACGACTCTTATAGTAATTGGAGGAAGTGATTATGGGATGGAGAGGACAATGTTTTAGAAGGGAGTATGGGCTGTCAACACCATGGGTGGTTGAGATGCAATAGGTATATGAGAGGTGTGGTGCGCATAGACCTACACTCAAGGTAGTTGATAAAGGAATGGTTGACATCACAAGAGAAACTAACATCAAAGGCACGATAGATGCCATAGGTGCAATAGATATTGATGATGTAGGGTCAAGTTGGGACACCATAAGTGGTAAGGCGAGAAAAGGGTAAGGCTAAGCTAGTAGTAGTTGATGCAGAAGTGGGTGTGAGGGTAGGAGGAATGGACACGGGAATTCCATATACAATCTGACTGATGAATCCCAAGTGGATGAATGGGATAAATAATATTGTAAAGTAGTAGGGTTTTGATCAAGGAGTCTTATGAACTCCTCATCACCGGTACTGATGATGATATGATGACTGAGATCCATAGGTGATAGAATGGAAGGGGGCGATGGGCTAGAAAGAAGTGGTGAAGGATAGTGTGGAATGTAAGGGTATTCGATTATCTATGAATCAAAACCATGTGAGTTATAGTAGACTTGGTAATCTAATCTCTGTAGATGGCACAAAAGCATAGAAGGAATGGAGGAAAATAGTTCGAAAGGTGAAAATTGGTCATTTTTTTAATTGAAAAATTGAAACATAAAGATTGACGGTGGTTGGGTAATTGGTGTCGATGAATGAATTGATGGTAAGAGGACCAATACCGGCTTCTGTGGAAAATAAAAGGATTTGTAAATTTGGCAACAAATGATGAACATGGAGGAAATATGGATCTTGACAGTGATTTAAAAGACATGAACATATGGTGAGCTAACCGAGAAAACCCCGAAACAACATAAATTTTATGAATGCTACTTTAGTTAAAATTACCAAAACAACAGAAACCGATGAAGGAAACTGAGGTCACTAGCATCGACATCCTTTAACTGAAATTTGTGAAAAGATGGAAAAAGTGAATTTAGTGATTTAGATCAAATAAAAGACCAACCCAAAACTTGAGTATGGAAATGATTGACCCTAACACACTTAGAAAGAGTCAGAATACACCAACTATGATTATGGAGTGTGAAAGGAGTGAAGAATGAAGAAAATGAACTCACACCTCAAAACACAAATCAAGTAAAAACTAACAAACACAAAATCCTATGTGGTGGATTTTATGTTCCGACTTATGCCATTTAGGACTGACTTGTGAATAGAGTAGATTTTTGGTTTGATAAAAGGTTCCCTACAAAAATCCAACAACTAAGGATAGTTTCAAGTAATTTTGGCATGGGATATCCTTTCTCTGAGATAATGACTGGATAGAGAAACCAGTTTGGAGCCCACTATCAATCCTCTAATCATGTGATTGTTGACAAATTCTTCCGGTAGGATGTTGTTTAAGAAAATGAGTACTTTATTTGTAGTAGTTTGGTGTAGAGAATAAAGTGTGCACTATGGTTCAATTTGTCAACCATCAGCTGCATGACTTCCAACATATAGGTTTCCCACAATTTTAAATGATCTATAGATGCAACACTCATAAATGATATGTAAATATTTTAGACCCAAATCCACAATGACATTCAATGAGAGAAATGATGAATAGGAAAGAGTATGTCCTTCACTAATGCAATACAAAAATAAAAAGAATGGTTCTTTTTAGTCGAAAATACGAGCACTAATGAGATAAGTAGAAGAGAGAGAATGTTCCAAAGGAGAAAATTTAATGTGAACTCTTTTAAAGGGAAATAGACACACAATCTTTCACCTAGGAATAAACAATGCAAAAGAACCCCTGATGGGTCCCATTGGGTTTCCCAAAATGTTTCACTGAATAATTGTGTGATAAAATAGATAAGGTAAAATATTAAGGATGAATACTTGTGATATGTAGGTTAAAGGTTGAATGCGCGCGTTACTAACTTTATCCAAGTTGATTGTAGAGAAATCCTTTTGTCTAGGAAATACTATGTGTAGATATAAAGCAAGAAGCACAAAATGATATTAAATAGCAAGATTAAGAGGACTACCTAACAAGGCTAGATTTAGGAAGTATGATGCTTCCTCGAATGATTGTCAATCCTCTATTTTTATCAAATCAATGAAAGTAAATACGAGAAATAAAGGTCATATTGCTAACACTTTGATTTAGGTATCTCAAAATGTTATCAACAAACTAGATTAAGAAAAGTATTAAAATCTAAACTAATTTAGCATCAAGAAAGGTATGTTTCTGGTTGGGACAAGTCATAAGGGTGTTAGGTAAGGTCACGAGGTATTTGGTAAGGTATGGGTGGAGTTTAGGTGATGTTAGAGGCATTTTGGTGAAGGTTAACATAAAACACAGTGACCGATATTGATCTAGAGACCGATCTTGGTAGAGAGGGGAGACCGATGACGATTAAGGTGATTGGCGTCGGTAGGGGAAATTTGATATTAAATTATTAAACAAAGGTTTTTAGGCTCTCTATGATTGCACAAAGAGTGAGGGTAGTATGGTTTGGGTCATAATATGGATGAGAAGACTCAGGGATACTAAGAAGGAGGTTTAGAATGGTGAAAAGTCTTGGGATGGTTGAATAGTGGGTTGATGGGAGGAAGGTGATGTACAGGAAACAAAGGAAATAAACTATTGAAAGAAAACAAAGATCTACAAAGGGAATAAGTAAAATGATTAGGATCACAATACTTACTTGATGTCTTACGAGATCTTGGGAGGTGGAGGAGGATGGTAGTTGATCTATGAAGAGATTTTGTGTTCAATGCTATGGCAATACTCCCAGAGTGTTCCCGTGAATATTCTAATGCTTTAGAAGGAAAACAGTTTCTTTTCTTGCACTTTGGTTGTGTGTGTTCATTGTCTGGATGTAGGAGGGCTTGAGGATTCACACTTGAATGTAATCAGGCTCAATAACTGAATGACCAACCCATGTAAAGAGTTTTGAAAGTGTATATAAGGTAACCAATGGTGGTTAGGTGACTGGTATTGGTTGAGGGATAACCGACATTGGTTAAGGCGAAAAGTCTAGTTTTAAAAAAAAAAGTAGATCTTTACTAGTTTTGGCATGATTTTGATTGATTCCACCTAGGGAAGTGAATTTCACTTGAGATAAGGGAGGAATGTCATATAATAAGTCCAATTAGGTTTAGGAAGAAGTCTTAGTTAGTTATGTTAAGTGGTGACTCAACACTGGGAGTGATGACTTAGTGTTGAGAGTGATGACTTGGTCATTATGAGTTAAATGCCCCTAGAATGGGTCCAAGGTGAGGTGTAATGATGAGGTGGAGGTGTGAGGGTGAAATTAACTTAATTAAAATAATTAAATTAATTAATAATGTGAGGATGAATATTAGTATAGGATGAAGGGGTCATGATTAGTTAAATGTATTACGTTAATTGATTGAAGGGGACCAAGGGGAGTGTGACCCAAATTTGGTGTCTACAATATGTATACATATATGTATGTGTGTGTATATACATATACATACATACATATATCATCACATATAATCCCATGTCTCTTATAGGCCTCTGCGTCTTAATAGAGGAGGCGTTATGCTCCATGTCTAACTAGATACTCGGGTAGAATTATACAAGGGGTTTTCCTTCATATTGTACCAGAATTCTTTCTAGCTTCTCTAGCCACTCTAATATCTATCCTATAAATTACATTTGTGTAGTAACAAAATCATGCACTTTAGGCATTTTTTATCCCGGTCTCATACTACTATTTAGAAGGTTCTTAAGTGAAGAAATTACTAATTAATCCCACCTTTTGGAAATCTTCTTTTACTTTTTATTTTGTCATTCCTACACATTTTTACATACATGCCCAATTGTTTTGGCACTTTCCCATCATTTTATCCTAAACCGAGGCACCCATGCCTATCTTGGGCACCCCGAGCTTCCTTGTCCTACCCGGGCACCCCGATCCTTTTTCTACTTTCCCACCTCTTTTTGGGCCTCTTCTAGCCATTTTTCATCCTTATCTTTTTCCTAGTCGGCCATGTTGGGATTAATTATGAAATTAGAGCAAGATAACCCTATAAATATAAAGTTATGAGACCATAATGAGGGTCCTAGCATCACTTACTACTATCACTCCATCTAGAGTTGCATCCATTACATTACTTACATCCATATAGTTCCATGCGCCACATTTTCTACATTTAGTTATTGCTCGCTACTTCACAAAGTGTGACTAAAACCTAGGGCATCACACACACACACACACACACACACACACACACCAGAACTACATTTGGGTCTAAAATGTAGTCCATCACTCGATTTAGTAAGCTCAATGTTGTGGCGATGAGGTCAAGAATTTTAACATTCCACTCTAAATACGTAACTTAGAACACACATTCCAAAACAATCATTCTTATAACAGATAACCATATGCAGTTATAATGACTCAGTAACCTACCGATCTATTCATTTCATGACTTGGTAAACTATCGATCTATTGATGTTTAACACTAAGTACTAAATGCTTTTCTGTATACTATGTACACATGGTTCTCTTACCCTGTTCTAGGTATTGAGTGATCTGTCTAAGGAACCTAACTAAATAGTTTTTACCAATATTCATCTACATCATGATCCTTAGACTAGGTGACATAGGACAATGCAATCAGCAACTTGCAATACTTTGGCCAAAGATTTTTAACATAATGTTCATATTATTTATTCCTTGATGGCATATTCTTCAATCCGAAATATGTCCTTCACCCCACTCTATTGTTATCTAGAATGTCCTTTACTGACTTTTTTCATTCCTCTTGCCCAAGGTTTATCCCTAGTTCTGGTTAACATCGTAGGTTATGATAGGAAGAGCTCAAAAGACTTAATATAGATTGGCATACTGAGTCAACCTAGGTCAACCTTATGTGCCAAGATATCCTAAGTCCTAGAGGGCTACTTCATATCGCAACTACACTACTATCTAGTCCTGGAGAGAAACTAAGTTCAAGTCCAAAAGTGTGTAGATCTAGACGATCAATGCAAAAGGGTGTTGCCACATGTCAACTATAGTGTTGTATCCTTGAGAAGATCCTAATCTTCTCAAAGGTACAACCTTGTAATTGGCATGTGCCAGCATCCTATAGAACAACCTCATCAAGATATACATACCCTTAGGAGATTATTAAAGTTAATTAATTTGGATTCCTAAAGGTAGATTTCAGCAACCCTACCCAGACTCTAATCCAACTCTCCCTAAGTTCTTTTCCAATCAGGTTCTAATAACCTTTGCAGAACTTCCTTTTGTTAAGGTTTCTTTTGATGTTTGCCAACGTTGGCTGAACAACATCCACCCAAAATTAAGGACAAACATCTTAAGTTTCCTTCAATGTGAATTAACTATTCAAGGAAGTGTAAACAACCACCGAGGTTGTAACTTAGTAGACTTTATTAAAAGTAGTCTAATGATTGTATTCATATCTCCCTTTTTGCTTACTTTTCAATAAGAGAGGAAGAGACTTCCTCTTAAGTTCTAGGGTTTAACACCCCCTTTATGTCACTTACAAAGTTCATAGTTTTTATTGTAAGTTCATCACACATTACTTTAAAAATTTGATTTGTTTAGATAAGAACATTGATTATCCGCAACTTACTTAGTTGCTTCACGTTTAGGGATAATACTTTAATCCCCTTTTTCCTACTTATCCAAGAACACTCATTGATACATATAAATAACATGAAGAATATCAACATAATAGGATTCCATTTCTTTTGAAAAGTACAAGATAATTTACATAATCCATGCAAGTAAATTCTCATTCTACATTTCCTTTTCAAAACTTATACATTTACAACTTATGCATTTCAGACATACTACATGACAACAACCTTTATTAAAAGAGAATAACTTTTCTTTTTCAATACAACTTAAGAACAGATCATAATTCTTCACAAGAATCAACTTAGATCAGCCAATGCATCATATAAGTTTTTGCCTTCTTTTATCACTTACAAAGTCCATCTGCAAAAATTACTAGCATGGGTCAATTCAATGAACTGAGCATGATAAGCACTAATCCTTAAAACGAAGTGCATTCCACTAATTGTTCCAATAAAACAACCCTGCTTTAATGAACAACAAGTAATTCATACTCCCTAAGCATAAGTAATATCAATAAAAAGAAGAGCAATACTAAACAGGTTAAAAAAGAAGAACATAATATAATCTGTAATACCTGTCCTAAAAGTTAAAGTATAATTGGTTCCATCAATTATCTTTACCAAACCACAACACTAGACATATCACTGTTTTCAACCTACCAAATATAATACAACACATATCTTTACCTTAAGATATAGAAGTGTTTACAACATATTCCCTCTTGGATGTTTCAACTAACTTTCAAGTAAAGAAGAAGAGAAAGCATTCCATTTGCCAAAGTACATAACCATCAACAAAGCTGAAATAGTGTATATCACGATTTAAATTGTTCCTTTAAAGTAACTCTACTTTAAAACTTAACAATTTAAGGTATTCATCAAAACATATCCAAATGAAAGAAATCCAAGAAGAAGTGATGGATTAACAGTCAACAACAAGCTACAATTTCCTTTTTCCAACCCTACTTCAATTTCATTCCACTTCATTTCAGTCAAATGACAAGTATACAAGACTAATAACATAGAATGTCTTTTCCAAAAGAATAAGATCAGGAGGTTCCAACCAACAAACTTAACCCAACTGAATTAGAAAAGAAGACCTAACAGAAAATGATTCCAATTAAAATCATTTCTATACAACTTAATAAAACAATTTTACTTCCTCTCCTACATATAGTTTAAGTTCGTTCAAGAGTTCCAAGGTAAGAGAACCATGACCAAATTAAAGAAAGAGAAAACTAAAAACTGTCTTCCTTTCTAAACCTTCCCATTATAATACATGAATCCTACTACCATTAGGAACAATGTATCAATGAAACTCATACACAGCCCGTGGCCGGTAAAGATTCACAGAGTATTTCTTTTAAGACCTAACATTCTTCCATTGGACCAGAACAACCTCAAGATAAGAAGAAAACATGTTAACATTGCTCTTTCTTAGAACCCTATACTATCAACAGTGAAGTTCCATCAAACCTTACCATAAACTTTCCCTTTTTAAAATCTGAGAGAAAATAGTGAAGTTCAAACACAATCGCAATCAAGTTTAGATCACAATCAATCTTCCAAGACATAACATACATTTTACTAGATCCAACAAGAGGTAAGAATCTGAGTAATTGCTAACACTCAAGCCTTCCCAATAGTTCAGAAAAGTAGAACCATCTCAATGGTATGCCAACGCATCATTACAAGAACTATAAATTGGGTTTCCACAAAAGACAAGATCAAACATCAAGAAATAATACGTACAGTCCAGACTTATTTACAATTCTGAGCACAATGCAAAGCATAAACGTCATTGAAGGATCAAGACCTTTCAAATACATGTAACCAAGTTAGGGTAACAACATGTTTCCCCAATAGTTTATTAAATAATCAAAAGACTATAATACCTGAACCAACACAACGTTCAGTCTCTCAATTACAATTAAGTATTAAATGGTTTGTACAGTGATGCATATCAATATCACAAACACTATTACCTAAAACACCAGCACCGTAAGACTAGACCGAGTGCAAAGAAACTATTTACATATAGTTCGGAGTAAGAAGAAATGTTTCCATCCTCCATTAACATCCTTTCAACCTTATTTCCAAACTCAAATGGGATGTAAGGTGCTTGACAGAGCCCAGACCGGACGACTCACAAGTCGGATTCATAAAGAATCTCCAAAAACCATTAATGTGGTCAAAAGGACAAGATTTCACAAGCACCATGACAAAGAGACTTCAATTACAATACCAGATATCAAAGATAACAAACCCAAGTTTCAAGTTCAATACTACTCCAAAAACAATCAAGTTTTCACAAGATAAAACACAAAACTAAACCATATATGGTTCCTTCCGGGGCATGTTGTTTCAATAACAATCAATGTTTCTCACAAGAAGAAAACAAACTAAACCATATACTATTTTACCTGTGCATGCAACTTTTCAACAGTCAAAGTTTCCACATGGTGATACAAAACAAGCCATTTACGGAACTTATTCATAGTCCAAATAACCATGAAATAAAATGCTAACACCATGGAGCCTAGAATCACTGCAATGATTCTATCCACCAAATCATGTTTCCAACAAATAGCTCAAACCAGTTTGAAGTAACAATAAGAGCTAGAGTTTCTTACCATTTTGGGTAAATAAAACACAACAAATTTGCAACACTAACCCTTAATGAGTATAGACAGACCTCTGTAACATTTAAAGGTCACAAATGAAGTTAAAACTAACAACAATCTCAACCACTAAAAAGCAAAACATTACAACCAGTTTTTTTATGCATAAATGAATTTCAATCAACTAGAAAAGCAAAAAGTGTTACCAGTTTTGTTTATGTAAACACAGTTCCTTGGTGAAAAAGGAAATGCAAAAGAAGTTTTCAAATAGAATCAAGTAAAACACAGTTTCAAAACCCAAAATACAATTTTTTTACAAAAACCCATCTATCAATTTACCAATTAAGCATGAATGCACAGAAACTCATCAGAGAAAATTTGTTTTAATGAAAACACTTAGAGGAAAGCAAGAGATTTTAACAGTTAGGGCCTATCATGCCTGATAGTGTCACTGGAAAGATCGAAGAAGACTTCTAGCTGAGCTCACTTCTTCCCTTCTTCCCCACGAAAGATCAAACAACAAAATACTTCTTCCACTATGCCTCATATACTCTCCACGAAACAAAAATAGATTTGAAACCTCCAAAATAGCCATGCAGTGTAGTTTAAACTGCTGGTTCGAAAACCAGAGCGCATGGAGAGAGAAAAATAGAGAGCATGCAAAATGAAACAACCAAACAAAAATCCGATGGCATGCCTTCCAAAGCGGTTTAGGCTCATGAAACAAGGTTCATTAATTGCATTAATTCCATATCTCCCACCCAATCTTCCTTGCCACCGCCTACCAAGTCTGGCGAGTTCCAAATCAAAAATAACATGTGTTTCCATCTCTAGTGATGCTGCCACCTAGGCCTCCGCCAACCCAAACTAGCCCCTACCAAAGTTGGTAGTCCGTAGGATTTAATAAACCTTATCATCTTCATAAATGCCTTGGAACCCATCACCAATGTGTATGCGACCCTTTAGGTTCCCCTTCATGCCATTAGTTTAGGATAGATTAATGGCTTAGGTTAGATCTTAGGTAGGTTAAAGTTTATACCTTAGGATATAACACTAACCACTAACCCCCACATAGGTCCTTAGAAATTAGGTTAGATAACTCCACTTAGGTAAGTAATCAAAAATACAATAGCTTTTAAAAACTAGGTTAGATTACTAAATAACCTTGTAGTGTTAGGTTCTAGTTTTTATACCTAGCAACCCTTCTAACTCTTTAGTACTAGTTTAGGTTAGAAAAAAATTGTATCAAGTAACATAGCTTAGGTAGGAACACTCTCACCTAGCTTAGGATTCCGTAAATCAAACCCCAATAGGGTCCTGGATATCCCTTATGCCATGTACAAGTTGCATGCCTATTTTATCAGCAATGACCTGTCTTGGTCGATCTTTAAAGACCCAAGCCAATCAACCTACTGAATGGAAGTGCGTTCACACAGAAGTCAAAGAACTTGCAACAACAAAGTTCAGTCCAATGTGTAGCTTAACTTATGGAATGTCAATTTTTACCATTCATTCAATAGAGTAGTTTTAAAACATTCCTTGGATCACTGAAATTGATCCAAGGATGATTCGATAAAAGACAAGTTTACAACTCTTAAACCAGATTGCAAACCACCTACCAGAAGTGAAAAATGAATTCAAAGAAGTCATACCAATTCGATCAAAGGATCTTAAGAGTAGAAAAGACTTATCCATATCAAGCATGATTTCCAAAAATCAGAAGAACATATTCTTTATAAGGAAAATCACATATCAACACTTGAATGCAAAGGAGGAAAATAACAACAGTCAAGGGTGTTACATGCTTCCCTCCTAAAAGAATCATCATCCTGATGATTACCTCTTTTAAAAATTTACATCAAGGATAATCAATTCATTCATTTCTCTTATCCTAAGTCAAGTATTTCAAAACCTTATAGTTCTAGAAATCAGTAATAAATAACCTTTTATTCAGTTCAAGTAAATATCTTCCCAAAACTAGCTTATTTAATGTCATAAAGGATAAATTCATAAAAATTTATCACTCAATAGATTTAATTCTGTTTAAATAGATATGGAAAAGTAGTTTTCATATCTTCCAGATTTTCCCAAGTTGCACTTTCCTCGTTAAACTGGTCCCACTAGACCTTACATTGACTTATCTCCCTATTTCTTAAATTCAACTGGTGAGTTTCCAGCACTCAAATGGGCTTAACCATGATTATTCCTAGGTCTTGGACATGCAAGAATTCTAATTTAACACATGTGATAAATCTAAAACATATTTCTTAAGAAAAGAAATATGGAAAACATCATGCATTCATGACAAAGCAAGTGGTAATGCTAAATGATAAGCTATAGGGTTGATTACTTCAACTATTTCAAAAGGCCCACATAACGAGGTGATAACTTGGTAGCCTTGCCAAAAGTTATGGAACTCTTTTTTGGTTTAACTCGAAGAAAAACCTTTTCTCCAAGCTCAAATTTCCTGTCAACCCACTTTAAGTCAACATAACTCTTTTTCCTATCTCTACTTCCTTCAAGCGTTCACGAATCATTTTAACTTGTTGTTCCATTTCCGTAAGGATTTCATGTCTAATTACCTCCCTATCCTCAATGCTATCCCAACTAATAAGGGTTCTGCATTTCTTTCCGTAAAGTGCCTCAAAAGGTGTCATCTTAAGAGAAGCATGATATGTATTATTGTATGCAAATTCAACTAATGGAAGGTACTCTTCCCACTTATACTGATGATCCATACAATACATCCGTAACATATCCTCCAAAACCTGATTTACTCTTTCAGTCTATCCATCCATTTTTGGATGATACATAGAGCTGAAATTCAATTTAGTTCCTAGAGCTGCGTTAAGAATTTACCAAAACCTTGACATCATTCTAGGGTCTCTATTAGATATGATTAATTCAGGTACTCCATGTAATCTGAAAATTTCATTTACAAATCTTTTATCCAAAATAGGAGAATCATCCTTTAGATTTCAAGCAATAAAATGAGCTACTTTCGTTAGTTTGTCAATTACTACCAAAATAACATCATGCTTATTTTTGACATAGGCAATCCTTGTACAAAATCCATGGTTATTACCTTCCATTTATACTACGGTATGCTATGAGGATACAATAAACCAGCTAGATGCATATGTTCCGCTTTTACTCATTGACATTCCAGACAATGAGTCACAAAATCTATAACATCCTTTTTCATTCCTTTCCAAATATATTTTTGTTTTATATCAGCAAGCATTTTTGTAATGTCAGGGTGCCTGGAGAAAGGTGAATTATGGAACTCTATCAATAATTTATTTCTCAAATCA
Organism: Taxus wallichiana var. yunnanensis; assembly: GCA_018340775.1. NCBI lineage: Eukaryota > Viridiplantae > Streptophyta > Pinopsida > Cupressales > Taxaceae > Taxus > Taxus wallichiana. The sequence continues at coordinate 309,612,249 of CM031235.1, forward strand.
TTAGGTACGGGTACATATACTCTATTTTCATATCGTAAGATTACCTCATTATCAAAGTGAAAACCTTTATACTTTTCATCTTTTGGATCTATAGCAAGCACTGCTTTCACTTGCTGAAAGTAAGAATCAGATTCCATAGCACTTGTTACTTCATCCTTAAATTGAGTTCTTAGTGCTATAAGATCGAAATGTGCTTCCTACGACTTAGAGCGTCAGCCACTCTATTCTATTTTCCTTTAATGTAACTTATATCGAAGTCATATTGAGACAAAAACTCTAACCACCTTCACTATCTTGCATTCAGATTTCACTAAGTAAAAATATACTTCAGTCCAAGATGATCAGTTTTCAACTCAAATGGTTTACCAAGCAGATAATGCCTCCAAACTTGAAGTGCATGAACTATGACAATAAGCTCTAAATCATATGGAGCATAATTTAACTCATGTAACTTAAGTTTTCTTCTTTCATATGCTATGACATGATCATTTTGTAACAAAATACTTCCAAGACCTTCCCGAGATGCATCTGTTGCAACCGTGAAGTCTCCATTTGATCAAGTACAACTAAAATAGGTGTTGAAGTCAACTGACTTTTCAAAATTTTAAAAGCGTTTCACATTTATCTTTCCAAACAAATTTCTTATCGCTTTTCTCTCGCAATGAAGTTATTGGTGTAGCCACCTTAGAAAAATCCTTAACAAATTTTCTATAATAACTCTGCAAGGCCCATGAAGCTTCTAACTTCATGTAAATTCTTTCGTGCATGTCCACTCGATTATAGCTACAATTTTAGAAGGATCTATAGTAATCCCATATTTACTTATAACATGACCCAAATAGTGAACTTCAAAGTGTCATAAGAAGAACATTTGGATAGCTTACCATGTATAACCTGTCTCTTTCTCATAATTTCCAAAACTATTTTTAGGTGTTTATGATACTCCTCCATAATTTTAGACTATATGAGAATGTCGTCCAAGAATACAAGCACAAACTTGTCCAAGTATTCTTGAAAGATATTATTCATTAAGTTCATAAAAGCTACAGGTGCATTTGTTAATCCAAAGGGTAAAACCGTGAATTCATAATGTCCATACCTTGTCCTAAAATTCATTTTATGAATGTCCTCTTCCTTAATTCATAATTGATGATATCCAGACCGAAGGTCTATCTTAGAATGTACCGATGCTCCACACATCTGATCAAATAGATCATCAATTATAGGCAGTGGGTATATATTCTTGATTATTTCTTTGTTTATCATCTTGTAATCAATGCACAATTTGAGGGTTCCATCCTTATTTTTCACAAAGATCATTGGTGCTCCCCAAGGTGAAACACTTGGACTAATCAAACCCTTAGACAAAAGTTCTTGTAACTGAGCCTTAAGCTCTACTAAATCCATGGTAGTCATCAGATAAGGTGCTTTGGAAATTGGTTCAGTAGCTAGCTTGATTTCAATTGTGAAGTCAACCTCCCTTTTGGGTGGTAATCCTGGTAATTCTTCTGGAAACACATCACCGTAGTTCTACAACATGGATAACATTTCAAGAAATTGTTGTTCTCTTCTGAAATTTAGAAATTTTTACTACATATAAGGTACAACCCTTATTTTTGGCCTTTTTAAGTTGCATAGCTGACAATTTCCTAACTAAAATTTCTCGTTTTACACCTTGAATCTCTGTTGTTTTCTAGCAGATCATCTAAACAACTAATATGTTTTTCAAAATAGTCTACCTTTGCTTTATGCTCTGCTAACCAATTTACACCTATGACTATATCATAAGATCCCAAAGGTGCTACATAGAGATCAACTTCTGTGGAAAAGCTAGGTAAGTCAAGGACTTCTCTCGAAAAGACACATACTAATTGTATGAATAGAATTATTACCATAATGTACAATCCATGATTTATCCATTTTTCCAGCTTTTCTTTTAAGTTTTGAAGCAAGTTTACTAGAAATAAAACATTCAGTAGCTCTTGTATCAAATAGAATAGTTACAGGTATGCCAAATAACTTACCAGGAACTTCAATAGGTGTAACTTACTTTTCAGCCTGCTTGTCAGCTACTATAGCATGTATCTTGTGTTGCTGATTACGATCATCCTTCTTCAAAGGACATTGATTCACATAATGATCTTTTCCACAATTATAACAGCCTCCTACCAGTCCCTTTTTGGGCTCAGAATTATTTCCAGCCTTGTAGTTATCATTCGACCTCCATAGGGTTTCCAACCATGATTATTATTCCCGAAAAATTGTTCGTATTATTACTAGCGTCTTATTCATTGCTGTCTTTTTATTATTATCGGTTGGAAACTTAATTTTATTACCAAAATTTTTCCATGGTCCTTTCTTAGGTGCAAGAGAAGCTGAAGAAGAGTTTGGAACTTTCTTCCGTACTTCTTCTTTGTGAGCAGAAATAGCCTTTAATTTTTGTTCCTGCCTTATGGATTTTTCAACAACCCCTTCCATAGTGGTTGGGCTATGAACATCAACCTCTCCCCCAATAATGGGATTCAACCCCATGATGAATTTCCATATCCTGAACTTCTCATCAGTTTGATACTGAGGTACATACTTGAGTAGTTTTGTAAATCGTTCCCAATACTCAGTTACAGTTAACTTCCTTGAGCTAAGTTCTAAAATTCAGTCATTTTCTGATCATAATAAAGTTGTGGTAGCCATCATTGCCTAAAATAACCCTTAAATTGATCCCAAGTGATGTTAGTTTCATCAATGTTTAGTTCAGCCTTGTGGCTATCCCACCATGAAGATGCTTCATGGGAAAGCTGATATGCTCCCCAAATAGCTTTGGTCTCTTCTGAGAAGTTCCTTATTGCAAAGTACTTCTCCATCTCACTGAGCTAGTTCTCAGCTCCATCACCTAATGTGGTGCCATCAAACTTAGGTGGACTTATCCTTTTTATATCATTAGTGAGTTCAACACCAACCTAGCCTTTTTTTTTCTCGGCTGATCGTGTACATTAACATTGTTATTATCAACACCTATATTTGGGTTGTCTCAAGAGGTGGTTGATTGTTATTACCAGCTTCTTCTTCCTCCTCATTACCCATCACTTTTTTCTCGAGCACAGTCAAACAATCTCTTGTGTCCAATAGGGCAGCAAGGATCTCATCAAGTTTTTGGGTTGTTGTTGCTCCTTCCTCATGTGGAGCATTGTTTGCAACATTTCCTCTTGTTCTAACCATTTTCTTTTGAAAAATTCAAATTTTTATCAGATTATGGACACAATAGGTCCAAGAGCTGCAACCTTTAGCTCTGATACCAAGATGTAACATTCCCATTTTAAGACTTTAGAAACAAGGGTTTTTTTATTTGTGTAATGTTCCCTGTTCTAAATACGTAATTTAGAACACACATTCCAAAACAATCATTCTTATAACAGATAACCATATGCAATCAGAATGACTCGGTAATCTACCGATCTATTCATTTCATGACTTGGTAAACTACTGATCTATTCATGTTTAACACTAAGTACTAAATACTTTTCTGTATACTACGTATACATGGTTCTCTTACCCTGTTCTGGGTATTGAGTGATATGTCAGGAACCTAACTAAATAGTTGTTACCAATATTCATCTGCATCATGATCCTTAGACTAGGTGATATAGGATGATGCAATCAACAACTTGTGATACTTTGGCCAAATATTTTTAACATATTGTTTGTATTACTTATTCCTTGATGGCATATTCATCAATGAATATGTCCTTCATGCGTAACACCCTTGACTATTGTTATTTTCCTCCTTTGCATTCAAGTGTTGATATGTGATTTTTCTTATAAAGAATATGTTCTTCTGATTTTTGGAAATCATGCTTGATATGGATAAGTCTTTTTGCTCTTAAGATCCTTTGATCGAATTGGTATGACTTCTTTGAATTCATTTTTCACTTCTCGTAGGTGGTTTGCAATCTATTTTAAGAGTTGTAAACTTTTTTTATCCAACTCATCCTTGGATCAATTTTAGTGATCTAAGGAATGTTTTAAAACTACTCTGTTGAATGAATGGTAAAAATCAACATTCCATAAGTTAAACTACATGTTGGAATGAAACTTTTTGTTGTAATTTATTTGACTTTTGTGTGAACTCCTTCCATTCAAAGAGGTTGATTGGATTGGGTCTTTGAAGATTGACCAAGACAGGATCATTGCGATAAAATAGGTATGCAACTTTGTACATACGGCATAAGGGATATCCAGGACCCTATTGGGGTTTGATTTACGGAATCCTAAGCTAGGTGAGAGTGTTCCCTACCTAAGCTATGTTACTTGATATAATTTTTTTCTAACCTAAACTGGTACTAAAGAGTTAGAAGGGTTGCTAGGTATAAAAACTAGAACCTAACACTACAAGGTTATTTAGTAATCTAACCTAGTTTTTAAAAGCTATTGTATTTTTGATTACTTACCTAAGTGGAGTTATCTAACCTAATTTCTAAGGACCTATGTGGGGGTTAGTGGTTAGTGTTATATCCTAAGGTATAAACTTTAACCTACCTAAGATATAACCTAAGCCATTAATCTATCCTAAACTAATGGCATGAAGGGGAACCTAAAGGGTCGCATACACATTGGCGATGGGTTCCAAGGAATTTATGAAGATGATAAGGTTTATTAAATCCTATAGACTACCAACTTTGGTAGGGGCTAGTTTGGTTGGCGGAGGCCTAGGTGACAACATCACTAGTGATGGAAACACATGTTATTTTTAATTTGGAACTCGCTAGACTTAGAAGGTGATGGAAAGAAAGATTGGGTGGGAGATATGGAATTAATGTAATTCATGAACATTGTTTCACGAGCCTGAACCTCTTTGAAAGGCATGCCATCGAATTTTTGTTTAGTTGTTTCATTTTGCATGCTCTCCATTTTTCTCTCTCCATGCACTCTGGTTTTTTGAACCAGCAATCTAAACTACACTGCATGGCTATTTTGGAGGTTTTAAATCTATTTTTGTTTCATGGAGATTATGTGAGGCATAGTGGAAGAATTATTTTGTTGTTTTATCTTTTGAGGGGGAAGAAGGGAAGAAGTGAGCTCAGCTAGAAGTCTTCTTCGATCTTTCAGTGACACTATCAGGCATGATAGGCCCTAACTGTTAAAATCTCTTGCTTTCCTCTAAGTGTTTTCATTAAAATAACTTTTCTCTGATGAGTTATGTGCATTCATGCTTAACTGGTAAATTGATAGATGGGTTTTTGTAAAAAAAAATGTATTTTAGGTTTTGAAACTGTGTTTTACTTGATTCTATTTGAAAACTTGTTTTGCATTGTCTTTTTCACCAAGGAACTGTGTTTACGTAAACAAAACTAGTAACACTGTTTTCTTTTCCAGTTGATTGAAATTCATGTATGCATAAACAAAATTGGTAGTACTATTTTGCTTTTCAGTGGTTGAGATTGTTGTTAGTTTCGACTTCATTTGTGACCTTTAAATGTTACAGAGGTCTGTCTGTACTCGTTAATGGTTAGTGTTGCAAATTTGTTGTGTTTTATTTACCCGAACTAGTAAGCAACTCTAGATCTTATTGTTACTTCAAACTGGTTTGAGCTATTTGTTGGAAACATGATTTGGTGGATAGAATTGTTGTAGTGATTCTAGGCTCCATGGTTTTAGCATTTTATTTCATGGTTATTTAGACTATGAATAAGTCCGTAAATGGCTTGTTTTGTATCACCATGTGGAAACTTTGACTATTGCAAATTTTCATGCATAGGTAAAACAGTATATGGTTTAGTTTGTTTTCTTCTTGCAAGAAACATTGACTGTTATTGAAACAACATGCACCGGAGGAACCATATATGGTTTAGTTTTGTGTTTTATCCTGTGCAAACTTGATTGTTTTTGGAATAGTATTGAACTTGAAACTTGGGTTTGTTATCTTTGATATTTGGTATTGTAATTTGAAGTCTCTTTGTCATGGTGCTTGTGAAATCTTGTCCTTTTGACCACATTAATGGTTTTTGGAGATTCTTTATGAATCCGACTTAAGAGTCATCCATCTGGCTCACAAGCACCTTACATCTCATTTGAGTTTGGAAATAAGGTTGAAAGGATGTTAATGGAGGATGGAAACATTTCTTCTTACTCCGAACTGTATGTAAGCAGTTTCTTTACACTCGGTCTAGTCTTACAGTGTTGGTGTTTTAGGTAATAGTGTTTTGTGATAGTGATATGCATCACTTGTACAAACCATTTAATACTTAATTTTAATTGAGACCGAACATTGTGTTGGTTCAGGTATTATAGTCTTTTGATTATTTAATAAACTATTGGGGAAACATGTTGTTACCCTAACTTGGTTACATGTATTTGAAAGGTCTTGATCCTTCAATGACATTTATGATTTGCATTGCACTCATAATTGTAAATAAGTCCTGGGCTGTACATATTATTTCTTGATGTTTGATCTTGTCTTTTGTGGAAACCCAATTTATAGTTCTTGTAATGATGCGTTGGCATACCATTAAGATGGTTCTACTTTGCTAGAACTATTAGGAAGGCTTGAGTGTTAGCAATTACTCAGAGTCTTACCTCTTGTTGGATCTAGTAAAATGTATGTTATGTCTTGGAAGATTGATTGTGACCTAAAATTGATTGGGATTGTGTTTGAACTTCACTGTTTTCTCTCAGATTTTAAAAAGGGAAATGTTATGGTAAGGTTTGATGGAACTGCACTGTTGATAGTATAGGGTTCTAAGAAAGAGCAATGTTAACATGTTTTCTTCTTATCTTGAGGCTGTTATGGTCCAATGGAAGAATGTTAGGTCTTAAAATAAAAACTTTGTGAATCTTTACCAGCCGCGGGTTGTGTATGAGTTTCATTTATACATTGTTCCTAATGGTAGTAGGATTCATGTATTATAATGGGAAGGTTTAGAAAGGAAGAGAATTTTTAGTTTTCTCTTTCTTTAATTTGGCCATGGTTCTCTTACCTTGGAAATCTTGAATGAACTTAAACTGTATGTAGGAGAGGAAGTAAAACTATTTTATTAAGTTGTATAGAAATGATTTTAATTGGAATCATTTTCTGTTAGGTCTTCTTTTCTAATTCAGTTGGGTTAAGTTTGTTGGTTGGAACCTCCTGATATTATTCTTTTTGGAAAAGACATTATGTGTTATTAGTCTTGTATACTTGTCATTTGACTGAAATGAAGTGGAATGAAATTGAAGTAGGGTTGGCAAAAGGAAATTGTAGCTTGTTGTTGACTGTTAATCCATCACTTCTTCTTGGATTTCTTTCATTTGGATCTGTTTTGATGAATACCTTAAATTGTTAAGTTTTAAAGTAGAGTTACTTTAAAGGAACAATTTAAATTGTGATATACATTGTTTTAGCTTTGTTGATGGTTATGTACTTTGGAAAATGGAATGCTTTCTCTTCTTCTTTACTTAAAAGTTAGTTGAAGCATCCAAGAGGGAATATGCTATAAACACTTCTGTATCTTAAGGTAAAGATATGTGTTGTATTATATTTGTAGGTTGAAAACAGTGATATGTCTAGTGTTGTGGTTTGGTAAAGATAATTGATGGAACCAATTATACTTTAACTTTTAGGACATGTATTATGATTATATTCTATTCTTATTTTTTAACCCGTTGAGTATTGCTCTTCTTTTATTGATATTACTTATGCTTAAGGATTATGAATTACTTGTTGTTCATTAAAGCAGGGTTGTTTTATTGGAACAATTAGTGGAATGTACTTCATTTTAGGATTAGTGCTTATCATGCTCAGTTCATTGAACTGACCCGTGCTAGTAATTTTTGCAAATGGACTTTATAAGTGATAAAAGAAGGCAAAAACTTATATGATGCATTGGTTGATCTAAGTTGATTCTTGTGAAGAATTCTGATATGTTCTTAAGTTGTATTGAAAAAGAAAAGTTATTCTCTTTTAATAAAGGTTTCATGTAGTATGTTTGAAATGCATAAGTTGTAAATGTATAAGTTTTGAAAAGGAAATGTAGAATGAGAATTTACTTGCATGGATTATGTAAATTATCTTGTACTTTGCAAAAGAAATGGAATCCTATTCTATTGATATTCTTCATGTTATTTATATGTATCAATGAGTGTTCTTGGATAAGTAGGAAAAAGGGGATTAAAGTATTATCCCTAAACGTGAAGCAACTAAGTAAGTTGTGGATAATCAATGTTCTTATCTAAACAACTCAAATTTTTAAAGTAATGTGTGATGAACTTACAATAAAAACTATGAACTTTGTAAGTAACATAAAGGGGGTGTTAAACCCTAGCACTTAAGAGGAAGTCTCTTCCTCTCTTATTGAAAAGTAAGAAAAAGGGAGATATGAATACAATCATTAGACTACTTTTAATAAAGTCTACTAAGTTTCAACCTTGGTGTTTGTTTACACTTCCATGAATAGTTACTTCACATTGAAGAAAACTTAATATGTTGATGTCCTTAATTCTCGGTGTGGATGTTGTTCACCAACATTGGCAAACATCGAAAGCAACCATAACAAAAGTAAGTTCTACAAAGGTTATTAGAACTTGATTGGAAAAGAACTTAGGGAGAGTTGGATTAGAGTCCAGGCAGGGTTGTTGAAATATGCCTTTAAGAATCCAAATTAATTAACTTTAATAATATCCTAAGGGTATGTATATCTCAACGAGGCTATTCTGTAGGATGTTGGCACATGCCGACTACAGGGTTGTACCTTCAAGAAGATTAGGATCTTCTCGAGGATACAACAACTGTAGTTGACATGTGGCAACACCCTTCTACATTGATCGTCTAGATCTACACACTTTTGGACTTGAACTTAGTTTCTCTCCAGGATTGGGTAGTAGTGTAGTTGCGATACGAAGTAGCCCTCTAGGACTCAAGGTATCTTGGCACATGGGGTTGACCTAGGTTGACCTAGTATGCCAATCTATCCTAAGTCTTTGTGAGCTCCTTCCTATCATAACCTACGATGTTAACCAGAACTAGGGATAAACCTTGGGCAAGAGGACTGATGGAAGTCAGTAAAGGACATTCTAGATAAAAATAGAGTGGGGTGAAGGACATATTCTAGATTGATGAATATGCCATCAAGGAATAAGTAATATGAATAGTATGTTAAAAATCTTTGGCCAAAGTATCGCAAGCTGCTAATTGCGTTGTCCTATGTCACCTAGTCTAAGGATCGTGATGTAGATGAATATTGGTAACAACTATTTAGTTAGGTTCCTTAGAAAGATCACTCAATACCTAGAACAGGGTAAGAGAACCATGTATATGTAGTATATAGAAAAGTATTCAATACTTAGTGTTAAACATGAATAGATCAGTAGTTTACTGAGTCATGAAATGAATAGATTAGTAGATTACTGAGTCATTACAACTGCATATGGTTATCTATTATAAGAATGATTGTTTTGGAATGTGTGTTCTAAATTATGTATTTAGAATAGGGAACATTACGCAAAAAAAAATCCCTTGTTTCTAAAGTCTTAAAATGGGAATGTTACATCTTGTTGACCCATTCATTTTTCATATTTTATTTTTTAGGGTTTTGATACTTCTCTTGTACCTTGCAATTCTTCAACTTCACCATGATATATTCAAAGGCAGGTTCAAGAAATCCAATGCAATAGTCATGAAGGTTACAGAGCATATTCCAACCCATAAAGAACCAGTGTTCCGATATTTTTAGATATCAAGGCACCTATTATGTCATACCAGGGAACCCAGTGGCATCCCAAGATCTCCTGGCACTCTAGTCTTCTTAGATCTTCCAAATGCACTCTTTTTGGGACTTTTGTGCACCTGTTCCATCTTCTATAATCTCCTTTCCAACCTACGACACCCTACTACAGTCATCCAAAATTAACTCGAGTTCATTCCTTACCTTCCTCTTACATATTAGGGTCTTATTTTCTACTAGGTCAATCATTTTTATCATTTTATTGACTTCATAGTACTTTAGTGCATTTATTTACAACATTTATGTCCTCCAATATTATATTAATTATTATTACATTTACCCTATTTTTAGTTAATTTTAGTTCATCAATTTGTCATAATACATGCATCAAATAACCACCTAGCATGTTCCACTTCTAGTGCTCCCGTATTCTACTATAGCATGCATAGAAGAATACATGTATCTCTATAAGCTATAGTTGTGAGTCTCACATTCTTCTTCTATAGCTCTCAAGCCACCTCTTTGGAAAATAAATAGTCCTTTTGTTCTTCTACGAGAGATCATGTAATGGGATAAAACTATTTATGTTTCATCTATCATATTGATAAAGCCATAGGAATTTATAATTTCTTCTCACTATGGATCTCTCACACCTATTTATCATGGAGGTTTTACAAAGGTTGGTGCCTCCTAGTGCTATCAAGGCTCACTTCCCTCTTTCATATTTGAGGTTGATCCCGACCTCTATCTCTTGGTTCCTCTATTTTTCACTTTTAGAAATTGTGGCTCCAAAACCTTTGTGATTATCTCCTCAACCATGCTTACAAAATCTTTCATCAAATTTTACTCCTTTTATAGTCATGCATACTCAACTATTCCAGCTACTCACTCCTTTGTGTTGGATTCTCTTCTTTTACCAGTTAGACTTCAAATTTGAATTTGGATTCTTTAATTCCCTTATCTATGTGATCTACCCTTGGCTAATATTGTTACATTACATCACCTGGTGGTTGGATTCTACTTATTGGCCACTCCATCATCCTATCACTACCAACCATGTGACCATGTACACCCATTACTTCCCATCCTTTCTATTAGTTGTCACTACATCTTATCTCTTCATGCCTCATCCTTTTCACCTTCTCCACTCCCTTTCTATCACTTAATTTCCTCCGAGATATTTGTGTGATTTATTTGCATCTATGCACATATTTTCCCTTATTTTATATTCTCAAAAACTTCTCCTCCATGTTTCATTCCCTTTTCATGTTATACGTCCTTATTCTTGATTATAGATATCATGTCGTTTATCCTCTTCTCTAGTGCATCCTTATCTTTGCAAACTTAAATTGGTGCCTCCTCTTTTGGTTACACTCCATCTTCCCCGTAGAACTCTCTTTATCCTCCTACATCTCCACTCTCTCATGCTTTCCTTTGTGCCTTATCCTTCTTGTACATCATTTATAACTTCTAGCCCTTTTAATTTTGGGCATTCACCTCTTTGTGCACCCTTCTATTATTGTGTGTGCCTATTTTCCTATTTACACGACCTCTTCTTTACAACCACTTTATTCTTCCTTATTTATTTTTCCCTACACATTTCTTCAAAGTGCATTCATCTTCCTTTTTTTTCTTTGGGCCACTCTTATTTCTATAGATTTCTCCCACAACCATCCATCTTCTCATTCTATCATGCACCCTTCTTGCATTTCCCTTTCCTTTTCCTATATGTATTCTAACTCTCAAATGTACTTTTCTTTAGTGTAAGTTGACCTTCGAGGCTTGCTAGGATTCCCTTGCATTAAAAATGGGGTACTTTAAACTTGAGATCCTCCTCAAGTGGATCTAATTAGAGATAGAATCACTCTTTGTACTATGTAAAGAGATAGTCCTATGTCCTTTAACCAATGATCCTCCCTCCTTTTGTGCTTCTTTTGGTACCTCTTCCAGTCCTTGGTCACTCCCTAGTGATTGTACCACACTTTCTCATGTTCTTCTACGAGTTCTCACTCTTTGCATTCTCATCTTCCCTGGAAGGACATTCTCTCTTGATTATTTGTGATTTCTTTCCCACTCTTTTTCTCGTGAAAGTATTTACTTGATTTGAACCATTCTTGTTTGGTTCTTCCACTAATTTTTCTTTCCTAAGATCACATTCCCTTATTTAGATCCTTCTTGTGTGGGTCCTTCTTTATTTTTTTTAAACCATCCACCTCCTCTCGAATGGATTCTCTTTGCATCTTGGAAATATTTGACTTATTGTGGTATTCTCAACTTCAGGAAAGTCTTTGACCATTCCTCCTTCTTGCAATTCATTGTTTTAATATGAAATTTATCCTCTTCTTAAAGATTCCCCAATTATCATTTTACTCGGTGATCCTAAACTCACTTTCGTATCTCATTTACACAAGTATATCGTCACCTTTTTACTCTTTTTTTGGTCCACTCTATTGATAGACTTCTCCTCTCTATAGATTTTTGTTGCACACTTTTGACGTAACTCTCCTACACCATCTATTTTCCCTTTCTCGAGGTCTTCTTGAGGGTTTATTCTTCCCCTCACCTCTCAATATTTTTAGAAAACACTTCAGCCAATGTCCTTTATCTTCTCCTCCCTCTTATTGTGGAAATTTTACCTCTCCACATTGTCTTGTTCCTTCTATGCACATATCCTTTAGATCCTTCCTTCCATGAACTTTGTGATCTCTATTGACATATTCCCCTCTTGGTGAACTCCTTTCCATGTGCACTCTAGCAACTCTTATCCTTATTATCTCTACATTTTCTTCCTTAGGGAAAAATACTTCTATAAATGACTGTTCTTGGCCTCTCTCAATCCTAGCTTCCTTCTTTGTATTTTCCTACAATTTCTTCAAAATATCATTACACTCTCCCCAAATCATGTGCTCCTCTTATTTTATATTAGTGTAACAAAATGATTATCTAGTCCTATGCTAACATTTTCATGGGGTTTTAGGGAAAGAGATTTACAAAAATGAAACTATACTAGGGATGGTGATGCACCAAATATAGGGTGTCTCAGATTCGGGAAGGGTTAATTTGAAGAGGGTGTGTGCACCACAGTCAACTTCACCTCATTGTTTTTGGCACGCCCGGTGGGACAGAGTTGGTACTTCTCTTCTCACTTACACAAGTCAAAGTACTTGGCAACTCTATATCTCTGGATTCCAAATCTCGGTCAAATAACTTATGCAAAGAATTTAGACAAGAGCTTCTTCAAAGAAAGGAAAGTATCAACATATCGAACTTTCCTTGTCTCCTCCAAAGAGAAGCAGAAGAGGCATTTCCACATCCCCAAGATTACGGATTTACCTAGTAGGGGTCATCCAACTCCTCCTTACGGAATATTTCCTCCACCTAGGAACAATCAACCTTTCGTTGCTATGGCGAGGAACCAAGTTTTTCCCCCTTTCAATGCAAGCAGTCCTCTCGTGTTGGCTCAACGTGACTCGATACCTGTTGCAGCACTCAAAAGTTTTCCCTTCTACACGGGGGAAACTCACGTTACTCCAGTAGAGCATATCTTTAATGTAGCCAGCATCTGTGCAGTACATAATATCACCGAAGACAACGTTGCAGTTAGACTTCTTGCTACCTCTTTCAAGGGAAAAGCACTTCAATGGTTTCATGGGTTAGGTGTTGGCACTATAACCACTTGGGATGAGTTGGGAGAAAAGCTATGTAAACAATTTGAAGACAAAAGTGATCACCTATCACTTTTGGAACAACTTACTACCATAAAGAGAGCTTCCCAAGAATACATGAGTGATTTCAACTTCCGATTCCATAGGACTTGGAATAGGATTCCAGTGCTCGTAAAGCCTTCTGCACATAATGCATTCTTGTACTATTTGTGAGCCTTGAATAGCAATGTAGCAGTTATGATCTAGTCCATGGGAGGGACTACACTTCCTGATGCTTACGAAGTTGCCATAAGTGCAGAGAATTCTTTGATTCAGGCTGGAAAGATAGCTCCATGACCACCAATGCCCTTTTCTCCAGATCTTACGAATCATCAGCCTATCATTGCTCCTATTCCAATAGACTCCAAGAAACCATCTCAATCTTCCTCTACCTCTTCAAATGACCTATTTGAAGTCAAGTCACTACTGCAAAATTTTGGAAATGAGCTCGTTGCACTCAAAAGGCAACAATTTCAATACAATCATCCGTATCAGCCACAAAATCAGCAGTATCAGGCTAATCGTCCTCCTTTTCAAGGAAACAATCAGCCTCGAAATCAAACTACAAGTCAAGTTGCAAATGTAAGGCCTTTGAACTTTCAGAACCCTCTTGCAGCTAGCTCATCTAGAGCTATAGTACCTGTTCAAAATAATCTAGTTCAAGACTACAAATGGTGTTATCCTTGCTCTCAACCTCACAATCAAAATCTTTGTCCCAATGGGGTTCTTAGCCAGGCCCTTATGGTTCAAAGTGTATCTGCCCCTTCAGAGTTAACAAACAATTCATCTACGCAAGAAGCAGTAGATCAACCGCAGGCACCTGAAGAATCCACGTTACTAAACTGGCAAGAAGAAGATTTTTGTGGATTGAATATAGATTCTTCATCAGTGGCAGCAAACACTCGTTCCAAAAAGAGAGCAATGGAGCCTCAACCTCTCGAAGCTGATCTAGCGTCCACTTCTCAACCTGGGTTTCAAATGGTAGTTGATAAAAATGTGGGAAAGAAATCACCAGAAACACCGGCTAGCCACACCGTAGGGAAAGATGGTTCTCCAGGCATCACAGTACCCAACAAACATTTTCCAAAGGAGGACCCCAATGCCCAAAAAAGTTTCATCAAAGTTGGAGCAATTCCCTTCAGCATAGTAGAACAAATGAAGAAAACCAATCTGAGCGTTACCATGTGGGACGCACTCTCAATCCCTTCCCAAAGAAACCTGTTGCGGGAAGCTCTGAACAGTTTTAGTACAACCAGCGGATCACCAAGCCATGGAGTGACAAATGCTACAAATTTGTGTCAACTGGAAGGGAAAATCATTCCTACGGCAAACAAACCACCGCCATTCTACATTTCCCTAATCATTGGAGACCACTTGGTACATAATTACATGATCGATTCTGGTGCCAGTAGCTCTGTCATGCCTAAACAAATTGCAGATGTACTAGGCATACAATATGCGCCAGTTACAAGAGGGTTGTTCAACTTGGATGGCATAGTTGTTAAGACTGTTGGGGTTATCAAAGGACTTCAACTTACCATTCATGCATGCCCAAGTTTGTCATTCACCCAAGACATATCGGTCATCGATCTCCCTCCTCTCTTTGCCATCTGCCTATCACGGGATTTCACTGCCAAGATGGGCGGATACCTATCAGCCTGATTGGTCACATATGATTCTCAGGACTCGATACGGAACCAAAGTAACTATAAGGGCAGAACCAATCTGCCATAATCATGTAGAACCCTACACTGCTAGTCCCATAAATGGAAATTACACCATCGGCGATCCCGAAGAGGAAGATGCCGATCATGAACCAACCACCCTTGTTGAAGAAGTCCCTAATACTTTGCTAGATGAAGTATGTAGAGATCATCAATACGATCCCTACACTGATGTATTGGTAGAAGAAGAAGCTGGTTTGTTGGTCTTGGAAGAAACAGGATTAGGTACTTACTGTATCCATGAAGAAGATACGATCATACCACAACTTGTCAAAACACCAAGTGATTCTAAAGGACTGTGGCAATTGTTCTTCGATGGCTCAAGAAGTAAGAATGGATCCGGTGCTGGTGTTATGTTAATTTCTCCAGAGGGAGATAAGTACTTCTCATCTTTCCGGTTGTAGTTCAGTTGCACCAACAATGTTGCTGAATACGAGGCTCTTGTGCAAGGAATTCAGCTAGCCCAAAGGAAGGGAATCAAGGCCCTAACTGTTTTTGGAGATAGTGAGTTAGTTGTTCATCAAGTTTTGGCACGTAGTGCATCCAAAAATGATCTTTTACGATCATATAAGAATCGAGTCTGGGACCTGATTGAAGATTTTGAAGCTTTTGGGATCCATGCAATTCCTAGAGGTCAAAATCAAGATGCGGATAGGCTTGCTACAATTGGTTCACAATACAACATACCAGTTGATATCATGAAGGAAGGGCAGCAATTTGTTAAAATGGTGGTTCGACCAGTAGTCCCTGATAATGTGAATAGTTGGCAAGTGTTCGATAGTGACAACCAAATTGTCCTCTTCCTACAAGAAGAGGCGGAGTTTGCTGCAAAGAATCAAGATAAGTTGCAGGAGTCATATGGTGAGAAAATTATTCAATTGAAAAGAAACAAGTTACCAAAAGGTTTAGTCACTTTGGAATCCATTTTCAATTCAAATGACCAAGCCACAAGACAAAGCCCTAACATGGTGGTTAGAGAAGAATATTTTGAGGAAGTTGAAGTATCAAATGAAAAATTTCTTAAGATCGGAAAAGTGTGTACTTCGGAGAAAGAAGCTTTCATCAAACTTTGTCAAGAGTATCATGACATCTTTGCATGGAGCTATAAAGATCTGCGTGGTTTTGATCCAGGTCTAGCACAACATACCATCGAACTGGATCCTAATGCTAAGCCAGTTCGTCAAAAACAGAGACCAATTAATCCCAAAATTGAGCCACT
Source organism: Taxus wallichiana var. yunnanensis (assembly GCA_018340775.1). Lineage (NCBI taxonomy): Eukaryota > Viridiplantae > Streptophyta > Pinopsida > Cupressales > Taxaceae > Taxus > Taxus wallichiana. Next base: position 309,628,588 of record CM031235.1, read on the forward strand.
AATGAGAAAGGAGCTAACCAAGCTCATCGAGGCCTGTATAATTTTTCCCATCAAGCATTCCTCATGGGTAGCCAATTTGGTACCCGTGAGGAAGAAGAACGGAGAGATCCGGTTATGCGTAGATTTCAGGGATTTGAATCGTGCATCATTAAAAGACCATTATCCACTTCCATCGATGGAGCAGATCCTTCAAACAGTGGCAGGAGCTCAAATATTTTCTTTGCTTGATGGATATTCGGGTTACAATCAAATCCTAGTCTAAGAATCCGACCAATTCAAAACGGCTTTCACTACCAAGTGGGGCACATATGCCTACAATAAAATGCCATTCGGATTGTCCAATGCCGGGCTACTTTCCAAAGAGCCATGGACATGGCATTTAAGGGACTAATCAACGATATTATTTTGGTTTACCTTGATGATATAACTGTATACTCTAAGCATGCAGAAGATCACATCACGCATCTAAGGAAAGTTTTCCAAAGGTGTAGGGAATTTGGGGTTTCACTTAACCCCAAGAAATGTATTTTCATAGTGCACGAGGGAAAATTGTTGGGGCATGTTGTTTCAGCGAAGGATTATCAATCGATCCAGCCAGGATTCATTTGATTATGTCCTTATCTCTCCCAAGTCACAAGAAGGGCCTCCAGAGCTTTCTGGGAACCATAAATTTTGTGCGGAGATTCATCCCTCAATTTGCAACATTGGCTAAACCACTGACAGCCATGCTAAAGAAAAACATGCCATTCTCATGGACAAAGGAAGGATGAGAAAGATTTGAAGCCATCAAAATAGCCATTTCCCAAGCTCCCACACTTGTGAACCCCAGGTTTGACAAAGATTTTATCCTTTATGCTTTTGCAGGTCAAGAGAGCATTTCAGGGATCCTCACCCAACAAAACAACAACCTGATGGAGCAACCAATTGCTTTCTTCAGTCAATCCCTCAAAGACTACGAGTTCAAATACTCATTCATTGAAAAGAAATTCTTTGTGGTTATTCGAGCTTTGAAGAAATTCAAGCACATGTTGTCTAACAACAAGATTCATCTGATGGTGTCTCATCCAGGTATCAAGGAGTTTTTACTGAACAAAGAAATGAACGAAAAGGGTGCTGGATGGATCATGAAGGTAATGGAGTATGACGTGCATATCAAAGTCACTAAACTTGTCAGAGGCAAGGGTTTATGTGAGCAACTTGCTGCAGACATGGAATCAAAAGGTAATGAGGATTGACACTCCTAAATACTGATGAGGATGTTGATCTGTTTCGATCGGTTATCCAAAATGAAGAATTTCATCTTCTCAGGAGCATACCCGGCAAACATGGATAAAAACAAAAGACGAACTTTCTGCCTTCAATCTATCCCATATGTTTTGGTAGATAGCATTCTCTTTCGAAAAGATTTGAACGGCATCCTCCTTTGGTGCATAGGACCAGAACAAGTTAGTAAGATACTAGAATAATTTCATAATGGCCTATCTGGAGGACATTATTCCACACGAACAACAGCTACCAAGATCATGCGAGCTGGCTACTATTGGCCAGATTTATTCAAGGATGCCCATCTTTGGGTAAGGAAATGCAAAGAATGTGCCTTTTTCACAGGTAAGCAGAAGCTGGCAGCTCTTCCATTGCATCCAATTCAAGTGGATCAACCCTTTGTTCAATGGGGGTTGGACTTCATCGGAATGATTAATCCTCCATCTAGTGACGGACATAAGTGGGTCCTTACCGCAACAGACTATTTTACTCGATGGACAGAGGCGGTAGCATTAAAAGAGAGCAATGAAAAGGCAGTTCTAGATTTTTTGGAAGGTATAATGACGAGGTTCGGTGTTCCGTTTACAGTCATTTCAGACAATGCGCTGGCTTTTCTTGGTATGAAATTGAGCGAATGGGCTGTTAAAAATGGGGTATACCTCAAAACTTCATCTAATTACTATCCTCAAGGAAATGGATTGGCTGAGTCTAGTAACAAAAACCTCATAAGGATTATTAAGCGCACAATGGAGACTAACAAGAGGACTTGGCATACATAGCTTAAGACCGCCTTATGGGCAGATCGAATCACACCTAAAAGGGCCATTGGAAATTCTCCTTTCGTTCTTGTATATGGAAGAGAGGCAAAACTCCCGCTCTCATTGGAGTTACCTTCTTTGGAGTTAGCTCATCAACTTGAAGTTATAGAGAGTGATCCTCTGACAGTAAGGTTTGCTGAACTCATAGAGTTAGAGGAAGTACGAGACAAGGCTATGAAAACTTTGGAGCAGCATCAGGCTCAAGTTAAGAAATCTTTTGACAAGAAGGCGTCCGATAGACATTTTCAAGAGGGAGATTTAGTTCTCAAATGGGATGAAGACAGGGCCAAACCAGGAAGCATGCCAAGTTTGACGCTCTCTGGAGTGGACCATACATCATCACAAGTTGCAAAGAGGCAAATTCATTTTGTCTATCTAGGCTCAATGGAGAAGAACTGCCCATTCACGTGAATGGGATACATCTCAAAGCTTGTTTTTGAGAAGCGTTCCACCCCCTATACAGTTAAATTAGGTGTTTTCCTCCAAGTGCTTATGCACATTGTTGCGTGTTGTTGTTTTTCTTTCCTTGTTGTTGTGTTTTGTGTTGTTCTGCACATTGTTTCATCATTGGAAGGTGTCAAGGAGAAGAAGGTTCAAGGTTTCCATAACAGTTCAAAATCTGCTTCATTCAAATTTTTTGCAGTGTTCCATGGATGTCAAGCATTCAACAGATTCAGTATACTTCATGCTTAGCATTCCAGGGAGGCCCAGGATATCAACAATGTTCAAGGAGATTCCGGGATGTGTCAAAGAAAATCATACTACTTTCAGGATTCCAACATAGACTCCATGCCCAATGGATGACTTAAGGCTCTTTGGAATCATGCTTAGCAGCAATCATCCCCGAGAGGTCGCTAAAAATGTGTTATCCAATTTTGCACACACGCAAGATTGGACAACGGGTCCTATCACGTTCAAAATAAAATAATAGTCCTGAACCCACCTTGGTTATTATCGAAATGCAATAATTAAAAATAATTCCTAAATTGCATATGAAGAGGTCACCTAGCATCGAAAGGCACCTGGTTGATCTCAACTCAAAGGAGAGTTCGGGTTGAGTTGATAAAGAACCCGGTGTCAAATTGATAATCATCTTAGAAATCATCTCAGTGGAGACTCTCAGTTGTAAGAGCTCGACGATGGTCTTGTTAATGAAAAATATAGCTCGTTGAAAATTGACAATGAAAGGAACTGTACAAGGATCCCGTGGAGATCGATGCAAAAAGATCTGAAGGCCGAGTCAAGGAAAGCCAAGTTAACATGAGGCCAGGTCTAATCCATTAGACAGTTCGACCAACCACTTGGGAAAATTATCTTGTTTGACCAAGATGATATGAGATTATGCAGATATGACGATGAGGTCATCTGGTAGTGTTTGAATGAAAAAATGTTTGCAACCAAGCAACCAAATACATCTCAATCAAAATCTCGTAGCACTCTATGGAGAGGGTCGCTTGAAGGAGGCACTACACGTTCTTCTTACAACACATAATCCATCTGTAAATTCTTTAACATATCTTCATCTACTACAGGCTTGCATTACTAAGAAAGCCCTTGCGGAGGCCAAGCAAATCCACTCTCACATCAATAATAGGGGACACACATTTGGAAGACTCACACTATTACCAAATAAACTTATCTACATGTATGACAAGTGTGGAAGTTTGATGGATGCTCGTAAAGTCTTCAACTGCATGACTGATCCAGATCTCTTCTCATGGAATATGGTAATTGTAGCTTACAGAAGGCATGGACATCCTATACATGCATTCAAACTATTTCATGAAATGCAATGAACACCTGATCACCCCGATCACCTGAACATTCGTGTATGGCTTGGCCAATGGAAAAGAATCGATCATTTGAGGATGGAGCTCAGACGTGGTAGCATTGGCTCACTCAGTCGAGCCAGATAAGGTCGTGAGCATCCAGAGTTTTGTTTGGTTCGATTGTAAGTCGAGAAGGAAAAGTTGGGGTTCAAATCCGTGCTAAGGCATTGGCTTGGGAGAATTTCATCCCTTTTGTCGGGTTGGACCTTGATGATGGCAAGCCATTGTAAGATTCCCACATGGGAAATATTTCAGTATATTGCCAAGGTCATAACTTTGATGATGGCAAGCCAAATCAGTATTTCCCCACATAGGATATCTTCATCCCGATTTCTATGGTGGAAAATTTGCAGTGGAAAGCCAACACAAGGTTTTCGCATAAAGGGGGTCCCGAGTTTCATCTTGCCAAGGTTGCGTGGCAAAGCTAAGGCCGGGGCCCATGGATTGGTGTGGCCGAGCCGTTACGTGGGAGAAGTTTGAGTCTATTGCCAAAAAATGGGAGAAATCCGGTCAAACTGCCAGGTGTGGAGATATTGGTTTGGCAAACCATGACCAAACTTCCGTGAAGGGGAGATTCGGGCAAACACTGCCAAGCGCGGAAATATTAAGGTGGAAAACCATCATCAGACTTCCGCGCAGGCCATGTAAATAGGATCAGATGGAGGAACGAGTCAAACGCCGAGTGGAGCGGCGAGTGCATGGAGATCAAACCAAGCGTGTTGCAATAAAGAAGAAGCCTTCTTTTGAGCGCTTCCAACAGACACGGTTTTCCTCACGAGGCGTTCATACTATTTCACCGAATGCAGTGAACAGATGCCCGACCCGATCGGGCCCACCCTTGCCAAAGATAGATCTCCCGGCTCCGTGCTCGGTTCGCCTTTGCACAAAGGTGTACATTCAGTCGAACATTCAATGGTCGTCGTGGTAAAATCCCACGCATTTGGTGCACAGGCATGCTGCAATATAATAGAAGCCATTTTTTAGCGCTTCAAACAACTGCAGGAAACAAATATTCACTGCCGTGTACAATGGATTGGAGTCACGACCTTCAAGGCTTCATAGAATTTCCATGAACCAAGAGATGAAGGTTTAAAATGGTGCAGAATGAAACGATTCATATTGCTCAGCATTCCTTCTCCTATAAACAAATTGAATGTGAAGGTCAACTCTAAAATACCTAGTCGACCGTTTTGCATGCTACATCCTTGTTACGTGTAAATGGTCTCTTTGAGAAACTCTGAGGGCAGAAGCAATATTTATACCCTTCCATTATGTATGTCCAATTAGACAATAAAAATATTCTTTTACCAGGTTCAGAGAAACTTGTTTTCAACAATGAATGATTATACTGTAGTTTCAAGCCGATTTTATCTAGCTTATTTCTATTAGCTTTGATCCATGACTAAGGAAGAATTCATATGGTTGTTCCCTGTACATTTTTCCAAGGTCCTTTTGGTTGCCCCAGTTGTTCAACGTATTTTTCGAAGGGCTCCTTTTATGTGTTGCAAATTGTAACATAAAGGATCGTTTTAGTTTATGGAAAAATGAGTATATTGTGTAGCTCACAGCTACCTATGCCATACTAAGATCCCAATAGTGGCATAATTGTTGATTGGAGCTGAGATTGCTGAGTGCACTACCAAAATACCGAAGGGCTCTTTGGCCAAAAATCAGTCTCAAGGGTGTCTATCGACATGTTATGGGCATGAACCTAGGTCATCATCATGGCAGCATTAGGTCTTTATTGTTAATGGCATTTTCTCATCGTTTGGAAGGTACAAATTGTGCTTATTATGGAAAATCCAAAACATTCTTACTACAAGTGTTATATGATAAGGAAGAACCGTGAGCATTGTGGTAAAACCATTCTTTTTAGAGATTTCGGGTTAAGCTCGGTATTCAAGTGAGTTTGAGCCCAGGAAAGGCAAGATCGTTTGCTGGATGAAGAGCTCAGTGACTTCGCAGGGAGCTCGTGGTGATGTTTCATGAAGTTTGAACGAGGAATGCATAAATGGCTTCGAGTTAACAGAGCAAAACGGTAAGAATCAAGTTTGATAGCCCACCATTCGGAGGACTCAATGCAAAAGAGCCCGATTTCCAAGACGAGGAAAGAGTTGGTGTGGGGTTCAAAATCAATTGCAACACCGAGTTAGAGGATTCGAAGCTCACCGAGTTGAGATTTGTGCAGACTCTATCCACATGGACCCCCCTCCTCTTCAAGTCAAACGGGTCAACGGGGGGGTCCCAACATTATATTAATTAAATTAATATTTTTATTTAAATATTTTAATAATAATATTTATTATTATTATTTAAATATTTTATTTAAATATTCTTTTAATTAATTGAGAAGACTAGGTCATCAGGCAATTAATGACCCATGATGGAACCTTCTCAGGTAGTTCAACTAACTGCAATAAATACATCATGGGCCTTCATTTTAGGAATGTAATTATGACCATTTCCTCTTCTTTCTCACATATTTTTCTATAAATGTAAGTTGGAATCTCATTTCAAAGGGTTCCAACAGTTCAGACAAGTTGGACAGTTAGATATCTTAGGTGAGTGTATACTTTTCAAGAATCCTCTCTCTTCTGCAAGTTGTTCTTGTGTGTTGAGAGAACTTTCAAGCCTCCTCTTCAAGAATGTAATGGCGACTATTGCCTCTTCTGAATGTATGATGCATTGTGCATGTTATTGAAGCAATAAAAGTGTGTGTTTTGTGACTAATCTCGGTCCTTTCATCCTTCTGTGCTTCTTTGTGCCTTTCTCGTACTTGCAGGTACACTATGCAAGTTTAAGTTTCTATTGCAGGTTCTTAGAGTTCTATGCTTATCGAGTGGTGGAGTATTGCATGCAGTTGAGTTGTGGTGTCTGTTCACCCTTCTTGAGTTCATCCTTCTTCACTGGGAAACTGGTATATTTCTCAGTCTGATACAGTTTAACCAAGGGAACGCGTGTCTCTTAGTCCGTGGTATCATGTACCCTCTCTAAGTTGCAGTAGGTGAAGTTGACCTGTGGTGCACACACCCTCTTCAAATTAACCCTTCCCGAATCAAAGACACCCTTTATTTGGTGCATCACCATCCCTAGTCTAGTTTTATTTCTGTAAATCTCTTTCCCTGAAACCCCATGAAAATGTTAGCATAGGACTAGATAATCATTTTTGTTACACTAGGAGTAGTACAACACTTAGTTTAGGAAGAGGAAGCCGGCCTTCTCCGGAGGTTCACCTTGAGCCCAAGTCCCACAACTTGAGAGGTGATCCCATGTGTCCCAATCACACCGAACATCCTATTCACATTCTGGCCATTCGGAGGGTGCAGTGATTTGGCGACAACATGATCTCTATTGGCATATTCCCTCTTGGTGAACTCCTTTCCATGTGCACTCTAGCAACTCTTATCCTTATTATCTCTACATTTTCTTCCTTAGGAAAAATACTTCTATAAATGACTGTTCTTGGCCTCTCTCAATCCTAGCTTCCTTCTTTGTATTTTCCTACAATTTCTTCAAAATATCATTACACTCTCCCCAAATCATGTGCTCCTCTTATTTTATGCACTTATCTATATATATCCCCTCGAGGTCACCCTAGATCTCCTTACCCAAAGACACTTTGTTTCACACATAATTCTTTAATCTCCATATATTTCTCAACTTCCTTTAAAATGGTACTTATTATCACCAAATCACAACACCCCGAATGTCATGATTTGTGGATGGGGCATTTGGTGTATTTTTGTAACATTGGATCATCTCTCAAGTTGTGGGACTTGTGGGCTTGAGATGACCCTCTAGAGAAGGTTGGTTCTTGCTCCTAAACTACCTACCACAATCTACTCCTAATGCAAGTAAGAAAAATAATCCTAATCTAACATTCTAAGGGACTGGGAGAGAGAATGCATGAAAATAAACCTACACTAACAGTGGTGATACACTAGAATAGGAGGTGGTTATCCAATGATCCAACTTCTTGAAATGGAGAGAGATGACCAAAGGAGAGGGTGGAAAATATGCACCATAGACTAGAGATAGATTCACACAAAAATCATTTCATACCCATTAAACACATCTCTCAAAAATGTAATAAGCATCAAAATATGCACAATGTACCCTGTAATGGTGAGAGGTAAGAAGAGATGATAAAATATGTAAAGGATGGACAACATGCACCAAAAAACATATTTTATTGCTCCATGAATTCACACAGTACATCATCAGTGGGAAGCAGGAAAGAAAATGCCATTACAAAGTAAAGAGAGGAGGCTTAAACTCCACATTCAACCCTAGCAGAGAAGAAGGAGAGAGGGAGTAGGAGATAAAAATTACTAACTCTCTTACAAATGAGCCTAAGATTGCATTTTATAGAATGAGAGGAAGAGAAGAGTGCAAACTTGAAATTTCCTTTCCAACCACTTACTAGTGGTAATAAATAAGGTGAAATGATGGAAATATATTCGTAATACCCCCACCATGATGTCCCATACCCCGTAATAAAGAAAGAATGATTTCCCATGCTCATTCAATGCATTTCCAACCACCACCCAGACCTCCAACATGAATTGGGATCGCTTTTATATGATATTATCCATAATATCTTCATTAATTCCAAAATTTATTAATTTTTATGCATCGGTCTTGGAGCCATGATTCTAATGAGTCAAATTTTGTGTGTTTTGTTGATAAATGCTCAAGTTGTGAGCTTCGAGTGTATATGGCTATTTTGGATTTGCTAGACATTTTTCAACTCTATTGGAGTGACAATTAAATTTGTTTGAAAAAGACAATGTTAATAAATGTCTCTCTCTTTTGAAATGTTTCTATACATCTTCAAATGATTTTGCATTTTAAATATGTGGGACCCATCTCTGATTTGATTTCCTAAAAAGGAGGAATTAGTTTAATGTCTCGAGTATTGAAATAATGGCCACTCTACACCGGCTCATTGAAATGCCCTTTTCATACCTCCCTAAGCTTTGCATATGTGTTAGCCCCGTCTCTTTATTTATGGAAAGCTCTTAACTTGTCTCTATGGGATCGATGTTATCCTAGCCCAACTTAGTACCTACCAACTCACTTGTTTTCCACCGAGTCATCTTGCCACATCATCCAACACGAAGACCCCTTATGAATCCATAAGCATAGAGAAATTTCTTATGTGGAGAGTCCCTTGAATGCATAGCTAACTCACCCTTTGGATCGGTGGCCAATTACCTCACTTCCACATGGAGGCTCTATACACTCTTAGGGATTATAATCCTTCCTTGACCTATTAAAGATACATTGAGGGGACATGTGGAGGCCCCTCACAACTCACCTCCTTCACTCCTATTCACAAGCTTCCGACCAGCTCCATTCCTTTCATTCCCTTGAGTTGAGCTCGGCGTCTTCTATAAGCCAATTGAGCTACTGGGATCTCTTCAATTCATGTTCAAGCCTTGAGCCTTTAGCGTCTACCTTATGACTAAGTCAGCTTAGCCTCCTTTGTGAGTCATTTGACCTCACGAGCCCGACCGCATGTCAACTCGGATGGCCATCAAGCCATCAATCTCTACCACAACCGACTCCAAACTCTAGTCTGTACCCAACTCAATCAAGCTTATCTTCACGTCCTGCTCGGTTGAGTCGAGATCTTCATTGACCTGAGCCACTTCCCCACTACCTCTTCATTCGAGAAGAGATATCATGATGTACTCCTCTATGGCAAACCAGTTCAAGCCATCTTGACTTTTGAAGCATAAAATTACATGAAAAGAAAAGATAAAAACAACCATCCATTACTTAAACATAAAATCCATGCAACACACAAACATGTAATGCAATACGAGAAGTAAATAAACTCACATTATAGAGAAATAAGTACAATCACACACACTCAAACCAAAAATGTTCAAGACGGTTGCACAAATATTTTATTATCGATATGTAGCCCCTAAATGTTTTGATAAATGAAAAGGGTTTAAAATTATGCCCCAAGTAATTTATAAATGAAAAGGAAAGGATGGAGGACACTTGGGTCTAATCGAAAAGCAATGTGTATGAAAAAAAAATAAATAAATCGATAGTGCCCTGATAGTGCCCCAGAGTACAGATGAAGTAAGCAACATAGCTTTTGTAAATGATTGTAGAGTTAGGTGATCTGTAAGTCATTGTTTCAAAACATGTGAAAACATCAGCAAGATACAAGATGAGTTCCATGTGAGAGACACAAATTTCAGCTGCAAATGAGCTTTTTACCAATTTTAGTCCATTTTCAAAGTTTTATGATTTTTTTTTATTTTTGGATTTTTGGATGGTTTTTAATAATTTTTAAATTTTTGATTGGTCAGAAGAATTTAGGAAATGGAAGATCACCTAAAAGCACGTGAAAATTCCCTAAGGTAAAGAGAATGGGCATTGGGTGGCAATAAAATGCCCCAGAGAAGACAAACACACAAGTAAAAGCTAACAAAACTAAAAAAATATACAACCAAAACTATACAAACTGATGACTAAAATAAATTTAATCATTACCTTGTTTTTACAGGATAACATTGATATATTTTCTGATGTTTTTGGGTTATCTAGAAAGATATTTTTTTAGGATATTGTTCACATTGTTTTCAAGGTTTCCCTAAGACAATGTTATGAAGGTGGTGTAGCTTCGTTCTAAGGGGGATTTTCTGAATGTTTATATTTTTGTGTATCTTTTTCTAATGTTTTTGTATTTTCTAAGGTCATGTTCTGAAAGAAATGTACAAGGACAAAGAAGCGTGGATTCCCACAATGTGATTTGGGAATATAAAAGGCACATGCTTCACGCAGATATGAGAGAAAATAAGCCGATCATGGCATGGCAACGATAGACTCGGTAGGGTTCCTAGACCTAGCAAAGGGAACTAACTGTAGAAAGAGGTGATAATTAACCATCTTGATGCAAGAGTAACTTATGACTGGAGAATCCTCCTTGAGTACTAGAAACCAGTTTTCACCGAAAGACCTACCCACTACGCCACAATTGTGTGGTTTTTACATGTGGATGACCTATTTTTTTCTTTACCATTTTTTTTTCATGTTTTTCTTGTTTTTCTTTGTTTTTATAATTTATAGTCCTTATCTGATATTCACACCATAATTAAGAATATAAGCGGTTGAGATTCATGGAATTCATAGGTTCTAAAATTTCTTCACCATCCGAATATGTTAGTTAATAAGATCCCACCCATACTTAGCAACCACCACATAAAGTCCTAGCCAATTGGCCTCAAACTTACCTTTCTTTTCTATGTCTTTGACGATGTTCTTTTGATTTTATTTTAGCACTAGATCACCTACATCAAATTCACGATGAATGATCCATTTGTTATATCCTCTTGATACTGTTCTAGTAAATATTGAGGTGATTAAGCACTCTTATCCGCTTTTCATCCAATATCTCTAACTATGCTATCCAAGCTACTCTATAGTCTTCTTCCTTATTAAGATAATCCCGAAGAGATATTATCATGGAGGGAAGCTCCAATTCTAAGGGTATGATAGCTTTAGTGCCATAAACCAAGGAAAATGGGGTCGCACTGTAGGATTGTGGATGGAGGTTCAATAGGCCTAGAGGGTGGGATGTATCTGTAAGTGCCAATTACATCTAGTCTTACTTACCATTTTCTCCATGATGTGTAAAAGGGTTTTATTGGTAGCTTCAGCCTATCCATTACCTTGGGGGTAATAGGCGGTATACCTCTTGAGTTGAATATGGAAGCATTGACATAGTGTCTTAACCATTTTGTTTTTAAAGTATTTACCATTACCAAAGAAAATGGCGTAGTGATACCATAACGGTAGATGAGATGGTTCATGATGAATTTGGAAATTTACGCACTAGTGACATAAGTAAGAGGGACAACCTCTACCCATTTAGTAAAATATTCAGTGGTAGTGATAACGTGGGTGTGGCCATATAAAGAAGAAGGATGGAGCTTCCCTATGAGATCTAGGGCCATTTGGAAAATGACCGAGGTGTTGCAATAGGTTGCAAATCCTGTACTGGTGCATGTATCAAGTTCCCATATTTTTGGCATAGCTCACATTTCTTGATGAAATTACAATATTTTTCTTTCATGGTGGGATAATGATAACCTACCCTTAAGAGCTTCTTATCCAAGAGAATACCACTAGTGTGTGCTCCATAAACACCACCGTGTACTTCCTTAATAATGTGGAATGAGTCAATAACATCCAAATAGTGAAGAAGATTCCCATCATAGCCACGATGATAAAGGGTGCCTCCTAGGAGGGTATAACGGGCTATACGGTGGATAAGGGATTTCTTCTCAAAATGGGTAATGTCCTAGGGAAATGTGCCATCTTGTAGGTATCTAAATATAGGGTCATACCAAGGGGAGAATAGGACAACAATTTGACATGCCAAACATGACTCTGGCATATCATATACAGGTATCTATAAATTCTCTACAAAGAAGGGAATATTTCTTTCTTGCATTGGAATGCATAAAAGATACCTAATTATAGCCATAACATCTGTTGATATATTATGTGACCTCAGTTTTTGCTCAAATACAATCTGCGTAAAATACTCCTTCAAGGTTTCAACCAATTTCTTGTATGGATTTTTTTTTTCATCTTTAACTTTATACTTATCATTAACTTGCTTAATAATGATTTAGGAGTCCCCAATGACTCGTAGTTGTCTGATATTCCACATGATAGCCAACTTGAGGCTAGAAATGAGTGCCTCATACTCTATAATGTTATTAGTGTAAGGGAATCCCAAATGGAATGCTCTTGGAATAACCTCACTTGTGGGAGTGATGAGTACTACCCCTTCCCCTGATCTCGTGGAAGGTGAATGAGCGATCAAAATGGACTTGCCACTCCACAAACTCTTCACCATACATCATAGATGCATCTAGCAGGTCTAGACACAAAGGTTCCATTCCTGGTAGAGGAGCTTCGCCTACTGATCAGCCAATACTTGTCCTTTCAAGGATTTCTAGTTTACAAACTCAATATCAAATTAACTTAGGAGAATGATCCAATTAGCCATTCATCCCGTAAGGGTGGGTTTGGATAGAAGGTATTTGAGAGGATAAACTTTGGATATTAGCTTGGTTTTATTGTTAAGGAGATAATGATGAAGTTTCTGAAAGGTGAAGATGACTACTAAGCATGCCTTTTCAATCTATGGGTAATTCAATTCGTAGGCAATCAAGGTGTGACTAAGATAATAAATTTCCCTTTCTCTATGGTCTAGGTCATATTGGGCAAGCAATGCACCAATAGAAAACTGGGTAGCTGAGATGTATAAGAGGAGAGGTTTTCCTAGGGTAGGCGACATGAGTATAGGTGGGTTGACAAGGTATTGTTTAAGTAGTGCAAATTCCTTTTGACAAAGATGGTCCCTAGTTGAATGCAACATCCTTTTCGATGAGATGTATAAATGTGTGGCACTTATCTATAAGATTTGAAATAAAATGGTGGATTTCCTGAATTTTCCCTTGTAAACTTCTCAGTTGTTTGAGAGTTGTAGGTGGAGGCATTTTTGTGATAGTTGTAACCTTCACAGATCCACCTCTATTCCTCTCTGTGAAACAATAAAACCTAGGAGATTCCCTAAAAAAATTCCAAAGACACACTTCTTAGGATTCAAATGTACTTTGTAATCCCGAAGACACTAGAAAATACGTCTCAGCACTTCAGGGTGCTCTCCTCTACTTTTAGACTTTGCTAAAATATCATCAATGTAATCCTCCATGATATCATTCATCATGTCATGGAAGATGATAGTCATTGCATGTTGATAGGTGGCCCCTGAAATTCTTGAGTTTGAAAGGCATGACCTTGTAACAAAATTTTCCCCAAGGGGTGATGAATTTTATTTATGTTTATCCTCCTCTGCAATCTTGATTTTGTTATACCCTAAAAAACCACCCATTAAGGACAACATCTCATAACCAGTGGTATAATCAATGATCATGTCAATATTAGGCAAGGGGAAGTCATCTTTGGGACATTCCTTATTGATGTCACGAAATTTGGTGCATATACTTATTCCAACAGGTTTCTTCTTAACTGGGACTATGTTAGATATCTAATCTTAATAGTCAATAGGTTTTATGAAATTATCGGTAATAAATTTTCCAGTTCCTCTTTGACAAGGAGTGTAATTTTAGTTTGCATCTTTCTCAACTTCTCGTTTGATAGGTTTGGCATCTAGATGCACAACGAGGTTGTGCATGACCAATTCTAGGTCCAAATGAGGCATATTAGTGTATGAACATGCAAATATATCTGCATATTCTCTTAATAGTTCTACAAAAACCTTCTCCTCTTGATATGAGAGTGAAGCTCCCAACTTTATCATTATAGGTTCCTCTTATGACCCAATGTTAACACCGATGGTTTTCTCCACAAGAATCTTATAAGCATCCTCCATCCGGGTAGGATCAGGGGAAGAGTAAGGTCAACCTCCTTAGGTATCTCATCATCATCCTTGAATGGATAGACCATTTTTTCCATAGGTTCTTTGTTTTGTTTTTCTACAAGTGCTTCAAAAAAATTTTGCTATGAGACTTGCATTTATTCCTTGCACAAGGTTTCTCTGAAGTATTCTTACTCTTGTTTGTGACCTTCTTATTCAAGCGTCCACACATCTCTGCTTCTTCTCCAAAGTATGCATAGGTGTCTAGTTGAATTACAAATCCTTTCTTATGATCCCCAGCTGGAATAGAATCCCTAAGACCCATGAATTCTACAAATTCCTCATCATTCTCAAAGAAATTGATTGGAACGTGAAATTGTTGATCCCAATCTACAAGTTTGGGATATAAAAGGGTTACTTCAAATTGGTTTGAGGATTGAATCTAGATAAGGTAAGGATAGCTGAATTAGGGAATAAGTTAGTGGAGGAAAGATCCTCATAGAGGCTAAAATGGGAATCTGTGTCACTATCTGAATGAGATCAGTCGTCCTCACATTCATAAGAGGTGGCATCAATCTCAAATGGTGCATCATCATGAGGTCTTATTCCAAGACCATGTTTTTTTGATTTGAAGTCAGGGATAGGAATGGGTTCTAATCACCTTTTCACATTGATACCACATCCAAACCCATTGAAACCCATGATGTACATCATATGGTGTCCTTTGAAATATAGCAGGGCTTGATGGCATCAAGCCATGGTACCTTTAAGTACTATGTTGGTGGGATCTTCTAACATATTTTCCTCAGATAAAAACCCACTAGGAATTAATGTCTCCAATGGTTTAGGGCATTGATCTTGAGTGATTTTGAACTGAAAATAGGGTTTACCATGAGTTCTAGGTGACACTGATAAATTTGATATTAATAAATCTTGTTCAAGAGTGAATGGCTCACCTAGGCCATATTTTGTTGACGTTGCTTCTCATGATGCAAAATGGTTGACCAATGAGGGAAAGTGTTAATTATAATGAGTGAGTGAATATAGATGTATATGTCCCTTGATAGCCTCTTTTTGCAAAGGATCAACAATGTCTGCATAAGGGAATTCATAAGTTGTACGAGAAAAATTGTGTAAGGCTCTACAATGTGTAAATGGTTCGGATCACCATGAATGGTGATTATCTATCCTTTATGGCACATTTTCATACATTTATGGAAATTTGAAGGAATGGCCTACATGGCATGGATTCATGGTCGTCCTAAGAGAATTTTGTATGGTAGGTATAAGTCAAGGACATGGAACATTGTGTCATGACAAGTTGGCTCTACTTCCATTGGAGCTATTATGGTGCCTATTAACTCTCACTCCTCATTATCATAGGCCGTGATTGTAATAATTTTTGGCACCTAGATCCATTTCTGAGTGGCCTATCTTCTTAACCAGCTTCAAATTACAAATGTTTATCCCGGATCCATCATCCTTACGTACTCTCTTGATCTTGCGATGGGTAATAACTACTTCTAGATATAAGGGTAAGTTGTGTTATGGGTCATTAAGTGGGATTTCAACGCGATAAAAAGTGATATGATCATTGGATTCAAGGTTTACAATCATATCTTGGATATGCACGGGATATACATTGGTGGAGACTCCCAAACTTTGCAGTGTTTTATATAATATGTTTTTATGGGCAGTAGATATTTTGAGGAGATCTAAGATTGATATCCTAGCGGGCATCTTCTCTAACTATTTTATTAGATTTTACTGACCTTCCTGAGGGATAGGTAGGGGATCTGGTATGATCAAATGAGTGCATCACATCCCTACTGCACAAATATTTTGTAAGATCCTAATAGTATTGACTGTTCATAAGATGAATGGATACATCCTATGAGGGAATTGAAGGGGCTATCATTGGTGGGGTAAATATAGACAGAAGTCCTATATTCATTGGAATTTTATCCATGATCTGGCTTCCTTTTCTTTTTATCTACATGGTTATGAAAGATCTCTTTAAAGATACCCATTTTCTCATTTGGCCCTTGTCCTAAGTCAAGGGGAGATTCTATGGTGATTTTTCCCTCTTCAATGAGGTCTTGTATGTAATGGTGTAGTCTCAAGCATATGTCTTGTGCCCTTTAACACAGTGGAAGTCACAATACTCATATTATTTGAACCAACCAAATTTTGGAGCATCTTCTAGGTATGATACCATCGTGGTTGGGTATTCCACCATGTGTTACATTATCTAACTATTTTACTATGACAGATAAGGATTCCCTTAACAATGTGAACGTATGTTTAGTGGGTGACTTGGGACAAGGTCCTTATGAGAGCTTTAAAAGTGGACCAGTTTGCATGGCTTAGACTTTTTTGGAGTCCGTAATGCCATCTCCAATGACAGTTTTGTTTTTTTTGAAGAACTTCGGTTTATCTAAGGATTTTGCTTCATGTGTTGTCTTTGAAAAGCTGGTTTAAGTGTCCGCTTTACGATGAGGGCTTTTTCGATTTGATTGCCCTTCTCTATAACTTCTTCAAAGTTAGGGCCACAATGAATTTGTAAATGGAAGGCTATCTCTAGGTTGAAGTTAGGCACAAATATTCTTACTATCTTTTTTTCGCAAGATGCAAGGAAACGACATGCCAACCCTCGCCATTTGTGTAAAAATCTCGCAAATGTCTTGTTGGGATTTTGTTTTGCATTATAAAGGTATTTCATTGTGATATCATTTTCCATGTTGTAGGAATAATGTTGTACAATTTTTTTGCTAATGCGGGCCATGTTGTAATGGAGCCCTTGGGTATGCTAAAGAACCATTACAATCCCAGCCTCCCTAGGTCATGTGAGGGAAGAGTCATATTAAGAAATTATCACTGTATGCGACCTCTTAGAAATCCATATAAAATTCTTTGATGTGATCATGAGGATCACCTTTTATTTTATATTTATCAAATTTAGGAATGGTAAAATGCTTTGGGAAGGGTTTCGTAACATGGTAAGGGCATAGTTCTTCATACAAATATTTCCTACTATGTCCTACATTTACCTCTTGTAGCGTAGTAAGAATGTCTTTCATTGGATGTAATTCTTGTTCAATGAGTTATTCTTTGGTAGGATACATTGGTAAATTAAATTTTCCTTAGCCATTTTAAAAGTTGTATCATTATGTGGATCAAAGTGGAACTCACTAGATTTTGTTTTGAGTTTGTCTTTGTATACGTTCCTACTTGAAGAGCCTAAGTTTGCTAATTTTTGGCTCAGTTTTAAGATTTGTTTTTGAAGGATCTCTTCTTCAACTAAAGGATCCTCTTCCTCATCGAACTTGGGAGGCAGTGAGGCTTTGCACTCAATCTTCACTTTACATGAAGCTTTGTAATAAGGTCGGTGTGGATCACCAAGTGGATTTAATGGTCTCCTTGATGGTATTATGATTTTAACTGGTAGTAGAAGCATACCCCATGTCAAAGGGGTTATCTATGTTTAAGACGAATCTTCATTCTTATGTTTTATGATTAATGACCTTAGTTTCCGCTTCACGTTCTTGTGGAAGCTTGGCTCCTAACTCTAAGAATCTTATGAGTACTTGATCTATGTTATAATAAAGAAGCTCCTCAAATTGAATTAGGTCTAATTGATGATGTTCTTCGAAAGAACTAGATTCTTCTCCTCTATGATAAATCAATGGCTCTATGTCCTTGACTTTGTGAAAAGAAAGGTGCTAAGTTTCTACTTTGCTAAATGGGAAGGAATCAAAAGGGTTTTCTCTAACTTGTGATCATTTGTGTTTTGATTCCATCTTCGTGATTCTAGGCATCACTAGTCAAAATTATATGGGGTTCGGTCTAATTTTTCTTCCAATTTTGCATGAAACCTAAGTGTATGTTTGTGTAAGTCACTCGATGTGATGTTGACATAGTCTATTGTGTTCTATAAGTAACGATATGCAGTTGTTTTTATGATTCAAAGAACACTCATATGAACACTCAAATGCAGCGATCACATGAATTATTGTTACGCAAGTTTATACACTAACTATCATTTTGGTGAAGGGTCCAAAGAAGATAGTGACAATACCCTATCAATATGTAGGTCAAGTTATAATTATAACAAGGCCTAAATATTAAAGTGGTACCGATGTAATATCTCAATGAGGTATGATACAACTAGTTTAAATGTCGATGAAAGATAAGTTTTCTCAAAATGGAAGTTGCGAGTATGTATAACATAACAACACTATCCTTATACATTAACTGACCAAGCAAGGTGTTAGTATCAAGAAAATGTTATTTCAATATATATAAGGCAATATCGATACTCTCAAAAAGACTTAGATGATGTTGAAACTAAAACTAAGTATGAACATGGCAAGAAGTTTTTAGTTATATGAGTTAGTGTAACAAGCACAATAAAGGGACTTATATCAAGTTCTCAAGAAATTGAAAACACGATGTAAGTACCAAGATTGTGTGACTAGAATGTGAGAAAAATATCAACCTAAGGAGAGATAAATGATGAATTGAAATCATAGAAGTGAAGATGATCTTGAAATCAAGATCAAAGGACTATCAAAGATACGAAAACGTACTTGCACACTTTAGACATTTAACAACCCAGCCGATAAACATGGATGGGCGTAAATGGACAAAAAAGTGGTGAGTATTATCTTTGATAAAATGTGCGAGGTATGCCTCCTTCTCACCCCAAAAATGAGTGGCGAGAATGCAAGGGTATAGATCAAAAGGTGAAAATAAAATAAGTGCCACTTGGGTAGATTTTTGCCTCGTCTCGAAGGTAAGAATAAAACTGAGTTAAGTGAGATGTCATTTAATTTTGAGATGAAAGACACTTAGATCGAAATTACATGGGTTTTTGCCTTGTTTGAGAAACAAGGTTTATACTCCAATTAATTTTTCACTTCATGATGACTTGATGCGACAAATGACTAGTGAAGTGGGCTCCAAGACATAATGGCTTCCCTAATAAGATCTCTCAACTACGTGTCACAAAGTGTGTAGGAGAAGATCGATTTGCCCAAAGAGTCATACCGACATTTGGGAGTATCGCAGATTTACTTTACCCCCTTCTAATACAATGAGAAACTAGTGCGTTCAGTTATCCCATCACTGGGGTCGCGATACATAAAACTTTGACTCTAACTTATAATGTGAAATCTAGTCAAGTGGGTAAGCGAAGCACTTCCTGTTTCATCCACAAGGTTACTTAGTGGTGGATTACTTTAGGATTCCTGAAACCACCCCCATTGTTTTAGCTTAAGGCGTTATGCCAAAGGGGTTATTTTCCAGTTGAGTGGATAGGGACGTACCCTTTTTTGAAACCTGCAATACAGTGTGATGTGAAGTGGTGTGTTTTTTTATCTTGCTTAACTTAATGTGGTTTTAAGTAGCACACTATTTGGAAACCTATATGAAAACACGTGTATTAGAAGGTTTTTGTTTTGTCTCGACTTCTCCTTTCTTTGACAAGAATTAGGCCCTACATGCAAGGAGTTAGTAATTTTTCATCAAATAAGAAAGAGATTTTGCACGTTGTTTTTTATTCCTAAGGTCACCAAAAAGGCGCGAAGGAAGAGCATACACAACGTGAAAACTCTACTAAAATAAGCCTTTGTGAAAAATACTTCAAAAGGTAGAGTTCATTTTAGCCAACTTTGAAATATCAATCCAATTATTTAAATGTAAAGTAAGTGTTTTTAAAAGTGACAAGGATGTTTTAGACTATTTTTGATTCCCAAGATCACCTAGAAGGTGTGAGGGAAGAGCTTAAACACTTCAAAATCCCCTTTTAACTAAGATAATGAAATAATTAAGCTAATTTAGTAAAATAAAACCAAAATATATACTTGCAATCATTTGTTAGAACCTGCAAACAAGTTAGAAAACCAAGAAAAATTAGGAAATTCCATAAATCTATTTTTAGCAATTTTTCAATGGTTTTTAGTATTTTATATTTTCGGAGGTCTCTAAGGCACTTTGGGAGTTTGATGATAGAAGTAATGATACCAAAGGTATATTAATTTTGGAACTTCCCTCACAATTTTTTCTTCGTTCTCTTTCTGGTGCCTATTCAAACTCTAAACGGGTCAAAAGATACGACCCAAACTAGGAGCACTAAAAATTATATGAAAAAATCCGGATCAAACAAAGATACCTACACACCCTTCAAGGTGTATGTGTGTGGTTTTGGGTATGTGCATGTGGGTTATGGTGTTTGTGCACTTTTTGTAAACTTAGTGGGTCTGCAAAGTGCTTGTCTTTGCCCGAGGATGCTTGCGCTAGCATAAGTGTGCATAAGCTAGAGAATAGGTTCCTACGCTAGCGAAGAAAAAAATTTGGTAAAAGATATGATAGTGCATGTGCATTGGTAGAGGGGTGATTGCAGTAGAAAAAGGGTGCATGCACCATGGTTTGGGTGTGTGTGCATCCGGTAAAACAAATCGGAGGTCCGAGAACACATAGGGTGTTTGCGCATGGATTTGGGTACTGTGCGCCTAGTGAAAATGACAAAGTTACAGGTGTCTACACTTTGGAAAAGGGTATGTGCACCACAACTTGGGCATGTGTGCTTACTATCAGATACTTATGCATGAATTTGGGTGCTTGCGCCTCTTCTAAAAAAGACAGTCAACGGGTGCATACGGCACAAAGTGTATGCGTGTCTCCCTGAAAAACCACCAAAAATGGAAAATGAAATTATAAAAGTGTCAACAGATTAGAATTTAGCCATTAAATGCAATTTATAACATAAAATTAATAAAGAAGCATGAAAATGAAGGTTAACTACATAAAACCTAGCTAAAAATCCCAAGGAAAAATATTTAACCCTACAAAA
The DNA here is from genome assembly GCA_018340775.1 of Taxus wallichiana var. yunnanensis. Lineage (NCBI taxonomy): Eukaryota > Viridiplantae > Streptophyta > Pinopsida > Cupressales > Taxaceae > Taxus > Taxus wallichiana. Next base: position 309,649,768 of record CM031235.1, read on the forward strand.
ACATGTAAAAAGTTAAAAACTGAAATAAAAGCTTCAAAATGACTCCATTAATGGAGGATGGACTTCATGTCCCACCAAGGCGTGCCAAATGTGTTCAATGAAAAGTTACAAAAGCCATGGACATGGGCTAAGAATCTTTAAAGTTGAAAAAGTTAATTAGGGAGTCAAAGTAAGATTTGACTAGGTTTAGAAGAGGTTAATCATGGTTAGAACTAGTTAAACTATGTTAGGCTAGTTAATCTTGTTTAGAGAGGAATTAGGGTTTTGAGATAATTTTGAGAGGTCTAATCAATCCAATGAAATGGATTAATAGTCTAAGAAGTTAGTAAAAGTGGTATAGAAGAGGATGAGAAGATGGTTTAGATAATAAGGGACTATATTAACCCCATTAATTGGTTTATAGGAGAAATACAACCAAAAGAATGTTGTAAATGATGAGTTAGAGGATTCAAGTTGATGAGGTATCATCAATTTGTAAGAAGGAGAATAATTAGTGTAATATTAGGAATAATAGTGCTTTGACCAAACTATAGGTGTCTACAATAACATTCATGCAAGAATCAAACTGGAGGTTCAAATAACCAAAACAACCCACATGCAAAGCTCCAGCTCGAAGACCAAATGAACAAACAAAACCAAACCCCTCTTTCTTCTTCCTAGGCAGTTTCTGCCAACTTTGAAAATATCAAATTCAAAATAGGACTATCAGTTCTTCCATTTCTCCCACCACCGCCACCTTTATTTTTGGCGAGGTATAAGTTCAAAATTACATGCATCTAAAAAATGGTAGAGATGCCAGCTAATTTCCCCAAATTTTGACATGTACTCACCAAATTTGGAAGTCAAAAAGAGATAAGACCACATTAACTTCCTCATAAATTTCTAGGAATTGATGCCACCGACTTCCCCCTCCTATGTCATCCCATAGGCCCCTTTTAGGTTAGCCAAACATTAGGTTAGGTTAAACATTAGTTTAGGAACTAACATAGGTCCTTAGGTATAAGTCTTTAGTCTTAGGTCCCATTTAACATTACTTAATAACAAAATAACTTAGTAACTTAGGTTAGGTTACTCTTTTTAGGATAAAGTTCCTAATTTATGGAACATAGTGAAAATAAGTTCCATGATCCTAATTAATAATTACATCTTATTTTAATAAAAAAGAGGAACCAAATTATTCCCCAAATTTAAGATACGAAGCAGAGAGCCAAGTAGATTGGGTCATTCATGAACTTTGTACATTCAAGGTCTAGGAGCCTTTCATTTGTCCAGCTTGGACATTATGATAACAAGGTTTGAAAATTATAAGCATACCTTGGATCAATGAAATTGATCTAAGGTAATGTTGTTCTGAATCCCCAAGAATTATGAAAACTGAAACTCAATTTCTCAATCCCAAACAATGAATTATTCTGCATAAAAAGATATGAATTGCTTCATTTTAAATTAAGAAAAACATGATAGAATCATACCTATTTCAGTAGATAACATATTACCTACTGTAAACATGATTTCATAAGTCATAAGAGTACACTTTGTCTTAAGACAAAAATCACCTGTCAATGTTTGAACCTTCCATAACATAAGTCATCATAGATACCAGTCATGCTAGAGGTGTTACAAAATTTGCATCCTCCACGACATCTACAAAATATCAACTATAAAAACTTATTAGACTAAAAAAATCCAAAATAATCATCACATCATCATAAATTATCAATACATCAATCACAACATTCCAAGTGGAGTGGAGTCCACGAGAATGCTTCTTGAACAACATGTCAGAAGCATCACATTGCTGAGTGGAGTCCCTGAGGATATTTGGGGCACTGAAAAGGAGAGAAATTAGGTCATATCACAGCTGAACGTTAATGACCCAACACATGTCACCACTCGGCACTTTTTACCTCCCTGCAGACGATCAAATCAAGGATTGAAAGGGCCTCAAAGAAATAATACCTTCTGGGGACTGGAGGAGTTCAAGTTGTTTTATTTCTGATAGTTTGTTGTTTTTTTGCTGTTTAGTAGTAGTTATGTCCTTGTTTTTCTTTTTATTAGTAGCTTCTTTTTTTACTATTGTTGGAATTATCATAATATCTAGGATTCGGTTCTATTTAGATTCTCTTCTTATTGATTTGGCTATTGAGCCTTTGTTGTAACAAGGTATAGTCCCTTCAAAACTATTTTCCTTTAATAAAAAAACATTCTAAATAATTATACATCACTATTTATTTGGCATTGGGCCTCTTACCAAATGGAATTGGCCCCTATCAAAATTCCAATATCATACTCATGTCATCATCTCTCTTTCAATATTATTTTGACCATGCTAAATTCCTCATATGTCATCATCTTTCCCCACATATGGCATATCCCATACTACAGTTTCATGATGTCATCATCCACCGTATGATTGCATCCTCTTGACATAGCTAATGCCACCTACAGAAAAATTGTGTGCCAATTTTCTAATATGTCTCAAAAATCAATTTAAAAATATAAAAATTATAATGTTCCCAAACCCACCTTGATATTAACACAAACCGCATTTCAATCTATTTGGGAAAAATTATCTAGCCATATTTACCTTGGGAAACATTTTGACATTTTACATTACATTACTCCTTCCCAATTTAAATATAAAACCTACCCAAGGACCTATTGGAACTCACTTGTAGCCTTTGTTTATCCACTCAAATGTTATGTGCATTGACATCTCATTCAACAAGATTGAATTATCACCTAAAGTAAGTGAAGCTACTAGGTACCTCCTTTGTATTTGCTTGTTAAGATGTTGGCATACATAATCATAGTGATATCTAACCAAGTACTCATTCAATCATACTAAGCCAATGCATACATCCATTTGGAAACACATATAATAAGGAAGTATAATAGATAAATCAATAATCAATATCAAATGCACCATGAATTCACCATATTTAGACATTTCAATGATCATAATCCATCCTCCATAATCCATTATATTAAAGTATTACATAACATAATATGAATACATCAGTATACCAAGGTGTTAAAACATGTACAAGCATCAAACCCTAGACCATAACTGCATAACAAAGAATCTCAAATCTCGGACATAATGGGTGGTACCAAAATAATTACTTACAATGAGTATATATAGGGGTGGGGACTTTACCTTCACCACCCATGCACTTTCCTAATAATAGGCATGCCCAAAATAGACTACATGCATGCTTTCTTACAAAAACTAATAATAGATTATCCTATAAATAAATATTGCTTTAATCCTAATAATATCCTTCATACATGTGCTCAATCTGTATGTCCATTCTCCAAAAATAGACCTTGATTGGCTTCCAAGTTATCATAATTTTTCCTTTTCTTGGTCGGAAATCCATCATGTTTTTCTATTTTTATCTCATAAACTGGAAAATTGGTTGATTCTTGAATCTTATGTGCTTGGGCATGAACTTCTTGTGCATTGTTCTAACCCTTTTCTCACACATCCCTTCGTGCCTTCCTCATGTGCACCAAAACTTACGTGTGTGGCTTATACCGATCATTTTTTCCTTATCAACACTACCCCACACTAATTTCATTCTCGTCCTCAAAAATGGGGATTCTTGATTTATCCCTCTAAAAGAATGATAATATAAATAATAAGGCAAAAGAATAGAAGAGTCTTCAGTGTACGCTGATTTCCTACTCCTCAATCAGATGGAACAATTTGGAGAACTACTTTGTTAGGGAGCTCTCCATCTCACCCAACTCTACCAAACATTTGGTAGCAGATATGAGATTAAACATGTTTCCTTCACCATATCCTCGGGGTCATGTTCTCACCCTTATGCTTTAACTCCCTTATTACTCATGTCAAACCCGAGATCATCCCCTCTAAGTTATCCATCTTTCGCAAGACAAGGGATCCTAGCTCTTTAATCCCGATTTCATAAGTGTCCCTTTTTGTCTTCAATGCATCCCTCTTATGTGAAATATTGGCCAGAGCTCCTCTCTCCGAGTTTCCCTTTTTCCTTACATCCAACATGCTTTCTAAATCTACATCCTCCCGAGTAGTGTATGTATGCTTTGAGGATGGGGTCAAGGTCTTGACTATGGTTAAAGGCCCATCCCACCTTCTTCAAAGTGTCCTTTATTGTTTGTGTGGCTTCAATATTAATAATATTCTATGCCATGATTTTCTTATTCTTCTTCGTCTTTCTTGTTATGTCCTCTTGCGTCATCCCTTATACTTGTTGGTTTCTCCTGGAATAACATATGAGCCAAATCCTGCAAAGAAATACAAGTTCGATGAGTACTTATCCTTAGTTTTCCCATCAAATTCTGGTAGGACCTCAAAATTTCATCGCCAATATCAAGCCCATGTCCAAGACATATTTTTTTGCTTCTCTACTTTTTCCCATGCCTCATTCAATTATTGAACATACTTTTCTTTATTATTCTTTTCTTCCACCAATGTCCTAAGAGTGGCCCCCTTATCCGAATTCTTGTGATTCACTTTTGTCACCATATTTTTTAAGGCATTACTAGCATGTTCATCAATGAACTCAATGGTCTTTACTCTTACATGGGTCATGTGAGGTTCCTTATTCATCATGTGCCTTATGCATGATTCCTCGATGATATTAAACTCGTGTTCATCCATATCCGTCTACATACTCCAGGAAAACATCTTTCTAGTGCACATATTTGCACCCTCTAGACCAATCATCTCCCACCCATACAATTTATCAAGTTAGCAAGCATGCTTTATAACCTTGCACATATTATACTCATGAGCTCATTGACATATCCAAGGTATGGTTTGCCCAAAATATCTTCTCCCCTTCGGCCATCAGTTTGCCTACCTGCGGGTATATGATTTTTAGAACCTGAGAACATACCCTCTCTTTTTTCACTAGAATATCCTCCATGCTCCCCGGATGGATCTCCCGCACTCCTTTCCCTCTCTTGATCCTATCTAGTGGGTCCTTCTTCATGATAATTAAGCACCTCTTTGTCACATTATGTCTCCTCATCCCTTGGCTCCTCTTCATCTTCCACATTATGAATGGGTGGAGAATCTATGTTGTGTGCATCCTCATCTCGACAACCCTTCTTCATCATTGTCACTCTTGTATATGAGATTACACATTCTCCTCTTTTTCTTCTCTCGGGATTGGATTAATCATGTTGTCATTGGTGACCTTATAACTACTTTGGAGTTCCCTATGCCACCGCTCTTCTCCTTAAGTTTTCTTCTCATTTTTCCTTTATGGCATTAGTCAAGCACATGTTAATGTCTTCCTTCTCCATCTCCTCATCCTCAAAATAAATCTTTTTTTCTTCCTATTCTTTCCTCGGAGGAGTATCCTTGTGCATCCTCTTGGTGCCTACAGTCTTCTTTCCTTTTGGAGGATCTCGAAGTTTCATATCCTGGAACACAGGGCATAATATAGACATATATACATGCATCTTGTTTATTCCCAACTACCACGAAATTAGGATGGATTTCAATATCATTTGATTCCATTGTTTCTTCATAAGTCATCTTTTTGGGATAAACATAACTATTCCTCGTGTATGGTATTTTGCATCCACCTTATTTGTATCAAATTTCAGCTTCTTTGCATTATATAATATATTCTTATAATCCTAGAAGTATTGTAATATAAAATCGAATGGAAGCTTACACCATGGGATTTTCTCCCCTTCCCTCATAAAGAACTTTTCCAAACAAAATTTTTCATACACCGTAAATTCTTCTTGTCCATCCAAGACCAAGGAAAAATCCCTCGGTGCGCACCACTCTCCTTTAAATGCTTCGTGCATCCTCTTGTACCATTCTTCTACTCATTACTTATAGGCACCCAAAATATTATCTTCACAAGTAAATTGAGTGAACATCTATGCTCACGAATTGTGCTCTTTAAGATACACCCACATCTTTTCTCTAAGCTCATCTGGTACCCCAATCTCACAAAATACCAATAGAAGTAATATTGTGCCCCATGTAATTTTCTCACCTTTATCATCCTATACGAACACTTCCTCAATGATGCCTTCAGCGATGTACTATGTGATATTATAGTAATTATTTTTTCCATATTGTGTGTTATATGCAACCATCGCTTGTTTGCCTAGTTCCACCTTTCAAATGCACCTAGTTTTCATCTTACTAAATGTGCAGCTAGTCTTGTTCTAGGGTCCAAGACACCTTATACATCCATCGCATGACCTTCTTTGTGATAATTTAGTGTAACTATTGTAGCCTCTACCCCAACATCGTCATCCGGATATAGCTCTATATCTTCTCCCAATTTGTGCAACCTTGTCACTTTTCCTATCAACTACCCTATGATGAAAATTATCCTACCTATAAAATAAAAATAGTCATCGTGGAATTGTGATCCTAATCACTGATACAAGTGATCTAGGTTTTTGAATTAGGGCATATCATAGAGCTACAAAATTCCAACACTCCCTAGGAGTCTATGTAATGAGTCATCATAAATTTGTTTCCCCGAATCGATCCTCTCATTTGTCTTGATGACCATGTCCTTCTCAATGTCACTCTCATTCTTCTTTGAGTGACAATTAAAATCACTAATATTTCACTTTGACAGCTTCTATTTCCATGGTTTCCCCTTTATGAACTCACTTGGATATTGCATCTCCGTAAACAACTCATCTAGTGCTTCCTCGGTCATAGGTTTCTTGTTCTTGTTCACATATTTCCTCCGTGTCATTACTAACAACAATAATCTTTTCTCAACTTATAAGGTGCCCTAGGTGTCATATTACTCACCATGACTTCCTCTTAAAAATTTCACCTTATCACTTCCTCTTACAACTTTTCACCTCATCACTTCCTCTACTTCTTCGAGCCCATGTGCCCTAGTCAGTGAATTTTGTTCTTCAAACCCTAACTCTAAAATTCAATCCTTAACCCTCATCTTCTCCTCTCCTCACATATTTTCCTCACTCTCACACTTCCCACAAAGGAGCTCCACTTTAGGCCATGCCAAATTTTCTTTAGGTTTGATGAATTCATCTTCTATACTTGTACTTTGTACTCATTCACACTTCAGACACTCTTCAAAGCTCAAACACTATATCATGGAATGTAAGAATGAGGTTGTTTGCAACCCTTTTCTATATTTTTTGTGATTTTCTAGCATTAAATTATCTTCACCTACTACCATACTTAGCTTTAAATTTTCTCTTTCACTTTTTCCATGCTTTACATTTCTTTCTTCTGCATGCTATAGTCATAACCTTCTGTCATTCCTACTACTTCCTAGGTTGTGGACCTCCTCTCACATGCTTCCCCGCAACGCAGTACATAAACCTCTACGCCATAAACCAAGTAGTTCATTATGTCGATGCCTACCTCACGTTACAAAACACGAACCTTTTTACACCCATGGTATTCATCATGAGATTAATTTCCTTGTGAGCTCTATCATCCCTAGCACCTGTAACACCCTTCTCCTTCACACCTTAACATATGCACTGCTTCAAATTTCCCAACCGCAAAACCTATATATAGATCTCAACACCAATGCATTTATTTTTCATGCACTTGCACTTAGTTCACCCCAAACTAAAGTTATGTGTCATCCTATGCACATGAAATCAATTGTATTAATCATCTTCTTATGTGAAAATGTGCTTATTACAACATAACCAAAAATAAAGCAATAAAGCAATGACAACAAATGGAAAGAAAAACAAGAAAAGGAAACCTAATCTAAGTGGAAATATTGCCTTATTATAAACACCAAGAATATTTATTTATAGTAGGGATTCAACCTACTCCCATTGAAGTAAATAGGAAACATGGTGCCATCCAACACCTATAATTGACATACAAATGAATTGAGTATCTTCATTACTAAAATTTTTCCCAACCAATAGACCTTCAATTTACCTGGGTGGTGTGCAAACTTGGAGTCATAAAGAAGGAACATATTTCTAATTGAAAATGCCTTGGTTTTAATGTGCCTATGATGCCAATCCTTCTATCACACATTCTCATTCTTTTGGATCCAATGTGCAATGGCGTGCCTCTAAACTATTTTCATTATTCTTTCAATGCATTCTTCAAAATCATGCTTAATACATAGAGATGGAAACATGAATTTAATGGGTAATATAGCTTTTACACCAAACACAAATTAGAAAGGTGTGGCCTTGTTCAACCTCTTATAAGTGGTACTATAAGACCATAGTACAAGTGACACTTTATCAACTAAATATTTTCTTCAAACATCATATATGTTTGTCAATTTTTTTCCTTAGATATTGTTGAAAGCCTCTGTAATTCTATTAGCTTGGGTGATAAGGATTTGTCTTATGTTATGCCACCATAAACTCTCCTAATAAAATTTTGATTGTTTCATTTAATAAATGAGTTACTCTATCACTTGTCAAGATTAATGGACATACATACCTACTAATAATGTTTTCCTAGAATAATATTGTTGTTGTGGCTAACATATAATCATCTGTAGGTTTTTCCTCTGCCTACCTTATCAAAACGTTTGTGCAAGTGATAATGCAATACATGCCATTATAACATGTAGGTGGTGTAATAGGTCCTATAAAGTCAATATCCCACTTCTCAAAAGGATTTTCACTCCATATAGCGTGCAACCGCATCTCATCCCTATGTCCAAACTTTCCAAGGCTCTTGAAAATAATCACATGATTCAACATATTCCTTTGTGTATTGGTACAAACATTCCCACCATAATCCATCCATAAGGATCTTGCACGTAGTGACATCACCTGCATAATGTCCTCCTGTTATTCCACCATGATCCTCTTCCATAATAGCTTCATGCTCATGTTCCATAACACAATGGGGTAAAACTTCATCATGGACTAACTTGTATAAATCTCCACAAATCAGGTGATAAGGCACTACGCATATAACAATCTACATTTTTCTAATTTCTTCATTCCTTCATGTTCCATACAATTTCATTAAAATATAGTTATATCCTCTAAATCTATGGGCGCTTAACTTGAACAATTTTACATCAGAATAGTTCCTCAATGCTCTACGCATCTTTACTAGAATTGATTCTTGATAGATGATCGTGTTTTTAATTGCTATTTCCTGGTTTGACAAGAATGGTGAAGTCAAAATCCTAAAATATAAGTATCCACTTACAAATGTGCTCTTGTAAAACATGCTTCATTACTAAGTACTTCAGCACCATATGATTTTTATATGAAATAAACAGAGTAGCCAACAAGTAATGTTTAAAATTATGCAACGTATAGATCATAGACAAGGCTTTGCATTCAATTGTGGTGTAATTCTACTCTATGAGTGTCAACTTTTTTTTTTTTTTTGCAAAGAAAATGGGATGATCCACAATTCCTTCTCCTAGTTTCTCCAATACTACACCAATTTCCATGCCAGAGGAATCAACATGTACATGAAATGGTTTTTCCCATGAAGGAAAACACAAAATTGGTGCAGTGGTAAGCCTCTCCTTCAATGTCTTAAACACATGTTGTTGCATGTCACCCCAATAAAATTTCCCTTTATATTTCAACAATTCTTCCAAGGGCACGAAAGTATTTTCATAACCCTTGATAAACTTTCTATAGTATCCAATATGTCATAGAAATCCATGTACCTCACTCTGATTGGTAGGCTCTTCCAAACCCAAAATCATAGCTATTTTGGTTGGGTCTACCAATAATCCTTCTTTATAAATGATATGCCCAAGTAATGTGTCAAAAGGTGTGGAAAAATACACTTCTTAATGTTAATAGAGATGCTTAATTTTTTGCACCTCTTAAACATGAGCCTAAGATTATCATAGAGATCCTTTACTAAACCATACATCGTCTAATCATCTAAATACACTTGTAAAAACTTGTGAATAAATTCCTGAAAGGCATGCACAAAAATGCATGAGAACACTACCGATGTTTTTTTCAATCCAAAAGGCATAAATTTATATGTAAAACTTCCCCATTCAATGGTGAACGTTTTCTTCTCTTGATCTTCCTTTGCAATACGCACCGGTGATAACCTTCAAAACCCATCTGTGAAACAATATATCTCACACGTCGAAACTACTTCAAGGATTTCATACATGATTGGGGTGGGAAAAGGATCTATTACACATGAAAAATTGAGTTCCATGTAGTCCATACAAATCCTTATCCTCCTATCGTTCTTGATGCTTATAACCATAGAGCTAACCTAATCGATTCTTCAATTAGTTCAATGGTTCCAAACTTGAGCATCTTATCAATTTCTTCTTTCACCTTCATGTTCAAGTTATGATTCATACTATAAGACCTCTTCGTAATTGGGCGTGCTCCCTCTTTTAAATTGATCTTCATCTCTCCTAAAGAAGTGTTGTCACCAAATCACTGCACCCCCCAAATGGCCAGGATGTGAATAGGACGTTCGATGCGATTGGGACACATGGGATCACCTCTTAAGCTGTGGGACTTGGGCTCGAGGTGAACCTCCGGAGAAGGCCGGCTTCCTCTTCCTAAACCAAGTGTCTTTGTACTACTACTCGTAGTGTAACAAAAATGATTATCTAGTCCTAGGCTAACATTTTCATGGGGTTTTAGGGAAAGAGTTTTACAGAAATGAAACTATACTAGGGATGGTGATGCACCAAATAAAGGGTGTCTTCAAATTCAGGAAGGGTTAATTTGAAGAGGGTGTGTGCACCACAGTCAACTTCACCTCTCGTAACTTAGAGAGGTACAGGATACCACAGGCTAAGAGACACGCGTTCCTTTTGTTAAACTTTATCAGACCAAGAAATATACCAGTTTCGCAGTGAAGAAGGATGAACTCAAGAAGGGTGAACAGACACCACAACTTAACTGCATGCAATACTCCACCACTCGATAAGCACAGAACTCCAAGAACCTGCAATAGAACTTAAACTTGCACAGTGTACCTGCAAGTACGAGAAAGGCACAAAGAAGCATAAAAGGATGAAAGGACCAAGATTAGTCACAAAACACACACTTTTATTGCTTCAATAACATGCACAATGCATCATACATTCAGAAGAGGCAATAGTTGCTATTACAGTCTTGAAGAGGAGGCTTGAAAGTTCTCTCAACACACAAGAACAACTTGCAGAAGAGAGAGGACCCTTGAAAAATATACACTCGCTTTGAGATATCTAAGCTGTCCAACTTATGCAGAACTGTTGGAACCCTTTGAAATGAGCTTCCAACTTACATTTATAGAAGAATATGTGAGAAAGAAGAGGAAATGGTCATAATTACATTCCTAAAATGAAGGCCCATGATGTATTTATTACAGTTAGTTGAACTACCTGAGAAGGTTCCATCATGGGTCATTAATTGCACGATGACCAAGTCTTCTCAATTAATTAAAAGAATATTTAAATAAAATATTTAAATAATAATAATAAATATTATTATTAAAATATTTAAATAAAAATATTAATTTAATTAACATAATGTTGGGACCCCCCCGTTGACCCGTTTGACTTGAAGAGGAGGGGGTCCATGTGGATAGATTCGCACAAATATCAACTCGGTGAGTTTGAATCCTCTAACTCGGTGTTGCAATTGATTTTGAACCCCACACCAACTCTTTTCTCGTCTTGGCAATCGGGCTCTTTTGCATTGAGTCCTCCGAATGGTGGGATATAAAACTTGATTCTTATCGTTTTTGCTAAAATGCATGTAGATCCCGTGAACTGCTTTGACGCAAATTAAGACTCGCCTCACAAATGCCACTTCTACGGTCTTACTTCAAACTCCAAATCGAGCAATTCTGAGTTACCAAGCCACCTATATGCATTGTGAACATGAAGCTTTAAGCCCGAAATTGAAAGCCTCTACAAATACATTAAACTTCAACACCCACGAGCTTATTCTTTATCTCGACTTGGTACCAATGTTTCCACAATATGAAAAGTTTGACTCTAAATCATACTTAGTGGATTTGATCCATAATACATTGGTTGTACCCACAGAGGTTAAACAATTCAATGAATTTAAATTATTTCACTCCTGCATGTTGCGCCATTTAGAAATGATTTTCGAGCTATGAAAATTGTTAGGGATCACATTACGTGGCTCTGTCAACACTGAATCGATTGATTTCTCTGTGATAGCTCTAGTCTTGACAGATAGAGTTATTTCTTCTTGTTTTGGACCACATATTCACATGCATTCCACGTTCAAACTCCATGAAACAACACCACGAGCTCTTCAACTGATTCGACCTGGCTTTGTTTTGCATATCAACCCGAGCACCTGGTTGGCTCAAACTCACTTGAATGTCGTGCTTAACCCAACATTTCTAAAAAGAATGGTTTTACCACAATGTTCACAGTTCTTCCTTAACATATAACACTTGCAGTAAGAATGTTTTAGCTTGGCCATAATAAGCACAATTGTACCTTCCAAATGATGAGAAAATGCCATTATCAACAAAGACCTAATGCTGCCATGATGATGACCCAGGCTTATGCCCGTAACATGTCGATAGACACCCTTAAGACTGATTCTTGGACAAAGAGACCTTCGGTATTTTGGTAGTGCACTCTGCAATCTAGGCTCCAACCAACAATTATGCCACTATTGGGATCTTAGTATGGAATGGGTAGCTGCGAGCTACACAATATACTCATTTTTTCAGAAACTAAAAAGATCCTTCATGTTACAATCTGCAACACGTAAAATAAGCCCTTCAAAAAATACATTGAACAACTGGGGCAGCCAAGAGGACCTTGGAAAAAATGTACAGTAACAACCATATGAATTCTTCCTTAGTCGTGGATCAAAGCTAATAGAAATAAAGCTAGATAAAATTAGCTTGAAACTGCAGTATAATCGTCCATTTGTTAAAACAAGTTTCTCTGAACCTGGTAAAAGAATATTTTTATTGTCTGATTGGACGTACATAATGGAAGAGTATAAATATTGCTTCGGCCCTCAGAGTTTCTCAAAGAGACCATTTACTGTAACAAGGATGTAACAAAACGGTCGACCAGGTATTTCAGAGTTGACCTTCACATTCAATTCGTTTCTAGGAGAAAACATGCTGAGCAATATGAATCGTTTCATTCTGCACCGTTTCAAACCTTCATCTCCTGGTTCGGGCAAATTTTATGAAGCCTTGAATGGCGTGACTCCAATCCATCGTATACGGTAGTGAATATTTGTTTCTGCAGCTGTGCGTGGGAGCTTGTCTTGCGACCACCGAATGCTCGAGTATCTTGTGGCAAAGGCGAACGGAGATAGGAGATCTGCATTTGCTTTGTGAAACAGATATTAACACCTCGTGAGGAAAACCGTGTCTGTTGGAAGCACTCAAAAGAAGGCTTCTACTGTATTGCAACACGCCTGCTGCCTGTGCGTGGGAGTTTCTGTCTCGCGACTAGAATGTTATGCGTGGTAAGAAAATGTGTAGAGCCTCCTTCGCCCATCTCTGTGTCATACTCGACTTTGGCCAGGCTAGACAACCACGTCCAATCTGATTAAACACTTCAACTGCCTCATTCCCACATTCTCCGACTTACCTTCCGTGTGACTCACCCAAAGACTCAGACCACTCCAAGCTGCACGGGGTTTTGTTTACATGGCCCATGCGGAAGTCTCATGATGGATTGCCATCGTCAAATCTCCATGCTTGGCAGTTCAACCAGATTTCTCCCCCACGCGGAGTGAACAGCATGGTTTTCCATCTTAAAATTTCCACTTGGCGGTGCTGCTCCAAATCTCCCCCGCGTGGAATTTTGGTCATGGTTTGCCAAACCAATATCTCCACGCCTGGCATAATAGCTCCAAATCTCCTCATAATGGCTCAGCCACACCAATCCACGGGCCCCGGCATTAGCTTTTCCGCGCAACCTTGGCAAGATAGTGAAATTTTTCCCATTGATTTTCATGACCCATTCGAGCTTCAAGCTTCTGCAAACATGGATATTGCAGGATAGAGTCCATCTAAGTGATCCCTTGAACTCATGGCTATAAAAATATCATTTTATCTGTCAGGCTGAGTTCAGCCATATCCTATTTTCTCATGTCATCTTATCATATCTACAACATGTCTCTAAGAACCGCTATGCCGTAAGTGATTTCACTCAAGATATCAGTAAACTCGACCATCAATTCCTTTGGGTCTAACTAGGATCAATATTTTAACTGAACTTCAGTCTGAGCTATAAGCTTGATCTCTCAGTGAGCTCAAATGTTTCAACGCTGAGCTATTTCCTTTCGCCCAAAAAACATGCTCGACTTTCTGAGTGACTCGTTGAAGATGCTCATATAATTGCAAAGAAAATTATGCTCCATGAATATTCTGATATGAAACAGTTCCACCTCTATGAGATCCGTTTCCATGAGTTGCATCGTAAAATAAATTTAATCAAGTCTCCCGGTAACACCCTTACTGTCACTTAATCGATTTTTATAAAAATATCTTGAAGGAAAAATCCTGAATTTGAGGATGCATTCGATGCTGAACAGATAAAAACATAGTTGGGTGACCTGCTTGCTGGAAGTGCTAAAAAGGCTTCTGCCATACCGCAACATGTCAACTGCCTGTGCACCAAATGCTCGGCCGAGGAAGGTCTGAACAACGCCAGCAAAAATATATATACTGTATTCACTAATACCCTGGCCCGGCATTCTTGCTGTCTCTGCGAGCTTACCATTGAAAAATTATCTCGAGTAGGCCTCCCAGTTTTGCATTAATCAATGAGCCCTGGAATTGTATCCTAGAAACCATCTTTAATGCATCCACACGAAACGAGTTGCCTTGAATTATCCATCATGCTCGATGAGTCCCATTGATAGGGCTCCATCATGTATCTCTGTTTACGCAACGATCTCCATTCATTTTATGGCACTCTTGATGCCTTGGCTTGCGTTTGAATCACCCTAGCTCTGCAGAATGTGTCCTAAAAGAAGCTCACCACATGATCTCCAAAATGAACGAGTCACGAAGATGAGTCGAACTCCTTATCTCTACCTTTGCTTCCGCCTGTGGCTTGAACCTTTCCAATTCATTGAGACTTTATTGATAGCTCAAACTTTGACTCTCCCTGACTTGGCCTTCACTTCCGCATGCATCGATCTCTACCGAGATCCTTATAGAGTTCCCTTCATTCGTCAATTTTCAACGAGCTATATTTTGCATTAACAAGACCTTGTTGAGCTCTTACAACTGAGAGTCTCTACTGAGATGATTTTTGAGATGATTATCAATTTGACACCGGGTTCTTTATCAACTCGACCCTGAACTCTCCACTGAGTTGAGATCAACTGGGTGCCTTTCGATGCTAGGTGATCTCTTCATATGCAATTTAGGAATTATTTTTAATTATTGCATCTTGATAATAACCGAAGGTGGGTTCCTGGGACTATTATTTCATTTTGAACATGACAGACCCCTTGTCCAATCTTGCTAGGTGTGCAAAATTGGATAACAAGAAGTATGCACCCATTTTAACTCATGATATCCCTATGGTAATAAGTCCGGAAGTCATACAATAGCTCAATAATATTTTCTACTTCTTACACTGACCAATAATCACCAATAATGGCCTACTTAGGCACATCATTTGTGCCAATGTTAACCTTCTTAGTCTTCATTGGTGCATGGTTTGCATGTTCCTTTTCATCTATTGTGTTCATCACCTCGTGCACACTTTTAATTTGGCTAACATCCAAGTTTTCAAATTCTTCATCTTCAATCATGTATACCAATTTACCCTTTTCTTTCTTCTTCTAGGTGTGACCCATTTGTATCTCATTTGTCTCTTCAAGATCTAGGCATGCCTCAGTATAATTTTCACCAAAATTTTCTAACATGAACTCTTCATTCTACATCTTATCCCACAATGTGATGCAGTTCATGATCTGCAATGCTTCAGAAATTGGGGGATTGGTAGAAAAGTAATCAAAAATTGAATCATACTTGTAGTCATCTCATACTAGTTTTTTGTCTCCCTTTTCATTTCTACATGGACATACCATGCACGCGTACATCCATGCAATGTGGATTAGAACGTATGTACCCAAAGTGATGGTAGTAAGTCCTCCCGGCCTTACACCGATATTTCTCACAATTATGGATGTGGAAAGAGGTAGGAATCTTCCCATGATATTCACATATGTACGTTGACACATTTCTCTAAGTAAACCTGGTGGAAAAGGTGATTCTCACTTATTTCCATTCTAAAATTCTATCTTTATGTGTTTCCCACCAATGCACTATTATCCTCTGCAAGGTATAAACCAGCATGTTTCTACTATGTCCACCATTCTACCACTGAGTCTCTATTACACACAAGAATGTATCGGGATTCCCTTCACTAGTATACCTTGGTACCTGAGTTAATCCTAACCACCTCACCATGTGTGACCTAGTCATCCCAATGACTCATCCTTTAACCTCACACTCAATCATCTCATATGTTCCATGAGCCCAGTTATCACAAGCAACACTAGTAGTGTCACTTATAGACTGTGTGTCTTCCCACTGAAGTATGCCTTCCTTTGATGGTTCTACATGCTCTGGATCATGCATCATTTGTGTATAAATTTTATTAAGATCTTCTTTACTCAGAGGCTCAACATAAGGCTCTACCTTCTTATCATGTAGAGGTATGATCACACACTCATATTTGTTCTCAAAACTTATGTATCTCTTATTAAAGTGTACATTAGCATTGTTTGCATAACACGAGGGTTGTCCAAGTAATGCTGGAAATTTATCTACTTCAGCAAGCTCTAATACCTAAAATTCTTCAATAAACTTAGCTCCCTGAAGAGTAATGGTTACATCCTTTAAAACCTCAATAGGTATATCCCTAGTTTTGTTTACTATGTACAACACATTTGAGAATGGCTGTAATGTTTGTCTCCCCATTTGATTCCATGCATCCAGATTCAACACATTTACCTTAGTGCATGTATCTATCAAGATATTTTTGACTAATAACCCATTGATGACTACATCAATTTTAATCTCTTTTTCAAATTCATGATTATGAGGTGGTATATTTACATTAATTATCTTCCTCTCATGCTCAAATATGGCACACAAAACCTTTTCACGAAGTCATTCCCCTAGCAGTGGGATGATATTCTCCTGGCACAACATCTTACACACCTCGTTCATGTTGTCTACATCCTTCTATGGGAGCTCATTTCTCTTTACATTTTCTCTTTCCCATGCTTTAGGATTTTTATCTCACCCTACAAATCTATGATGACTCTCATGGTCTCTTGATATACTTCTTTTGATGTGTTGCATCTAGATAGTTAGCATGTATTACTTTCTCCCTTTTGATTAGCAGCTTGGGATTCATATGTTCACATGTTCATGCTACCTCAAAGGTGTGAGTAGTAACCAATATTATCTACAAATTAGGATCTCGCATTTTCTTAGGTATCCACTTATCGGTGTTTGTGCACTAGACCTTAATCATCCTGCGTCTTTTTCCTTCTTCTTGTTTTACTCATGTTCTCATATAGGTCTAAGAAATCCTCTAACTTATGTTTCTTCCCACACCATGAGAAAACTACATTCTGAGGGAAAACACATTGATAATGATCAGGGGACCCACAAGTGTGACAATTTATTCTAGTGAACCTTCCTCTACAACCACTATGACCTTGGCCTTAATATCCTCCTCGAAATCCTCCATTTCTATTTTCTTCATTATGACCTTCATTATGATGTCCTTCTTATTGCACTAGTCTAGTGTACTCTTGTTTTAATGGCTTAATGGATATGATCAAGCAATATAAAATCAATGGTGTCATGGGTATGAGCATGGAAAATCTAACAATATGTGGACACGTTCTTTTAAATCATGTACTACAAGAGAGGACAGTTCTAAACATCATGGTTCTTGTGACAAATTTTGCAATCCAAGTAATAACGTGCATCTTTGAGTTACATAGGAAACTATCCTTAGTATGTCCTTCAACCTTAGAATCAATACACTATATGCCATTGTGTGTCTCATGTGTTGAGTTTGCAAAAATATTCTCTAATTTCTTTTCCATAGCTATAATTTTCACCTCTAAGAACAGGCTCACTCTAGTGTCAACACTTCCAACAGACCTTAGCATGTATGGTTACTTCCAAGTCCTTGTGGCCTTGCGTAGATCAATATATGTCTTATGAGATAAATCTCTATGAAAAAAATTTAGTAATCCACAAATGAACCACTTTGTATATGCTGACTTTGATGAATTTCAATAAGAAAATTTA
Source organism: Taxus wallichiana var. yunnanensis (assembly GCA_018340775.1). NCBI lineage: Eukaryota > Viridiplantae > Streptophyta > Pinopsida > Cupressales > Taxaceae > Taxus > Taxus wallichiana. The sequence continues at coordinate 309,668,018 of CM031235.1, forward strand.
GACAAAAGGTCTTAAAACATGTGTCTTACACTATCAAATAATCCATGTTTGATATCCTTGAGCATGTTGATGCTATTTTTTTTTCAACCTCCGAATGTGAAACATGGCCAAAAATGTAGTGCGTAAAGCATTATAATCCACCATAGTCTAATGTGGATCATACTTCTTGTACCAACTATACACGTGGATTTGAAGAGTAGTGGAAAATTGACTTTCCTTCCTATCTAAAGTTATGATTCCCTTAGAGTACCATATGTGTTTGTATTTATGCACATGCTCTATTGAATCTTTGATACCCCTATACTCTTGAAAGTAGAGAGACATATCACACTAAACTTAAGGTGTCTAATGAGGTTGTAGAGGTTGTTGAGGTGGCTATTGTGGATGTGGACCATGTCCACCGTAACCAAAACTAGAGATTCCACCAAGATTTCCTTCGAGTGAATGACCTGATCCTCCTAAGCCTCTTATGCCCCATGTTATGGGCTCTGACCTAGTTGATGAATTTCCTTGAGTCCCAGGTTGTAATACTAAACTAGAAAGCTATAGTCTATGTGGTCACAACATCCACAAAAGTTCTTCCAATGGTCTACGCACGTCAATACTTTGTCATTCGATGATGCTCCTAGAAATAATCCTCCAAGAGTAATCCCAAACACTAACATTTGATCTGCTACCATAGGTATTTTCATAGTTTGATGTACCTCTAATTCAATAAAAATGATATCTATCTATATCTTCTTTCCTAACTACACTAGATTACTTCTCAATAACTACCTCTGGGTCTAGAACACCATGCACAAGGCTAGGTGGCTAGGTGGGATCGATGCATGCCCACGGTCCTCATTATTTCCTATGACGTTCTCTCATCTAAAGCCAAGGGGACTCCCTACTATGCTTTCCGGAAGTTGGGAGAGCTAGATGTTGTAGCTCCTCACCTTCCAAGAGAGATTCAAAACCTTCGCAAGCCATCATTCCCCTCAACCTAAGTGACTCCTCAATGTCATGCGCACGTGACATGTCCCTCTCCGATGCTTCATTAAACCTTATTCATCTTTGCTCTCTCTATCTTTCTATTTCTAGGTCCACCATCGTTCACCACACATGCTCCTACTCTTGTGAATGGTGCAATTTGAGGTAGCCATAGGTATCCTCTCTAGGTATAATTCTACCATAAAAATCTTGATCATGAAAGGAATAGTGCGTAGATAAGATCCTTTAGGTTCATGCCAAATTTCAATCTTAGCTACCTATGGACACGAATAAGTCAAAATAGTGTAGCACACTAACCCACCAATGATCTACTTCTCTATTCCAATCCACATCTACATCAAAGATATTTATATAGTCTTCTTGTGTCCAAATCCTTCTCCTAAGTCCCCGGTTCTACTTTGATGCATATTCTACCAAATACTTGTATTATACTAGAAATAAGTTGAAGAACGTCTCATATATCTCATGATAAATACTATCTTCCACCCACTTCCGTATATTTAAATAAGGTCTAGTATTATACCTTTGTTTAAACCTATCTTGTATGTCTTCCATCCAACTTTCAATGCTTTCCAAAGTTAATTGATATGTCATTTTCATACAACATCCTGGAAGACCGTTTGAAAAGAGGTCCCAGAAAAGGAACCAAAATGTAGCCTTTTATCCTCCCAAATGTTATGTGCTATGGCACCCCATTCAAACAAGATTGAATTCTCACTTGAAGTGCGTGAAGTGATCAGGTCCCTCCTTTGTATTTGCTTGTCAAGATGTTGGCATACATAATCATAGTGATATCTAACTAAGTGCCCATTCAATCATACTAAGTCATTACACACATTCACTTAGAAACACATATAATAAGGAAGTATAACGGATAAAAAAAAATCAATATCAAATGAACCATGAATTCACCATATTCAAACATGTCAATGATCATAATCCATCCCCCATACTCTATTATATTAAATTCTTACACAACAGAAGCTAAATACATCATTATACCAAGTATTTGAAACATACACAAGCATAAAACCCTAAACCATAACTACATAAAAAGACTCTCAATTCTCAAACGTAATAGCTAGTACTAAAAAAATGACTTAGAATGAGTATATATAGGGGTGGGGACTTACCCTTCACCACTCATGCACTTTCCTAATAATAGGTGTTCTCAAATTGTAACATTCCCATTTTAAGACTTTAGAAACAAGGGAAATTATTTTTAGCATGAATAATGTTCTCTGTTCTAAATACATAATTTAGAACACACATTCCATAACCACCATTCTTATAACAGATAACCATATGCAGCTGTAATGACTCGGTGAGCTACCGATCTATTCATTTCATAACTCGGTGAACTACCGATCTATTCATGATTAACATTAAGTATTGAATACTTTTCATATACTATGTATACTTGGTTTTCTTCCCTGATTCTGGGTATTAAGTGATCTGTCTAAGGAACCTATCTGAATATCTATTACCAATATTCATCTGCATCACGATCCTTAGGCTAGGTGACATAGGACAACGCAACCAGCAGCTTGTGATACTTTGGCCAAATATTTCTAACATATTGTTCATGTTGTTATTCCTTGACGACATACTCATCAATCTGGAATACGTCCTTCACCCCACTTTATTGTTATCTAGAATGTCCTTTACTAACTTCTGTCAGCCCACTTGCCCAAGGTTTAACCCTAGTTCAAGTTAACAACATAATTTATGATAGGAAGAGGCTCACAAAGACTTAGGGTAAATGGGCATACTGGGTCAACCTAAGTCAACCCCATGTGCCAAGGTACCCTGAGTCTTAGGGGCTGCTCCCTATCCTAAACATGCTACTAACTGGACCTAGGGAGAAACTAAGTTCAAGTCCAGATGTGTGTAGATCTAGATGATCAATGCAGAAGGGTGTTGCCACATGTCAACTGCATTGTTGTATCCTCAAGAAGATCCTAATCTTTAAAGGTACAGCCCTGTAGTTGGCATGTGCCAACATCCTATAGAAATAGCCTCATCGAGATGTACATACCCCTAGGAGGTTATTAATATAATTAATTTGGATTATTAAAACAGATTACAGTAGCCTTGCTAAACCCTAATCCAACACTCCTTAAGTTATTTTTCCATATCAGATTCAATTAATCGTTAAAGAACTTCCTTAACTTAAGCTTGCTTTTTAAGTTCGCTTATCTGGCTTAACAAATAGTTAACCAAAAATAGGACAACAACATCATAAGTTCCATTATAATGTAACTTAACCAATCAAGGAGGTGTAGCAACCACATAGGTTTAACTAGGTAGACTTCATTGAATATGAAGTCTAATGATTAACAATCACATTACCTTTCCTTTTCGTTTACATTATTTTTTTGAGAGGAAGAGTCTTCCTCTTCATGAATTAGTGTTAGGGTTTATCATACCCTCCTTATCTTTTACAATTTCTATAGTTTTACTGCATGTTCAACACACATTACATTACTATGTTAAATTGTTTAGATAAAGAACATCATATTCTACAACTTAACAAGCTGCATCTTAATTAGGGAAATTGAACTAAATCCCTTTATCCAACTTATCAAAAGATAACCAATTAAGCATATAAATAATATGAAGAATATCAACAAGATAGAATTCCATCTCTTTCATAAAAGTACAAGATAATTTACACAACCAATACAAGTAAATTCCCAACTTTCAATTCATCTTTGAAACTTATACATTTACAAGACTTATGCATTTTAGGCATACTGCATAACAAAACCTTCATTCTAAAAAGAATACAACTTTTCTTTTTCAATACAACTCAAGAATGAATCAAAATTCTTCACAAAGAATCAGACTTAAATCAGCCAATGCATCATATAATTTTTGCCTTCTTTTATCACTTACGAAGTCCATCTACAAAAATTACTAGCACGGGTCAATTCAATGAACTAAGCATGATAAGCACTAAGCCTTAAAACGAAGTGCTTTCCACTAATTGTTCCATTAAAACAACTCTACTTTAATGAAACAATTAATATATCATACATATCAGTATAAGTAATAACAATCAGAAAAGAAGTACATTAATCAATCTGAATTCACTTCTAAGAGAAGAACAAATTATAATCCACAACATCTACCTTACAAAATTAAATTTTAATTGATCCCATCAATTACCTTTAAACAAACAATAGATCATAACATCCTATTGTTCCCAATTCTATCATAATAGAATACAACATTTAACTTTACTATAAGACAAAGGAAGGGTTTATAGCATAGTTCCCATTAGGATGATTCATCTAGCCCCTAAGCAAGGAAGAAGAATAACCATTCCAAACTATGCCCAACACAAAAACATCTGAAAATAGAAACAGGTTCATAACATGAATTTAACTGTTTCGTTTAAAGGAAAACTACCTTAAAATTCAACATTTAAGATTTTAATCAGAAATCCCATATCAATCTAAGAAGGAATATAGAAATTAAACAGTCTGCCAACAAGATTATATTTTCTATTCAACAAAACCGAAACATCAAATCTCTTCCTACATCACTTCAACAAATGATATGAACAAGGAAGACTAAACAATTATAATAAATCTCCATTTCACAAGAGAACTAATAACAGAAGGGTTCAATCAAATGAACTAATCCCAATAGGTTAGAAAAGGAATCTTATCATAATTTGATTCAATCCTTAAATCATTTCTCTACACTTAACAACAAATTCCCTTTTCTAATCCAAACAATAAGCTCATACACTAGTTCCCAGAAGAGAGAACAAAACCAACTCATTGTAAAGAAAATGTACTGCAAGTCTCCCTTACAATCCTTATCATTTAAAAGCATGAGTTCCAATTTCAGTTCAGAACAACATAAACAGTAAAGTTCAAAAACAACACACTATCCCTAAGGATTCTCAATTTCCTTTTTCTTTTAAAAGACTCAAGTATTCACTTATTGATCCCAACAAGAATAGAAAACCCGAAACCTTAAACTAAACCAGTTCAGGAGTATCCTCGGACTCAAAACTGAAGTTCCTTTAAAATGCCTCCACAACATTGTACTTAAGAATAAGTGGTTCATAATTCTTTTAGAACTATAAAACAAAATCAAACTGAATAGAGTTAAGTAATCCTTCCACTACAATTTCTAAGCACTGGTACAAAACTCGTCTTTGAAAGAAGTTCCAAATCCACTATCAAATGAAAGTGTTTCCAGTTAAATCTCCAAGAGATATTCAAACAGCTCAGTCATACTACTTCCTAGATTTACTTTGAGTAAGCAGTTTGAATTAAAAGTGTTATAAGCTTTCAACTTGAATGCAATTTAAAACCAACTCACAAATACCAGAATAGAACCAACACATCGTTCAAGCTATAAATTCCAAACACTAAGTACCAAATTACATGTACAGTGTCGAATCACAAAGTCTCAAACATGAGCATAGATATATACAAATATCATGATACAAGACAGAATATAATACGAACAACCTTAACCAGTTTATAACATAAACAAGAAACCCTATTTCCAACTCAAAATGAAACACAAGTTTCTCACATAAGAGTTCAGAACCATTCAAGTAAATATTCATAGGTTTAGGGCAACAACAAGTTCCCATTCCAGTTTGTATTTTAAACAAAGAAAACTCATACCAGTTCAAATGAAACACGAACTTCTAACCAGAGTTCATGTAATAAAATACAAGTGTTGTGTACATTATGAACTTCCATTATTAGTCTAGAATAACACAAGAATAAACATGAGTACAGAGCTACATACGGACTTCAAACAATAGTCCAGGATTACCCAAGATTCCAAACACGGTTTCAGGGTAACAAGAACCTCCAACACAAATTCTTATCAAAATACTAACCCCGAATCAAGCTCAAACTAAACATGAACTCGAATACAGGCTCAAAAAAACATGAGCTCAAATACAAGCTCAAGCTCAAACAAAACATGAGCTCCAATGTAAGATTAGATGGGACTCAAGGTTCCCAAAAACTCAGAACCAAATAAACAACAACGAAGGTCAGTTAAAAACACAACTCTTCGAATACCGGTTCAAGAAATGACAAGCAGAGCTACAGTAACAAGTTTCTCATGCATGCTTCATTATTTAACCCATACAAAGAAAGTTTCCAAGACTTAACATTAATTTTCCATGGATTCATACCCAAATTTCCAGAGATTTATAAAACCCAAAGAAAATAACCAGATAAAACATGCAAACCAAGAATCTCATAAGAGAAAAGTTGTTTTAATGAAAACATTTAGAAGAAAGAAAGATATCTTAATGGTTAGAGCCTATCATTCCTGATAGTGCTTTTTCCAAATTGAAGGAGACTTCCAGTCGAGCTTCCAACTCCTTTTCTCCTCCACGAAAGATCAACCAACCAACAACTTTCCTCAGAATGCCTCATATACCTTCCCATGATCGAAAATAGACCAGGTGAGTTAAAAATAGCAATGAAGTGAAATTAAGACCGTTGGTTCAAAGAACCAGTTTGCTCCATGCAGTGAAATCCGAAAAGCATGCAAAACCCACAACCTTCCACAAACCCGCCTTCCAAGTTTCCAAGACGTTTTGTGAACAAAACCCGAGGCCAATTAATTTCATTAATTCCAATTTTCTTGCTTATCTCTCCTTGCCACCACCTCCCAAATCTAGCAAATGCCAATTCCCATTTAACATGCAATTCCATCTTTAGTGGAGCTTCCACATAAGCCTCCGCCAAGTCAACTAGCCCCTGCCAAAACGGCAGTACTTAATGCCTTAAAAACCTTATCAACAAATTCAATGCCATTGGAACCATCGCCATAGAGGCATGTGACCCCTTTAGGTTCCCATTTAAATAGCTTAGGATAGATCCCTTAAAACTTAGGTTAGTTTAGGAATAATTACCTTAGGCCTTAACACATTACCTTAGGTAATTCCAACATTAGGTTAGATTAATTCACAACCTTTTAGTTTTAGGCAATAGGTTAGATCATCTCATAACCTTATAGCATTAGGTTTTAGGTTAATTTAGATAGCCTAGCAACCTTTCCATATTCCCTTAGCACAAGGCTTAGGTTTGGATGCCAACCCAACAAAGTAGAATAGGAAGCTTAGGTTAGAATAAAAATTCAATTAAGTAACATAGCTAGGTAGTAAATATTCTTACCCAGCTTAGGATTCCATAGGATAATCCTTTAGTTTTAGGATTTTGAATCCTTCCTATGTCATGAATAGGTTGTATTTCATTTACGTTAGCAATGTACTGCCAAGATCGATCTCCAAGGACCTAAGCACAACATACAACTGAATGGAAACACGTTCACACAAGATTAAAGAACTTGTAATAAAAAATTTCAGTCCACTATGTCCCTCAAATTATGGAATGTCAATTTACCATTCATTCAACTGAGAAGGTTTAAAACATTCCTTGGATCATTGAAATTGATCCAAGGATGAGTTAGATAAAGAGATAAGTTTGCAACTCTTAAACCAAATTGTAACTCACCTATAAGAAGTGAAAAATGGATTCAAGGAAGCCATTCCATTCTATTCTAATGATCTTAAGAATAGAAAATATTTATCCATATCAAGCATGATCTCCAACAATAAAAAGAACACATCTTTAGAAGAAAATCACATGTCAACACTTGAAATGAAAAGGAGGAATATAACAATTGTTGAGGGTGTTATACAACTAGACTACATCCATGTTTTCTTACAACAACTAATAATAGATTATCCTACAAATAAATCTTTCTTTAATCCTAATAATAGCCTCCATGCATGTTCTCGATCTTCTTTTCGTTCTCCAAAAATATACCTTTCTTAGCCACCAAGTTGTCATGCTTTTGTCATTTGCTTGGTCGACACTCCATCCTCTTTTTCTATTTTTATCCCGTAAACTAGAAAGGTGGTTAAGTTTTGAATCCTATTTGTTTGGGTGCAAACCTCATGCACACTATTCTACCCCTTTTCTCATGCTTCCCTTCCTTCTTTCCTTGCATATGCCCAAAACTCCCACGCGTGGCTTATACTTGAGCCATTTTTCCTAGTCAACATCACTCTCCTCAATTGTCGACTTATTTTCTAACATCTCTACCTCAAGTTTTGGCCATAGTATCGTATTTCATCTCAATTATATAATCCAAAGCTCCATAATTCTATAAAATAAAATTCAAAAAATGAAAAAGGAATCACATGACTTACTATTTATAGAAAATTCATATACACTCTTCTCATAATTTTTCAATTTCTTTAAAACACTATATATTCACCATAGTTTTTATTTTCATTTCAAAATAAGTGTCATGATGATATTCTAGAAATGAGTTCAATAGTATATTACATTCCTTTTTTCCAAAATATTGAAAAATAACTTATTTCTTAGGCCTGTAATCCCTATTCATTTGATTTATGATTACAACTTCCTTCAAATGCACTCCTTACTCTAACTTATTTCCTCTCCCATTATCTCTCTAGTTCCCCCTTATACTACAATTTATTTCTTATTTTTCTAATTTATCTTATAGTTTTTATTTCCATTTGTGCTTGGGTTCTCATAGTAGTTCATTATACACTCGGATGATTAACTATGTGGCCACACTTGCTGGAAGGTAAGTATAAAGGTAGGTATGTCTTATTTGAGTTCATGTTTCTATTTATTTTAGTATGTCCTACACATAGTTTTTAGTATTTTGATTTCAATGTTACATATTATTTAACTAAATACTATCTCATATACACTTGTAATGACATGTGATGATCTTCTCTTGGGGCATATGTATACACATAATTTTTAACTTTACTAAAAAAATTCTTCAAAGGAACCATTTTTGCATGATCTTCCCCTCGAACGGTGTCCTCGAGTATACTTCCAAGAGTGGGAGTATACAAAAATGGTTTCCTACATCCTTTAGGTTCCATGTGGCTATTCAATAGTGGTTCTTATGAGAGATATTTGATATGTAGTTCAATTATATCTTATATTTCACATATTATCATGTCATATTTTATATACCTTATGATATCCTTGATATATCATATGATCATCCTTTTGTGTTCACTCTAACACATGTTTTTCATACTCGCACCTTCTTCATTATCTCCTTGATGCTATAGGGTCTCTATCATTTTAACCTACTTTATTATATTTCCCAATGCCACATTTCTCTCTAGTAGATTTCCCTTGTTGATGGCATTGACCATGGTCAAATGTCATTGGGTTAGTGTTTTTTTCAATCCTACAAAATGTACCACGATAAATAGTATTAGCTAGCATAGAACATTAATACATTCATTAGTATATTTATCCTATGTTTTTTTATCATCCTCTTAACATCTCAATTCAGTACATTAGAACTCACAAAACCTTCTCTAATATCATAGAAGATCTTGAAGTTGGTCTTATTTCTCTATTTTAGAGTTTACACTTGGATCATTGGGTACTTATGATCTACAAGAATAAGACTTGCACTTATCATGGTCTAACAAGATTTTTGATTCATAAAATTCTTTGATCCAATTTTTCCTAGGTCTTCTTCTCATTTATTTTTGATCCCCCACACCAACTCTCTCCCACAGGTGTTTTTGACCTTGGGTGAAATTTAATGCACTAATGTTGCCATTATGAACATAAATATCTTTAAACTCTCTTGTTCATTTACTTTAATTTTAGATTTGGATGGTTTGTATGTTTTCATCCATTGATTAGGATAGGGTAGTATATATATTTTCTATTTTATTATTTATCTATCAGTTCTTACCTTCTGATGCTTTACAATCTTGCACAACACTTGATTTTGATTTGCAATCTCTTTGACCTCTCTAGTAAGTCTTACAAATCTTTCCTAGAAACCTCTTTGAAATTTTTATCTCATTATTGTCATGACTAAATCCTATTTGCAAACTCATCATCATCACACTACAAATGGGAGCTAGTTACACACCACTACCCTATTCTAGGTCTAGGATTTAGAACCTTGTACCTACTATAGAGCTTGGATTAATGTTTTCCTAGTTCCACATATAAATCAATTTATCATCTAATGTGTGCATATTTAATGTGACCTTATTTTTATCATAGTCTAGAATACTCCAATTTAAAAAGACTAAAGGAATTGTTATTAGGCCACTCTTTATTTGAAAACAAAGGTCACTTTATGTTTCACCGCAAAGTAGAGATAAAAAAATAAAAGGTAAGGGAAAGGAGGGATACCTATGATAGTTGAAGATAGGTTGTGCACGCATTGAATGTTGACCAATATGATTGTGAAGATATTCCCTTTGGCTAAGAGGAGTGACCTAAAATAGAACACAATACCACAAAACAAAGTTAAACAAGATATGGCATTGGGTACTTTTCAGCGTATGCTAGATCCAAGAAGTGTGATACTTACTACGGAGGATGTCAATCCCTATTTTTAACAATTTAATGCAAGGAAAGAGCATAAAAAAGTATCCTACTATAGTTAATATGATTTAGGCATCTCATATAAAATACAATAAGTAAATCTAATCTAACATGAAAGTTATGATTAAATTTGGAAGGCTAGTAGGTTGGTCTAGGCTTGCGCAGGGTTTGTGAGAGGGTATAAGTGAGGTATAGGCTAGATTTGGTTTGGGTTGTTTGGAGTGAGATATTAGCTTGCTAGTTTGAAGGAAATTACAAATCAATAGACTGGTATCGCTTAGGTGACCGATGTCAAGACCGGTAAATGATTGACGTCATTGGGTGATCGTGTTGGTAGGGTAAATTGGATAAAAATGTTAAAATGAGAGGTTTGGCACTCTCTTTGATTTCACAGAGAGTGAGGGAGGCTTAGATGAGGTTGTGGGATTTCTAAGAAGACTTAGAGGTGATAAGATGGGTGTTTGGACAAGGTATGAAGTATTTGTGGGCCAATGGTGAGATAGAGGTGCCATATGAGTGATCCGGGTAAGAGAGGTGATGGAATGAAATAGATAACAAGTAAATAAATAATATATTGAAACCAATAACAAAGAAGAAATATAATTACTTGTAAATGGAGATTAATGGAAGGAGGTGGTCCTAAATGAATGCACTAGTAGTAGGAGGGCACGATGCTTCCCTGTGAGTGCACCGGATCTCTGGATTGATCTATTGATGAATGGTGTGGTGTTTGAATGTTGTAAGGTCCTTTGGTATATTGCAAGATTGTTGGAAGTCTCGAGAGTAAGGATGAAAGGTTGCAAGAGCCAAAAACAAGATTCGAACTTGAGAAAAGAGTTAGAAAATCTTATTTGAGAAACTCGATTTATGGTTAGGTGATTGGAACCAACCAAGGAATAACCGGTGTTAAGTTACAGAGAAAAATGGTCATACCTAATAAAAATAGCTTGATTCTTCCTAAATTTGGCATGATGAGGGATAATAATCCATTAATATTAGTGTTTCAATCCTTTTTGTGTACAATTAGAGACTAAAATAGATAAGGGTGTAGTAGGTTTACCTATTGTTCGGTGATGGGTTGGAGGTGGAATGCACGCGTGTAGACTTCTCATTCTCATTTGATCGTGTGAACTCATATTTGGCTAGGAAGGAGTACACTTGTAATAAGAAAACACAAGAGAGAGTTAAAAATATATGGTAGTGTATTGCCTAGCGTATGCTAGATCTAGGAAGTGTGATACTTCCTAGAGGGATGTCAATCCACTGTTTATAAACCAATACTAGATAACAGAAACATGAAAATGAAAGAGTCATAGACAGGGTCTGGTTGGGGTTGGGTAGGGTATTTTAGGTTGTTTGAGTGAGGAGGTAGTTCATTTCTCTACTTTGTGTTAATAGACATAGAGACTAGTGTCGGTCGGTTTGATCGATGGTAGTTGATACTAGACCGATTTCGGTTAAGGTTGACCAAGATCGAATCCTAGAATTGACATAGGTTTAGGTAGGTGGTGTTTAGGTTCCACTCTATCTCATAATAGAGTGTTGGGAGGATATGGGTGATGTTTAGGTGAATGGTAGGTTTAGGGTCAGAATTTTGGGTTCTTTGAGGGTGGTTTTGGGTGTGTTTAGGTAGAAGGTGGGAGATAACAAATGCGGGATAACCGACGGTGGTCGGTATAGCCGCCATGGTTATGATTAATCGGTGGTGGTTTGGGAAAAATGATTTAGGGTGCTAAGTGAGGTTTGGGGTATGTTTAGGCAGAGATCGGAGCCGACAGAAGTAGGGTAACCAATGACGGTCGGAGTAAACTAGCCACTATTATGATTAATCCATGATGGTCACCTGGGATTTGGTCAGAGTTTGGTAGTGGGGGTTAGGGTGCTCTCTATGACTGGTCAGAGGGTTACTAGGGAGTGGAATGGGGTGAAAAAGGGTCTTATGTGTGGATATGGGCTGAATAAGCGGGGTTCCTAGAGTAGGGGAGATGTTTTGATCTTGGAGGAGGAAGATAGAGAAGAAAAGTACAAAAACACGAGTGAAAGGATAAAGAGACTTGCTTACCCAAAGTCCAACGCATGTAGAAGGCTTGAGCGGATAATAAAGAGGAATGATGAGTGTTGATGAAGTCTGGGAGATTAGTTGAAGAGCTCTTTCCCGATCTCTTTTCGCTCGAGCTCCTTCAATGGTTGTGCTCATAAAGGCTCTTGTGAATACTTCCGTCTTGGTCTTATCTTGGAGTTCGATGACCTGTTTTGTTCCAATGAGTTGCTAATGATAATTCGAACACCAATGTTGAATGAAATTCCAAACAATGAATAACCAATGAACCAATGAGTCAATAAATCATCCAACCTTTTGGAAGGAGCCTGAATTGGGCATTTACAAGTGACCGATGCCGCCCCACTTGACCAAAAATGGTTATGTCAAGGAGGTTTTTTTTTCAAAAGTGGGGAATATGCCTTCCCCACTTGATTTTGAGTGGCAGAGCACATGCATCCTCCGCCCTTAGAATAGGTAATAGGATAAAGAGGGGTCCTATGAGTGGGGTGTCCACTATTAGGGCTTTCTAGAAGGGTATGGGCTAGGTATGGGAAAGGTGGGGAGTGAAATGGTGAGGTGAAGGGACAAGTGGGGTAGTGGAAGGGTGAGGTGGAGGTACAAGTGGGGCAATGAAATGGTGAGGTGGCTTGATGAGTGGATAAAGGTGGTAATTTAACTAATTGATGTTAATTAAATACTTGGGTATGTGAATGAGGGTCATTGTGATGTGTAAAAGGGGTTACGAGTGACCAAATTAGGGTTGAATCAATTGCCCATGTAGAATGTGTTTATTGGGTTATTTTGGAGGAAGACGATGAAAGGTGAAGATGATTTGTTGATGATGTATTTGTGTTAATAGAATGTGATTGTTATGTATAGATGGATGAATGATAGGTGTGTTAGGCATGGTTGAGTCGGGTCATAAGCATGGTTGAGTTACGTAATAGGCATGGTGGATTTAGGTTTTAGGCATGGTTGAGTTTGGTTATAGGCATGATTGAGTTAGGTAATAGGCATGGTGGAGTTAGGTTTTAGGCATGGTTCACCAAAGGTTATAGGCATGGTGGAGTCAAGTTTTAGGCATGGTTGAGTTAGGTTATAGGCATGGATTGATTTCTAAGGTATCATATGTTTTGGTTTAATTTGTGGTATGTATGGTAACATGGATCATGTTGGTATGATCATATGTAATGTATGATTGTGGTAAATGTGATGAAATGAATGTTGTAAAAATGTATTAATTTCCAATTATTTGGTAATAAAATGGAAACTAACAAAAATAGAATATGACTGGAACAGGTAGCCAATGGCGAGAGGTGAATGGTTACTGAATGATAAAAGGTGAAGAAGGTGATGACGATGGTTGAGCTAACCTCCAAGGGCCCCATGCCCTCAAAGTGTTTCCTACATAGCCCCAGTAAAGGGGCCTCAGATCGATGTAGTTCTCCCATAAGCTAGGGAGGAAAATAATAGGTATAGAGAAGGGTTGGTAGGGTTGAGGTAGGTTGTGTTCATGGGTATGTAGGTAAGGGTAAATAGGTAAGGGTCAATGGTATGGTTGAGTAGGTACGGGTCATGGGTATGGGTAGATAGGTAGGGTCAATGATTGGGTCAAGGTATGGGTAAACAGGTAAATAGGTAATTTGTGTGGGTGATTAGGTCAAAGGTATAGGGAAATGGGTAGATAGGTGATGTTTTTGGGTACGGATAGATAGGTAAGATGTTAGATCGGGGTATGGGGTGATTGGTAAGGTGGTGGACGTAAGTTGGAATCTTTTTCGATTGAAGAGTGTCAATGGTTTGGAAAGAAAGTAATTGTAATAGGGTTGATGATGCAGCTAGATTGGGAAGGACCATTGATGCGTAAACAAAGGGTAGGTGCAATGAACCTCAAGCCCCGAAAAGGCCTTGCGAGGTTGGAGGGTTCTAAAAGGTGAAGCAATGTGCAGGACCATGACAGATCATATTCATGACATTGTCTCGTGGTAGGTAGGAAAAGTAGGGTAAAAGGGGTGATATGGTGAAGGGTTGGAAACGTGGAGGAGGATAACATACCTTTTGTACAAGATGTCGATAACCTAGATAGACAAGTATATGGTAAAAAGGTGTGTTATTTATGGTTAATAGACTGATCGATGTGGGAATTCTATGTGGGATGATTAGATAATATCCTTGAGGTCTTCGTGAAGTTGATCGATGCGGGAAGATTCGAGATCAGTCTAGTATTTTTTTTTACTAGGTAGAGTATGGCTAGTGCAGTATAGCTATCCTTCGAGGGAGTAGTCTATTTATGGTGACTAGATACAAATGGTAGATGTCCTTTTGAGGGATTCATCTTTGTGTTTGGAAGTTTGACTCAAGGAGGGTGATCCCATTTTTGATAGGTGAATTTTCTTTTACCAATTAAGCCATGGACAAGGCTATAGAGGAATACAAACAACATAGGTCAAAAGGTGGAGTGGAGGTGGAGGTAAAGGTGGATTTTGTGAGGGATATAAGGAATGGTATATGACCATGGGATTCCATCTATGAGGGGATGAAAAGTATCCATGAGAATCATGCCATCAGTAGAGCCGTGGTACTCATATTGAAGATGAGGTTGAAAAAGTGATGGATAGGAACATGATTATTTTTTTAATCATAGGTATGGGAGGTGGTGATAAGAGGAGTGAGTGCTCACGGGATGAGCTAGTAATATTCAATGGGTGATAGAGCATTTGGTTCAACAATAGAACGATTGAAGATGCAAGATGTTAAGGGGCTCATGTTTGGGTTTACCATCGAGTGAAGATAAATGATAAGCACATAATCCATAAGTATGGGTAACGATATAGGGTCTAAGCCAATTAGGAGAAAATTTACCTCGTAGATGTTTCTCAGCTTTGGTGACATGTTGATTTTCTTTCAAGATGAGATCACCGACTTGGAAGGTTCAGGGGTGGACGTGCTTGTCATAAGCGCGTTTGATGCGTTTTTGTATATTTGGAGGTGATCTAAAGCATGTAGACGTCATTCATCTAATAGCTCTAGTTGTGCTAGACGATCTTGGTGAAATTCATCATTGGTGAGCATGTCTTTGAGTGATATGTGGAGAGATGGGATCTGGACTTCGAGAGGCAAGATAGCCTTGGTACTATATACCGAGAAAAATGCATAGCACCAAATCGATGTGTGAATAATAGTGCAAAGAGGCCCATACGAGAAAAAGGAATGTGCATATGCCAATCCTTCCTAGTATCATTGACCACTTTCATGAGGATTTTGTTCAGGGTTTTGTTGGTTGATTAGCTTGGCCATTGGTTTGAGGGTAATAAGGTGAAGAAAAACTGAGCTAGATACCAAAGGTATCACAGAGTTTTTAGAGGGTTTTATTTTTGAACTATTTGTCATTATCAGTGATAAGGTGATGAGGAACACCAAAGTGACAAATAATGTGATGGTTGATGAACTCACAAATCTTCTTATCTTTGGTAGAGATGAGGGGAATGGCTTCTACCCATTTGGTGTAGTATTCAGTAGCGGTTATGATCCATTAGTGGTGTTGGGAAGAATGAGGGTTGATCTCACCGATGAGATCGAGGCCCCATTGAGAAAAGGGCTAGAGGTCTTGTGTGACCTGTAAGGCATGACCTAGGGTGTGATGAAGGTTTGAGTGTTGTTGACATTTCACACATCATTTGACGTAATCACAACAATCGTGGTTGAGGGTAGGCTAGTAATAGCCAAGGTGAAGGATATGTTTAGCGACAACTAGGCCACTGATGTGACCCCCACAAATGTCTTTATGTATTTCTTTCATGGTATAGGGTATTTTAGAGCTAGTGAGGCATCGGAGAAGGATACTTTCGAAGATGCGTTTATAGAAGAGACCTCCCATGATGAAGTACTGGGAGAATTTTTGGAGGAAAGCTCAACGACCATTATCGGGTAAGATCCCGAGGAAGGATAGAAAGGGAGAGGTAGTCGAGTATAGTTGGTACCAGAGATCTGATGGGTCGTTGGTAGGTTTCTCAATGAGGTTAACATCATGAGAGAATTAAGAGGGTGATTACAACCTTTGCACAATAACAAATATTTGTGAGGTGAGACAAGCCATGGTATCCGTGAACTTATTCGTAGAGTGGGGGATGGTTTGTAGGTTATAGTGGGTGAAGGTGGTTAACAAGAGGTCTACATGGTGTTTGTACCATTGTAATTCCTCATTGTGACATTGGTATAGTCCATTGACCTAATTTACTACCAATTGAGAATCACCGAAGATATTAATGGATTTAACATCTAGGGTTTGGGTAGTTTGGAGACCTAGTACAAGTGCTTCGTATTTGGTGATGTTGTTGGTACACTCAAATTCAAGTTTGAAAGGAAGGGGGATAGGTTCACTGTCGTGTGGAATGAGGATGATTCTGATGCCACCCCTAATTTGACACTTAGATCCAGTGAAGCATAAGGTCATTTGATAGAGTAGAGGTTCCTTGGTAGGTTCGTCAAGGAAAGGGTAGCGATGGATTCATCGGGAATTCAAAGTTGTTGGGTTGGTGTTCAAAGAGTGGGGCATCGACTAGCTGATTGGTGATAGCCTAACCTTTTATTGACTTTTGATGAAGAAAGGTGATATCCAGATCAGTGCGTAGCATGAGCCATCGCAAAATGCGTTGGTTTTGGAATGGTTTAGCATACATGTAATGTAAGGGGTTGGTGTTGGTTATGATGAAGGTAGTGTGGTTAAGTAGGTAGTGGTGAAGTTTGGTGGCCATAAAGACTAAAGCAAGGCACAAATTTTCTACATGTGTATATCTAGTCTCGTAATCCACAAGGGTATGGCTTATGTAATAGACCGCTTACTCCCTATGTTGGTCGTCACGGTGTGTAAGTATGGCACCCAAGGAATGGTCAGTGGCAGAAATGTATAGGTAGAATGGTTGGTCATCCTTAGGTGGGGTAAGCACGAGTGGCTATAATAGGTATGCTTTCAAGGCTTTAAAATCTTTATGACATTCGACGTTCGAATGGAAGGAGATATCCTTTTTAAGGAGGTGGTGGAAGGGTTTACAACGATGTAATTGAGAAATTAAGCAATGGATAGATTGTAGTTTACCCTGCAAGCTATGAAGTTGGTGGAGGTTAGTGGGTGGAGGCATCTCAAGGATGGCCTTGATTTTGGCAGGGTCAACTTCAATGCCTCGCAAGGAAACAATGAAGCCCAAGAGTTTACCGGATAGGATGGAAAAAATACATTTCTTAGGTTGAAGGTGTACGCAATATTGGATGAGATGGTCGAAGATGGTTTTAAGGACGTGTAAGTGTTTGGCGTAACTTTTTAATTTTCCTAAAAGGTCATTGACGTAGTATTCCAAGATATGATGCATTATGTCTTGGAAGATATAGGTCATGGCTCATTGGTAAGTGGAGCTTGCATTCTTTAGTCGAAGGGCATGAAGTGATAACAGAAGGTCACCCAAGCAATGATGAAGATGGTTTTGTGTTGATCCTCAGGTGCGAGTAATATTTGATTATAACCCGAGAACCCATCCATGAGAGATAGCATCTCGTGTCTGGTGGTGAGGTCAACCAATTGGTCGATGCTGGGTAGAGGAAAGTCATCTTTAGGGAAAGCCAGGTTGAGGTCATGGAAGTCGGTACATATGCGGAGTCCCCCCGTTGCTTTGGTAATAGGAATGATGTTGGAGATCCATACCGGCGATCAATTGGTAAGATGAAGTAGACAAAGAGGAGGCACTAGAGATCTTCTTTGATGAGAAGAGAAATGCGTGGGTGCATTATACGTAGCTTCTATTTGACGGGTTTAACATTAGGTAAGGTGACGATATTGTGGACCACGATGTTGGGGTCAATACTAGGCATATTGGCATACGACCAAGCAAAAGCATTGTTATGGTCACGAAGGAAAGAAGTGTAGGCTTCTTGTTCAGTGGAGTCTAAAGATTGGCCTATCTTTAGAATGCGGGGGTCATCCGATGTGTGGATGTTGATGTTGATGGTTGATTTGTTCAACATGTTTTGTGTTTTAGAAGGTAGTGTGTGGTGGAGATAGGATTCTTCCACACCCAAATAGGTGAGAATGGAGTCATCGTTATGACACTGGACAACATTGATATAAGGGCATCATCATCAATCATATCAGGATAGAGGATAGGAAAATAAGTAGGAACCTCACCATCTCATTGAATGGTGAGGGTCCCAAGGAAATGGTGTTTATGGAAAAAAAGGTAGGAGGAATAGATTCTAGATCTATAAGCTCCATGGGTGATGTGGGTGAACTAGGTGAGGGGATGTGAGGTTGGGGCACCTCTGTGATGAGGTCGACATGGGATTGTTTAAGCGTGGGCTCAAAAATCCCACCCCACTGTTATCCTTGTGCTTGCGAATAGTGCATAGGATGACAAAGATGACATCCTTGTTCATAAATACCGAAGCCAAAACCCTTCCAAGCACAACAATGGAGGAAGGTATGGGAAAAGTGTCGGTTGGTCAATGAGGGAGGGTGGTGGTAAATGGTAGGGTTTGGGTTGGTGGTTCAGGTGTGTAAGTAGGAGTGTCGATGCCTCCATAGGTCAGATTGGTGCGGAGGTGTGAGGGTCCATAGGTGATAACTTTTCCAATGTGGGGGTCATAATGGGGATGTTGTTGAAGGTTTCCATACTCTTGTGGGGTATGAAAGGTATCGACGTTGTAGAGGCGGTACTCCCCCAATGTCAGGCTTTGAAAAAAACCTTTTAGAGGATTAGTATCTAGGATGTGGGTGGTACGAATGGATGTCTCCAGGGGATTTTTAGACATGGAGGTTACGGGTTTTAGAGCAGCAGATGGTTCTCCAGGAGTTTTGGTGGTGATACTAGGTGATGTAGGGGTCAAAGAAGAGGTGGTAGTGGAGGTGGTAGTGGAAGCGGGGTGGAAGTGGGAGTGGTGATAGGTATGAGGACATCGTTGGGCTGGTATAACATGTTACATGTTTTGAATGGTGTAGTTGTGTCCCTCATGTTCAAATTTGAGAAAACGATGAAGGGTGGAGGGGACACATCCCATGGCATGGATCCAGGGTTGACCAAGTAACATGTTGTATTGGAACTCCCCTTCTAGGATGCAGAAGAGTTCAAGGATGCTATGGGGACCAACATGAATGTGTAGGATCACTATCCCCAAGGTAGTGGTTATGGCATCATTGAAATAACGTAGCATAATTGGATCGTTATGCATACAATTGGCTAGAATTTACATTTGGTTAAATACATGAGAGGAGATGATGTTTATGTTAGCTCCTCCATCGATCATAATACATCAAACACGTATATTTTCGACATAGGAAGAAATGAAGAGGGTAGGATCAAGGTCCTCCATTTGGTGAGGTGTGATCTTGTCATCGGAGAAAGTGAGGGTAGCCACCTAAGATGAGGCAACATGCATCGAGATTTGGAGGTGAAGAAATAAGGTATGTCATGTGGTGAGGGGTAATGATAGATGCAACCAGTGTGGGGTCATTAGGTTGGACCTCAATGGATTGTAGGACCTCAATGAGGGCTTGGCGATGAGATTTGGAAGTTTGGATGTTGTCATACAAGGACATTTTGAGCTACGATTGGTGGAGTTGCAAGATCATGGCGTGATGGGCTCTCCCATTGGATACGGGGAAGGCAGGTCCTTAGATGGTGATTTTGGTGTGGGTGCGGGTGTGATGTGAGGTATGGTTAAGGTAGCGGGTTCACCTACCTGTCTTTTCCTTATCACGTTGAACCCGAGTGGCAATTCGAACCATATTGATTTTGAATATCGATGGTGGGTAGGATGAGTATGATGTTTGGGGTGATGATGGTTAAGTTGGTAATGGCATAGAAAGGGTGATTATGGTTATAGGAGGAGCGACATCTTTATCTAAAAGATCATCCTCAATGAAGAGCTATAGAAGGAGTGCTTTAAGAGCATGAAAATCCTCCATGTTATTCCCTAGTACACAATGGTAGGTGCAGATCTGGGAGTCATCAAACCATTTTGGTTTTGGTTTGAGTGGGTTGTAGGGTCGAATGGGTGGTAAGGTGATGTGGGAGGAGGCTAGTAGGTTGGCTAGGATATTAGCATAAGATCCTGCCATTGGGTCACATTGTGAAGTGGGTGTGAGTTTGGGTGAGGAGCTCGGTATTGAATTAGGAGTGGGTGTCGTTGGCCGCGGTGTGGGGGTGGTCAGGTAGTTTGGGTATGTTTAGGTTTGGGTTGGGGTGTGGGTTGCACCTTATTAGGTAAGAGTGCAGTGGGTGATCTAGATTTATTTTTAGGTGTTGCTTTAGGAGACGGGGTGGTTAGCAATGCGGGATTATGGTGCAAAGAAGAGGGTCATGCCAAAGGCAGGAGAGGACGGGTTATCGAAGGTGAGAGTGGTGATGTTATGGAGGTAGGGGTAGGTGATGGTGGTGGTAATCGGTGTTTCCTAGTAGGTAAAGGTAATTTCATAGGGTTAGGTGAAAGGGAAGGTTGCGGTGAGTGAGGAGGTTGTCAACTTTTTGGTTATATGGTGTACATTCAATTTTGTTGTTAGGGTCTAACTCGATGAGGGCCCAATAGGGATGGTAGTGATGAAGGGGACAAAGAGGTAGTGGGTGATGCTAGTATTGGCGTCGAGGTGGCTGGTGTTTTGGTTTAGGTAGGGGTGTAATTTTAGTAAGGGGGTGAGAGGGGGTAGTCAAATAAATCTTAATTGTCGGATGGGTAAGGATTGATGTGGGTTGTACCCCTAGGATATGAGAGATTGTGGAGATTGATGAAGGGTTGGGAAGTGAGGATGCGAGAGGATGCAGATGATGAAGGTATATGTATGGTCAAAGGTGATATGGGAGGTGTTGTGGGCACCTCTATGGGTAGGGTAGGTATGGATGTTTCCACCATTCTAGGGTAAATAGTGGGTGAGTCGGTAGGTGACATCTGCATCTGTGTGGAGATGGGGATTTGAAGACGTTCCTGAAGTAACGAATGATCAACATACTCTAGATGGTCCATCGAATGGGGTGATGAAGAGATGAAGGGGATGAGGGTTGATTTGGTGGTGATCCCTATAAATGGAATTGATATTTATGAAATAGGGAAGCCCTCTACATCTGATTTGATAGGAAGAAGAGATAAGAAGACATCATTTAATGTTGTAGGAGATGGTAACGGGTTAGTTGCACTCAAAATGGGATCTTCTTTGTGGTGAGGTGTGGGTAAGGTAAATGAAGTAGGGTCTTCCTTGAGGTGTGGTGAGGTGGAGGAAGGGGAAGGTATTTCTGACTCCTCGGTGGGTATGAAAGCTAGTGTCAATGGTGATTCATCAAGTATGAGGGTAAGGGGGTCAATGATATGGTCAGGTATGGTAGTTATAGTGTCCGAGGAAGATGGATCTGTTTGCACCAGGTTATCTTCTGCTGGTAATGGGGGAGAGGGTGAAGATGTTAGTGAGGGTAAAGGAAAATGTTTGAGAGGTTCTTAAGCCAGGGTTTGGCTGGGGGGGTATGGTGCAAGCGGCATGGGTAAGACATCGAAGATGGCATGAACCTCTGGGTATTTTCACTAGTCGACGAGAAGAATTGTTGTGTTGGGTGGGGGTGTATGATTAGGAAATGGTTTTTGGAAGATGTGAAGTTTTTGTTTTTGGGTGCATTGGGATTTTCCAGAACGAGATCTCCTCTATCTAAAATTTCTTGGACAATGGTTTTGAAGGTGATGCATTTGTTGGTATTATACCCTCAAGTACGATGGTAGTCATAGATTTCATTCTTTTTATACCATGAGGGTATCAGACGGCGGAGATCAAAACCAACGTGTGTTTTGATAGCCCATGTGTTTAGTAGTTTCTCTAGAATAACATGGTATGGTTCAATAATGGGGGTGTATTTTTTGTTCATGTTTGAAGAGGAATGTTTGCACTAGTGAGAGGTTAGGAAGAGGTTTTGGTAGGTTGGATGGGTGAGACGGGCTAGCCTTCAGGACCACCGCATGGGCAGATCCTTTGGCTCTAGGAGGGTTGAGGGAATGGTTGGTGGTGTCTTGGAAGTGGAATTAAGTTCATGTGGTTTAAAAGGAGCACCCTTGTTGTGTAATTGAATTCTTTTCTCCTCGATGGCTCAGATTTCGAGCTTTCGGGCCATGGTGAATGCCTCGTCAAATGTGTGAAATGTCTAGATTTGTAAGGTGGATGAGATGTGTCAAGCACAAGCCCGTGTAAATAACTCTATTAGTTCAATCTGTGGTAAGGGGAATGTGAGTTGATTGATCAGGCCATGCCATGAGAAAAAAAGTCTATGATTGACTTGTCATCGTATTGATGCATGGTATACAAGTTAGTTATGGTGACTTTCTTGACTACATTTATGGAGAAGTGATCCAAAAAGGCTTGGGCCACCTAGTTGAAGGAGAAGATATAATGCTTAGGTAGGGCACTATACGAATCTAGGGCAGGTCCATTGAGGGATAGGAAATGTTCGTAAGAGTAAAGAGTCATCATGAGTGATAAGATAACACGTGTCTAAAAGACCTCGAGATGTTCTTGTGGGTATTCTTTCTTTGTTGACCCGCTTTTATTTTGGCATTTCCCAGTGTGGGGTTATGGGCGGATAAGAACGAGAGAAGTGAATAGGCTCATTACAAATCTCCTCGTAGGTCAGAGATGTGTGTGAGCTAGAAAGAGATGCTTCTAGCATTTGCATCTTATCCATCATCATTTTGATAAGATCAGGGGTAGGTTGTGATGGAGGTTGACTTCCCAAAGGAGGGGAAGGTAAGAAGAATATGATGTGGAAGGCATCACATTATGTGAAGGATATGCGTATGAAAATTGTGGAGGTATATGTGAGGAGAAAGATGAGGAAGGGTAATATGTTGAATAAGAGGTAGAGGCTACTTGGCGAGAGGTTGAAAGTGGGTGTATACAGGAGGGGTCGGGTGACCACCCTAGTAGCAATGGGAGGAAGTGATTGGGGAATAGACAAAACTAAATTTTGAAGGGGGGTATGGTTTTCTGATACTGGAAGTGGTTGAGATGGAGCGGGTATGTAGGTAGTGGATGACATGGGCCCACTTGGAATAATGGTCATTGTAACATTCCCATTTTAAGACTTTAGAAACAAGGGAAGTCTTTTTATGAGGAATGTTCTCTATTCTAAATACGTAATTTAGAACACACATTCCATAACAAGCATTCTTATAATAGATAACCATATGTAGCTGTAATGACTCGATGAGCTACTGATCTATTCATTTCATGACTCGATAAACTACCAATCTATTCATGTTTTAACATTAAGTATTGAATAATTTTTTGTATACTACGTATATTTGGTTCTCTTACCCTGTTCTGGGTATTGAGTGATCTTTCTAAGGAACCTAACTGAATATTTACTACCAATATTCATCTGCATCATGATCCTTAGACTAGGTGACATAGGACAATGCAATCAGTAGCTTGCGATACTTTGGCCAAATATTTCTAACATACTTTTGTTTGTATTACTTATTCCTTGATGGCATACTCGTCAATACGAATACGTCCTTCACCCCCACTCTATTGTTATCTAGAATGTCCTTTACTGACTTTTGTCAGTCCACTTGCCCAAGGTTTAACCCTAGTTCAGGTTAACAACATAGGTTATGATAGGAAGAGGCTCACAAAGACTTAGGGTATATTGGCATACTGGGTCAACCTAGGTCAACCCCGTGCCAAGGTACCCTGCTACTTCATATCCTAACTATGCTACTATCCATTCCTAGAGGAAAACTAAGTTCAATTCCAAAAGTGTGTAGATCTTGACGATCAATGCAGAAGGGTGTTGCCACATGTCAACTGCATCATTGTATCCTCGAGAAGATCCTAATCTTCTCAAAGGTACAACCTTGCAGTTGGCATGTGCCAACATCCTACAGAACATCCTTGTCAAGATGTACATACCCCTAGGAGATTATTAATATTTAATTAATTTGGATAATTAAAAGAAGATTTCATAAACCTTGCACAAACCCTAATCCAACTCTCCCTAAGTTCTTTTCCAAATCAAGTCCCATTAATCCTTGAATAACTTCCTTAACTTAATATTTCTTTCAATGTTTGTTAATTTTGGCTTAACAAGCAGTTACCCAAAAAAATAGAACAACTTCATAAGTTCCATTTAACTTAACCATTCGGGACGTGTAACAACCACCTAGGTTGTAACTTAATAGACTTTATTAAATGAAGTCTAATGATTATAAATCATATCTCCCTTTTTGTTTACATTTTCATGAGAGAGGAAGAGTCTTCCTCTTCATGGTCAAGTTCTAGGGTTTAACACACCCTTTATGTCCTTTACAAATTCTATAGTTTTCATTGTATGTTCATTACACATCACCTTACTATAATGAATTGTTTAGATAAGAACATTAAATTCTGCAACTTATCTAGCTGCATCACATTTAGGGAAATTACTCTAATTCCCTTTATCCTACTTATCCAAGAATACTCATTTAAACATATAAATAATATGAAGAATATCAACAGGATAAGATTCCATTTCTTTTACAAAAGTACAAGATAATTTACACAACCAATGCAAGTAAATTCTCATCCTTCAATTCATTTTCAAAACTTATACATTTACAAACTTATGCATTTAGGCATACTGCATAACAATAGCCTTCATTCAAAAGAATATAACTTTTATTTTTTTATACAACTCAAGAATGAATTAGAATTCTTCACAAGAATCAGACTTAAATCAGCCAATGCATCATATAAGTTTTTGCCTTCTTTTATCACTTACGAAGTCCATCTGCAAAAATTGCTAGCACGGGTTAGTTCAATGAATTGAGCATGATAAGCGATAAGCATTCCACTAATTGTTCCAATTAAAACAACCCTACTTTAATGAACAATTAGTATTTCATACACTAAGCATAAGTAAAAACAATCAGAAAAGTAGAGCATTAATGAATCTGAATTCACTTCTAAAGAAGAACAGAATATAATCTATAATATTTGTCTTACAAATTAAAGTATACTTGATCCTATCAATTATCTTTACCAACAACAGAACATAACATCTCATTGTTTCCAATTCTACCACAATAGAATACAACACTTATCTTTACTATAAGATAAAAGAAGTGTTTACAGCATAATCTCGTTAAGATGTTTTCATCTAACTTTTAAGTAAAGAAGAAGAAAAGCCATTTCACTATACTAAAACATATAATATCCGCAAAGTAGAAACAGGTTCACATCATGACCTAATCTGTTTCAACTTAAGATTAACTACCTTAAAATCAAACATTTAAGATATTCATCGAATGAATAATATAAAAATCCAGGAAGGAAAGATGGATCATCAACCAACCAACAAGTTTGCATTCTCTTTTCAACAACCCAATCATCATTCTCTTTCTATTTCATTTCAGTCAAATGATAAGTATGAGAAGGTTAATCAAGTAACGATTAACTCTTTCCTAAAAGAATTATTAATAGAAGGTTCCAAATAAATGAACTTATTTCAACTGTATTAGAAAAGAAGCTTAACAGAAATGATCCTACCTAGTAATCATTTCCTTCAACTTAATTAACAAAATCCCTTTTTCAATATATATACAGTTTAAGTTCATATAAGAGTTCCCAAAAGAAGAACAAGAACACCTTAAAGTAAGAAGGAATCTAATGAAACTTTTCTTTAAAAATCTTCCCATTGTAAGCAAGAGATCCATTTCAAATAGGAACATTAAAACAATGAAGGTCATACACAGTCCATAGACACAAAAGAATCATAATTAATTCTTTTATAGGTTCTACATTCCTTCAGTGGACCTAACAAGAAGAGAAATCCAAGTAAGTACTAACACTCAGAATTACCCAAGAGCTCAATCAAAACAATATTATTTACCATACTTTTCAATGTATTACTTCAAGAGTAAAAAAAAGAATGAATTCCCAATAAGAATGGTAAACTACAAAGATGATTCCAGTCAAAATCTCACAAAGTTTACCAAACAAATCACAAGACCATGTTTCCAGTTTTCTCCATGCACATGCAACTATTTCTTTTTAAGAGTTCTGAGTTTAAAATAATTCACTCCAGTAATAAACTCAAATTAAATGACAAGATCTAATCAACATAACGAAATACGTTACGCCCAATACTTTTAATACAAATCTGAGCACCATGTTGAGCAAAAGTTCCCACCAAAGATCAAAATCATTCAATTGATTATAAACAAGTTCGGGCAACATTACATTCCCTTTTAGTTTACACCTTTAAACAAATAAAACCGGAAAGAATACCAAACTGAACCGACACCTTGTTTAGGTTTCCATTTCCAACAATAAGTAACAATTTCCTTGAATTGCTTTACATCACATTACCTCATATTTGAGTTAATATAAACTCCCGCATCGTAATGCTAGGTAGAATGTAATGAATAAACTTTTAAACAATTCAAAATAAGAATAGAGCTTCCATTTTCAATTAATCATTTATCAAACCCTGGTTACCAACTTAAACAGATTGTAAGATCCTTAACAAAGTTCAGACTAGACACCAAAAAATATGAAGGCCGTGTTCTTAATGAACTCTCTATAACATTTCATATGGTCACAATAAAACACAAGCACCAAACCCTATGCGGACTATCAACAATCCATATTATCCATGACAATACAACACAGTATCAAGTAATATGTGGATTTCAACAACTATCAAGGTTTTCACAAGATGGAAAACAAGAATCAAGCCATCTACAGCTTAATCACAGTCCCTTATATTTATGAAACAAACACCAGCATCATAGCACCAAGAAACCTAACAGCAGTTCCCAAATACTCCTCAAGTTTCAGACAGAACTCGAACTTGCATACAAGCTTCCATAAAAACACGAGCTCTTTACCATCTCGAGATCACAAAACACTAATCTCAACAAACACAGGTAGAACTCAGAGTTTCCATAAAAACTTAGCTAGTAATTTATTGGCAACGAAAGTTGTCGAACCAAAACAAACAATTACCAAAAACCGAAAATGCCAAGCAAAGTTACCAACTTCGTTCTTGCATGCATAGTTCTTGTGCTAAAACAATACAACATAAGTTTCCAACAGAATCACATATACCATGGATTCGAAACCAAGAATGCAAGATTTACTAAACCCAACAACCAATTAACCAGATAGAGCATGCAATGCACAAAACTCAACAAAGTAGAGTTTTTTTAATGAAAACACTTAGAAGAAAGCAAGAGATTTTAACAGTTAGAGCCTATCATACCTGATAGTGTCTCTGTCAAATCAAAGAAGACCTCTAGCCGAGCTCACTACTTCTCCTCTTCTCCATGAAAGATCAAACAACCAAATTCCTTTTCCGAATTCCTCTTATACATTCCACAAAATGAAAATAGATTCGAAACTTCAAAAATAGCCATGAAGTGCAGTTCAATCTGCTGGTTCAAAAACCAGAGAGCATGCAAAGCAAAAATTGCAAAACATACAAAGTGAAACAACCCAAGAAAAATCTGCTTGCATGCCTACCAAGACGGTTTGAGCACAAAAACCAAAAGTAATAAATTCCATTAATTCCAAATCTCCCACCTAATCTTCCTTGCCACCACCTTCCAAGTCTGGTGAATGCCAAGTCAAAAATAACATGCATTTCCATTTTAGTGACACTTCCACCTAAGCCTCGCCAAGTCATCTAGTCCCTGCCAAAACTGGCAGTCCGTATGCATTTACCAACCTTATCAATAACATAAATGCCTTAGGAACCGTCACCCAAATGCATGCGACCACTTAAGTCCCCATTCATATCCATTAGTTTAGGATAGATTAGATTGCTTAGGTTAGATCTTAGGTAGATTAAAATTTATACCTTAGGATATAACACTAACAACTAACCCCCACCATAGGCCTTAGCAAATAGGTTTAGATAATTTCCACATAGGAAAATTAATTCAAAACACAATAGTTTTAGGCATTAGGTTAGATTACAATATTACCTTGTAGTATTAGGATCTAGGTTAATTTTAATACCTAGTAACCTTTCCAATTCCATTTGCACCAAGCTTAGGTTAGGTTGCAAATCAACCAATCATAACAGAATAAGAAGCTTTAGGTTAGAATCAAAATTCTATCAAGTGACATAGCTTAGGATCCCATAGGTTAGTCCTATATAGGATCCTGGATCTCTCCTATGCCATGAATAGGATGCATTTCCATTTTCATCAGCAATGACCTGCCATGGTCGATCTCCAAAGACCCAAGCAAAACAAACCACTAAATGGAAACACATTCACAAAAAAAAAATCAAAGAACTTGTAACTACAAAGTTCAGTCCAATGTGTATCTTAATTCATGGAATGTCAATTTACCATTCGTTCAACAGAGTAGATTTAAAACATTCCTTGGATCACTAAAATTGATCCAAGGATGAGTCAGATAAATAGGTAAGTTTACAACTTTTAAACCAGATTGCAAATCACCTACAAGAAGTGAAAAAAAAATGGATTCAGGAAAGCCATTCCAATTCAGTCAAAGGATCTTAAGAGCAGAAAATACTTATCCATATCAAGCATGATTTCCAATAATCAGAAGAAAATATCCTTATAAGGAAAATCACATGTCAACAATTGAAATGCAAAGGAGGAAAATAACAACTATCAAGGGTGTAATCATGGAGTGGTAGATGCTATGAAGGGTGAAGACGTCAAAGGTGTAGTAAATGTCATATATGGGGCGAATCTTTCGCGATAGGGTCGAGCTACGACACCACCTGTGGTAAGGTAGAAGTAGCTATAGTCGAGCTAGAATTAGCCAACACGGAGGTAGGTGCAAGAGTAGGAGGGATGGACATGAGCATACCGTAGATAAGCTAGCCCAAGGAGTCACGAGTAGATGAGTGGGCTTGATAGTGTTGTAAGGTGGTAGGATTCTAGTATAGAAACCTCATGAAGTCTACATCACCCATACTAACAACGGAGGGTAGATTGGAGTCTATAGGTGATGACACAAAAAGAGGTGACAGACTAGGTGGAAGAGGTTAGAGGCTAGCATGGAACACAAGTGTGTTGGCTTGGTTACACATCAACACCATGTGAAAGGGTGTATATCAGGTAATGTTATACTCTACAGATGACATAGAAAGTAGCAGAATGAAAAGAATGGGTATTTGTAGGTAGATTGGGTGAATGTGCTAGTTAAGAACCAACACAGAGCTAACCGATGCCGGTTAGGGGTGACCAATGTCGGTTAAGGTTAACCACTACCGGTTACCAAAAGATAAGAATGATTTACCAAACTGAGGTAGAAGAGTGATGATGATCGGGTGGGAAAGCTTTGTGATAGATTTTTAGTAGGAAATAGAGTGTATAGAAAGTTTCATGAACTTTGGCAAAGAATGAAACCAAAGAGGTGTCTTTTGTACAATTTAATCCAAAAGAACATAAACCAATGCCGGTTGGGTATGACTGATGCCGGTGTGGAGTAAACTGATGTCGGTTAGTATGAAGATTGAAAATTTGTAGAAAATTGGGTTAAGGTAAATTTGAATCATAAGAATAATCAACCTAGAGATTGGTGGATGATATAATGAAGCCTCTTCACCCTCAGAAAAATTTGGAATACTCCAACTTTTATTAGGGGTTGAAAAGGTGAAAGAAAATAAAAAATGGAGAAAATGTATTCTCACACCTCAAAACACACTTCAAGCAAACACTAAAAGAAGACGTTATCCAATAAGTGATTTTAAATGTGTTAAGCTTATGCTATTTAGGACTGACTCATGAACTTTAGAATAGAGTTTTTGGTGAGGAAGGCTTCCTATGAAGAAGGAGATCTAAAAGGTGAGGTTTCAGGTTATGTTATGGTGGGGGTGGGCTGTCCTCTGAGATAATGACTCGACAGAGGCAATGAGTTGGGGAGTACCTACCAACCTAATCATGTGATCATGGATAGATGTTCCAGGTAAGATGTCATTTAAGAAGATGTGTTTTTTGAATTTTTGTTAGTTTGGTAGAGAGAGAAAGAGAGATAAAGTGTTTTCTATGATTCGTTTACGTCAACCATCAATTGGGCATGACTTCCAGCATATAGGTTGCCCTCAATTTTAATGTGCTCTACAATGCAACATACAAGAAATGAGATGCAAGTGTTTTAAACCCAAATCGAAATGTGATATTCAATGTCACAACTGATGAACAGGAGAAGGGATGCTCTTTCACTAATGTGATACTAATGAAAGGAAAGAAATGTTCATTTTAAAGCACCAAAACATGATTGCTTTTAGACAATAGAAGAAGAAGAAGATTCTAGAGAAGGAGATTAATGTGAAAGCCTTTTAGAAAGGGAAACAGACATACAACTTTTTCCTAAGAATGAAAAAAATGCAAGGAACCTAGATGGGTCCCATCGGGTGTGCCAAAATGTTTCGATCCTTTTTGCGTACAATCAGAGACTGAAATAGATAAGGGTGTAGGAGGTTTACCTATTTTTGGTGATGGGTTGAAGGTGGAATGCACGCATCTAGACTTCCAATCTCGGTCAATCATGTGAACTCATTTTTGGCTAGGAAGGACTACCCTATAATAAGAAAACAATACCATAAGAGAGAGTTAAACAATATATGGAAGTGGACTGCCTAGCATATGCTAGATCTAGGAAGTGCGATACTTCCTAGAGAGATATAAATCTACTATTTATAAACCAATACTAGATAAGAGAAACATGAAAATGAAAGAATCTAGAGCTATGCAAGTAAAATGGGTCAGGTCACGATTAGTTTAGGTAGTCTATGGGTCATAGACAGGGTCTAGTTGGGGTTGGGTAGGGTATTTTAGGTTGTTTATGTGAGGATTTATGTCACTTTGAACTTCTCTTTGTTAATAGACATAGATATCGGTGCCTATTAAATCCGACCGATGTTGGTTGAGACTAGAACGATATCGGTAAAGGTTGACCGGTATCGGTCACTGTAGAAGTGACAGAGGTCTAGGTAGGTGGTGTTTATGTTCCACTCTATCTCAAAATAGAGTGTTGGGAGGATATGGGTGAGGTTTAGGTGAATGGTAGGTTTAGGGTCAAATTTTTGGGTTCTTCGAGGGTGGTTTTGGGTGTGTTTTGGTAGAAGGTGGGAAGCTAACAGACTATAGGATAACCGACGGAAGTCGGGTACAACCGGCCACGGTTATGATTAATCAAGCGGTAGTTTGGGATAGATAATTTGGGGTGCTAAGTGAGGTTTGGGGTATGTTTAGGCAGGAGGTGGGAGATGACAGGGCAGTAGGGTAAATGATAGTGGTTGGGTAAACCAACCACGGTTATGCTTAACCGGTGATGATCATTGGGATTTGGTTAGAGTTTGGTAGTGGGGGTTAGGGTGCTCTCTGTGACTAGTCAAAGGGTTGCTATGGAGCAGAATGGGGTGAAAAATGGTATTATGTATGGATATGGGCTGAATAAGTGGGGTTCACGGAGTAGGGGAGAGTTTTTTCTCTTAGAGAAGGAAGATAGAGAAGCAAATTACAAAAACACAAGTGAAAGGATAAAGAGACTTGCTTACCCGAAGTTCAATGCATGTAGAAGGCTGAGTAGGCTGATAAAGGGGAATGACAAGTTTTGATGAAGTCTCGGGAGATTGGTTGGAGAGATCTTGCTTGACCTCTGTCTGGCTTAGGTTCCTTCAATGGATTTGCTCACAAAGGTTCTTGTGAATACTTCCACTACTGGTCTCAGCTTGGAGTTCTAATGGCCTGTTGTGTTCCAACAAGTTTCTAATGATAATGAGAATGCCAATGCTAAATCAAATGCCAAACAATGAATAACCAATGAACCAATGATTCGAAATATCACCCAACCTTTTGGAAAGATCCTGAACTAGGCATTTACAGGTGACCGACGCTGGTCCCACCTGACCGACACCAATTATTTTGAGGAGGTTTTTTTTTCAAAAGTGGGGAATATGCCTTCCCCACTTGATTTTGAGTGGCGGAGCACATGCGTCCTCCACCCTTATAATAGGTAATAGGAAAAGGAGGGGTCATATGAGTGGGGTGGCCACTATTATTGATTTCTAGAAGGGTATGGGCTAGGTATGGGAAAGGTGGGGGAGTGGAATGGTGAGGTAGAGGGACAAGTGGTGTAATGAAGTTATTAGGTGGCTAGGTGAGATGGCTGGTCTAGTGGCATAGTGAGGTGGCTTGATGAATGGATAAAGGGGTTAATTTAATTAATAGATGTTAATTAAATCCTTGGGTGTGTGAATGAGGGTCATTGTTATGTGCGAAAGGGGTTGTGAGTGACTGAATTAGGGTTGAATCAATCACCCATGTAGAATGTGTTTATTGGGTTGTTTTGGAAGAAGATGATGAAATGTGACTGTTATCCAAATATGCCCCCTGCTCATTTTGTGGCTAATTCCCTTTCATTCTTTCCTTCTATTGTGCCTCAGTCATAAATTTTTACTTTTTAGGCACTCAAAACCTTCTGGAAATGACACCATTGGATAGAGCTCTTTCTCAGCTTTCCAGAAAGGTAAATTTTTCCTCCTAACTCCACGTATTTTTCAAGTTATGGCTTGGCGAGTTTTTGTGGGAAATTTTCCCTTGCAAGGTCCGAAGCCAATCAGAACTCGCCACGTGTCCAAGTCAAAAATATCAAAGCGACCCGATTTGGCCCTGTTTTTCCCTAAAACTTCAAATCACCATATCTTTCGATCCAGAGCTTGGTTTTTCACGTTCTTTATATCAATGGAAAGATGGTGAAATTATCTACAAGATTTTGTGGTAATTTTTGCATTTTGGTTTAGTTTGGAGAGAGAAAATCAAGAAACATCTCTGGCACGTGGTAATGGCCAAAAATGACATTTCAACAACCAGTTTTAATGCAAAATGGGTCGCATTCTTCTTCAGCATGGCCAAAAATGTCAGGGCATGGGTCTGTAAGGATGCCCATGCTATTTTAATGCATCTTCATTCAATGGGGAATGGCTCCCATGTTTTTTACATGTTTTTTCTCTCATGGGCTCGACCCATGCATTGTAAAAAGCCAGATTTGGCTCATTTTTTGGGGGTTGAACATTTTTTGTGTATGGCAAGCTCCCTTTTTCACCTTGGAAGTGATTTAGTGGAATAATAGACCTTTTCTAGAAACTGCAACTATATTTTTGTCTTTCAGGTGTTTGAATGCAAGTGATTTTGATGTTAAAATAACAATACAGGCCCTGTGATTAGTTTTTATCCTCTGCTGGTGTTGTTTGCCTAATTTCTAACACTTCATTACAGCTATCAGTTTGTGCATGTTGTTTTTTTTGTTGCATTTTATGAACTGTGTCAATTTGCAGAAGTAAAAAATGCTCACCACTCCTTTGGTGCATCACCTATTAGCATTAGCATTAGTTCTTTCCTTTTTGCATTCTCTATCTCTGTCTCCTTGGAATTTAGAGTAGATTTAGGAGTTTAAACCTCTGTAATTGTGCAAGTGATAAATCTGATCAGAGGAGTTGAGGAACCAGCCTCTAATCTGGAGATTCCCCTTCCATTTTGCAAGTCCCACACTTGGGAAGAGGATTCAATGTTGTGCAATCACACTGGATGCTAGTATGATCAAACTAGAAATCTGATCAACATCCAGGGGGTGCTGCTGATTTGCTACAATAGTGACATGTTTTTGGTGTCTACAATTAGAGTCCAAATAAGCCCTAGTTTATTAAGGTGAGTGGGGACTTAGTCTAGGTAATAAATAGGGTTGGAATAGGTCTAGGGTGACATGGATAGGTGAGGTGGCTAGGTGAGGTAGATAATTAACTTAATTTTGGTAATTAAATTAATTAAAATGTGTGCAAGTGGGCATGGTGGAGGAATAGTATTGAATTAATTAATCAAAGGGGGTTTAGAGGGTTGTGACCCAATTTTGGGTGTCTACATTTGCCCCTTTTTGTCGCGTAGCTTGTATTAATAAGTGACGTGACAAAAATAGGAGTGGTTGCCCCAAGTATGGGTGGAGGTGATCCCCCTCAAACTGGGAACTGATGAAGTGAGAGGCTAAATTGGTGATGGGTTTGATAAAGTGATAGGTGATGAAAAGGAGGTAAGGCATGGGTATAGGCGATGGTAATATCGGTGTGGGTAATAGGTGTGTAGACACCAAAATTAGGTCATACCACCCTTCTAACCCCATTAATTAAATAGACCATACCTTACATATTCATATCCCATAGTGCACATGATTAATTGAATTAATTACTTTAATTAATTTAATTAGTGTCCTCACCTGACCACCACACCTAGCCATCTCATCTAGACACCTCATCATAGACCTATTCTTAGTATGTTCATTCTAACTAGACTGAATCTCTACTTACCATATCTAACTAAGACATAGTATAACCATAACACTAATTGCCTATTCTTTCTCTAACAACATACCCACTTATTTATGCATGAAATACCATTTTAAACACAAACCAAAGGCATAGAACTAGAAAAAATATAGCCAAGATCTCCTATTTAGGTAACCTAGGATTTCCTACCATAACCGACACCTGTTATCCCTAAACTGATGTTGGTTAACGTAAACCATCTTCAGGTACCATATATTCACTTTGGTAACCATGTTTTAGAGGTTGGAAGAATTATTTGTGTCGAGAAGAGAGATATCTACATGTAAGCATGATCCGAGCCCTCTTGCACATCTAGACATCTTGAATTAGCATCAAGATTGATACGAAGGTTAAGCATTCATGGTAACATTCCAAGAAGCACTACCACGACACTTGACCACTAGTTTCACAAATCAACCATCACCTCCATCTAACCACCAAGTATACAAATATAAGTAAGTGCATTTAGATTTACATCTTTCCATACTTATTTAGATTAGTTTCTTTCTCTGTTTGAGACTCCTAGTCTCCTTTATATCCCATCATTTCCCACCTTCCTATCAATCCATCCACCTAACCACCTACAACCTCCCAACTCCCCATACCTAAATCCAGACGTCTCTGAGCATTCTCATCTTCTTTAGAAACCTAACCCTCATTCTCCCATTCTCTATGTAATCATAGAGAATATCCAAAACCAAGTTTCAT
This sequence comes from Taxus wallichiana var. yunnanensis, assembly GCA_018340775.1. Classification (NCBI taxonomy): domain Eukaryota; kingdom Viridiplantae; phylum Streptophyta; class Pinopsida; order Cupressales; family Taxaceae; genus Taxus; species Taxus wallichiana. The sequence goes on from CM031235.1 coordinate 309,703,528, forward strand.
TGATTTTCTATCATTTTATCCCTACCAATGGCGGTCTCTATATCTGGTAATTCTTCTTGTAACAACAACCTAATAACCTTCACCCAAATAGCCCAAACCATCCAAAACCTGATCTTGACCTATTCTAGTCACCTTGGCTACCTGCCCAATCTCTAGATCTGATCATAACCTTACATGTTAGATTATATTTTCTTATTTTATTTGAATGAGATACCTAAATCATATCAACTATAGTAGGATGTTATTTTTTACGTTATTTCTTGCATTGAATTGTATTAAACAGTGGATTGAAACCATCTAGGAAGTATCACGCTTCTTGGATCTAGCACACGCTAGGCAATCCACTGACATATATTGTTTAATATTCCTCTTGTGGTCTTGTTTTACATTCACAGGTAGTTCCTCCTAGAAAAAATAAGTTCTCATAATCAGCACTGGATCGAGAAAATCAGAACGCACACACTCTACCTTCCACCTTCATTCACAGGTATTCCTCCTTGCCCTTACCTTATTTGGTTTGTTCATACATACGTAACTTATCATTAAAACATTTTGGCATGCTTGTTGGGACCCTCATTTTTGGGTTTCTTTCTATTCATATAGGTTGCATCTTGTGTGTTTCCTTTCTAAATTGTTATTCACTAAATCTTCTTCTCTGGTAATTTTCTCCTTCTTTCTAATTGCTCTAAATGAAACATTTCTTTTGGTGCATTTAAAAAGAATCATTCTTCTTTCTTTTTGCATTAGTGAAAATAATCCTCTCTCTTATTCATCAGTTGATACATCAAATATAACTATCAATTTAGATTCTAAAATGTATTACGTTTTATCCTTGTATGCTACGTTATTAGCTCCCATTTAAAACCGAGTTCAACCTATATGCTGGAAGTCATGCCCAACTCATGGCTAACACAATTGAATAATAGAAATAAATTTATCTCTTCTCTCTCTTTACTAAACTATACAAATCTGAATTCACACATCTTCTTAAACAACACCTTACCTAGAAGAAGTTGTCAATGATCACATGATCAGAGGATTGACAATGGGTGCCCAACTAGTTTCTTTATCTAGTCATTATCTCAGAGAAAGGACCGCCCCACCAAAACATAACTTGAAACCTCCCCTTTAGATTTCCTCTTCATAGGATGCCTTCCCAACCAAAAATTCTGTTCTAAATTCACAAGTCAGTCTCAAATAGCATAAGCTAAAGTAACATAAAATTCACTCATAGGATTATGTGTTTTTCTTAGCTTTCTTCCTGAATTGCATTTTGAGTTGTGAGGATTACATTTCTTCATTTTCTTCTTCCTTTCACACTCCACCATCATAGTTGGAGCATTCTAACTATTTCTGAGTGTGTCAGGGCCTCATATTATCATTCTCATATTTTTAGATTGATTCTTCATCTGATTTAATTTACAAAATCCATTTTTCTTCATTTCTTCATATTTCATAGTAACTAATGTGTCGTCCGGTGACCTTCATCCGGTTCCCATCCGACCATCATCGCTTATTTGACTTGACGTGTAGGTTACCAACCTTTTTGGTTATTTTACCCAAAATAGATTTCATCACCTTCTCCTTTCTATTTGTAGTCATTAGGACATCATCATATTCCCAACATTCTGATATCACTTTGTCAAGTATAGTTTCCCCATTTCATTTTCATCAGTTCTGCTTCATTTTCTCAAACTGGTGTTTTCCCACAGTAACCGATATCATTTATTGTAATCACCATGGGTCCTATATAACCGTCATCGTTCACCTTAACCAATGTCACTTGCATTGTTTTGATTTTTATTGAAACTTTGACCAATTCCAGCTACCGAGATTTGTTCTTTTCCATTCCTATCTTTTTCGCTTCATCTGTTGAATAAATTTATCCTAATATACACTAATTCACATGGTGTTGACTCAAAACCAAGCCAACACCCTTATATTTCATGCTAGTCTTCAGGAACTCCAACCTAGCCCATCATCTCTTTCCATCTTATCGCCTATGGATCCAACTCACCTATTACCATTTCTACAGTGACAAGGAGTTATATTTAGCACCCCCATGTACTGAGATGTCATCCAAATCATACACCCATCATCAACCTCCCTTTACTACAAGAGGCGCCTATTCCTCATAACCAACCAATGAACTCATTAGGATGATGATGGAAAAGATGCAGATACTAGAAGCATCAGTTCCTGGATCTCACAAATCCTTAACTTATGATGAAATTTGTAATGAGCCTATTCATCCATCTATTCCTATTCGCTCATACCTTGTGCATTGATAAATTCCCAAGTTCAACCGTTTCAATAGCAAAGAAGACCCACAACAACACTTACGGTCATTCAAACATGGGTGCTATCTAATTTCCCATGACGATGCTTTACTCCTATGAACATTCTCCATGTCCCTACAGGACCTTCCTTAGATAAGTATAGTAGATTACCTAGACATTCCATCTACTCCTTTAACCAAGTGGCTCAAGCATTCCTGGACCACTTATCAATTAGTGTAGTAAAAAAGTCACCATGACTAACCTATATTCAACATGATAGTATGATGACGAATCTATCGAATATTTCATTGCTTGTTGGTAAAGTATTATCAACCAATTAACGTTCCAGTTACCTCAAGATGAACTTATTGAGTTGTTCACTAGAGCTTGTGCTAGACACATCTCACCAAATCTATAGGTACAAACCTTTTGTACCTTCAACAAAGAATTCACCATGGCACGAAATTTGGAAATTCACACCATTGAAGAAAATAAAATCCAATTACGAAACAAGAACGCCCCATTCAAATCAAATGATTCTTCTTCATCTTCAAAACCCCAAAACAATTATTCAAAAGCCAAAGGATTTGCCAATGTGGTAGTTCTCAAATTTGGTCCATCTCATCCATCTAATCAAGCCAAACCTTCCTCCAATCTTTCCCCTATTCATACTTTTTAGTTTTGGTGGGAACAATGAAAGTACACTCCAATTGGAGAGCCCTATTCTTTAGTCTTGGAAAAGCTTCTTAAAGCTAGAGCCATTGCACTTCCTCCCGTAAAACCTCATACTAGTTTTGATCCCACTCATCCTATGCCTGCATGGTATAAGGAACATGACTATTGTAATTATCATCACATCAAAGGCCATAGTGATGGTAATTGCATAACTTTTAAGAACATTGTCCGAAGATGTTATATAATGGAGATCTCGTCATGGACAACCCAAACGTGCTAGTAAATTAAAACTTACATATCTTTAATAAGTCATTCCCTAACCATACACCATCATCTAATCAAAATAGTGAACCTTCAACCAATGAAAACAATGTCCATGAATTCCACGCTATTTTCGATATCGTATCGGTTATTCCTCAATTTCACCTATTTCATCTATCAAGGAAATTATGGCACGAGTTCATCTACCAATGGAGGAGCATACATCTTCTAATCCTTTACCATTAGAGGAGTCCACTTCATCTCCTCGTACACTCATAGAGGAATCCACGATTTCTGTTGATGTTGTTTCACCATCTACCTCGTAACCTACCGAAAAATCAACAATATTATTTCTCCCACCTGTAGGAGAATCATCATCACTTTCTCCTCCACCAAAATAGAAGTCTACCTCACACCACCTACCATCTCTCGTACCCATTAGAGATTATTTAGACATGCCACTACTTGTTGGGGATAATTATCCATCAGCATTCTAGGATCCCATTGACTTGGTCTCAGCTCTTTACCCATAGATTCTGAGGCTAACCAATTCCATGTCTCACAAACATATTTTATAGGGATTGCCACTAAACCAACTACATCTCCTCTTACAATAGTCCCATTTTCACGACTGCCCGATCACTTGGATTATGTTGATAATTCCACACTTTGGGGATGCCTTCAACTCCCCTTTTTGACTCTAATGTAAATGTTGCCTACAAGATACCTCCACAATCTATCCAAAGGTATTCCTAGTAACCAAATCAACCCTAACCATGCCCACAAAGTGGATTATTCTTCATCACCTCTACCTACATCTCGAACCTTTACCCATGACTCAAACCATTCCTATGCCTAAGAACCTACGCACACCTACATATTCGTCCACATCTAGACCCATCACTACCATGTTTGTCATGCCGACGTCAAGCCTTACCCATCCACCTATCAAATTGGATTTAGCCACGTCTTCCCAAACCCACACCAAACATATACTAGTCTCACCTACAACACCTTTTTCACCTTCACCCCTTCTGTCCATCCTAGAACCTCACCCATCAACCATGGCCAAATAACCTCCTACCCAATGCCAATCAAAAGATAAGAAACATACCTCATCAACATAATCCTTATTACATCCAATTTACCTACACAACAAACAATCTTTCTCTCACTCGTACACTTCTTACCACCTATACCTCCACTAGTTACTATAACCCCAAATTTACCTATACGAATTCAACCCATACCATCCACCTAGCCTCTACTAACCACTTCCACCACAACTCTATTTTCCCCATGGGTAACCTTTCCTCTTCCACTGTCTTCTTTCCCTTCTGCATCGCGTACTCCCATCTCACCTTTACCCAAGAAGGTGTAATCCAAATACAAGAACCCACTACCCTCTAATAAGGTAGTTAAACCAACAAAACCTTCCATTGCTAGCTCTTCTACCACACCTTTACCCAAGAAGATGCCATCAAAACCTAAGACAGTACCACCTACCAAACCAATGGTCCAACCCATTCCCATCCTATAACTCCTCTTCCCTCACAATCATTTGCACCTTTACCCAAACCCACACTCACTTCCCATTGTGATCCGTTAGTAGGGTCCTACACCAACATTCTAGCCAACCTCTTAGAGACCTCAGTCATCACATTACCACGGCTTATACCTTACAACCCCATCAAACCCAAACCAAAATGGTTTGATGAAAATAAAATGTGTGCATTCCATTATGTGTCGGGACATGATGTAGAAGGTTGTAAGTCTCTCAAAACCATTCTCCTCCAATTCTATCCTCCTGAAGCATATTCTCGACAACAATGATCTTCTTGATGAGGACTGTGTTCCACCTTCGCTGTCACTAAACACCCTTGTTCCTTGCTTCTTCAATGACCTCCATCTCCACCCCTACAACCCTTTTCCACCTTAAAAATTTGACATCAACAAGGACCGTATCGGAGGTTTTTCAAACCACCACTCAAATGCCAGTGTGCCCTACTCATTTCACAAGGCTCTTACCCTGCATTAGGTTTTTTCCCATCATTTTTTTACACTACTCATGACATACCTTCTCCATCTACCTCCTCCCCTAAGATTAACATGGTACAATTTGCCACACTGCGCCCAAAATGAAAAAGGAAAAGAAAAAACAACTAGCCCAACAACCAATCTTGTGCCCAATATACCATCTAAACCCATGCCCTGAAATCACCATTTGAGGACTTGCATACCCTATCTCTTACGGGGTCACCCATTGTATAATAATAAACTAATTACATCAATCCCCTCTAAAAATATCTTTGTACGATCTCATCCAAACCTCTTAAACTCATCGACAAGCCCTTATGGAGGTTTTACAATCCATCTACGTTTTACCTAATGAACCCACACAAGTGGCCTCCATTATCACCCCTCACCATGTTACCTCACTTACCAAATCATCTTCTTCTTCTACCCTTATGCCCACTCATCAAGTAGCCGCCCTCAGTTTCTCTGATGAGGAGATTGTACCTCTCCAATTAGATGACCCCGATCTCACCCTTTTCATCTCTGTCTATATCAATAACATATGCATACAAAATTTTATGATCAATGGAAGTTCTATCATTAAAATCATCTCCTCCCATGCATACAATCAAATGCACATTCCTTCAAATTAGATGCATAATCACCCAATTATGTTGCGCTCCTTCAATGATGCCATCACCTCCACCCTTGGCACCATTATTCTTCACGTTCACGTAGGCCCTCCCATCATCCCGGAATTATTCTACATCTTAGAGGGGAGTTCCAAAGATAACATGTTGCTTTTCTAACCTTATATTCAGGTCATGGGTTGTGTTTCTTCAAATTTACACTGTTGTGTAAAATTTGAACATGAAGGGCATAACTATACCATCCTAGATGACTAGTCACCATTCAAAACTTATAACATGTTATACTGACCTAATGATTTCCTTGTACCAGTTAAGGCATCTACCACTACCCCCACTTCTCCTTCACCATAGTCCCATCAACTAATGTTTCCACCACCTCTCCCACATCTAACTCTTCTATTCCTACTGCTTCCATAGCCTCTACAACTGGCCCATCTACTTCCCAACCAACCGATACCCCTCTTTCCCAATCATCTAGTAATTCATCTATCCCTGCTACCCACATATCTACTACCGATCCCTTAGAAGGTTTTTTTCAATGCCTCACTCTAAGGGAGTACCGCCTCTACAATATCAACACCTTCCTCACTCCGCAAGAGTATGGCAACCCATGCCAATATCCTCGTTATGACTATCACATAGAGAGGTTTTTCCTTATGGTCCTCCCCACCTTCACACCAAATTAACATATGGGATATTTAATACTATCACCTATTCACCCAAACCTCCATCCCAAACATGCCCCTTTCATCCGACCTCCAATCTCTCACTAATTGTCACTTCGCCCAAACTTTCCTTCACCGCTGTGCATGGAAAGGCTTTGGCTTTAGTTTTTATGAACAAGGACATCATACTTGTCATCCCATATACCACCTAGAAACACAAATATCACAATGGCATTGGCTCTTCTGCACCATCTTCCAAGAAGTCCCACATCGACCTCATTAAGGACGAAAACCCTTCTTCACCCCATTCACCAATGTCACTACCTTCACCCATAAAGTCCATAGATCCTAAATCTATGCCTCCTAACTTATTTTTCCATGAACACAATTTCCTTGGGACCTCTAACTTATCATTGCGATGGCGAGTCCCCCTCTTCTCTTCCCTTCCTATATCTTGACATGATCGATGATGATACACCTTTTATTAACATTGTTCAATGTCAGGATGATGAGTCTATCCTCCCTTACCTTGGTGTGGAAGATTCTTATATTGATAGGTTGTTTCCTTTTGAGACACAAACCATGTTGAATGAATCAAACATCAAAATCAACATTAACACTCAAGACGACCCACACATCTTAAAGATAGGCCAATATTTAGATGCTACTGAACAGGAAGCTTTTACTTCTTTCCTATGGGACCATAGCAACACTTTTGCTTAGTCCTATGCTGATGTTCCTAGTATTGACCCAAAAATATTGGTCCACAATATCGTGACCATTATTGAAGCCAAACCCATAAAATAGTAACTACGAGAAAATGTATCCTCACATTTCTCTTCTTGTCAAAGAAAAACTTTAGCGCCTTCTCTTGGTTGCCTTCATCCTACCCATTGACTATCCCCAATGGATTTATAATATCATTCTTATCACAAAAGCGATAGGGGGACTTCACATTAACATGGATTTCCATGACCTCAACTTAGGTTTCCCCAAAGATGAATTTACTCTATTAGGTAATTACCAGTAGTTGATCCACCGCTAGTCATGAGATGTTATCACTCATGGATGGTTTCTTAGGTTATAATAAAATATTACTCACTCTAGAAGACCAACACAAAACCTTCTTCATCACTCCTTAGGGGACCTTCTACTATCAAGTCATGCCTTTTGGCCTTAAAAATGTTGGTGCTACATATCATCGGGCTATGACTTATATCTTCCATGACATAATGCATCGCATATTGGAAGACTATGTAGATGATCTTCTTGCCAAATATAAATATTAGGATGAACACCTTATAGTCCTTAAGGTCATCTTTGACCACCTCATCAAGTATTGTGTTCACCTTCAACCTAAGAAGTGTGTCTTCATGGTGCTTTTAGGAAATCTCCTTGGTTTCATCATTTCTTTATGTGGCATAGAAGTCAATCCTGCTAAAGTAAAGACTATTCTCAAAATGCCTTCACCTACTAATCTCCGTCAACTTCAAAGTTTGCAAGGTAAGTTGCAATCTATCTCAGGTTTATTTCACAACTTTCCAACTACTTCCAACCATTTCATCATCTCCTCAAAAAGGATGTCTCCTTCAAATGGGATGATGAATGCCACAAAACCTTTGATGCCTTAGAACTATACCTTCTCTAACCACTCAGGCTCATTCCTCTTAAGGATGAACAACCCTTTACTTATACATTTCTTCTACCGATCATTACTTAGGTGCCATTCTCACTCATCACGACAAGAAGCACAGGGAGCAAGTGGTTTATTACATAATGTGTACCCTTTTAGAATAAAAACTAGGTACACCCATGTTGAAAAACTTTGTTTAGCCTTAGTTTTTTTTGCCACTAAACTTGGTCATTACCTACTCAACCACAAAACCTTTGTCGTCACTAACACTAAACCCTTACATTACATGTATGCTATACCTTACCAACATCAACATGTTGCATGTTGGCTCATGCTTCTTGTAGACCTTAACCTCAAATTCATCCATAAAACATCTAAAGGTACAAACCATCGCCGACCAACTAGCGAGATGCACCCCTTTCGGAGGTCAACCCTCTAACTTCACTTTTCCGAGACAAATCCATTACTACACTCTCTTTGGATAATACCACTTACTAGATGATCTTATTCTTTGAAGGTTCCAAATGTTAGTGTGGAGGTGGTGCAGTGTTATCCTCATTCCTCTTGATGGTAAACCCATGCATTTATCTTTCAAACTAGATTTTGATTATACTAACAATATTGTTAAATATGAAGCACTCGTACTAGGCCTTAAAACCACCATCACCCTAGATGTCAAATCAATTAATATCTTTGGTGACTCTCAACTAGTTGTAAACCAAGTCAATGGTATATACCAGTGTCGTAACGAAATACTCCAAAAGTAAAAACACCATGTCAACATACTTTTGACTACCTTTGACCGTTACGAACTTCAAACCACCCCACATTCTACTAATAAATTTTTAGATACCATGGCCTTCTTGGATTCTCAAATACCCACTTTTCCTTCTGAATCTTTGTCACAATACAAAGGTTGCAATCACCTTCTTATTCATCTTGATATGTTAACTTTTTCGTAATCACAGCACCTGACCCACATGACCTTTGGTATAAGCATTTTGCAAACTACCTTTCCCTTTCCATTCGCCTCCTAATCTTACTCATAATGGAAAACACACCTTTCTTAAAGGTGTCTCTCACTATGTGATCATGGGTGGTCTTCTTTATAAACACAATTTTGGCGGTATTCTCTTACGATGCCTTACAAGTTCTAAAATTCCATACGCTATCAAGGAGGTTCACGATGGAATTTGTGGAGGTCACTTTAGTGGCTTAGCTGTCACTAAATGCATTCTTCACCTAGGCTATTATTGGCCAACCTCAAACCATGATTTTTGTGACTATGTCAAACATTTTTTGAAATTCCAACAACATGCTAATCTTCATCACAACCCTATTCATGCCTTACATGTAGCAAGAGACCTTTGGCCTTTATCTCAATGGGGTTTGGATCTTATCGAGAGATCAATCGTATTTATTCACAATTCCATTAATGGATTATAACCACTATTGAATAGTACACTAAATAAGTAAATTCCATGCCCCTCATTTCTACAAAAGTGAGAAAATTTGTGAATTCATCAATCATCACATTATTTATCACTTTGGTGTTCCTCACCGTCTCATCACTGATAATGGAAAGAAATTCAAAAATAAAACCCTACGAAAGCTTTGTGATACCTTTGGCATTCAACTCAGGTTTTTGTCACCTTACTACCCACAAACAAATTTCCAAGAAAACTCAACTAATAAAACCTTGAACAAAATTCTTATGAAATTAGTTGAAGATACTAGGAAGGATTGGTATACACACATTACTTTCGCCTTATGGGATTACCACACTAGTATTTGCACTTCTAATGCTGCCATGCCTTTCTCTCAGGTCTACGATAATGAGGTTGTATTACCTCTCGAAGTCCATATTTCATCTCTCTACATGTCACTACAAGACATGCTCAATGATGATGACTTTTACAGGACCATTTAAAAAAACTTGAGTTATTAGATGAATGTCATCTCAATGCTCTTGACCATATCCAAATCTACAAAAATGTATCAAACGTGCCTATGACAAACGGTTCCATGAGAAAACCTTCGGGTTGGACCCCATCCTAAAGGAAAATCAACATGTAACCAAAGAAGAAAAAGTAAACGAGGAAAAATTTCTCCTAATTGGCTTAGACCCTATATCATTACTCATACCTATAGATCAAGTGATTATCATTTTTCTTCACTCAAAGGTAAACCCAAATGTGAACCCTTGAATGCCTTGCATCTTCGACCATTTTATTGTTAAATCAAGTCCTATATCACCTTTTGTCTATTTCTAGCGTGTCCCTTGAGCGCCCTTCACCTTTCATATTATTACTATTCTTGGGGTGAATGACTAAACAATAATTATATGATTACCCATCACCTTTCAGCCTTCTCTTCAATATGAGTACCATGTTTCTACTCATAGCATTATTTTCATGGATACTTTTTTTTTCCAATATGGAATCCCATGGTCGTTCATCACTTGAAACCATCTCTTTCATAGTTAATATTTGTGTGCTATGGTTTTGTCTTCTAAACAAGAACCTAATCTTCCTCTATAGTCTTTTCCATGACTTAAACATCCAAAATAAAAATGGGATTCAAATCCTTGAGTCAAAATTCTAGCAAAAAGATGAATCCCTCAAAAGGGACATCTCTTCTCTCTATCTCTCCGCTATAAATAGACTGCTCCCTCGAAGGATAGTTATACAAAGCTTACCATACTGCACATAGTCTATCATAAAAGGGACTATCCTTGCAAAAAAACAAAAAAACAAAAACAAAAAAATACTAAAAAGCTTCCTGCATTGATCAGCTTCACGAAGACCTCAAGGAGATAATATACTCATCCCACATAGACTTCCCACATCGATCAATCTATCAAAAACAAAAACAAAAATAAAAATGATAACTTTTTCGTCATGGAATTGCCTATTTTTATCATGGGTTTCTTGCCAGGTAAACATGTCGTCATACACTAAGTTATGCTAAAACCACCCATTTTCACCTCATTGCCTTTTCACCCTAATTTCCTATCTCCTCAAGGGACTTGCCACAAACATGAAATTTTGTGATCATGTGACTTTCTTCACCCTTAGCATAGTCAATCATGCACCTCCTTTAGGGTCTTATGTTCATAAGCCAATCTTTGGTATGGTAGAATCATTATGGTTCTTATCAATTAGGTGGCTCCTTTTGTCACCTCTTACCATTCACCTTCTTCATTACATATTAATTACCCTATACAAGACCATACCATCGATATCTACATTTTATCGATTTCCACGTTCACCTAAGAATCAACCATGCCTATGACCTAGACTCGATCATGCCTGAAGCCTACCAAGCCATTCCTCTACCTCATGATATTCTTCCCTAGCTTATGGGAGAACTACATTGATCTAAGGCCTCTTTTCATCAGGGCTATGTAGGCAGCACTTCGATGGCATGGGGCCCTTAGGGGTTAGCTTAGCCACTTATTTCAATAACCCATTTTTCCCACATGTTTTCTATTATTATTCACCCTTAATTGGTTTTCCTTTCTCATAAAATTTGGAATTTTATCATTCATACATATCTACCATTTTATCACACCATCAAACATCTAATTAATCATTCCACATTTCTATAATATCAAAAATTTAGGAAATTTACACCATAACATACATATAACTCATCATTTATTTTTAATGTTACCAATAACTTGGAAATTAAATCAAAACTAAAAACAAGTCTCAACCATGCCTAACTGACCTAACTTAGCCATGAATATACCTAACTCCAACATGCCTAAACTAACCTAACTCAATCATGTCTATACCTAACTCCACCATGCCTAATCCACCTAGTTTCCATCACATACAAATAAAAATAACAATTCCAAAACATAAGTACATCATCCATACCATCAATCTTACCATCTATAAATGAAAGTATGTGTATTCATCAAATATACACTGATACAAAATACAAAAATATCTCAAAAATTTCATATATATCCTCACCATATTTGGCACGTAGGATGGTATATGATCAAAACTTACAAAAACTCTCTTGTACAACCTCACCATATTCATCTCATAGGCTGATATATATATCAAAATATAAAATTAAAAAAATAACTATAGCATGTGACTAATCAGCCCCCACATGAGACCCTCACAGAAAGTCTCATCTGTCTCCTCCTCTCTACCTATCTGGTGCCCTGCTAGCATCTATCCACCCTCCATGGGTCTCAATCTAATCTCCACCTGGCCTGCGGCTGGATTTGGCCTCTGTGAACTAGTAGCCTAACCCTGACCCTGTCTATAGGCTCTTCGGTCCCCTGTACTCTCTACACTATGAGTGTGGGATCTCGTCCTCTCACTCAAGGTCTACTATGCCATGTACTATGCATAGGAGGGGACATCAATCTCGGCAGTCATTAGATGATCCTAATAATACCATGACTCATTCAGGGCATCCTTGAACCTTGCCATTAAGCACTGCTCGTGAGTCGTGCCATAGATCTCACAAATCTATGAGCTCTATCTTGCTAATGATGGCCTCGACCCTATCCCCGTGAATCCTACCCTCATCCATATACCATGAGACCCTATCCCCGGGCTTATGAAGGTTCTGCACTATGACCTAGGCCTGTAGGGCCACAATATGAGCCTATGCAGTGGCCAAATAACCCTACAAACCTGCTATCTACACCTATAAGGCGGCTACATGTCCCCCATCACCATCCCCACCCTTTACTCGGGTACCAATCCTTGTATAACCTAGGCCTATAAAGTGGCAACATGTGCCTCTAATCCTATGAACTGCCCCTATAATACTCCCAGTTGTGTCAAAAGGGTGGCCACCTACCCCTATAATGTGTCCCTCTGAATTGTAATAATGGCTAATTTAGGCTGCCACTGGCCTCGGTGGTGCTTCCTGTAGCTATGATACCCACCACTTCTTGTATCTGTCAGTAACCCCAACATCATCAATCCACCTCTCCACCACTTGATCCTCCCCTTACTGTCAACAAAGTCAATTGTGGTAGAGGAATAGTCCTCTCCATGTCATCTCTCTTGTATTGTGGGAATGGTGGAGGCATGTTCTAGGGTAGCCCAAACTACCATTTGACCATGTCAATAGGTATCATCTCATGCTCAAATCAACACGACATACCTCTATCCACCTGAGTAGTTATAGCTCATCCAACTCCACGCCATGTGTCTAGTAGGAAGGGAAGCTAACATATGGCCTCTAAATAATGTCAACCCCTGAAAATCCCTCTAGCATGCACCTGTAATATGCCACATCATGTGCAACCCTAGTAGCCCTATGCTCTCCCCTAACAGTACCCAACACTTGTAACCAACTTTTACCAAGCCCAAATCGAATGCATCAGTCGGAAAAACCAATTGGACATACACATATGATGTGTTCATATGCCCAATAGTGAATGAGGAAGATACAACACAAACTAAACCTCTGTAGCCTCCCATAGGCCCACAACTCTATGTATAATTGCACCAAGAATGCTAGTGCCTAGGAAAAAATAGGTCCTATCCTCCATCATGTCATGGAGAACCCCCATCGTTCTCATGGGAATCTCCCACCCTCCACATCTGGAAACACAAAGCAACACACCACCTCCATAATCAGGACAGCCAACCTCATATCCTGAGGATAGGCCGTGTACATGTCTCCATAGCTCGGCTTGCGTGATGGTATTTGAGCTCCATCATTACCTCTCTAAAAAAATTGCTATCATCTCCTCTCGAGGCCTCTGAGGTTATAGAATAGATCTTCTCCCTCACTATCGGTAACCACAAGATCTTGTATACATCCTCTAGGGTGATAATAATCTCACCCTTCGGAAAACAAAAAGTGTTGGTTGTTGAATCCCATCTATCGATGAGTACGACCATCAAAATAGGATATCGTGATACACATTGGTAACATCAGATCCCAATCAGTCCTACATCTATCATGTGCTACCACTCCTTCGTAGTCCTACTGATTGTATCACTTACAACATAGGTGGTACTCTGTCCCACATCTGTAACTAATCTCTTTCCTACACCAATCAAACACAACATTTTTCATCCTGGACCATACTTAACACACCTGTTACCCAACATACATTTTGCCCAACACACCTATTACATGAGATAGTTATTTTCCACCAAACCCTACCCAAACCATAACCCTAACAACTACCCATTTAACCTAGTGTATTTTTATACCTATTATCCCTTATCATCTTTACACGTCTTAGTTCATTTTACACCTATTTTCCCTTAATCTACTTACCACCCCCACCATCTCCAAAATCCCCTTTTACCATCCTTTCCCTACATCCACCTTCCCTTAGCCTTTACTTGGCTATTTTTCCTTCCCCCTACCCATTCTTTACCCCTATTTCTCATCCTCCATAATTAATGTCAGTCACCTTAACCATCACCGTTTTCCTTGACCAATGCCGGTTTAATTTCACCGATGTTGGTCACCTCAGTATTGACTGATGTCGGCCAAGGACAACCGATGTTGGTCTATTTCGCGATATCAAAAATCAAAACCAAACCCTCCTCTTGAATAATTAACCAAAAACCCTAAAACCTACTATACCCTACCCAAACCTACCCTAACTTCATTCCCACCCCTATTTACACTATCTTGGACCCCCTCCCTCATTTCATTCATTTTTACCTACAAATGCAAAATAAATTTCCACCCAAACTCCCCTTTTACCCAAACCAATTTAAAACATCATTTTCAATCCAAATGTAGAAACGGATTGAATCCTACCTCATCTCGGTGTCATCGGTATGGTGGTACATTTGGCTGCTACACCGGTGGTCTAGCCAACCCCTCTCCCACCTCCGCCATCACCAAATCCACTCCTCACCTCACAACCAATCAAATGGCTCCAATCGATCTCATGGACTGCCTACTCGATGCTAATCACGTGCTAGTCACTCGCTAGCTCATATCAAACACCTCGTACCATCGCTTTCTACTCTTACTCCACCACTCTGTCATTTTCCCAAATAGAAACACGTTAAAATGAATCTATAAAATATGGATTTTTCTTTTTATTAACCCTAACCTGAAATAATTGACATTGGGCATACCAAATTGACGTCGCTACTTTATAACGGGCATCAGTCACTTACAATTACCATTTTACCCCCTTTTTCCCACTTTTGATCTCAACCCATCATTTCCTAACACCCTTTGACCGCACCCACACTTATTATGAACCTACCTAAAAGCCCAAACTACCCCTACATTTCCTTAGTTACATCTCGGGATTTGTTATTTTACCTATACCTTGGCCCTAACCATGCCATGCCCTATATACCTTGACTGAGCCACTTTTTGGGATCTTTGAACTTATGTACTTGTTATACCTTGCAATGTTATTTCCCATGTTATTTTAGCCTAATAACTATACCTTGCCTATTACTTGAGCCATTTATCTCCGACTAACACTTTGGTGTATCGAACATACCTAAACATTCCTACACCTGACCTATGTTGTGTTTCTAAACCATATCCTATTCCTTGGATACCCGAATCACTTCACCCTTGTTTAGATTAACCTATCAACCTTAGACGATATCGAGTTTGTAAGCTCTTCAACCTACTACTGCATTGCAATATATATGTGTGCGTGCATTTTATTTCCATTGCCCTTTACCCAATTTGACCATGACCTATTAATTATTACTTGAGTTGACAATTACCCTTTCCCAAAGCACCCATACTCTTCCCCACCTACCTTAACTCACACCAACTCCACATTTATCAAACAACTTACCGATTCTATATAACACCTCATCATTTCCTAGTTTGAGGGGGATTACCTTCACCCACACATGGGAAATCACTTCTATCAACATCACTTACCAATACAAGCTATGCGACAAAAAGGAGAAAACGTAGACACCAAAACTAGGTTGTACCACCCTTATAACCGTGTTAATTAAATATACCATAACTTACATATTCATATCCCATAGTGCACATGATTAATTGAATTAATTACTTTAATTAATTTAATTAATGTCCTCACTTGACCACCTCACCTAGCCACCTCACTTAGACACCTCATCATAGACCTATTCTTAGCATGTTCATTCTAACTAGACTGAATCTCTACTTACCATAACTAACTGAGAATTATTATAACCCTAACACTAAATGCCTATTATTTCTCTAATAGCATGCTCACTTAATTACGTGGGAAATACCATTTTAGACCCGAACCAATGGGAAAAACTAGAAAAAATATAGCCAAGATTTGTTGTTTTTGTAACCTAGGATTTCCCACCATAACCGACGTCGGTTAACCCTAAACTAACACCAGTTAACCTAAACCATCATTGGTTACCATATATTCACTTTGGTAACCTTGTTACAGAGGTTATAATAATGATTCAAGTGTGAGAAGAGAGAGATCTACATGCAAGCATGAACCAGAGCCCTCTCACACATCCAGACATCATAAATCAACATCAAAATTGATCTGGAAGTTAAAAATTCATGGTAACATTCTAGGAAGCACTATCACCAATTGCACAAATCAACCATCACTTCAATCCAACCATCATGTCTACAAATAGAAGTAAGTGCATTTGGATCTATATTTTCCCATACTTATTTAGATCAGTTTCTTTATCTCTGTTTGAGAGTCCTAGTCTCCTTTGTATCCCATCATTTCCCACCTTCCTGTCAATCCATCCACCCAAAACATCCCAATTCACC
The DNA here is from genome assembly GCA_018340775.1 of Taxus wallichiana var. yunnanensis. Classification (NCBI taxonomy): domain Eukaryota; kingdom Viridiplantae; phylum Streptophyta; class Pinopsida; order Cupressales; family Taxaceae; genus Taxus; species Taxus wallichiana. Next base: position 309,720,437 of record CM031235.1, read on the forward strand.
ATACTTGACTCCAAACATATCTAAGCATTCTCAACTTCTTTGGTAACCTAACCCTCATCCTCCCATTCTTTTTGTAATCACAGAGAATCTCCAAAAGCAAGTTTCATTGATTTTATATCGATCGCCCCTACTGATGCCAATTAACCTAAATAGGTTATATCAAACTAACGTTGGTCTCTGTATTTGGTAATTTTTCCTATAACAGCAACCTAATAACCTTAACCCAAATAGCCCAAACCATCCAAAACCTAATTCTAATCTATTCTAGTCACCTTGGCTACCTGCCCAATCTCTAGATCCGATCATAACATTACCTGTTAGATTATATTTTATTATTTTATTTGAATGAGATACCTAAATCATATCAACCACATAGGATGTTATTTGTTTACATTATTTTGTGCATTGAATTATATTAACCAATAGATTGACATCCATCTAGGAAGTATCACACTTCCTGGATCTAACACACACTAGGCACTCCACTCACATATATTGTTTAATATTCCTCTGGTGGTCTTGTTTTACATTCACAGGTAGTTCCTCCTAGAAAAAAGGAAGCTCTTGTAATAAGCACTAGCTCAGTATAATAAAAATCACACACTCTACCTTCCACCTTCATTCACAGGTATTCCTCCTCACCCTTACCTTATCTGTTTTACTCATACATATGCAACTTATCGGTGAAACGAGATGGAGGCATTCAAATGCATACACATGTGTAAAATATGAAAAGGCACTAAGTTGAAGAGCACACAAACTCTACATCGTCAAAGGTTGATAGTTTATCCAAACAAGGATGATGTGGTCCAGGTATCCAAGGTATAGGATACGATCTTTGAATCACAATGAGGATAGGTGTTAGAATGCACATTGGGTGTGTTCCAAAGCTCCAATAGGTGTGGGCTTGTTAACATAAACATCACGGCATAAGGAAAGACAATTTTGGTAGGCTAAACAACATGAGTAACCTCATCATAATGTAAAACAAGTAAGTGAATTTGATTGTCAAATTGGTGGGTGTGATTTGGCTATATAGGTAAGGCCATGGGTAAGGTCATTGTTCAGGAAAAAAAATTCTCTAAATAACATTAAGGTCGGGTGTGAGGTAATAAGGCTATTAAAGCGAGCCTTTTAGGCTAGGATAAGGATTTGGTAGCAAGAAAATGACATCTTGCAGTAAACATTTGGGAAAATTAGGTATAATGGGGTTAAGTAGGGTGACTGATACTAGTTGAGGGTGAACCGATGCTAGGAAGGGTAACCTGACACTTGGTCACATTAACTACATAGTTTTTGCTAGAACAATAATATTAAGTGCATCATAATGTTTAGTTTATAGTTAAATAATATAGAATAGTTTATATTCTTATTATTTAAATATAAACTTTAGATTAGGTTTGTTAGTTATTAATTAACTAACTATTTATTAAATCAGGGTGTGCCTTGTCACTTAATATGGACATAACCCTTCAAGTTATTTAAATATGACTATAGGTCATATCTATTAGATCACGTGATTCATTTAGATTACGGGTAAATACATGGAGTAGAAGTCAGGGAGGAGTTACTAGAATGGGTTGTAAAATGTTTCTCTATAGTGGATTATTCTTTTGTGGTCTTTTACCCATTTACGGGTTTTACACGTTACATATAGTTTCAGTGTGTAATTTGTTTTATGTTGTTATTTACTTTTATTATGGTGTGCACATTTATATTTCCACTTATTAATGTATATTAACCTAACATTTAATTTAGTTGGTAAATATAACTTTTCACCCCTCGTCTTAACAGCTTTTTTGGTTATGGGGGAAGAAATTTAGGGGAAAAGTGTGGTTGAGCTAACCTTCAAGGGACCCATGCCCTCAAAGTGTTGCCTACCTAGCCCTTGCAAAAGGGGCCTCAGGCCAATGTAGTTCTCCCATAAACTAGGGAAGATTGAGGTTGGGTTAGGAAAAGGTGGATAGGTAGCGTGAATAGGTAATTGGGTTGGGTAAGGCATGTTTAAAAATAGGCAAGGTCAAATGTTGAATAGGTAATAGGCAAGGTGAATTAGGCATAGGAATAGATGAAGGTATCATGATTTGATGTTGATGATATTGTCTTGTTGAAGAAACAACAAGTGAAAAGATAAGAAAACAAAAGAGGTGGCCTGTCCAGGTTTGACAAGGACCATAAATATCATACCCCTAGACTTATTGAATAGAAGTCCCTAGATACACTGCATGAGTGATAGGTCTAGAGTTGTAAGAAGCTACTTAATCACAATGTGTAGACTACACGCCACATCCCTTGATTTAATTTAGAAGATAATAAATAGAAGGTAAGGTGAAAGAGTTCATTAATCATAACCTTGTTGTGAGATAGCATGCCCTTTTTGAAAGATACCCAAAACTAGAATAGGTAATTCCATGACAAAAAGTTTTTATTTTTCTTGACTTTTACATTTTGTTCTGTATATATTGATTGATTCGGGAAGTATATATTGGGATAAATAGGTTCTCCTTGAGGTATTCGTGAATTTTATTGATGTGGGAAGATTTAGGATTATTTTATTTGAGAGATATAGAGTAGTCTTCTTTTTTGATAGACTAATTATAATAAGTGGTTGGATTTTTATAGTTGTCCTTCGAGGGAGCAATCTACTTATAGCAACAAGAGAGAGACATATATTTCCTTTTGAGGGATTCATCTATTTGCAAGAATTTTGACTCAAGGAGTAGAGTTTTGATTATCCCATATATTTTTTATGTTGTGCAATGAAATTCGTGGATAAGACTATAAAATATTATAGGCCTCTTTTATGAAGGAAAACCATAACATAAAAAGGTTAGATATGAAAGAGGGGTTTTAGGTGATGAACAACCATGGGATTCCATATTGAAAAAGGATGAAAAGTATCCATGAGAATCATGTCATGAGTAGAGCCGTGGTACTCATATTGAAGACAAGGTTGAATGGTGACAAAAGATCACACAATTCTAGTTTAGTCGTAGGTCCCTAAAAGAGGTAGGTGAAAGGAGAGGTTTTCTCAAGGGACGAGCATGTAAGTGACATAAAGTGATGTAGTAATTTATTCAAAAATAGAATGGTCAAAGATGCAAAGCATTAAGAGGCTCAGGTTTAGGTTTACCCTCAAGAGAGGATAAACGATAAGCACCTAATCCATAGGAATTTGTAACAATATATGGTCCAAGCCAATTAGGGGAAAATTTTCCCCATTTATTTTTCTCATCGTTGGTTACATGTTGATTTTATTTTAGGACAAGATTGCCAACTTTGAAAGTTTGTTCATGAAAAAAAAATTCATAGGCACATTTGATACATTTTTGGTATATTTGGAGTTGGTCAAGAGCATTTAAATGGAGTTCATCTAATAGCTCAAGTTGCGCCAAACATTGTAGGTGAAATTCATCATCATTGAGCATATCTTTAAGTGATATATAAAGAGATGTAATTTGGACTTTGAGAGGTAGGACTGCCTTTGTACCGTAGACCAAAAAGAAAGGTATGTTAATAGTAGAGGCCTCGAATGCTTTGACGATAGGCCCATTAGGCAAAATAAATGCGTGTGTGCCAATTCTTACCAATATCGTCAACCACCTTCATAAGATTTTTTTAGGGTTTTGTTAGTTGATTCGGCTTGACCATTTGTTTGAGGATAATATGGTGAAGAGAAACTAAGTTGAATACCAAAGTTATCGCAAAGTTTGCGTAGGGATTTGTTTTTGAATTTTTTTACCATTGTCAGTGATGAGGCAATGAGGAACACCAAAATGAAAAATGATGTGATGGTTGATGAATTCACATATTTTCTTGGATTTGGTAGAAATGAGAGGGATGGCTTCCACCCATTTTGTGTAATATTTAGTTTCTATAATAATCCATTGATGACATTGAGAATAATGAGGGTTAATCTCTCCGACAATATCTAAACCCTATTGAGAGAAGGGCCAAAATTCTATAGCGACTTGTAAGGTGTGACTTAGGGTGTGGTGAAGGTTAGCATACCAGTGACACTTCACATAATGTTTGACTTATTCAAAATAGTCTTGGTTAAGGGCTGGCCAGTAAGAGCCAAGGCGAAGGATGCATTTGGCAAGAACGAGGCCAATGAAATGTCCACCAAAAATCCCATCATGGATTTCTTTGATGGTATAAAAAATTTCAGAACTAGTGAGGCACCATTATAGGATACCATCAAAGCCAAGTTTGTAAAGAATACCCCCATGATGACATAATGAGATACCTTTAAGAGGAAGGCTCGTTGACCATTTTGAGTGATATCTGGAGGTAGAATTGAAAGGGAGAGGTAATCAGTGAACTACTTATACCATATGTCACATGGGTCAATTTTGATTATTCTCACAAAATTTATGTTGTAGAATAGGTAATAGGGTGACTGCAACCATTATACTATGACAAATATTTTAGATTCTGAAGGTGAGGAAGTTATTTGGGAAGAGAGACAATCCATGGTGTCTACGAATTTGTTAGTGGATCGCAGAGTGGTTTGAAGTTGGTAATGATCAAAGGTATTCAAAATCATGTTGACATGATGTTCATACTTTTGAAGTACCTCATCATGACACTCGTATAAACTATTGAATTGGTTCACAACCAGTTGAGATGCACCAAAGATATTAATGGATTTAACATCTAGGTAAATGGTGGCTTGAATACCTAACACAAGTGCTTCATATTCAACCACATTATTGGTGCAATCAAAGTCAAGTTTGAATGATAAAGCCATAGGTTCACCATCAAAAGGAATGTGAATGACCCATGTTCCACCCCCACATTGAAATTCAGAACCATCGAAGAAGAAGTTCATCTGATAAGTGGTGTCATCCAAGGAAATATTATAGATAGATTCATCAGGAAAATTGAAATTTAAGGGTTGATTTCCAAGCAGAGGGGCATCGGAAATCTGATTTGCAATGGTTTGTTCTTTGACATAGTTTTGATGAGTGAACTCTAGAGCTAGGTCTGCAAGGAGAATCATCCAATGTGAGGTGTGTTGGTGTTGGTAAGGTTTAGCATACATGTAATGTAAAGGGTCATTATTGGTGATGATGAAGGTTTTATGGTTGATTAGGTAGAGGTGAAGTTTAATAGCTAGAAATATGAAGGCTAGGAAAATCTTTTCAAATGATGACTGTACCTAGTCTCATAGTCTAAAAGAGTACAAATTATGTAATAAACCACTTTCTACCTATGTTTTTGTCGTGATGAGTGAGCATGGCACCCAAGGAATGGTTAGTGGTAGAAATGTAGAGGTAAAAGGTTTGTCATATTTAGGTGGGATGAGCACAAGTGGCTAAAGAAGTTATTTCTTCAATGCTTCAAAGGATTTATGGCACTCATCATTCCAATTAAAGGAGACATCCTTTTTAAGAAGATGATGAAAAGGGTGACATTGGTTAGAAAGTTGGAAAATAAAGCATCAAATAGATTGTAATTTTCCTTACAAACTACGAAGCTATCAAAGGTTAGTAGGTGGAGGCATCTCAAGAATTTCCTTGATTTTTGTGTGATCGTATTTTATGCCTCAAAAATATTTGATGAAACCCAAGATTTTTCTAGAGAGAATGGCAAAGACACACTTATTTGGTTGAATTTGAACACATCATTTGATGAGATGGTCAAAGATGATTTTAAGAGCGCCAAGGTGCTCGGCCTATTATTTGGACTTACCAAAAAGGTCATCAACATAATCTTCTAGTATTTCATGCATGATGTCATGAAAGATATAGGTTATAGTGCATTGATAAGTGCCACCAAGTATTTTTCAGAAAAAGGGCATGATGCAATAGTAGAAATTGCCCCAAGGGGGTGATGAATGTGGTTTCTTTTTTATCTTACAACACAGGTAATATTTGATTATAACCCAAGAATCCATCCATAAGAGATATCATCTCATGTCTAGTTTGCATGAGATCAAAAAGTTGGTCGATGCTAGGCAGAGAGAAAGTCATTCTTAGGGTAAGCAAGGTTAAGGTCATGGAAATCCGTACATATGTGGATTCCCCTATCACTTTAGTAACAGAACAATATTAGAAATACATTGAGGATAATCAATGGTTATAATAAAGGAAATAGAAAGAAGGCGCTAGATTTAATTTTTAATAAGAAGGGAAATGCGTGGAAGCATTTTTCACAACTTCTACTTCATAGGTTTGTTGCTTGGTATAATTATGATATTTTGGATCACAATGTTAGGTTCAATACGAGCATGTTGGCATAAGACAAAGCAAAGGTGTTGCTTATGATCTTGAAGGAAAGAGGTAAAGGATTCTTGTTTAATGGAATCTAAATATTGGCCTATCTTTAGAATTTGAGGGTCATCCTGAGTGTGAATGTTGATCTCTATGGTCAATTCATTCATCCTAGTTTGTGACTTAGATGGTAATGACCGATAAATGTAAGAATCCTCTCGCACTTGGATAAGTGAGAATAGAATCATTATCTTAACATTGAACGATAGTTTTAGAAGGTGTATCATCATCGACCATGTCAAGATAAAGAGAAGGAAGGGAAGAGGGAGCCTCGCCATCATGTTGATACGTTAGAGGTCCCAAGGAAATGATGTTAACAAAAAAATAAAGTTAGGAGGGATGGATTCTGGATCCATGGACTCGTGGGTGAAGGTGGCACAATAGGTGAAGAAGGTGGAGAAGGTGGTAATATATGAAAAGAAGGTGAAGAAGGTTGATCTTATTCCATGAGGTCGATTATATCCTTCTTACGATTAGGTGGTTTAGCAAATCTGATATCATAACAATCTTTATGTTTTGCGAGGTAGTGAAAGATATGACTATGTAACGACATTTTTGTAAAGACCGAATCCAAATACATTCCAAGAAAAGTGATGAAGAAAGGTGTGGGTGAAGAGGTGGTTTGTGAGATATCAGAAATTAGATGAAAAATTTCATGTTTGGGTGAGTGGTTTGAGAGAATAAGAAAAAGTTTCAAGTCCCCAAATTTTAGATTAGTGTGAAGGTGGAGAGGACGATAATGAAGAACCTCCCTATATGATGGTCATAATGTGGATCTTTGGTGAAGGATTCAACCGTGAATGTGTCAATGTTATATAAGCGGTACTCCCTTAGGGTAAGTCATTGAAAAAAACCTACTAAGGGGTCAAATGTCGACACTTAGGTAGTGGGAATAAATGAGCTACTCAATTCCCAAGATAGGTTAGTAGAGGAGTTACCTTTGGAAGCTCCGGCGTAGTGGGGATTGATGGGCTGGTTTTCTGAAGATGTAATGATAGAAGATGAAGTGTAAGTGGTTTGAGATGAGGCAACGTAGGTAGTGGAAATGGTATTAGATGAGGCAAGAGAGGTAGTCGCAATAGTTGTAGATGTGTTGACTGGAATAAGGATATCATTTTGTCAATATAGTATATTGTAGGTTTTGAAAGGGGAAGGATCTTCCGAATGGTGTAGGGTTCCTTCATATTCAAACTTGTGGAAATAGTGAAGGGTTGAAGCAACACACCCCATAGCGTGAATCCAGGGTTGGCCAAGTAGCATGTTGTATTGGAATTTTCCCTCAAGAACATAAAAACTTTTAGGAATGGTGTGGAGGCCTACGCAGATGTGGAGGATGATGGTGCCAAGGGTAGAATTCATGGCATCGTTGAAAGAACACAACATGACTTGGTTATTATGCATGTAATTGGTAGGTATGCACATTTTTTCATATGCATGGGAAGAAATAATGTTAATGTTGGAACCTCCATCAATCATAACACAAAGAATGTGAGTTTTATCGATGTAGGTGATGATGAAGAAGGAAGGATTAGGATTTTTGATAAGAGAGGTATGATCACTTCATCGAGAAACCGACGGTGGAAACTTGGGGAGAGGAAATGGGGACAAATGTTTTAGGTAAAGTGGTTAGGGCAGCCACATGATGTGGGGTGAAGATGGTGGCAATGAGTGTAGGGTCATTGGGTAGAACTCGAATAAATTACAAGACCTTAATGAGGGCCTGATGATGAGACTCAGGTTTAGATCAAGTTGTATAAAGGAATTTTCAAATTATATGATGAAGTTGTTTGATCACAACATGATGTGTGACTCTGTCAAAATGAGATATGTCGGCTCGGTGATGGTTACCAATCTTCTCTTTTCCTTTTTCTTTCTGTGATCGAGTGGAAAATCAAACCATACTAATTTTGAATATTGGAGGAGGAAAAGAGGGTTGTGGAGCTGGAGGTGCAAGCCATTGAATCGATATAGGATGAGGTTGTTTGGCGGTAGGGAGAAGGAGGGATGGAATTCTCCTCTAATATGTCATCATCATCTAAAATACCATTTGAATCATAGAGTTGAATTAGAATATTTTTGAGGGCCTTACAACCTTCGACATTATGCCCTAGGGAGCGATGATATGCACATATTTTAGTATCGTCAAACCCTACTAGTTTGGGTTTGAGTGGATCATAAGGCTTAATGGGCGGAAATGTGATAGCAGAGGTTTCTAACAACCTAGCGAGGATGTTAGAATATGATCCTGCTAATGGATCACAATGAGAAGTTAGTGTTGGTTTGAATGAAGGCATGGGTGATTTTTGTGAAGGAGGTGGAGTTGGAGGTTGGGTCGGTTTAACTAATTTTTAGTAGGTAGTGTGGTTTTTGGTTTAGGTTGCACCTTCTTGGGTAAAGGTGCTAGGGTAGGGCATGAAGAAGAAGGGGATGCAGAAGGTGTAGGTGTGTGATTCAACCAAGGTGACAATAGAGGTGTGGGTAATGACATGGTTATAGGTAATGTAGAGGGTGGTGGTAAATGAGAAGGTAGAGGCATGAATGATGAAGAAGATGTGGGTAAAATAGCAGATTCTGGGTGAGGATGTGGGTTATTTTTCTTTGAGTTTTCTTTTGGGAGAAGTTTCTTAACCAAGGTCAATGGATGTGGGCCTAAGATTGATGGAAGAGGTGAAGGTGAATAAGAAGTCATAGGAGAAACCAAGGTACAAGGCTTAAGAGGTTGGGTCTTCCTCTTAGGTGCGAAATAGACTTGGCGAGGTTTGTGAAGAGGTGGTCAAATCTATCTTCATAGGGGGATGGACTAGACTAGACATCAGCAAGACCCCCAATGTAGTGGTAGGTTTAGGTGTGGATGAAGGTTTTGATGTGGATGAAGGTTGGGATGAAGGTGAGGATGATGAAGAGGAGGCTAATATGAATGGTTAAGGTGCGACATATTTAGTTACCTTGAATATTTTAGGATAGATCATCGAAGTATCTAGTGTAACATTCCCATTTTAATACTATAGAAACAAGGGGGAAAAAATTCATAATGTTCTCTATTCTAAATTAAAATATTTTAGAACACACATTCTATCTCATAATAGAAAACCATATGCGATTGTAAATGAATTAGTGAAACATTGGTCTCTCATTTCATGACTCGGTATCATTCTCGATATCTCATGTTAACTTTATAATGTGTATACTATGTATACTTGGTTCTGTTACCATTTTAGAGGTATCAAGTATTTTGTTTAAGAGGCCTATCTAAATATCTGTTACCGATATTCATCTGAAATCCTTCTTCTTAAACTAGGTGACATAGGACAACATAACCAGTAGCTTGCGATACTTTTGCCAAAGATTTTAAACATATTGTTCATGTTTATATTCCTATACAATATACTCATCAAATGGAATAAGTCCTTCACCCAACTAGCTATGTTATCTAGAATGGACTTCACTAACTTCTGTCAGTCCACTTGTTCAAGGTTTAATCCCAGCCAAGATTAGCAACATGGCCTAGTGTGGAGAACTGCTTATGGAGACTAAGGGTACTTAGACATACTCAATCGACTTATGTCAATTTGGTGACTCTATTTATCTTAATTCATCATGATTTGACCCCAACACTAGATCATGCCCCTATCCTTACATAGGGTAGAACTATGATCAAGTTAGAATTTATGTTAGTCTAGTTGAACAAACTTTGAAGGGTGTTGAAACATGTCAACAACAACATAGTATCCTCTTGAAGTGTAACATATTTGAAAAAAACTATTATTGTGATTAATTTCCCTCTTGACATTACAAACATTGACATGTGATTTGACTTAGGAAGGCGTACTCTTATGACTTTTGGAAATCATGTTTGTAATGGATAATTCATTACTTGTGAAAAGGTTCACTTTTTTTTTTAATTTCTGTGCACTTTAAAATGAGACCATTCATCTCTTTGTTTAGCTTATATTCATTTTAAATAAAATCTTATGAAATTTTATTGTTTTTGTCTTAACCTAATATGTGTTGACAACAAGACCTTGGATCAATTCCATTGATCCAAGTTATGCTACAGTTCTCCTTACTTGTTCGTCTTGTCGACTTGGCATTCTAAAATGAAAGGTATAGTGGGACTGAGTCTTGTTTTGTTTATAAATTTGAAGGACCATACTTCAAGTGTCCTTTCTTTGCATCATGCTATAATTAATAGGCTTGAGTCTTCTTTAAAATGTTGAATAGCGTAAGAGAACCTAGGACCTATTATTAAACTATTAAGGTAAATACCTTAACCTAAGTTGGAATGTTCTATACTATTTAGATTTTAACCTAAGGTAATTAAGACCTACCTAGGAACTAAGGTTTATTTCTAACCTAATGATAATCTAACCTAAACTATTACTAACCTAAGGGGTACCTATGGACTACTTGGCAAGTGGTAAGGATGGTGGTGTAAGTTTTCAAGGAATTAATGAGAATTAATTTTTGATTTTAATGTCCTTTGAACCGATAGTTTTAGCAAAGGCATGGGGAGTTAGGGGATGTTTATTTGGCATCATCACTAAATGGAAATTTCATGCATATTTTTAATTAAGAGGCTCGCCAAACTTGGATGGCGATGGCATGGAAAATTAAGAGGGAGAACTAAAAGTCCTTCACATTAATTGGTCTCATTTGTGGTGAATAAACCGTCTAGGAGAGATGCAAGGAGTATTTTGGAAAGGATTTTTGATCTTTAGTTCTTTTCAATTTTTGCTCTGCATGGGATTTTTAGTTCTTCAAACCAATACTTCTATTTTTGATCTATCGGTATTCTTGGCATTCTTGAGCTATTTTTTTGGATCCTGTGGAAGTATAAGAAGAAGTAGAAAGGTTGGAGTCATGACGTCACTTGTAAAATAAGAGACTATGGAGGCTCAGCTAGAAAACTTCTACAAATCTATAAGAAGCTCTATCAGGCATGATAGGCTCTACCCATTAAGTTGTTCTGATTTTTCCTAAATGTATTCATTAAAGGAACTCTTCTCTTGGGGAACAAGTGGGTTTTTATGTGATGTTTATCTTGCATTCATGTTTGTATTTTTCGTTGTATACACATGCTTGGATTCATTGTTTGATAAAAATATGAGTTGGGTTTGTTTCCTTTTTTGGGTGAAGGTATGAAATATGTTTTACTTTTGTTGAGCTCGAGATGTTATCGAATCTTGTTATGTTTGTTTGAACTATGCTAAAATGGATAGTTGGATTCAATGTTTTGGGATTCATTCTTGTTAGAAAACAATAGTAAATATGTTTTACTTTTGCAGAGCTTGAGATATTTTGAATCTGAGAAATTCTAGTGGATTGTTCTCAGATAAATAATAGAATTCACTATTATGGAAGATTTATGTTTCAAGTTTTGTTATCCCTTGCTTGAAATTTGATAAAATCATGTTTAGCTTCTGCTTGAACTTAAATGAAGTCGTTTTTTGCTTACACCTGTAAGTTGTGAGAATATTTGTTAATAACTTATCTGATTTGGGGTCTAAACGAATATCCTTGATACAATCTTTCTGATAGTAGGGTTGATAGTTATCCTACTGTCGTGATCCGTGGAAAGGCTTATCGAATTTTTATGTAGCTTTTCTAAAGTGATATTTCATACTACAGGAGTTACCTTATCAATTCATCTTGTTGGATTTACTGGTTCTTTTCATTTAAATTTGATGTTTAGATGATACTGTAGGAATGGGGTATCTAGGTTGAACTGTGGATTAGTTCAGTCTTGTCTATCTTGAGGAAATGGACTAGAACATTTTCAGTTTTGCTATTCTCCTTTTGAGCTTGACTTCGAGCACCTGACTAGGGGTCATGTCACTTTTTTTTTTCCTTGCGGTCAAATCTAGGTTGGGTTCTTTCCTTCTAAAACCAGTAGCCTGTTCCATTGATTCTTGTGAAGCGGGTGGACTTGGGTTGGCTTGAATGTATATTGCGACTGTTACATCATGTATTCACTTTTCTTCATTTTACCATCAAGGGATGGGTAAGCTTTATGTGTGTTGACACTAGAAAATAAATTGTGGCCGTATAAGAGTAATTTATTTCAATGCTACTGTCTCTCTCTTTTGTTGGGAAAATTAGAAAAAATATAGGATGATGTCTTAAATTTTGGAAAGAATTTAATGTTCAGTTGTTGTTTTTCTTCTATTTCTCCAGGAACTATTTTTAATGGAAGGCATTTGATTAACCATTTGTAGTTTGTAGCTTTTGTGCTACAATTGTTCTCATTTGTAGGATGGGAAAACTTTATTTTCGGTTTCTAACTTTCTTGTTGCGATTGTATATATCGATTCAGTATTGAATAGTTATTTTTATTTTCAATGGTTATTAGAGTTGAATTTTCTCTTGGTCGGATCTGTCTTAGTTCTTTTAAACCCAATATGTACTCCTCTTTTAAGAAGGAATAAGGATATCTTATCTCAAACTTTTACTTTTTGTCATCCCTTCTCTTTATTCTCGAAGTTAAGGTATTCAATACTATTCTCTTCAAACTCAAGGAAGATATAAGTTCTCTCTCTCTCTCTCTCTCTCTCTCTCTCTCTCTCTCTCATTCATTCTCTCTCATCCGTATTACTCCTATGTAAGGAGCTGACCTATTCGGTTATATTAGATTGAAGGAATTGTAGAGTGGGTAGTTGGAGGATAAATCTTACTTTCTTCTCCTTGACTAATGCTTGATAGGGATGTAATTATTGTGATGTGTGACCAGCTTACAAGTGCATACAAATTAAATATATATATCCTTTATCAAACCTTTTGATGTTAATCCAAAAACTTAGGCTAGAGTTGGACTTGAATTTGGATTTAGTTTCTTAAATAAGAAACTCTTACTTAAGTTGTTGTTGGTTCATCCTAAAAAAATTCATAAAGTTAAATGAGCTTCGCATTAGATATTCTAGGATGGGGTAAATTAATGCTGAGTATTTTGGATCATTGTTTCTTTAAAATAATCCTATTTCTATGAATTATTAGAGTTAGTATCTTTTCCTTTTTGGTTAGATAGAATGAATCAAGAGATGAACCATCAATACATGTAGTTGAAATGTGGTAAGTGATCTGGATGAAATATTACTTATAGGAAATAATTATTTTATGAAATCATCAGTTGAACATTGATTTGATTACTCCATGATCTTTTCTTAATGTTAATATGGTTTATCACTTTGTTTCTTCCTCTCATGACTATTATTTATTTATGATGTATCTTTCTGTAATGCTTTAACTGTTTCATAAAAGTAGAGTTCTTTTTATGAAACAGTTAGTTGAAAGCACATCATTTTAATGCTTAGTGCTTATCATGCTCAGTTCAATGAACTAACCCGTGCTAGAAATTTTTGTAGATGGACTTTGTAAGTGATAAAAGGAGACAAGATCTTTTATGATGTTACTTTTTTTTACCTAAAGACTGGATATTTTATGAGGAAAAATGATTCATTATTGAAATGTATTTGTAAGAGAAAAGTTGTATTTTTAATTGAGCTTATTAATGTTGTTTGACTCTAAAGATGTTTGAAATGTTGAACTTGTAAAGTATGTATTCCACTTAGATGAATGGAAAATATTGTGGGTTTATCTGTACTTGATGTGTCATTCTCTTTGTATATTTTGGGAAGGGAATTGTAAGCTTACCTTAAATCTCTCTTATACATATCTGTAATGAACCCTTTCAATTTGACTTAAAATGAACTATGTGGTAAGGAATTAGATCCACTATCCCTTTATAATAATGCAACTTATCAAGTTGGAATTCATGGCTAATCATTTAATTAAATCGCCATGGTTTATTAAAATGATGATAATGGAAGTACAAATCCAATATGATATATTGTATAATGTAAGAGGTTATAATGAATCCTAATTCTTAATAAGAAAAAGGAAGACAATTATTCTAAAATGATAATCAGGATTTTTTTAGAATCCTTTGGAATTAAGCCTAATGTCATCTGGGAAAGAGGAAGATGTACTTCCTCCTGACCAATACCTTCATTAGGATAAAACAAATGAAAGGTAAACATGAATATATTGTAGTAGAATTCATCTCAAAGAAGTCTAATATAAAGGAATATGATTCGGAACTTAAACAAGCTAAGGAATGTATAAGTAAAATAAGTGAACCATAATGTCAGTATGTTGATCTTGTTTTAAAGAGTTGAATCCTAAAGTAGGAATTTAATGATTAAAAATCAATCTTGATGTTTCTGTAAAGTGATTACAACTCAGTTATGGCTGGAAACCTTAAGGGTTAATGAAAATAGGGATTCAGTAGGGTTACTTGTAATTAGACCTTAATTATAGGAAATAATTAAGTAATTAACTTATTTCTTGGATATGTACATCCATATGGGATGACTCAAAGGGATGTTGGCACTCGCTAACTATAGAACAAAACATTCATGAAGACTTGGGTCTTCATGAGGATATTGTGTTGCAATTGACATGTTGCAACACCCTTCAGAGTTGAATCATCTAGACTTACACAACTCGGACTTGTACTTAGTTATACCCTAGGTTAGGTTAGAAGCATGATTTAGTGTTGGGGATATCTCAACAACTTAAGATAACTAGACACACATGAATGACTTAGGTTTATTGAGTATTCCTATGTATCCTTAGTCCTCGCAAGTAGTCATCTACACTAAACGATGATTTTATCCTTGGTTAGGGTAAAACATTAAACAAGTGGACTGACAAGAGTCAGTAAAGACCATTCTAGATAACAGATGAAGTGGGGTGAAGGACGTATTCTATTTGACAAGTATGCCATCTAGGAATATTAATATGAACAATATGTTGGAAATCTTTAGCCAAAGTATCGCAAACTACTTTGGTTGCGTTGTCCTATGTCACCTAGTTTAAGAAGTAAGATTTTAGATGAATATTGGTAACAAATATTTAGATATGCCTCTTAAACATAACACTTAATACCCAGAAAAGGGTAAGAGAACCAAGTATACCTAGTATACAATTCAATGAGTTAACATGAGAGATCGATATGATACTGAGTCATGAAATGAGATATCGGTGTTTCACCGAGTCATTACAGTGCGCATATGGTTATCTCATTACGAGATTGATTGGCATGAAATGTGTGTTATAAATTATGATTATTTAGAATAGATAACATTAAACAAAAAAATCCCCCTTATTTCTAAAGTCTTAAAATGGGAATGTTACATCTTGGTATCGGAGTGAAGGTTACAACTCTTTGACCTATTGTGTCCATAATCGATAAAACCTAAATTTCTTGTTAACAAAAATGGGTAGAACAAGAGGAAATGTTGTAAATAACCCACCACCAGGTGGAGAAGCAGCTACTACCCAAAAAATTAATGAGATCCTTGCTTCCTTTTTGGACCGAAGAGATCATTTGGTTGTACTTGAATAACAAGTAATGGGCAATGAGGAGGAGGAAGAAGATGTTGGTAATAACAATCAACCACCTCTTGTGGACAATGCTAATGTTGGAAATTTGGGTGTTGATAACAATAATATAGCTAATGCACCTGATCAACCTGAAAATAAAAAGGCAAGGTTGGCAATTGAACTCACTAATGATATAAAAAGGATAAGTCCACCCAAGTTTGATGGCACTACATTGAGAGATGGGGCTAAGAATTGGCTCAGTGAAATGGAGAAGTACTTTGCAATAAGGAACTTCTCGAAGGAAAAAAGAAAATATTGGGAGCATACCAGCTTTCCCATGTAGCATCTTCATGGTGGGATAGCTCTGAAGGCTGAGTTAAACATTGATGAATAAATATTACTTGCAATCAATTTAAAATTTATTTTAGGAAACGATGGCTACCACAAATTTATTGTGATAAAAAATGACTGAATTTCAGAACTTATCTCAAGAGAAAATTAATTGTAACAGAGTACTGGGAGCGGTTTACTAAACTCCTTAAGTATGTACCTTAGTATCAAACTGATGAGAAGTTCAGGATATAAAAATTTATCATGGGATTAAATCCCATTATAGGTGGTGAAGTGGATGTTCACAGCCTAACCACTATGGAAGGGGTTGTTGAAAAATCCATAAGGTAGGAACAAAAATTGAAAGCAATCTTTTCCCATAAGGAGGAAATTAGAAAGAAAATTCCAAACTCTTCTTCGTCTCTTGCACCCAAAAAGGGCCATGGAAGAAGTTTGGTATGAAAAATAAATTTGTAACTGAAAACAAAAAGAAAATAACAACAAATAAACCTTTTATTAATGTGTGAAATAACTTTGTCAAGAACAATAATAACGGAAAGAAGTCCTATGGGGGTCAGAATGATAACTTTAAGGCTAGAAATAAATTTGAGCCTAAAAAGGGACCTATAAGAGGATGTTACAATTGTGGCAAGGATCATTATGCAAATCAATGTCCTTTGAAGAAGGATGACTATAATCAGCAACACAAGATACATGTTGTAGTAGCTGACAAACAGGTGAAAAGTAAGTCACACCCATAGAGGTTCTAGGTAAGTTATTTGGCATACACTGTAACTATAATTTTTGATACTGGAGCTACTGAATATTTTATTTCTATTAAATTAGCATTGAAATTAAAAAGAAAAGCTGGAAAAATGGATAAATCATGGGTTGTACATTATGGAAATAATGTTGTTCACACAATATGTGTCTTTTTGGAGCAGTCCTTGACTTCCTATTTTTTCCACTGAGATTGACCTTTATGTTACTCCTTTGGGGTCTTATGATGTAATCATAGGTGTTAATTGGCTAGCTAAGCATAAGGCAAAGGTTGATTGTTTTGAAAAACATATTAGTTGTTTAGATGACCTGCAAAAAATAGCAGACATTTAGGGAGTAAAACGTGAGATTTCAGTTAGGAAATTGTCATCTATGCAACTTAAAAAGGCCAAAAATAAAGGCTACACTTTGTATGCAGTAAAAATTTCTGAAACAACTGAAGAAAGTAGTGACTTCATGGAAATATATCCGTTGTTACAAAATTTCAGTGATGTGTTTCCGAAAGAGTTACCCGGTCTTCCACCCAAATGGGAGTTTGACTTCATGATTGAGATCAAATTGGGAACCGAACCTATTTCCAAGGCACCTTATAGAATGAATACCATTGAATTAGTAGAGCTTAAGGCACAATTACAAGAAATTTTGTCTAAGGGTTTGATAAGACTAAGTGTCTCACCTTGGGAGCACCGGTAATTTTTGTGAAAAAGAAAGATGGAACACTTAGATTTTGCATCGATGATAGGATGTTAAAAAAGAAACAATTAAGAACACATCTCAAATTCCTAGAATTAATGATCCATTTGATCGATTCATGGTGCATTAGTTCATTCTAAAATAGATCTTTGATCTGGATATCATTAGTTACTTAATAAAGGATGGGGATATTCATAAAACAACTTTTAGAACAAGGTATGAACATTATGAATTCACATTTTCACCTTTTAGATTAACAAATGCACCTACAAATTTTAAGAATTTAATGAATAATGTTTTTCAAGAATACTTGGACAAATTTGTGCTTGTATCCTTGTAGGATATTCTCATATACTCTAAAATCATAGAACATCTTGAGCATTTGAAAGTAGTTCTAGAAATCTTGAGAAAGAGAAGGCTGTATGATAATTTTTCCAAATGTTTTTTCTATGATACGTAGTGCACTATTTGGGTCATGTCATAAGAAAAGATGGAATAGTGGTATATCCCTCTAAAATTGTTGCAATAACTAAGTGGCCTACACCAAAGAATCTACATTAAGTTAGAAATTGTAGTGCCCACTTCCCTTTGACACTGTTTAGATACTATTCCTGACACTATTGATCATATTTTGGATATTATTATGTTTTTGATGTAGTATGATGTGTATATGCTAGATCATGGATTACTATGGACATTATTATATTTTGCTCAGTATGATGATTAGATGTTAGACTATGGATTAACATTGATCTGGATTCAGTTATTATGCTTGATGATCATGGAGACATTATTATTATTATGTGGATGATGACATACTGGTTGACATGGACAGGTTATTGATGTTGATTTTAGACATGTGACATTGGTATTATGAATAGCTCTAGTATAGAGATCTATTGGATGATGATATAGTTGCAAATTGAATTTTAAATGATAAATGTTAAATCCTTGATATTGTTGTGATTTGGATTTGATAATTATATGTTGATTTTATATCTCTTGGATGTTCTGATATGGTCACGAGGCCGAAGGAGGTATTGTTATTTTGCAGGTTAAAAATCACAACAATGTCGGGGACTGGAGACTAACCATATTGGAATTCAGTGTGAAATCAACAAGGTCACCATGGCAACTGTGTTTGAGTTGTATGTTGTGTTTTGTTAGGATTTCCCATGGGGGGATTTCCATTATTGTGACCATGGGACATGTATGTGTTTTGATTATGTGTGTTTTATTTGTATGTTCCCTTTTCAGTATTGTTGTGTGTATTTTATTTGTAAGGTGTTCCTTCTTTTAATAAATTTTAATGTGATAGTATAATGTGAGAGTCTTATAGTTAAATTTCAATTAAATTAATTGGGATGTGGAATATAAAAAAAAAAATGAAAATTGATTTATATATATTATAACCATGTGGTAAATAAATAAATCTTTATAAAATATTGTAATAAATAAATGTCATAAATATAAATGCATGTGTAAGAAATTGTAAGAGGATGTAAGAGTTGTGTAAGTGAAATGATAGATTGTATAAGGCAGATTTTGGAGTGTAGAACACTCCATCCTCTTTGAAACTCAGATTTGGTCTTGGGAGCCTAAATTGGAGGCTTGTGGGACAAGTTAAACTTGTCCCACATCTCTCAAAATCCTCCACCAACCATGATTATTGATTTGGAGTCAAAATCAATCTATTTTATTGTATTTTGACATAAATTTGGCACTTGTCTTACAAATTTTAAATGCATTCCTTTTGGGGTATGGGCTATATTGTGTGTGTAAGTAATTTTGTCATATTTCATTTATGGTGATTTGTTGTTGATGTGGATTGCACTCTTGGGGAATGAGGAAAAATGATGTGGCATCCCACTTGGAATCCACATCATCCTCTTCCACCTTCTCCTTTAAAAATTTGATTTTCCTCCTCATTTGAGGTTGTTGAAAGTTGGTGATTTCACTCTTGGGGTGAATTCCTCTTGGATTTTGGAGCTTGCTTTGTGGAAGAAGTGGATTTTCTTGTGCATTCATTTACCTTGCTGATTTGGGACTGGTTTTTGGTGCAATAAAGACTATTGTTTTGGAAACAAGTCTCCATTATGGAGAGGTAGGCTCTCACTCTTTTAAAATTGTTGTTTTTCCCTCTTTTAGCATGAATTTTGAATGTGTTTGTGTTTGCAATCCTTAGAGGGATGGGTAGAATACTTAGGGCATGGTGTGGAGAGAGAAGTCTATGAGGTTTATCAGATGAGGGATAAGGGATTTGTCATTGGCACTTGTCTTGTGGAGGGAGTGTTGGTTGGGATCCACCTAGGGAAAATAATATGCTTGCATTTCTTACTTTGGGGACGTATAAGGGATGAATTTGGAGGAGGGATAAGGAGGGGTTGAGGAGGGATAAGGTTTATGGGATGGTTATGTTTTGATGGTTTGTTTTAGGTGGGTGCCCAATTTCAACATGGGAGGCATAAGGAGACCTCCATAGTTATTGCTCTTTCTTGGCTTGCTTACTTGGAGAAGGAGCCTTTGTTTGATTGAAATTTCTTGTTGTAGTTGAGAACTACATCTTTTTGTTTGTACATTTCCTTGTGCATGTGAATGTATATTAGATGTGAAAGAAGCTATGTTGCCATGTGTTGTTTTATCATGTTCCATTCCAATATGGTTGGGGCTCGGGGGCCAATGGGGAAAGATGGCTTCTCTTTTCCCATTGGATGTCTTGGTTGGGTGGAGAGTGTTGCCTTTCCCCCTTCCTTGTTGTGATTAGAAGAATGAAGATGAAGAACTCAACTTGCCGCTATTTGGATAAGAAAGACAACAGTTTAACAGTCATCCTTTTTATAAATTTTAAATGTAATCCTTCCCACTTCAAGTGGATGCATGTAATTGATTTGAGATGGAAAAAGTTTACCTTGTAATTTGAAAGTTGTAATTGATTGTGAAATGTAATTGATATCCTATGTTTTTTATTTGAAATGAGAAAGAGTCACTTTCCCTTCCTCTTTTTTTTTTTTAAAGAGAAAATATGATACAGTTTGTAAGTTTCAAATTGGAATGTAAAGAAAGGAGTTCAGTTGTAAAATTGTTTAAATTCAATAAAGGAATCAAAGTTCTCTTGATATACCTTGTTGCAATATTGTTGTTGGAGATAGATGAATGAAATACATTACTTTCCCAATTGCATTGTTATCTTGGAAATCACATGACTATTAAATTTGCAATTCCGTTTTGGAAAGAGAAAACATATTAAAAAAATAGAATTGGATCTTTGAAATGACCTAATAAAAGTAAGAAATCAACATTGCATACTGTATTCATGTCTTTGTTGAATCAATTGGATGTCTTAGAAATGAAATGGATATGTTTTCCTTAATTAAAAATTGCATATTAAATTGTAAATTCATGGAGAAGAGAACTCTGTTTTAAGTTCATAATTCTGGCATCTTCCTTTTTAAATAAAATGAGCAGTTTGACTTTATACTCAACAATAAATTACGAAACTTGAAATTTATACTTAGGAAGACTTGAGGAATCCAAATTCACTAAAATAGTCAAGAATAAATCTCCAAAACTCAAATAATTTCAATTCGGAGCTTGCATGGTCATTTTTCCCGTCAACTGTCAAAAATTGCAAACTTGTATAAATGAACAAATTGACTTCACTAAAGCACTCTAAACCTCCCTAGACTGGTCCTCCATGTCTGTTTAACATGTTGAGGGAAGGAGGAGTTCAAATTTAATCAAATTGACAGTTGGAAAAACTACCAGTTTTGAATTTAAAACCTATAGATCATTTTCTTAAAATTGACCCTCAAAACTTCATCAAAAACCAACATTGATGATTTCTATGAAAAGAGGACTCCAAGAGATTTCCATAAATTCCTCGTTTTCCCAAAATGGATTTCCCAATCAAAAGTTATGGCCATTTGAAGTTTTACTTCAAAATGGCCATCCAAAACCAAAAATGAATTAATATAACTTAGAAAATTTTGAATTTTAGTGCGGGAAAAATTTCCATGAAAAGCCCGCCGCCCCGCCACCCTCTTATCCAATCAGATGATGCCATGTGGCATCTTGGAGAGGAAGATTATTTGAAAACTCTATAATTTTGAAAAAAATTCCTTGGGAAAATTTTCCAAAATTTCCCCGCAACCCCGCGGCCCTGAACCAATCACGTGCTGACACGTAGCAAGGGGGTGTGCGGATTAAAAAGAAAACTTAACCATTTTTTTTCCTTTGAAAATTTTCATATTTTTCCCCACGACCCGCACCCCAGCAGCCAATAGGGTGTTGACATGTGTCCTCTTAGAGGCATAGGCCCGCACAACTCTTTCTAACCTTTTTATCTCTTTGGCGAAAAAACTCTATTATTCTCAGCTCTGCTGCGGCCCGCAGCCAATCACAAGATGCCACGTGGCCATTTGAGCCAATGTGGGGATAATTTCTCCTTTGGAATTTTAATCTCCAAAACCCCTTCACCAAATTTCACTATGTCGGCCTGCCATCCCCGCGACGAATAGGAAGTTGACATGTGGCTTGGGGGAGTGACACGTGGCACCCATTTTCCACCTTGGAAGAGGTGCACAACTATTTTTCACCTTTGCACTTTGGAGTTAAATTTCCTGGAAAACCAACCTTCTACACCACTCCTGTTTCCCCACACCAATCGGGATGCACCACGTGTCCCGCTTCACAACCCCACGGACCTCCAAGGGAGAATTTTCCCCTAAAACTCCGCTTTGGCCATAACTTGAGTTTTACAAGGAGTTAGAAGGAATTTTTTATATGGTTGGAAAGGTGAGGAAATTTTCTATCCAATGAGACTAGTTTAGGAAAGTTTTGATAAATCTAAATGTGTGAAAATCCTAGTTGAACTTCTAGGCCTGTTTGAGAATAGGCATGAGGGAAATTTGCTCCCTGAACCTAAGTAAAACATGTAACCCTAAAATTGGAACCTTGTAAACTTGTTATAAGATAAAAATGGAAATCTTGTGTTTGGTTAATCAGAATCTATTCCGAACCTATTTAGTCTCAAATGGCCACGTGGCATCTTGTGATTGGCCGTGGGCCTACAGAGCAAGCTAAGAATAATAGAGTTTTTCGCCAAAGAGATAAAAAGGTTATAAAGAGTTGCACGCATGGGCTGTGCCTCTAAGAGGACACATGTCAACACCCTATTGGCTGCAGGGGTGCGGGTCCGCGGGGAAAAATATGAAAATTTTCCAAAGGCAAAAAAATGGTTAAGTTTTCTATTTTAATCCGCACACCCTCTGCTACGTGTCGAAGACGTGATCGATTGGTTCAGGGCGCGGGGTTGCGGGGAAAATTTGGAAAATTTTCCCAAGGAATTTTTTTCAAAATGATAGAGTTTTCAAATATTCCACCCCTCCAAGATGCCACATGGCATCATCTGGATTGATAAGAGGGTGGCGGGGGCGGGGGCTTTTCATGGAAATTTTTCCGCACTAAAATTCAAAATTTTCTAAGTTATATTAATTCATTTTTGGTTTTGGATGGCCATTTTGAAGTAAAACTTCAAATGGCCATAACTTTTGATTGGGAAATCCATTTTGGGAAAACGAGGAATTTATGGAAATCTCTCGGAGTCCTCTTTTCATAGAAATCATCAATGTTGTTTTTGATGAAGTTTTGAGGGTCAAATTTTAAGAAAATGATCTATATTCTTTAAATTCAAAACTGGTAGTTTTTCCACTGTCAATTTGATTAAATTTGAACTCCTCCTTCCCTCAACATGTTAAATGGACATGGAGGACCAGTCTAGGGGAGGTTTAGAGTGCTTTAGTGAAGTCAATTTGTTCATTTATACAAGTTTGCAATTTTCTGACAGTTGACGGGAAAAATGACCATGCAAGCTCCGAATTGAAATTCTTTGAGTTTTGGAGATTTATTCTTGACTGTTTTAGCGAATTTAGATTTCTCAAGTCTTCCTAAGTATAAATTTCAAGTTTCGTAATTTATTGTTGAGTATAAAGTCGAACTGCTCATTTTATTTAAAAAGGAAGATGCCAAAATTATGAACTTAAAACAGAGTTCTCTTCTCCATGAATTTACAATTTAATATGCAATTTTCAATTAAGGAAAACATATCCATTTCATTTCTAAGACATCCAATTGATTCAACAAAGACATGTATACAGTATGCAATGTTGATTTCTAACTTTTATCAACTCATTTCAAAGATCCAATTCTATTTTTTAATATGTTTTCTCTTTCCAAAACAGAATTGCAAATTTAACAGTCATGTGATTTCCAAGATAACAATGCAATTGGGAAAGTAATGTATTTCATTCATCTATCTCCAACAACAATATTGCAACAAGGTATATCAAGAGAACTTCGATTCCTTTATTGAATTTAAACAATTTTACAACTGAACTCCTTTCTTTACATTCCAATTTGAAACTTACAAACTGTATCATATTATACTCAACAATAAATTGGCCTAAAATTGGCTCTAAATGTTTTTTCCGCTTTTGACTAGGTCTTACAACTTTAATAACTTTTGTGGTGCTTGTCGAATAAGTCCAAATTTCGTGTGAGCCATAATTTATGAATGCATATTTGGCACGCAAAATTTTGGGTCAATCCAAGTTGTTTTACATTTTAGGGTTTTTTGGCATTTTAGGGTTTTTGGCATTTTAGGGTTTTAGAGTAGTCTTGAAATAAAAGGAGAATTGTAATGATGTAATAGATCAGTGTGAATTCTAGAGTGAGAAGTAAGCTATTTTGAAACTCCTAGTTTTATTTGCAAAGTTGTTTATGTGTGTTTTTGGAGGTATTTCAACCTCTTGCAGCTGGATTCACATCAATTGGTATCAGAGAAGGATTTTGATCTTGCGAGAAATAGTTAAGGTAACATATTACATTTTTATGTGTAGTTTTTACCTCTATTTTATATAACCATGGCTAGATGCGGGAGGGGAGGTTATGCCCAGATGAATAGGCATATGCAGGAGCTACAGAGACAAGTTGTTGAGCTCACGGGAGAAGTTACCCACCTTAGAAGGAGACATGCAAATGGGGATGCAAACCCAGATAGTGATATTGAAGAAGAGACTCCATTAATGAATGAAGGAGGAGATGAAGAAGAAAATGAGAGAGACGAAGAAACCTTAAATGAGAGACCATTTGAGGAGAGATTGATCAAGGCTTTAGAGGGAAAGAATGATGACATCAAGATTAATGTTCCTGATTATGGTGGAGGGTTACGACCAGAGGAGTTGATTGACTGGTTAAATCGCATGGAAAAATTCTTTGAGTGGAAAACCCTTTCAGAGGAGAAGAAGGTTAAGTTTGCATGCACTAAGTTAGCCGGACATGCATTGATCTGGTGGGATCACCTACAAAATGAAAGACAAAGGAATGGAAAGGGAAAGATCTGAAACTGGAATAAAATGGTAAAGAAGCTGAAAGAAAAGTTTCTTCCTGTAGATTATGCTCAGACACTCTTTCGAAGGTTCCAAAACCTAAGGCAGAAGGATCTCAGCATTGAGGAGTATACTAATGAATTTTACAAGTTATCAATCAGGGTGGAACAGGGAGAGTCTGAAGAACAAAAGGCTACATGGTACATAAATGGGTTGAGTTACACCATACAAGATGAGCTGAGTATGCTCCGGATCCATAGCCTAGATGATGCTTATCAACTTGCATTAAAGGCAGAGGAAAAGAACAAGAGGAGTAATTTTAGAAGAGGTGTGAAGAGAGGTCCATCATCATCTCCAATGAGGGGTAGGGGTAGATTTGAATCTACAAAAGGTGAATCCTCTAATACAGAAGGGCATGAAGATTCTGGTCAAAGCCATGGTAACTACCAAAGAGGTAGGGGTTTCAGAGGAAAGAGGTTATAATGGAGGACGGGGCTGGAATAGCCCCCAAAGGCAATATACATGTTACAGATGTGGTGAAGAGGGGCACAGAGCTTTTGAGTGTCCGCACTATCCTACACAAGATAGATGGCAAGGAGAAAAACCACGAGTAAATCTGGTTGAGGCTGAAGAGGAAGAAGAAATGGAGGTTGCTGCAGACTTGGGTGAAACCCTCATGATAAGGAGGACGATGATTGTCCCAAGGAAGGAGAAAGAACGTGACGTTGCTGGAGCTGATTCGTGGCTTCGAACAAATATATTTCACACAAGATGCACCTCTGGAGGAAAGGTATGTAAAATTATTATTGATGGTGGTAGTTGTGAAAATATGGTTTCAACTGTAATGGTTGATAAACTGAATCTGAACAGTGACAAGCACCCATATCCCTATCATATATCCTGGTTTAAGAAAGGAAATGAAGTAACCATAGATAAAAGATGCCTTATAAAGTTTTCAATTGGGAATACCTACAGGGATGAGGTGTGGTGTGATGTTATCCCAATGGATGCATGTCATATATTATTGGGTAGGCCTTGGCAATACGATAGAAAGGTTACACATGATGGAGGGAAAAATACATATACCTTTTGGAAGGATGGTGTAAAGGTGGTCTTATTACCCTTCAAGGAAGAAGAGAAGAATGAGGGCTTATTGGCTACAAAAGAGTTTGTTACAGAAATGGAAGAAGCTTGGATGTTTTATGCAATCGATGTCAAAGAAGCTAGAGAAAGAAGGCTTTAATACACCTATTGCAGCAGAAAAGATACTAAAAGAATAAAAAGATGTCATACCAGATGAGCTACCAGATGGGTTACCTCCAAAGCGAGATATTCAACACCATATTGATTTGATCCCAGGATCGGCCCTTCCAAACCAGGCAGCCTATCGGATGAGTCCAACACAGAGTAAAGAGTTGAACAGACAAGTGACAGATCTAATACATAAAGGGTTAGTGAGAGAAAGCATGAGTCCATGTGCAACTCCAATGTTATTGACTCCAAAAAAAGATGGAGACTGGAGAATGTGTGTAGACAGTAGAGCCATAAACAAGATCACAATTAAGTATCGGTTTCCAATTCCGTGATTGGATGATATGATGGATGTGCTAGCAGGAGCTCGATATTTTAGCAAGATTGACCTACGGAGCGGTTACTACTAGATCCGAATCCGTGAAGGGGACGAATGGAAAACTGCTTTTAAAACAAAAAGAAGGATTATACGAGTGGATGGTGATGCCATTTGGGCTATCTAATGCACCCAGTACATTCATGAGGTTGATGAACAGAGTACTCCAAGAATACAATGGTAAGTTTGTTATTGTCTATTTTGATGATATTTTGATATTCAGTAAGACAATGGAAGAACACTTGTTACATCTAAAATTGGTGCTAGACTTGTTACGTAAAGAGAGTCTATATGCAAACTTAAAGAAGTGTAGATTCCTTCAGAAGAGTCTTGTTTTTTTGGGATTTGTCATATCAGGGGATGGAGTGAGGATGGATGAGGAAAAAGTAAAGGCAATTCTAGAATGGCCTATTCCAAGGAATGTGACAGAGGTTCGTAGTTTTCATGGATTGGCAACTTTTTATAGGAAGTTCATCAGGAATTTCAGTAGCATTGTTGTACCCATAACAGAGTGTACAAAAGGGAGGGATTTTGTATGGACCAAGGCAGCAACAGATAGTTTTGAATTGTTGAAGAAGAAAGTATCAGAAGCACCTATTTTGGTATTGCCAGATTTTAGCAAGGTCTTTGAGGTTGACTGTGATGCCTCACATGTTGGGATTGGAGCTGTGTTGAGTCAAGAAGGACGACCAGTGGCATTCTTCAGTGAAAAGCTAAATGAAGTCAGGAGGAAATATTCTACTTATGATGTGGAATTTTACGCTATTGTTCAGGCATTAAGGAACTGGAGACATTACTTGGTAGCAAAGGAATTTGTACTCTTCACTGACCATGAAGCCTTGAGGTATGTAAACACATAGAAGAAACTAAATAGTAGGCATGCAAAATGGGTTTCATTTTTGCAAGAATATACTTTTGTTTTAAAGCATAAGTCTGGTAAGCAGAATCAAGTTGTTGATGCCTTGAGTAGGCGTGTAGCCCTTTTGACAACAATGGAAAATAAAGTCCTAGGGTTTGAGGTAGTTAAGGAATTGTATGAAGGTGATCCTAATTTTGGTGATGTTGTCAGAAAGCTTAAGGAGCCTACAGTAGTTAGTGATTCTTTTGATTATTTGATACAGGATGGTTATTTTTTTAGGGGGAAACAATTGTGCATCCCTGCTAGTTCAATGAGAGAAAATATTATAAGAGAATTGCATAGTGGAGGGTTGGCTGGACACTTTGTTCTAAGTAAGACAATTTCTCTTGTTGTAGAAAAGTATTATTGGCCAAAGGTAAAGAGGAACATCAGTAGGGTTGTAGTAAGATGTAGAGTGTGTCAAATGGCTAAGGGTCATGCACAGAATACTGGGTTGTATATGCCATTGCCTATCCCTACAGGGCCATGGGTTGATCTGAGTATGGATTTTGTGTTAGGGCTTCCTAACACACAGCGAGGGAATGATTCTATCTTTGTCGTGGTTGATAGATTCTCTAAGATGGCACATTTTATTTCTTGTAAAAAAACTAATGATGCTTCCAGAATTACAGATTTGTTTTTTTCAGAAGTGGTTAGATTGCATGGAATTCCAAAAACGATCACTTCAGATCGGGACACGAAGTTTTTGAGTCACTTTTGGAGGACTCTATGGAAGAAACTGGGGACACAACTACATTTCAGTAGTGCATATCACCCCCAAACTGATGGGCAGACGGAAGTAGTGAACAGAAGCTTGGGAAATCTCCTACGTTGTATAGTTGGAGAAAAGCCAAAACAATGGGACTTAGCTTTACCTCAAGCTGAGTTTGCATATAATAGCTTAATAAACAGGTCAACAGGGAGGTCTCCTTTCTAGATTGTGTATGGTAGGAATCCGAAGGGGGTCCTTGATCTAATTGTTCTACCAGGTGAAGATGAAACTAGTGATGACGCAGAAGCATTTGCAGAACACATTCTACAACTACAAGATGAAGTGAGGGAAAAGTTGAAAGTGAGTAATGCACAATATAAAACAGCTGCAGATGCCAGTAGGAGAGTAAGTGTATTTGAAGAAGGAGATATGGTGATGGTTCATCTTAGAAAGAGAGGTTTCCAAAGGGTACATATAATAAACTCAAGTATAAGAAGATTGGGCCATGTAGGATTCTGAAGAAAATGAGTGATAATGCCTACAAGGTGGAGCTACCTGAAAACTTTGCTATCTCACCAGTTTTTAATGTTTCTGATTTATATAAGTTTCCAAGTCATGATGAAAATGTTGCAAAGGAGGAAGAAATAAACTGGAAGCAACAGATGCCAAAGAAGAAAAAGGAAAGGGTAATGCGTGTCTTGGACCAAAAGACAATCACTACTAGACATGGGAGCTACAACAGATATTTGGTATAGTGGGAAGGTTTGCAGCAAGAAGAAAACACTTGGATTCCTGAGTGGGAGTTGAGGAAAATTGACAGTGCAAAATTAGATGAGTTCTGTCAACAGAATTCGCAGGAGCTGAATTCTTTTCAACCAGGGGAGAATGATGCGGGAGCATAACTTGCAGAGGCCATAACTTTTGATCCGACCGTTGGATCGTCCTGAAATTTTATAGGGTGGTAGATATACATTAGTACTCATTTTTCCTGCAAGGTTGTGCTCATTTTGGCATGTTTTCAGGCTCGGATTCCGTCATATAGTGGCCTAAAATTGGCTCTAAATGTTTTTTCCGCTTTTGACTAGGTCTTACAACTTTAATAACTTTTGTGGTGCTTGTCAGAATAAGTCCAAATTTCATGTGAGCCATAATTTATGAATGCATATTTGCACGCAAATTTTGGGTCAATCCAAGTTGTTTTACATTTTAGGGTTTTTGGCATTTTAGGGTTTTAGAGTAGTCTTGAAATAAAAGGAGAATTGTAATGATGTAATAGATCAGTGTGAATTCCAAAATGAGAAGTAAGCTATTTTGAAACTCTTGGTTTTATTTGCAAAGTTGTTTATGTGTGTTTTGGAGGTATTTCAACCTCTTGCAGCTCGATTCACATCAAAGTTATCTTGATATACCTTGTTGCAATATTGTTGTTGGAGATAGATGAATGAAATACATTCCTTTCCCAATTACATTGTTATCTTGGAAATCACATGACTGTTAAATTTGTAATTTTGTTTTGGAAAGAGAAAACATATAAAAACTAGAATTGGATCTTTGAAATGACCTAATAAAAGTTAGAAATCAACATTGCATATTGTATTCATGTCTTTGTTGAATCAATTGGATGTTTTAGAAATGAAATGGATATGTTTTCCTTAATTTAAAATTGCATATTAAATTGTAAATTCATGGAGAAAAGAACTCTGTTTTAAGTTCATAATTCTCGTATCTTCCTTTTTAAATAAAATGAGCAGTTTGAATTTATACTCAACAATAAATTACTGAAACTTGAAATTTATACTTAGGAAGACTTGAGGAATCCAAATTCACTAAAACAGTCAAGAATAAATCTCTAAAACTCAAAGAATTTCAATTCGGAGCTTGCATGGTCGTTTTTCCCGTCAACTATTGAAAAATTGCAAACTTGTATAAATGAACAAATTGACTTCACTAAAGCACTCTAAACCTCCCTAGACTGGTCCTCCATGTCCATTTAACATGTTGAGGGAAGGAGGAGTTCAAATTTAATCAAATTGATAGTTGGAAAAACTACCAGTTTTGAATTTAAAGCCTGCAGATCATTTTCTTAAAATTGAACCCTCAAAAATTCATCAAAAACCAAAATTGATGATTTCTATGCAAAGAGGACTCCAGATCTTTCCGAAAAGTCCTCGTTTTCCCAAAATGGAGTTCCCAATCAAAAGTTATGGCCATTTGAAGTTTTACTTCAAAATGGCCATCCAAAACCAAAAATGAATTAATATAACTTAGAAAATTTTGAATTTTAGCGCAAAAAAATTTCATGAAATTTCTGCCACCCTCTTATCCAATCAGATGATGCCACATGGCATCTTGGAGGGGCGGACTATTTGAAAACTCTATCGTTTTGAAAAAAAATCCTTGGGAAAATTTTCCAAATTTTCCCCGCAACCCTCACCCCGAACCAATCACGTGCTGACACGTGGCAGGGGGTGTGCGGATTAAAATGGAAAACTTAACCATTTTTTCCTTTGGAAAATTTTCATATTTTCCCCATGGACCCGCACTTCATGCCCAATAGGGTGTTGACATGTGTCTTGGAGGCACGGGCCCGCGCAACTCTTTCTAACCTTTTTATCTCTTTGGTGAAAAACTCTATTATTCTCCACTGCTCTGCCACCACGGCCAATCGCAAGATGCCACATGGCCATTTGAGCCAGTGTGGGGATAATTTCTCCTTTGGTATTTTAATCCCCAAAACCCCTTCGCCAAATTACCATCCCCACGACAAATAGGAAGTTGACACGTGGCTTGGGGGAGTGCCACGTGGCACCCATTTTCCACCTTGGCGGAGGCGCGTGACTATTTTTCACCTTTGCACTTTGGGGTTAAATTTCCTAAAAACCCAACCTTCTCCACCACTCCTGTTTCCCCAAATCAGGACGTGCCACGTGTCCTGCTTCGTCGACCCCGCGGACCTCCAAGGGAGAATTTTCCCTAAAACTCTGCCTGGCCATAACTTGAGTTTTACAAGGAGTTAGGAGGACTTTTTATATGGATGGAAAGGTTAGGAAATTTCCTATCCAATGAGACTAGTTTAGGAAAGTTTTGATAACTCTAAATGTGTGAAAAATATAGTTGAACTTCTGGGCCTGTTTGAGAATAGGCATGAGGGAAATTTGCTCCCCAAACCTAAGTAAAACATGTAACCCTAAAATTGGAACCTTGTAAACTTGTTATAAGATAAAAATGGAAATATTGTGTTTGGTTAATCAAAATCTATTTTGGAACCTATTTAGTTTCAAACTAGTGTCTTGCAACTTAGTTGTAGACTCTTCTTATCAAAAAAAATTATTCCATAATTTTTCCTAGTTTGTTTCTTGATCTCAAGTGGTAGTTAAAGCGGGCATTACAGAAATTTCTGGTCTTGCTGGTTACTATAGGAAGTTTGTTAAATAATTCTCTAAGTTTTTTGCACCAATAACTTCATTGCAAAAGAAGGATAAGAAATTTGTATGGAATGAAAAATGTGAATTTGTATTTAAGACTCTAAAGGATCAGTTAACTTCAACACTTATTTTGGTTGTACCTGATACTAATGGAGACTTCATTGTTGTAACAAATGCATCCGGGCAAGGTATTAGAGGTATTTTGTTACAAAATGATCATGTTATAGCTTATGAAAGTAGAAAAATCAATTTACATGAAATAAATTATGCTCCACATGACCTAGAGCATGTTGTCATTATTCATGCACTTTAGGTATGGAGGAATTATCTTCTTGGTAGACCTTTTGAACTAAAACCTAATCATCTTGGGTTGAAGTATATTTTTACTCAGCCAAATCTGAATGCAAGACAACGAAGATGGTTAGAATTTTTATCTCAGTATGATTTTGACATAAGTTATATTAAAGGAAAAGAAAATAGAGTAGCAGATTCTCTAAGTTGTAGGAAGCACATTTCTACTCTTATAACATTGAGAACTTAGTTTAAAGATGAAGTAAAAAGTGTCATGGAATTTGATTCTTATTTTCAGCAAGTAAAGACAACACTTGCTACAGATCCAAATGATGTGAGATATAAAGGTTTTCACTTTGACAATGAAGGAATCATGTAGTTTGAAAACAAGGTATACATACCCTTGTCAAATGATTTAAGAAAGAAATTGTTAGCTGAATTTCATAATTCACCTTTTTTTGGACACCCTGGCATTACAAAAATGCTTGCTGATATAAAACAACAATATTTCTAGAAAGGGATGAAAAAGGATGTGATAGAATTTGTGACACATTGCTTAGAGTGTCAATGTGTTAAAGCTGAGCATATGCATCCAACTAGTTTATTGTATCCTCACAACATACCGCAATATAAATGGCAAGTAATAAGCATGGATTTTGTACAAGGGTTAACTATGTCAAGAAATAAACATGAATTTATTCTAGTGGTTGTTGATAAACTAAAAAAGGTAGCTCATTTTATTAATTTTCTCATTACAGATTAATTATAACAACCCTAATTAACAACTAGGTTATTTAATCCTTAAGATTAAGAGTTTAAAATGCAATAGATTAAGTTAAGAAGACAAATATGCTTTCTATCAAATTCATACGAAATGAATTAAACTAATAACATCTTAATTCATGTTTTTCATTAAAGGCCTAGCACACATGGTAGTGTTATTTATTTACTCACTTAATACGAGACCTAGCTTATTTAAGTTCTAAGAAAGTCCCTTTTTCCAAATTAGACTTCATTGAAATGAATTCTAATTCCTTTTTTATTAAGGAAGTCTACATGAGAAAGCACACCTTTACTAACTACAGGTAACAATCAGGATTCATGTTAAGAAAGTCTTAAATTAATACTATGATTCATTTCAAGGAGTTTTCTTTCCTTTCCATTATTAAGGGTAAAATTCTATTATAACCCCATTGTACATTATAAATTATTCTCAAATTTTAACTCTCATATAAACATTTGATATAAGTATAGTCATAGTGATATAGTTGAATATCAATGTAAGAATGTCAACTTTATAAGTTGCATCTTCACTAGAGAGGGTAGTACATCTAACACCTCATATCTCTATTTATTCCATTCCAAACCATAAAAGTATGTCACTATTTGTAAAATAGAGTAATATTCATTATTTCCAATCATTGAATGCCAAAAGGAATTACATCAAGTACAAAAAAATTTCACACATATTTCATTCAACAAGGAGGAATTATACATTTACAAGTCCAAACACTTTAGACATTACTAATATCAAACAACAATATTTAAATCAATTTTAGATACAACTTTCTTTTCCATCAAGTACATTTCAGTAATGAACCATATTTCATCATATAAATACCTAGTCTCTTTAATAAAAAATGTAAATTCCTAAAGATCCTTCTCTTTTCATCACTCACAAAGTCCATCTATAAAATTTCTAGCACAGGTTAGTTCATTAAACTGAGCATGATAAGCACTAAATCATTAAAATGATGTGCTTTTAACTAATTGTTTCATAAAAAGAACTCTGTTGTTATGAAACAGTCTGAAGCAATTCAGAAAGACATAGCCAAAAGGAGTTACAATACTCAAATAAAAGAGAGAGAAAAAGATATATACAAAAATCAAAAGTAAGTAAGGTTAGGTCATGAAATATAACAACTTCAACCATCCATACTATTTTCTTTTCATCAAAAGAATTTAAACAGAATTCAAATAAGTAACATTTCATCATAATCTCACTACTACTTTCTTACATTTCTTTTCATGATTACTCATTCAGTTAAATTCATTTAACATAAGAAAGTAACTATCCTAACTATCTTTTAGGCATAGTTCAACAGTAGATCATTTACAAAATTACTTCCATCTTAATATTTCATCAACCTAAATTCATCCTAAATATGAGATGTCAACAATTGAACTTAAATATCATAAGAAATAAGCTAGGATAACCCAAATCATCATAACATTTAAGTTTCCCAGATTAGAGTATCCTAATACTCAAACTCAGAACTAGGAACCAATTCAAGTTAAAAACAAAACAAGCTAAATCAGACCTCTTAAAGAGGTAAGGTTACTTCCAACAAGAAAAAGAGTTACACTCCAATCTCAAAGATACACTATTTCTATCATTACCTTAAGTGGTTAGAATGGTTAAGTTTATACTCTATACCAACTCATTAAACCATCCAAACACAATATTCCATCCAATTATTTTGAACTTCAGTTCTACTTCCCTAACAACATTTTGCAATCATTCTTACTAGACAGTCAAGAAGTTGCAAAATGAAACAGACCAGAGAGAAAGATAACATCTTCACCAAGTTTGAAGTTGAGAGAAGATTAAAGGAAAGAGAGGGAGAGAAATAACAACACCAAAACTCTAATATGATTAAAATAGAACCTTAAGAAACTAATAACATATATTGACAAGGTCATTTATCTAATGCTACAAACCAAAATCCAAAACAATGATTTAATTTGGGTTCGAATTGAATAAAAAACAAACTAGGAGAAAAGAAAGAAATGAAGAACAAAAAAATTCCGTTACCTTTAATATTTCAAAGAGATGGTAAATATAGCCTTGATTTCCACAAGACAACAAGTAAACCATTTCCCAACAGACACAAAGAGGAAATGAAGAGATTAACGAAGGGTAAGTCTCAATAGTATTCCTAACTCAGATCCGTATAGGAGAAGAAGTAATCAATACAATTTAACCAAAACAAGATTCATCATTCCATTTTCATCAAGAAGAAACTACCTTAGTTCTATAAGAACTGAAACTAAGTTTGAAGGATCAAGTTCTAGAATCATTTTAAAGCAATACATCAACACAATGTCAATAGAGCTATCTAGAAGTTCAAGTTGACAAAACTGAAATATAGTAAACCAATACCCAAGGGAGTTTTCTGTCTTAGCACCAAATGCCATAATTTCATAGGTTACCCAATGACCCAATAGAGTATAAAATGGATTATCATTCCTTACATGCTTCCAAAATTAGGCTTTTTGAAAATAACTAAACAATTCCAGAGAATAGAAGAAGTATACTTTTGCAGGCTTTTAAAAATAATAACAGAAGAACTTAAACAATTCCATGGATACATTAAACCAATTGCCAAGAAAAACCCACAAAAATAATCTTTCCTTAATAATCAAAACATCAAAAGTCTGCATCGAAAGAATAGAAACAAAACCCAAATTCACAATCACGAGAAAGTGATAACAAAATAGACGTGTTTACAAATTTTGAGCATTCCATCAGTACTAAAAGAATATGTATAAGTAGGCATCATAGAATGTTATCTTCCCTAAAGAATCATGTAAGATTCAATCAAAAGTCAAGGTATTTAAAATAGTTTAATAACTGCAGTTTTCCAACAGAGGAAACAAGATCATTTTAGAACAAGTTCCAAAGATTAAAGCAAACCAAGCTACCTACAAGATTTAAACAGTTCATACAAGATCACATATAGTTTTTCAACTTAATCTCAAGCCCATGTAGAAAGATTAAAGCATAACCCAACTATCCTCACAAGAAAAACTGAAACCTAGATCATACTTTCCATCATTCAAACAGAGTCAAAAAAGCATTCCTAATAAACAACACAAAAACCTCAAGCAGAGTAATCTTATCAACTAAACAAAAACCAGTCTATTCCAAAGAGCAGAGTTGTTCTTACGAAACATTTAAGTAAAAGCAAAAATATTAATGGATAGAGCCTATCATGCCTGATAGCGCTTTGCCTTCACCAATTCGCATAAGTATCCAGAAGAGCCTCAATCCTCCTTTCAAAATGCAAAAACCACACAAAAATTCCTCTATCTCCTCCTTATAGTCTCACAGTGCCAACTCTTTCTTCCACACCATGTAAGGAAGGAAAACTCATGCATTGCCACATTGCATGCAAAAATCAAACTAGAGGTTCGAAAACAAAAACAACCACATGCAGAGCTCTAGCTCCAAACCGAATGAATCAACAAAACCAAACCCTCTATCTTCTTCCTAGGTGGTTTCACCAATTTCCAAAAATTAAATACGAGTAGGATTGTTAGTCTTTCCTACTTTGCCACCACCACCATCTCTAAATTTGGAGTGGACTTATTATTTAAAAACATGCATTCGAGACTTTGGTGAAAATGCCTTCTCACCTTCTAAAGTTTCCAACTTCCTTTGCCAAATTTGGCTAAAAAAGAGATAAGAGCTTAATCAATTACCTTTAATTCCTTGAATTCATTACCTCCCACTTGCCTCTTTCCCCATGTCATTTCATAGCCCCCTAAGGTTATCCATTCCCTTAGTTAGGTTAGACACTAATTTAAGAATCAACATAGGTCCATAGGTAAGTCTTTAGTCTTAGGTTAATTTAATGACTTAAAAAGAAAATAACTTAGGTTAAATTACCCTTTTTAGGACTAGGTTACAGATCTAAGGAACATAGTGTAGTTAGGTCCCAGGTCCCCTATGAAAACTTCATCATACCATAATAGAAAAATAAGAACCAAATTGTTACTTGATTAAATACAAAGCGAGTTGCATGGTGAGGACCGTACATAGCCTTTGTACATTCAAGGTCCAGAATCCTCCCATCTTTCCAATTTGGACATCATGACAACAAGACATGAAAATTAGAAGCATACCTTGGATCAATGGAATTGATCCAAGGTAATGTTGTTTGAAACCCCATAAATTATGAAAACTGAAACTCAAATTCATAATCCCTAGTAGTGAATTTATTCTGCATAAAAGAGATGGATTGCTTCATTTTAAATTAAGAAAAAACACGACAAAATGTACCTATTCCCAACAAATAACTTATTATCTACTGCAAACATGATTTCCTAAGTCATAAGAGTACACCATCTTAAGAAAAAATCACATGTCAACGTTTGTACCTTCTATAGTAGAAGTCATCATAGGTACCAATCATGCTTAGAGGTGTTACATACCTCCCTCCTAAAAAGTATCGTCCCGATGATTAACTTAGTCAAATAACTTCAATCAAGAATATAACCAAATTATAATTATTTCATTCATAAGTTTATAATAGAACCAGATTTGGGAAATTCAAATTTTCATAATTATTCAACAATAAAAATTGTTTCAATACTAATGAATTTAGTATCTCCCAAAAATGGCAGATTTATTGATATAATAAGAATAAAATCTTCATGTTTTATTAGTCAACAATCAAATCTATTCAAATAAATGTGGAAAATCAGTTTTTATGTCTTCGAGGTTTTCCCATGTTGAACTTTCTTCATTAAAATGGTCCCATTGGACCTTACATTGACTTATTTCATGATTTCTTAAGTGCATCTAGCGATTTTGGAGAACTCGAATGGGTTTAACCACGATTGTTCTTAGGTCTTGGACTGCGAGGAATTCCAATTTAACACATGTGATAAATCTGAAATGTATTTCTTAAGTAAATAAATATGGAAAACATCATGCATTCATGATAAAGTAGGTGGTAAAGCTAAATGATAAGCTACATGGTTGATTATTTCAACAATTTCAAAGGGTCCCACATAATGAGGTGATAACTTGGCGGCCTTACAAAAATACCTTCTCACCAAGTTCAAATTTCTTGTCAACCCTTTTTAGGTCTGCATAACTTTTTTCCTATCTGTTGCTTCCTTCAAACATTCATGAATCATTTTAACTTGTTGTTCCATTTTAGTAAGGATATCGGTCCAATTACCTCTTTGTCCTCTATGCTCTCCCAACTAATTGGATTTTTGCATTTCCTTCCTGTTATCACCAAATCACAACACCCTTATGTTTACACAAGTGCATATACTTGAGCTCACAATGTGATTGGATAACATGGGTACTATCTCCAAGTTGTGGTACTTGCTACTTGAGATAGACCTCCGGAGAAAGTTGGTTCTCGCTCCTAAACTACTGTCATAATCTACTCTAATGCAGCAAAACCAACTGTCCTAATCTATCCTTCCAAGGTACCAAGGGGAGAGAGTGCATGGAAATGAAACCTACACTAGAGTGGTGATACACCATAAAATGAGGGTGTGAGATTACTCTTCCAATGTGTGAAAACTAGAAGTAAAGTGCATACTAGAAGGGGTGATAACAGATTCTCCAATCTAGAAAATGCATTCAAAAAAATATTTCATACATACATAATAATGGATCCTTGCAAGAGAATAAGATAAACACAACACACTTGTAATCAAGGTTTGAAGGGGAAAGAAGAATGCAAGAAAACACAAAGAGGGGAAGATACATCCACGAACTTGTATTTTATTTCTTCATGATATGCTTAGTTCAATCTCGCTTTATAAGATAAGGGCCGGGATCACCATGTAATGAGTCCACTACAAGGGCCTATAACACATTGGCTTCACAAAGTAATTTTGAGAGAGCTTTACTACCATATAACTACCCCCTTTTACAATGAACCCAACACTCCAATTTATAGAAAAATAAGAAGGGAGAGAGAGAGGGAAAAATGAAAATCCCAAAATCTATCCTTCAATCATATGTAAGAGGTATTAAATGGAGTGAAATGATTGTATATTTCTTGAAAAAGGATCCCCATGTTGTCCCACATGCTGCAGCAGAGAAAGAATGATGACTATGCCTCTTAATTTGTGCTCCCAACTACCAATTAAATCATTGTTCTGAACCCACCACATTTTCTACAAAATCACTATTTTTCCTTTATCAAATCCTAAATTTATTGATTTCTAGGCATTAATATTGGAAAAAAATTCCAATAGTACTAATTTTGTGTGATTTCGTTGAGAAATGCAAAATTTATGACCTTAAGTGCGGACGGCTATTTTGGGTCTGCCAGACATTTTTTGTCATTTGACGGGAATGAGCATTTAATTTACCGTGAAATTTGGATATGTTTATTTTATTTTAATATATTTAATTTACTAGAGTTGAATATGTTTATTTTTTGTTTATTTTTACGAGAATGTCATGCTCGTTCTAGAAAGTCTAATTTTATGAAAATCGGAGCTCGAAGTCAAAAGTTATGGCCGTTCGAAGTTCAAGAGGTCAAAAATTGACTTTTTCTCTTCACTGTGGCTATTTCAGAAAAATCGGGTCTGCATGTCCCGACTATCCCAGACAAAAATATCTAATTCACCTGATTTGGGCTTCCTTTTCCCCGCATGTCCGTTGTTGAACAGGTCGTGAGGGCCGTTAACTTCCACATTCGCCGCATCCCATTTAGGTTGGCTCCTTGTGTGGCTATTTTTCCTTTTTGCATCCCCTGCATCCCGACCATCTCAGACACATTTCTCCATGCCACCCGCAATGCACTAAATCATGGTAAAATCATCTTTTCACGTCCTGTGCATATCTGTGTTCCAAATGTCCCACGGACCATGCGGGATGAAAACTTTCTCTTTTGCCAATTTTCACTGCCTGCAGTCATTTCGTCTTTGTGCGTCCCATGCATACCTACGTCCCAAATGTCCCATAGACCGCCTAGAACAAAAATGTCTAATTTTTCCACAAAACACCAGAATGAGCCCATTTTTTGGATTTTTTCTAATTTTCTCTAACTTTTTTGGGTTTTTTCTGGATGGGGAAGTGAGAAAGAAACAAGGGGACCCCAAAACATGATTTTGGGCTTGAATTAATTCTACTAGCTCAGAATAAAGAATTCGTGAAAATTATCCAAATCACCATGGGGGTGAATTTGGAATAACACTTCGATATAATAATTTTAAAGGTGCCATTTTCAAATACGTGTGATATGTGTTATTATAAGCAAAATCAACCAATGGAAGGTACTCTTCCCATTTGTCTTTGCTAATCCATGCGCAAAGTACATTCGTAACATATCTTCCAAAACTTGATTAACTCTTTCAGTTTGCCCATCTATTTTAGGATGGTATGTTGAACTAAAATTTAGTTTAGTTCCTAAAGCTACATTGAGTGTTTTCCAAAATCTAGATTTCATTCTTGTATCTCTATCTGATATGATCAATTCAGTACACCGCAATCTGAAAATTTCATGCACAAATATTTTTGCTAAAACAAGTGAATCATCCTTAAGATTACCAAGTAATAAAATGTGCTACCTTTGTTAGTTTATCAACAACAACTAGAATAACATCATGCTTATTTCTTGACATTAGTAGCCCTTGAAAAAAATCCATGCTAATTACTTGCCATTTATATTGCGGTATGCTATGAGGGTACAATAAACTAGCTAGATGCATATGTTCAGCCTTAACATGCTAACATTCTAAGTAGTGTGTCACAAAATCAATTACGTCTTTTTCATCCCTTTCCAAAAATATTGTTGTTTTATATCAGCAAGCATTTTCGTAATTTTGGGATGTCCTGAATAAGGTGAATTATGAAATTTAGTTAACAACTTCCTCCTTAATTCATTTCTTGAAGGTATATATACTCTATTATCATATCTCAAGATTCCTTCATCATCAAAGTGAAAACCTCTATATCTCATATCATTTGGATCTGTAGCAAGTGTTGTTTTCACTTGCTAAAAATAAGAATCAAATTCCATGATACTTTTTACTTCATCCTTAAACTGAGTTCTCAAAGTTATAAGTGTAGAAATATGTTTCCTATGACTTAGTGCATCTACCACTCTATTTTCCTTTCCTTTTATATAACTTATGTCAAAATCATACTTGAGATAGAAATTCTAACCACCTTCATTGTCTTGCATTCATATTTGGCTGAGTAAAAATATACTTTATCCCAAGATGGTCATTCTTTAATTTAAAAGGTCTCCCTACAAGATAATGCCTCCATACTTGAAGTGTATGAACAATGGCAGCAAGCTCTAGGTCATGGGAAGTAAAATTTAGGACACGTAATTTGATTTTTCTGCTTTTATAGTCTATAACATGCTCATTTTATAATAAAATACCTCCAAACCCTTCCCTAGAAATTTATGTTACTATAGTAAAGTCTCCATTTGGATCAGGTACAACCAAAATAGGTGTAGATGTTAATTGATTCTTTAGAGTCTTAAATACAAATTTGCATTTTTCACTCCACAAAAATTTCTTATCTTTCTTCTGCAACAAAGTTATTAGTGCAGCGACCTTTGAAAAGTCCTTAACAAACTTTCTATAGTAACCAGTGAGACCCATGAAGTTTTGACTTCATGTACATTCTTAGGTGTAGGCCACTCAGTTATTGCAACAATTTGATGGGTCTACTGCTATTCCATCTTTACTTATGACATGCCCTAGATAGTGCACTTTTGTCTCATAGAAAGAACATTTGGAAAACTTACCATACAATCTTCTTTTTCTTAAGATTTCCATAACTATCTTCAAATGCTCATGATGCTCATCAATGCTTTTAGAATATATGAGAATATCATCCAAGAATACAAGCACAAATTTTTCCAAGTATTCTTGAAATATATTATTCATTGAATTCATAAAATTTGCGAGTTCATTTGTTAAACCAAAAGTAAAACCGTGAATTCATAATGCTCATACCTTGTTCTAAAGGTTATTTTATGAATATTTTCATCTTTGATTCTAAGCTTATGATATCCGGATCAAAGATCTATCTTAGAATATACTTGATGTATCACGCATCCGATCAAACATATTTTCAATTCTAGGAAGTGGATATCTATTTTTGATAGTTACTTTGTTTA
This sequence comes from Taxus wallichiana var. yunnanensis, assembly GCA_018340775.1. Taxonomy (NCBI): domain Eukaryota; kingdom Viridiplantae; phylum Streptophyta; class Pinopsida; order Cupressales; family Taxaceae; genus Taxus; species Taxus wallichiana. Next base: position 309,762,136 of record CM031235.1, read on the forward strand.
ACATCTTATAATCAATGCACAATCTAAGTGTTCTATCTTTATTTTTCACAAAATTACTGATTCTCACCAAGGTGAGACACTTGGTCTTATCAAACCTTTAGAAAAAAATTCTTATAGTTGTGCCTTAATATCTACTAGTTCAATGGTATTCATTCGATATGGTGCCTTGGAAATAATTTCAGATTCCGCCTTGATCTCAATCATGAAATAAAACTCACGTTTTGCTGGAAAATCAGGCACTTCTTTTGGAAACACATCGCTGAAATTTCGTAACAATGGGTATCTTTCCAAGAAATCACTATCCCCTTTAGTTGTTTCAGAAATTTTTTCTGCATACATTGTGCATCCTTTGTTTTTGGCCTTTTTAAGCCACATGGATGACAATTTCCTAACTGAAATCTCATGTTTTATCCCTTGGATGTATGTTATTTTCTACAAATCATCTAGACAACTAATATGTTTTTCAAAACAATCAACATTTTATTTATGTTCATCAATATAGTTAACACCTATGATTACATCATAATACCCCAAAGGAGCAACGTAAATATCAACTTCAGTGGAAAAACTAGGAAATTCTAGGACTATTCCAAAAAGACACATACTAACTGTGTGGACAACATTATTTCCATAAATGTATAGCCCATGATTTATGAAATTTTCTAGCTTTTATTTTTAATTTTGAAGCTAATTTAGTAGAAATAAATCATTCAATAGCTCCAATATCAAAAATTATAGTAACAGGTATACCAAATAACTTACCTAGCATTTTATAGGTGTAACTTTCTTTTCAGCTTGTTTGTCAACTACTTTGCAAACATGTATCTTATGCTGCTGATTGCAGTCATCCTTCCTTAGAGGACACTAATTTGCATAATGATCTTTTCCACAATTGTAGCAGCCTCCTATAGGTCCTTTCTTAGGCTCAAATTTATTTCTAGCCTTAAAATTGTCATTTTGTCCTCCATAGGACTTTTGTCCATTATTATTGTTCTTAACAAAATTGTTTCAAACATTAGCAGCAAGTTTATTTGCTGCAAGTTTCTTGTTATTATCAACAACAAAAATTTAGCACCAAACTTTTTCCATGGTCCCTTTTTGGGTGCAAGGGATGAAGAAGAATTAGGAATTTTCTTTCTGATTTCCTCCTTATGGGCAGAGATTTATTTCAATTTTTTCTCCTGCCTTATGGTTTTTTCAACAACACATTCCATGGCGGTTGGGTTTTGAACATCTACTTCACCACCTATAATAGGATTTAATCCCATGATAAATTTATGTATCCTAAACTTATCGTCAATTTGATATTGAGGTACATACTTGAGAGGCTTAGTAAACTTTTCCCAGTACTCTGTTACAGTTAAATTTCCTTAAACTAAGTTCTGAAATTCAGTCATTTTCTGATCATAGTAAATTTGTGGCAACCATCATTTCCTAAAATAATTTTTAAATTGATCCCAAGTGACATTTGTTTCATCAATGTTTAATTCAGCCTTACAGATTTCTCACCAAGAAGATGCCTCATGGAAAATCGATGAGATCCCTATATTGCTTTAGTTTCCTCGAGATAAGTTCCTTATTGCAAATTACTTCTCGATTTCATTGATCCAGTTCTCAGCTCCATCTCCCAGTGTAGTACCATCAAACTTGGGTGGACTTATCCTTTTTATATCATTTGTGAGTTCAGCCACCAATCTCACCTTTTTATTCTCAGGCTGATTGGGTACATTTGCATTAGCATTGGCAACATTATTGTTATCAATGCCCAAATTTCCAATATTGGTGTTGTCCATAGGAGGTGGTTGATTGTTATTACCAGCATCTTCTTCATCCTCCTCATTTCCCATTACTTGTTGTTCTAGTACACTAGATGATCTCTTGTGTCCAATAGGGAAGCAAGGATCTCATTGAGTCTTTGGAAGTAGTTGTTTATCCACCTAATGGTGGGTTGTTTGTAGCATTTCCTCTTATTCTAACCATTTTCTGTTAACAAGAAAATTTAAGTTTTATCATATTGTGGACACAATAGGTCCAATATTTACAACCTTCAGCTCTAATACCAAGATGTAACATTTCCATTTTAAGACTTTAGAAACAACGGATTTTTTTACATAATGTTCTCTGTTCTAAATTAATATAATTTAGAACACACACTCCAAAGCCAATCATTCTCATAACAGAAAACCATATGTAGTTGTAAATGACTCGGTGAAACAACGATCTCTCATTTCATGACTCGGTATCATTCTGATCTCTCATGCCAAATTTTTAATGCGTATACTACATATATTTGGTTTTTTTACCCTTTTAGAGGTATCAAGTGTTCTGTTTAAGATTCCTATCTAAATATTTGTTACCAATATTCATTTGAAATCTCACTTTTTAAACTAGGCGACATAGAACAACGCAACTAACAACTTGTGATACTTTGGCCAAATATTTTAAACATATTGTTCATGTTTATATTCCTAGAGGACATACTCGTTAAATAGAATAAGTCCTTCACCCAACTTGATCTGTTATCTAGAATGATCTTCATTGACTTTTGTCATTCCACTGTTCAAGGTTTAATCCTAGTCAAGATTAACAACATGGCCTAGTGTGGAGGACTACTTATGGAGACTAAGGGTACTTATACATACTCAATCAACTTATTTCTATTGGAAGTGTCTATTTATCCTAAGTCATCATGATTTGACCTCGACACTAGATAATGCCCCCATCCTTACCTAGTGAAGAACTGTGATCAAGATAGAACTTATGTTAGTATAGTTGAACAAACTCTAAAGGGTTTTGAAACATTTCAACTACAACATAGTATCCTCGTGAATACCCTTGGCATTACGAAAGTACTATGTTGTAGTTGGCTTGTGTCAACATCCAACTAATATTTACTCATATGGATGAACATATCTTAGATAGAAAGTTATATCTTATTAATTTCCTTGTTACATATTAATTACAACAACCCTACTGAACAAATAGGTTCCTTAATCCTTAATATTCATAGTAAAAATGCAATAGATGAAGTTAAGCGAGATAAATATGCTTTCTATCCCATTCATATGCAATGACTTAAACTGATAACATCATCATTCATGTTTTACATAAAAGGCCTAGCACACATGAAAGTGTTATTTATTTACTCATTTAATACAGCCATAACTTATTTAATTTTTGAGCAAGTCCCTCTTTCCATATTAGACTTCATTGAAATGAAGTCTAATTCCTTTTTATTAAGGAAGTCTACATGAGAAAGCACACCTTTACTAACTACAGGTAATAATCAGGATTCATGTTACGAAGGTCTTAAATTAAGACTATGATTCATTTCAAGGGAGTTGTCTTTCCTTTCCCTTATTAAGGGTTAAAGTCTATTATAAACCCATTGTACATTATAAATTATTATCAAAGTTTAATTCTCATACAAATATTTTATTTAAATATAGTCATAGTGATATTGTTGAATATCAATGTAAGAATTTCAACTTTATAAGTTGCATCTTCACTAGAGAGGGTAATACATATAACACCTCATGTCTCTATTTATTACATTCCAAACCATAAAAGTATGTCACTTTGTTTGTAAAATAGATTAATATTCATTTTTTCCAATCATTGCATGCCAAAAGGAATTACATCAAGTACAAACAAATTTCACACATATTTCATTCAACAAGGAGGAATTATAAATTTACAAGTCCAAACACTTTAGACATTACTAATATCAAACAACAATATTTAAATCAATTTTAGATACAACTTTCTTTTCCATCAAGTACATTTCAGTAATGAACCATATTTCATCATAAAAATATCTAGTCTCTTTGATAAACAAATGTAACTTCCTAAAGATCTTTCTCCTTTCATCATTTATGAAGTTCATCTCCAAAATTGATAAGACTGTTAGTTCATTAAACTGAGCATGATAAGCACTAAATCATTAAAATGATGTGCTTTTAACTAATTGTTTCATAAAAAGAACTTTGTTGTTATGAAACAGTCCTAAAGAAATTCAGAAAGACATAGCCAAAAGGAGTTACAATACTCAAATAAAATAGAGAGAAAAAGAGATATACAACAAATCAAAAGTAAGGTTAGGTCATGAAATATAACAACTTTAGTCTTCCATACTATTGTCTTTTATCAAAAGAATTTAAACAAAGAATTCAGATAAGTAACATTTCATTAGAATTTCACTACTACTTTCATACATTTCTTTTCATGATCACTCATTCAATTAGATCCGTTTAACAGAAAAAGGTAACTATCCTAACTATATTTTAGGCATAGTTCAATAGTAGATCATTTAAAACAATACTTCCATCTCAATATTTCATCAACCTAAATTCATCCTAAAATCTGAGATGCCAACAATTGAACTTAAATATCATAAGAAATAAGTTAGGATAACCCAAATCATCGTAAAATTTAAGTGTCCTAGATTAGAGTATCCTAATACTCAAACTTAGAACTAGGAACTAATTTAAATTAAAAACCAAACAAGCTAAATCAGACCTCTTAAAGAGGTAAGGTTACTTCCAACAAGAAAAAGAGTTACACTCCAATCTCAAAGATACACCATTTCTATCATTACCTTAAGTGGTTAGAATGGTTAAGTTTATACTCTAGACCAACTCATTAAACCATCCAAATACTTCCATCCAAACACAATATTCCATCCAATTATTTTCAACTTCAGTTATACTACCCTAACAACATTCTGCAATCAATCTTACCAGACAATCAAGAAGTTGCATAATGAAATAGACCAGAGAAAGACAACATCTTCACCAAGTTTGATATTGAGAGAAGTTTAAAGGAAGGAGAGGGAGATAGATCACTACCCCATAACTCTAGTATGATTAAAAGAGAACCTTAAGAAACCAATAACATATATTGGCAAGGTCATTTATCTAATGTTACAAAGCAAATTCCAAAACAATGATTTAATCTTGGTTCGAATTGAATAAACAACAAACCAGGAGAAAGGAAAGAAACAAAGAACAACAACATTCCATTACCTTTCCTATTGCAAAGAGATGGTAAAGATAGCCTTGATTTCCATAAGACAACAAGTAAACCATTTTCCAATAGATACAAAGAGGAAAAGAAGAGATTAACAAAAGGGTAAGTCTGAACATTCTTCCTAACTCAGATCCATATAGGAGAAGAAGTAATCAATACGATTTAACCAAAATAGGATTCATCATTCCATTTTCATGAAGAAGACATTTCCTAAGTTCTGTAAGAACTTAAACTGAGTTTGAAGGCCCAAGGTCTAGAATCATGCTAAAACAATACATCAACACAATGTCAATAGAGCTATCTAGAAGTTCAAGTTGACAACAATAACTAAAATATAGTAAACCAATACCCAAGGGAGTTTTTCCTTCTTAGCACCAAATGCCATAATTTCATAGGTTACCCAATGACCCAATAGAGTAGAAAACAAATTATCATTCCTTGCAGGATTCCAAAAATCAAGCTTAGTGAAAACAACTAAACAATTCCATAGAATAGAAGAAGTATACTTTTGTAGGATTTTAAAAATAATAACTGGAAGAATTTAAACAAGTCCATGGAGGCATTAAACCAATTTCCAAGAAAAACCCATAATAATTTATCTTTCCTTAATAATCACAGGTCAGAAGTATGCAATAGAAATAATACAAACAAAACCTAGATTCACAATCATAGACATCTTTAAGAAAAAGATGTGTTTGCCAATTTTCAGCATTCCATCGAGTCTAAAAGAATATGTATAAGTAGGCATCACAGAATGTTATCTTCCCTGAAGAATCATGTAAGATTCAATCAAAATTCAAGGTATTTAAAACATTTTAATAACTATAATTTCCCAACAGAGAGGAAACAATATCATTTTAGAACAAGTTCCAAAAATTAAAGCAAACCAAGCTACCTACAAGATTTAAACAGTTCATACAAGATCAAATACATTTTTCAACTTGATCTCAAGCCCATGCAAAAGTATTAAATCATAACCAAACTATACACATAAGAAACTGAAACCCAGATCTTACTTTCCATCATTTAAATGGATTCAAAAACTTATTCCCAATAAACAACACAATACGTCAAGCGAGTAATCTTATCAACATAACAAAAACTAGTCTATTCCAAAGAGTAGAGTTGTTCTTATGAAACACTTAAGTAAAAGAAAAAATATTAATGGATAGAGCCTATCATGCCTAATAGCGCTTCACCTTCACCAATTTGTAGAAGTATCCAAGCAGAGCCTCAATCCTCCTTTCAAATGCAAAAACCACACAAAAACTTCCTCTATCTCCTCCTTATAGTCTCACAGTGTGAATTCTTTCTTCCACACCATGCAAGGAAGAAAAACTCATGCATTTCCACATTACATGCAAAAATTGAACTGGAGGTTCGAAAACAAAAACAACCACATGCAGAGCTCTAGCACTAATTCGAATGAATCGACAAAACTAAACCTTCTATATTCTTCCTAGGCAATTTCACATATTTCTAAAATTTAAATGCAGAGTAGGATTGTTATTCCTTCCTAATTTCCTCCATCACCATATCCAAATTTGGATTGGACTTATTTTAAACAAAAACATGCATTCAAAACTTTGGTGAAAATGCCAACTCACCTTCTAAACTTTCCAACTTCCTTTGCCAAATTTGGCTAAAAAAGAGATAATAGATTAATAAATTGACTTTAATTCCTTGAATTCTATGCCTCCCACTTGCCTCTTTCCCCATGTCATTTCATATGCCTCTCCCTTAGGTTAGCCATTCCCTTAGTTAGGTTAGACACTAATTTAAGAATCAACATAGGTCCATAGGTAAGCCCTTAGTATTAGGTTAGTTTAACCACTTAAAAATAAAATAACTTAGGTTAAATTACCCTTTTTAGGACTAGGTTATAGATCTAAGGAACATAGTGTAGTTAGGTCCTAGTTCCCCTATGAAAACTTCATCATACCATTATAGAAAAAAAAGAACCAAATTGTTACTCGATTCAAATACGAAGTAGAGATCTGTAACATTCCCATTTTAAGACTTTAGAAACAAGGGAATTTTTTTAAAAAATGTTTGTTATTATAAATAATCATAATTTAGAACACATATTCCATGCCAATCAATCTCATAAAAGATAATCATATGGAGTTATAATGACTTGGTGTAACACCAATCTCTCATTTCATGACTCGGTGAAACACTGATCTCTCATGTTAACTCATTGAATTGTATACTAGGTATACTCGGTTCTCATACCCTTTTTAGGGTGTTAAGTGTTCTATTTAAGAGGCCTATCTAAATACTTGTTACCAATATTCATCTAAAATCTCACTTCTTAAAAATACGTGACATATGACAACACAACCAAAGCAGCTTGTGATCCTTTGGCCAAAAATTTCAACATACTTGCTCATGTTAATATTCCTAAACGATAGACATGTCAAAGGAATATGTCCTTCACCCCACCTCATTTGTTATCTAGAATGGTCTTCACCGACTCCCGTCAGTTCACTTGTTTAAGGTATAACCCTAACCAAGGTTAGCAACATAGTCTAGTGTAGAAGGCTACTTACGGTGACTAAGGGTACATAGACATACTCAATTTACCTAAGTAGATTTTGTGTGTCTAGTTATCTTAAGCCGTCATGAGTTTCCCCAAACTAGATCATACTTCTAACCTAGCCTGGGGTATAACTAAGATCAAGTCCGAGTTTATGTAGATCTAGATGATTCAACTCTGAAGGGTGTTACAACATGTCAATTGCAACATAGTATCCTCATGAGGACCCAAGTCTTCATGGAGGTACGGTGTTGCAGTTGGCACGTGCCAACATCCAAAAGAGTCATCCCATCTAGATGTACATGCCCAAGAAAGAAGTTAATTACTTAAAAAAATTCTTTAATTAAAGTCTAATTAAAATAGCCATGTTGAATCCCTAGTTTCATTAACCATTAAGTTTGCAAGCAATAAATGAATTGTTATTGCTTTGCAAAAAAACATCAAGATTGCTTTTTATTCATTAACTTCCTAATTTAAGATTCAATTTTAGAAACATAATCAACATACCAAATGTGTGGCTAACTTATTTATTTTTAGCTTTTTTAAGTTCTAAATCATATTCCTTTATAATAGACTTCATTGAAATGAAATCTACTAATATATATTTACATGTTCCCTTCATTTTCTTTTATTCAAATTAAGGTATTAATCAAGAAGAAGTGCATCTTCCTCTTTCCAAGACGACATTAGGTTTAATTCCTAATGATTCAAAAACAAGCAAATTATCATTGAGGAATAGTTTTATTCCTTTTTCTTATAAGAATTTAGGGTCCATATGTAGCCCCTTAGTATTACCCAAGTAATCATAATGGTTTCATTCATCTATTAACATCATTTTAATAAACCATAGTTTTAATTAAATGATCAGCCATGAATGCCAACTTAATAAGTTGCAATTAAATAAAGGGATGGTATATCTAATCCCCTTACCACCTAGTTCATTTTATTTCAACCCGAAAGGGTTTAGTTCAAAAGTATATATATAAAAGAACAGAGATAAGCATATCACTAATAATCACTGAATATGTAAAAATAATGACACATCAAGTACAGATAAACCCACAAACTTTTCCATTTATCAAGGAGGAATTCATACATTACAAGTACCAATACTTCAAACATCTTTAGTGTCAAACAACAACAATAAGCTCTATAAAATTACAACTTTCCCTTCCAACAATACATTTTAATAATGAATCATATTTCCCATAAGAGAGCCAGTCTTTTGGTAAACAAAAGTAACATCATAAAATATCTTCTCTCCCATTTACCACTTACAAAGTCCATCTACAAAAATTGCTAGCACGGGTTAGTTCAGTTAACTAAGTATGATAAGAACTAAGCATTAAAACAATGTGCTTTTAACTAACTATTTCATAAAAATAACTCTACTTTTATGAAATAGTTAAAACATTGTCTGAAAGGCACAACATAAATAAATAGCAATCACAAGAGGAAGAAATAAAGTCATAATTGTACTCTAATTAAGAGAAGGCTATTATATAATCATTTCCAACTTCTAACTAATCATTTCATAGAACATTTAAATAATTATTTTGGATAATTAATATTTCACCAAAAATCTTAATCTGCTTTCATTTTCAGATATTTATGATTTACTTCGAAATTAATTCCATCTAACCCAAAAATATACTAACTTTGATATCCCATAAGAATAGGACTACTTTAGATGGAAACAATAATTCATATAACTCAGCATTAACTTACTTCATCCTAAAATATTAATTGCCAAGCTCAATTAAACTTAATGATAAAATTAAGGATGAATCAACAACACCTTAATGTAAGAGTTTCCTATTTAAAAACTATATCCAAGTTTAGAATCAAACTCTAGCCTAAGTTTTAGGATTAGCATCAATAGGTTTGACAAAGGATGAATTTAAGCTAACATGCACATATAACTGTTCATACATTATAACAATTACCTTATTACCACTATAACTGTCAAGAAGAAGAAAGAAGGGATTTATCAATCAAATAACAACCCAAATAGGTCAACTCCCTCCACCAGAGTGATACAGGTGCAAAAAGAACGTAAAGATAGAAGAATATTTTACACTAAAAACCATGCAAGAATGTAATAAAGACAAGTCTAGTCTTTATTATAATTTCCAATAGATTTTGGTTCAAACTTGGGATAGATAATTATCCTAATAACATAGAGGAAAAGAACAACATACATCTTCTTCTCAAAACCCAAAGGGAAAAACGGTTTTATAATTACCTTAACCCTTCAACATCGGTAACCATTTCCTAATAGATACAGAAGAGAACAAGAATAATAGCCAAGGGGTAAGTTTACCCATATTTTAAATTTCAAAGGAGTAAGAGGTAACAATATCAAATAAAGGTTAGGATACATTTTCCCTATCCACTCCTAGAATAGAAGTTCTCTTGTCTGAAGCTGAAACACAACTAACATAGATTTAATTGCTCTATACCAAGAACACAAATTAACTCCTAACAACCATTGAAGCCCAAGGAGAAACTCAATATTACAGTCGATAATAAAAACAATAATAGGAGAAATATAAAGTAAAATGATGTTTTCCAAACCTACAAATGATACAGATATTGTAGTGCAAAGGCCACAATTGGAAATGTTTTTATAATTTTACCATCAATAATGTCATCTCAAATGAAATAAAACCAATAACTAAACATTATATTCTTTCCAACAATAATCACATCAGTTCTAAAAGTTACTCTAGTTAAACAAAGAACATACAAAGCAACATCCAAACAATTTTACCTCATTTCGCCACAATATACCTTTCAAAAAGGACAACACACAAATCTTACCCATTTACTGATGGTGAAACGAGGAGGGCGAGAGAAAGACTTAACAGTCAAAGCTTTCATTCAAACCACTTTCGGAACCACATACATATTAAGTGTTAATGGAAGAGACTACTAGATAGGAGGAACAAACCTAGCCTGATCCATTCACAAGGATAAACCACGAAACAACAACACAACTTCAAGTCTAGTGCTCAAGTCGAGATCAAAAGAAGTAATACACTAATAACATTACAGTCTATTTCCTCCAAGTGTTCATTCATTTAGACAAAGTCAAGTTACTCTAAAGTTCAAGTGTAAATATCTCGATTTCCAACCGATACAATCGTTCTTCTGATTTAAATAAAAGAACCAGTCATACAAGGAAAGTCGATCCAAGAAAATAAACCTTGACCTTTCTTTTTCCATATAACAGAAAATACATAATCGAATTCGATAAATCATTCAACAAAATACGCAAGCAAGATCAACTATCAACCATGCTAAATAGATAGAAATCATTCAAGGAGATTTGTTCAACCCATTAACAGACAAGTTACTGTCAAATTTTGTATAGTTCAGCAGACATATGGAAGATTCAACATGACCTCAAGATCAAAAAAAGTTAAACATGTTTACTTCCTTTTTCCAACAAAGAAACAAAACCCAAAACATTTTTCTATCATAGCCATGAATCCATACAGATAAAAATATAGAGAAAATAAATTTTGAAAGCAAGATCAAACAACACATAAAAACTCATTTGTTTCCCCAAGAGCAAATTTATTTTAATGAAGACATTTAGGAAAAATCATAACAATGTAATGGGTAGAGCCTATCATTCCTGAAAGAGCTTCTTCTTGATTTTCAAATGATTTCCCAACCGAGCCTTAATAGTATCTTCTTTTTCCAAGTGACATCAACCACTCCAATCTTTCCACTTCTTCTTATACTTCCACAGGATCTAAAAATAGCTCAAGAATGCCAAGAATACAAATAGATCAAAAATAGAACTACTGGTTCAACAAACCAAAAACCCCATGCAGAGAAAAACTGAAATGAACTAAAGATCAAATAACCTTTCCAAAATCCACCATGCATTTCTCCTAGGTGGTTTCTTCACCATAAACGAGATCAATTAATGTGAAGGATAGTCAATTTCCCTCTTAATTCTCCACGCCACCTCCATCCAAATTTCGTGAGCCTTTAATTCAAAAATTTCCATGAAATTTCTATTTAGTGGTGATGTCAACTAGGCATTCCCTAAAATCCCAATACCTCCGCCAAAATTTGCAATTTGTAGCATTTAAACCAAAATAAATTACAGTCGAATTCCTTGAAAATTGATGCCACCAACCTTACCATTTTTCAAGTAGTCCATAGGTATCCCTTAGGTTAGCAATAGTTTAGGTTAGATTTTTATTAGGTTATAAATCAACCTTAGTTCCTAGGTAGGTCTTAATTACCTTAGGTTATAATCCAACTTAGTATCACTTTAGTAATTTTACTATTAGGTCTATGATTCCTATACACTATACAATGTTTAAACAAATACAAGAAGGCCAAGCCTATCACCCTTAAGTCTGATGTCGGTCAAGAATCTCTAAGATGAAGAGTTCTTCACCATTGTAAACAAGACAAGTCACAATAAATCTCACCTTCCATTTACGAATGTCAAGACAATAAGGCAAGCAGGTAAAACTATTGAGGCATACCTTGGATCAATGGAATTAATCCAAGGTTTTTTTGTTTACATGAAATAAATTAATTATACAAAATACAAGTTCATCACCTTCTTAAAAGTGAATTTAAGCTATACAGAGAGATGAATGGCATTATTTTCAAGTAAGTAGAATTCAAAACCAGAAATGATTCTTTTTATAAATAAAGAATTATCAATAGCAAACATGATTTCCAAAGATCCTAAGAGTACTCCTTCCTAAGACAAATCACCCACAATATTTGAAAAGTCAATATTGGAAGTCATCTTAATAATAATCATGTCAAAGATGTTACAAGATCCGAGGTGAGAACCATACATAACTTTTATACATTCAAGGTCCAGAATCCTTCCATCTCGTCCAATTTGGACATCATGAAAACAAGACATAAAAATTAGAAGCATACCTTAGATCAATGGAATTGATCCAAGGTAATTTTGTTTGAAACACCATAAATTATGAAAACTGAAACTCAAATTCATAATCCCTATGAGTGAATTTATTCTTCATAAAATATATGGATTGCTTTATTTTCAATTAAGAAAAACACAAAAAAATGTACCTATTCCCAACAGATAACTTCTTATCTACCACAAACATGATTTCCTAAGTCATAAGAGTACACTTTGTCTTAAGAAAAATCACTCTGTCAACATTTGTACCTTCTAAAGTACAAGTCATCATAGGTACTAGTCATGCTAGATGTGTTACATCTAGAGACAACATCTGTATTTGAGTTGAAACTAGGATTCTAAGGTGCCCCTAGAGTGTGGAGTAATCGACATACTCTAAAGGATCAAAAAAATGAGAGAATTACGTAGAAGTAGAGGAAGATGATAACGATTTTGTGGTAATCCCTATGAAGAATTCTGAGGTATGTGAGATAGGGAAGTTTTTGGCTTCTAACTTTGTAGGTAGAAGTGATGTAAGAAGGTTACCAGGGATCTTGGAAGAACTCCGTAAGAAGCATCACTTACAGGAAGAGGATATAAAAGTGGCTCCTCTATGGGTTAAGGAGGGGGAAAGGTAGGTGGTGTAGACTCTTCCTTAGGTAGAGAAGAGGATAAGATAGACTCTTCTCTGGGTAGAAGCGTGGGTAATATGGGCTCCTCGATAGGTGATGGAATAAGTGGGGTAAGTGCCTCTATAGATGAAGGGGTAGGTGAGGTAGGCTCCTCCATGGGTAGAGGATTAGGTAAAATAGGCTCCTCTATGGGTAGAGGAGATTGTGTAAGAATTTCATCAATAGACGGGATGGAAGGTAACTGAGCAGAAGGGACGAGTACTTTGTCGAAGATGGCATGGACCTCATGAACATTGGTGTCATTTCTAGAGGTCTTGTCGGCCTAATTTGATGATGGGGTATGGTTTGGAAAAGGTTTCTTAAATACTTGAAAGTTTTGATTTTCCGAACATTGAATTTTTTTCGGATGATATCTCCATTAGCTAACATTTCCTGGACAATTAGTTTGAATGTTTTACAATTTCCATCATTGTGCCCCCAAATTCAATGATAGTTATAGTAGTCATTCTCCTTATACCATATGAGTAGAGGACGTGAATTTTCAAAACCATTATGTGGTTTTACAGGTGGAAGAGTAATGGCTCCCACTTTTAACATCTTTTCCAACATAGAGGAGTAAGTTTCTCATATGGGGGTATAATGTTTATGTTCATACTTGTACTGGAAATTTTAAACAAGGGAAAAATTAGAAGGAGGTTTTGGTTGTTTTTCCGGATGAGAGGGGACGGTGTCAGGACCACCACGTTGGTGGATCATTTTTCCCTAGAATAATTGTTGTTTGGTTTAGAAGAATAAGGGGGTCATTTGATTTAGACAAAGGCACTCTTGTTGCGCATATGAAGTTTCTTCTCTTTGAGGGCATGAATTTTTTAGCTTCCAAATCATGGTGAATACCTCATCAAAAATTCAGAATCTTTATACCTAAAGATTTGGGAAATGTGTCTCGAACAAGCCCTATTTAACAACTCTATCATCTCGTTTTGTTGAAGTTAAAAGGAAAGAACATTAATGAGACCTCACCAGAGTGAGAAAAAATCAATGATAGACTTGTCATCATATTGACGAATAGAATATAAATCAATCATGGAGATGTTCTTGGAGATATCGATGGATAAGTGGTATAAGAAAGTTTTGGCCAATTGTTTGAAGGAAAATATTGAGTGCTTAGGTAAAGAAATATACAAATCCATAGCAAGTCTTTTCAATGACATGGGAAAAGTCCTAAGGATTAAGGCATCATCCCGAGTAATCAAATAACAAACATGTTGGAAAGATCGTAAATTTTATTGTGGATTTTCCTTTCTATTAAATCGATTAAACTTAGGCATCTCCCAATGTGTAGGATAATGATGAATGGGTATAGATGGATGAATAGGATCATTACATATTTCATCATAAGTCAAGGTATTGCAAGATCCAGAAATAGATGCTTCAAAGGTCTACATCTTATCCATCATCATCTTTATAATATCCATTATAGGATTCAATTGAGGTACACCCCCAAGGTATAGGGGGATGGATGAGCTAGATAAGTTGTAAACGACACACTAGTGTATGGTGGTGCCAAATAACCAAACTGTGATGTGGTTATGTAAGAAGGAATAGATGTCGAAGGCATGTACCCTAAATAAGAAGTAGAGGTGATGAGCAGTTGTTGAGGTAGGGTATAGGTGGGAGGAACTTGTGTGAAGAACCTTATAGTAATAGATGGAAAAGTTTTGGGTATGCAAAGGACCAGGTTCTTAAAGGGGTATGAGATGTCAAACCGATTTCTCGTTGAGAAGAAATGGGTACATGAGGTGCTGATGATGTGGGTATCCCTACACTAAGAGCTATAGATGATGGTGAGGTAGATGTCAAAGGGGCGATAGACACCAAAGGTGTGATAGATGTCGTAGGTGTGACAGATATCAAATATGTAGGGATGATCTAAGAAATAATGGGTTGTGAGGTGGTAGTGGGTAATGGTGCCTTGGTGTTGGCTGATAGGAAGTGAGGGTGAGAGAAGGAGAAATGGAGGTAGGAATTCTAAACATGGTCTAACCTGATGAGTCGAGGTGGAAGAATGGGTGAGGTAATACTGCAAGGATGTGGTATTATGATCAAGGAATTTCATGAATTCCTTGTCACTGTGGGTATAGCGGTGGAAGAAATGGGGTCCATGGGTGAAGAAATAGAAGGTGGTGAAGGGTGGGAGGTAGAAATTGACAACTTGCATGAAAAACTAGGGTGTGGCTTGCTTTGGTGAGATGAATCCATGTGAATAGTGGAAAAATGTGTGGTTTGAGCTCTGAAAATGCTATAGAAATAGAAGACAAGAAGAATATGGAGGAAGAAATAGGTTTTTGTTTTTGATAAGAATAAAAAACATAGAGATCGATACCGGTCATGTAATCAGTTCTGATTAGGTAGATGAACCGATGCCAGTTATTGGACTGATGCCAGATTGATGTAGTCTATAATATACCCACCAATCCCAAGGTGGGTTGGCACATCACTCAAACTGGACTGAGTACACACTTAAAATGTGCAAGGGTACTAAGTCCCTCTTTAGAGTAGCTTGTTCAAGATGTTAGCATGATTGAAAATAGAATTCAGATCCATAACAGATAATCAATTACACCACAGTGCATAGACCTGATCTAGATCTAAACCATATGAAAGATTGAATTAAAAATGACTATAATGAAATTAACATACAAGAACCATATTCAGTCACATATAACACCATTATCCAACAAATGGTATCCATTGCATTAAGTTTTGTAAAACATAAAAGCTTCATACATCATGTTCTAGTTTCCATATTCATGTGTGCTAGTAATTCTACAAGATAACTCTATAATAAAATGGTATATCCAAACCATACAAATCAATACATACATATATATATATATATATATATATATATATATATATATATATATATATATATGAGGACCTTCCCTTCACCACCCATGTACCTTCCAAAAATAGGCTACATGTTAATAATATCCATGCGCCTTTATAATAGGATACAAAATCATGCAAGTGTTAATAATAGATCTTCTAAAGTTAACTCCTAGTGTAGATCCTATTAATAGCCCAAAATTCTTCATGGTGCTCGAACTTCCACTTGCTCCAAAATACCCTTGCTTATCCCACAAGTCTTCATAAATTTACGTTATTTACATTCCATGTCTAAAAATAGCCTTGATCTACAAAAGTGGCTAAGTCATTTTTAAAATTTATTTCTCAATGTGCTCCTGATTTGCTATACTTTCGTGTGAATATATGCACCATGTTACCATGTGCTCAATCCTTATGTGCTTTCATCCTTGATCTATATTTTATCTTCTCAACATTACCCCACACTAAATGAATTTCCACCCCTGACAATGGATAATATCTACTCATTTATCCAAGAATAAAGAATAATGAATAAATGAATAAATAATTACATGACCAAAAAGAGTGAAGTACTAGTCGGTGCTCTACTCCTCTCTTGGCGAGATCAATTCGGATACTCATTTTTAATTTCTTCCTTGAGTGTCTACCAATAACTCAATGCTTTACCTATTTTATCAAGGACATCTATAACCACGGCTTCCAACTCATCATGAGTCATGTTTTATTGTTCATTATACAAAATCCAAACAATGTTAGCCATGTTGGAAACCATTCCCTCCATGAATTCCATCTTCTGAGCAATGAGCTTCCCAATTTCATCCATCCTTTCCATGTGTGGATTATGGGCTTCTATAAGTGCTTTGTGCTTTTCCTTGACCAAAGCAAGTCTATCTAGGCACCCAAGCATGTCATTATTCACTACCTTTAGGACCTCATCATTCTCTTCAATAGTCCTTATTCTGATAATTGAATCTAGTGCCATGCACATATTCAGAGCTTGATCTACCTTCTTAAGTTCATCCTTCAAGGCCTCTAATAATGACTCATAACTTATAAATTTTCTTACAATTGCATCATTTTTTCTCTTTCTACTATGTGGCATCCTTAGGCATTGGCATATGCATAGGCCCTTAATTGACTACTAATTTTACCAAAGTGCAAAGGTAATACATAATAGAAGGAAATTTTTTGGAACTTTTGATTCTAGGTGTGGCCATACCTTCAAAATTTCATCTCCAATTTCCTCTTCCATACTCACCAATGCTTCTACCTTTTCTTCAACCCTTTCCTTCTTTGCTATTAGGCACTTAATCTCTTTATCCTTATCCTTATTATCATCCATCAATGCCCTAAGGTTTTCCACTTTATCTATGTTCTTGCATGTAACTTCGGAGATACCTTCACCAAGGCATTACTTACTTGCTCATCGACATGATAGTAGGTTTAACATTCACATGTCATACGTGGGGAGCTTTCTTCATCCTGCACGAAATGCATGACTCTTCACACATGTCAAATTTTTCTCATCCATATGAGTCTACATTAACCATGATAATTGTTTCCTTGTGCACGTGTTTTCCATTTCTTCATCCATCATCTCCCAACCATATAAATCCTTAGGCTCCATAGTGCTCTGGAACCACGCACATATGATTTTTCTTATTTCATCCACATATCCAACTACAAGAGTCACATAGTCTTCACCTTCCTTATCCTTCCTTGTTCACCATTCTTTTGGAACTTGGGTGCCTGAATATAGAATTGGGCCTTCACCTAGAATTGGGCCTTCACCTTCTTGTGTATTTTGGGGCACACCTAAAGGTTCACCCTTAGCTTCTTCTATTTCTTACTTCTTCAGCTTCTCCTCATCATTTTTCATTTCTTCACCATGAGGCTCCTATGTATTCTCAAGCTTCACTAGATTTTTGGTTCACTTTCCCTCGATTCTTCCTTATCTTCCTCTTGAATTTTGATATTGCATCATTTCTTCTTCTCAGGCTCTAATTTTTGTGGCGAAGTCCTAGGTGACCTCCAAAGTGGTTGTGATGATCCCATGCCCTTATCCCTTATTCTTCTGAACACTCTTTTAAATTGTGGCTCCTTGGAAGTGTGTTATGCATCTTTCTCCATCATGATTGTCTCTAATACTTCCTCTTCCTACTTTTGTAAAGGAGGGGTCACCTCATGCATACTTTCCCTTTCAACAGTGGGATGTCTTCTACCCCTATGCTTCAAGCCACCACTTTCTTCATGGAGTTCCTCTTCCTCTCCCTCTTCCTCCACAAGGGGTGAAATTGGTTCCTCATCGATCTGAGTGCCAATCAGTATGCTTCCCCTTTGGGAGGACAGAAGTCTAAACTCATTCTCCACATACTTTCCATTCTCCAACCTTGGCTTGAGTTGGATATAAACAAGGGCAGCCCCAATCTCCCCAACTTCTAAACTCATTGCTTTCATATTTATATCATCAGAAATCAATCTTTCAATATATGTATACTTACTTGGATACATGTAAGTCTTTCTGAGAGTGTGGTAGTCACAGTCTACCTTATCAGCATTAAAGATCAGCCAAAGACACATCCAAAACTTATGCACAAATGCCTAAAAATAACATGCAGTGAAAGTATAAGGAATCTTACACCATGGGATCCATTTCTTGTCATTCATTGCAAAATGTGTAATACAAAATCGCGATATACTCACAAATCAGTACTTTTTGTGTAATACCGCAGAAGTTCCTTTGTTATTTTCCACTCTTCTTCAAATGCAACGTGAAATTGATCATACCACATATCTACTCTTTACTTAAAGGGGCCACTCATGGTCCCATCACAAGTGTATTTCTCAAATCTCTCTGCAAGAGATTTCTTCTCCTCGGGTATTGCCAAATTTTCTCCTTAGGCCCATCTAGTACTCTGATTTCTACAAAGACAAGTGACAGAAGTATAGTGCCAAAACTAATATTATCTCCACCATGCACTTCTTCAATTATAGTTTCAACAATAAACCCTACCAAATTGTAGACTACACCTTCAGAAATATTCTTTGTTATGTGTAGCCATAATGTGTTTACCTGTGACCACCGATCCTGGTCATTGAGCTTGGTGAGGAGGTGTACCACCGCCTGAACCACATGATACTTTTGTAGCTTTCCTATATCCATTTCACACCCTACTTTAAGGTAGTATAACTCCTTCCTTATCTTCAGAATATCCTCCTTGTCTAAAAATCACTATGCACTTCAACGCCCAAACTCCTAAGTCATGTCAAGCTCCCAATAAAGGGTGCGGTGAACCTCATACATCACCCAGAAAAGTAGAAAAATTACTCGTTGACTCTTCTCATCATCCACTGGTATAATTTCTCTAGTTTTCCAAAATATAGGAGTTTGTACCGTTGTAAATCTCCCACCTTTGTCAATAGCTTCTTTCCTGCATCATCGTACATGGCCATATCATCTACTATCATTTTATTTATCTTTTTCACCAATAATTTATCCAGTTCTTCCTTGTTTTTTGTAGTCTGATGATTGAAGTCACTCACCTTACACCGATGAACATGTGATTCCCAATTATGACCCATAAGAACTTCTTCTAGGTATTGCATTTCAAAGAACTTACTTTCGGGGGAATCCTCAATCTCAATCTCAACTTACTTTTATTTCTTTCCCCTTGTACCAATGTCGGTGCTTTTTTTTTGGAGGCATTTTAATGAAAAATGGTTGTTTTGTTTACCTCTTCCAAGCTCTAAAACTCACCTTTGCATGCCCCACTTTAATCTAAAACATAACTCTTAATTTATCCTCCCGCCTCTGCTTTTCTCAAACACTTCTCCAAAGTAAATGCAAGTCAATCACATGCATAAACCTAATAACAACACCTTATTTTTATCTCTCCACACTTTACCACCATATTTTTAGCTCGCTCGTAAATAACTCACATGATAATTCGTAATTGCAAAGATAAAAATGGCCTCACAACCCTTATATAGATTTTTTTTTAAATTATTGCTCTCCATCTACCATCGTTCCCAACATTAATTCATCATTTTCCAAATTTTTTGTGCTACTCATCTCTCTCACACCATATTCCTAACCTTCTAGTATGAATCTTACTTCTCGGCCACAAACCTCCTTTCACGTGCTTTCTACACTAAATTACCTCACCACTACACCTCTGCTTAATTATTTTCCCCTACTACAACCTACCTCATGTTACACTGTGCGTCCATTTTTCCATCTAGTGGTATTTAGTCATGAGCAATTTTTTCTCTTTTTCTAACCGCACCTTTCCTTTGAGCACCTGCACAAACTATCTTCTATGCATACCCATGTTCAGATAACAATAAAACTATATTCAACTTGAAATAAACCCCATACATAAACCACCCCACACTAATGGTATGTGTAGTCCTTTGTGCATGAAAACACTTAAATAGTAAGAAGCTTCTAGTGCGCAAGTACACTTATTACACAAAACACTCAACTAAATTGACAAATCATAGAAACAATGAAGGAAATACATATAAAGGAAATGCATTAAGGAAAACCTAATCTAAATGGAAATAATTCCTTATTACAAACACCAATAATAATTATTTATATTAGGGCTTCAACCTACACCCGTTAAAGTAACCAGGAAACCATGTTCCATCCAACACTTCTAACTAGAAAGTGTTTGAATCAAGTATATAAGTCATAACATACGGTCCCAACCAATGCAACTTAAGCTTTCAAGGGTGACATAAAAACTTTGAATCATGCATAAGTACCATTTTCCCAACCTCAAACTTCTTGTCCTTGATGTTCCTATCATGTCATGCCTTCTTCCTAGATTTTTCTTTCTTCTGAATCCATCATGTTATGGCATGCCTCTCATCCAACTGCATTATCTTGTCAATAGTTTCTTCCAATTCCTACTCATCGCCATACCTCCCGCACACACAATACAAAAAGATGGTAACATGAATTCCATTGGTAGAACTTCCTCTATGCCAAACACCAAATGAAATGGTGTTGCTTTATTCAACCTCTTGTAGGTTGTCCTGTATGCCCAAAGTACAACAGATACTTTATCATCCCAATATTTCCTTCCAACATCACAAATTTTTTTCAATGTATGACTCAATATCTTGTTGAAGGCCTTAGTAGTTCCATTTTCCTAAGGGTGATAAGGGGTTTTCCTATGGTGTGTAACCATAAATTCATCCAATAATATCCTGATAGTCTCATTAAGGAAATGAGTACCCCTATCACTTGTTAGACTTAAATGGCATCCATACCTGTTGATAATATTTTCCCACATAAACCTTTCTACCATAGTTGTTGTGCAATCCTTTGTAGGCGTCACTTCTACCCCCTATGTAATATAATATATACAAGTTATAATATAGTGTGATCCTATCCTGTGCATGGCTAGGGAGATAGGGCCCACAAAGTCAATTGCTCACTTTTCAAAAAGGTTTTGCACTAGTAATAGGCCTCAAAGGAATTTCATCCCTATGCCCAGGCTTTCCAAGGCATTGACAATGGTCACATCCCTTACAATATTCTTTTCAATCCTTTAATATTTTTTTCCCACCATAGGCTAGCTAGGATAATCTTACACATGGTGGTATCCCCTGCATAGTGTCCACCTAAAATACCTTCATGAGCCTTTTCCATAATTTATTCGTGATTATACTCAAGTATACACCGACACAAAACTTCATCATGGCCTAACTTGTACAAGTATTTAATAATCAATAGGTAAAGTGTGGCATGAATAGGAATTTATTTCTTTTATAATGCCTTCATTCCCTCAGTGCCTAATCTATGCGTAAAAGGACAAGTAATATCCACTAAGTATGAGGGCACATGGTATAACTTGAAAAATTGTGCATCTGGCATTGTGTCCTCAATGCTCTACACATCCTCTCCTAGTTGAATCCTTGATAAATGGTCTGGACCATAATTTATCTTATCTAGCTCAACCACCACCATAAAATTGAAATCCTAAAATAACAATACCCAATGGCATATGCACCCCTATAAAATAGGCTTTTTCACCAAGTACTTCAATGCCATGTGGTCTATATAAAATATGAAAGGTGTGTCTAAAACTACTATTAAAACTTATGGAGTGCGTAGATCATGGACAAGGCCTTGCACTCTATCATTGTATAATTTTGTTCTCTTTGGAGTCAACTACCTAGTCGCAAAGAAAAAAATAGGATGATCAACAATCCCTTCTCTAGGATGAGCTAATACCACACCAATGGCCATGCCAGAGGCATCTACATGAACGTGAAAAGGTTTGGACCATGAAGGAAAGTGTAAAATAGGCACTATAGTAATCCTTTCTTTCAAAGTCTCAAACACGTGTTGTTGTGCCTCACCCCAATAAAACTTTCCTTTTCCTTTCAACAATTCCTCTAGGGGCATGGTGATCTTGGCATAACCTTTGATAAAATTCTTGTAATATCATGTATGACATAAGAATCCCCACACCTCACTTTGACTAGCTAGTTCTTCTAAGCCCAAAATCACAACAACCTTAGTAAGATCCACTAGCAAGCCCTCTTTACAGATTATGTGTCCCAGAAAAATTCCAAAGGGTGTGGAAAATATGCACTTCTTGAAATTTAAATATATTCTCAAATGCTAGAACCTCTTAAACATCAACCTCAAATTATCATAGTGATACTTTACAATATTATAGACTTTCCAATCATCAAGATATACCCGGAAATAATTGTGAATAAAATCCTAAAACGCTTGTACCACTATGCTCGAAAATACTATATGCACATTCTTTAATCCAAAATTCATAACTTTATATACAAAACTTCCCCATTTAGTGGTGAAAGTTATCTTCTCTTTATCTTCTTTAGCTATCCTCACCCGATGGTATCCAGGAAAATCCATCGGTGAAGGAGTAGATCTCTCACCCTCTAAAATTTCCTCAAGAAATAGTGTTGGAAAAGGATCATCACACATGCAACATTTAATTCCCTATAATCCACACAAACTTTTATTCCACCATCCTTATTTATGTTGATCACTATATAACTCACCCATTCTTATTCCTCGATGGGCACAATAATCCTAGAAATTAACATTTTTGTCAATTTCTTCTTTCACCTTGAATCACAAGTTTGAATTCATCCTATAAGGCATATTCCAAACTGGACACACACCTTCTTTTATTTTTATCCTCATCTCTCCAAATGATTCATGTATGCCTTTTAATTCATGATAGCCCCTAAGGAACAAATATTGGAAGTCACACAATAAATCAATGATCTTGCAACTTAAGAGTCAGACCAATAATCTTTGATGATGGCCTCCTTAGGTTCAGTATCTATTCCAATGTTCACCTTATTATTCCTCATGTGCTCATGGTAGTCACACACCTTTTCATCTACACTGCTTCATGCAGGACCTCGCACGTACCCTCTATGTGCTCAATATCTAAGTTCTGAACCTCTTCGTCAAAGAACTATGTAGACCATCTTACCCTTGTCTCTTTCTAGGCAGGCATGCCAAAGATGTTCAACATCTATTTCTTCCTCTGAAAAATGTGCCCCCAAGTTTAATTCTCCTAACAACTCCTGAAGGATCTCCTCATCTTTTGCACTATCTTCCATAGTTAAGCACTTCATAACCTGTAATGCCCCATTCACCGGAGATTTAGTGGAAAAATATTTGAAGTGTTTCACCTCAAAGTATGTGATAAAACAGATAAGGTAATGATCAAGGAGTAATACCTATGATTATGTAAATGTTATGCACACATTGTAGAATTTGATCAGACTGAATGTGAGATATTCCCTTTGGCTAGGAGAAACAACATGTATGAGAAAAAAATAAGACCACCAAATAATATTAAATAGTAATGACAGATTGTGCTACCTAGTGATTGCTAGTTCTAGCAAGCGTGTGATACTTCCTAAATGGATATCAATCCAATTTTTAATTAAATTAATGAAATTAAATACAATACATAAACGTCTTATTTCGAACACTTTGATTTAGGTATATCAAAACGTTATCAATACACTAGATTAAGTAGAATATTGAAATACAAACTAATCTAGCATTAGGAAAGGTCGTAGGGGTATTAAATAAGGTCACATGGGTGTCTCAGTAAGGTTTGAGTGGATTTGTTTTGAGTTATGGGTTGTTTGGTGGAGTTTAAGAAAAATACACTGGTCACTAATATTGGTCTAGTGACCGATGTCGGTAGAGATGAGACCAAAGACGGTTAAGGTGGCCGACATTAGTAAAGAGCTGAGACCAATGATGGTTAACATGACTAATGTTAGTATGGGAAATTTGGTAGTAATTAAATAAAATCATTTTTAACTTCTCTGTGATTGCACAAAGATTAAAGGGAGAGTGGTGGGGTTTGTAATATTACCAAGAAGACTCAGGAATACATAGGGAGAAAGTACGGAGATAAAAAAATTTGTAGGTGGTTGGGTTGATGGATTGGTGAGAAGGTGGAGATAAATTAATATAAGGAAAGTAAAATTATAATGAAGGAGACAATGGATCTAAACTTTAAGTAAGCACAAAATTACTAAAATCACGTCTACTTACTTGCATTTGTAGATCTGGTAGGTGAAGGAGGATAGTAATTGATTTGTGAAGAGTCTATATGTTCAGTTTCATGGAAATACTCCCAATGTGTCCTTATGAATACTTGTAATACCTTGGAATGAGAGCTAGATGCTTTCTTGGCCCTATGGTTGAGTATTTGGTGTTGTCTAGATGCTGAGAGGTTTTTGATTCACTCTTACATGCAAATAGTTCCCCTAAAACTAAAAATGACAAACCTAGGTAATAGGTTACAAAATTGTATATAAAGTAACTGATGACGGTTAGGTGACCGGCATCGGTCGAGGAGTAATCAACGTTGGTTAAGGCGGGAAATTTGAGGTTTACCAAAAATAGGAAGATCTTCCCAGATTTGGTGTGCTTTCTCATTGAGTCCACTTAGGAAAGTGGAGTTCTCATTAAAAAAATAAAGGTCATAGAAGAAGTCCAATTAGGTTTAGGAAGAATTCTTAGTTAGTTAGGTCAAGTGGTGACTCAAAGACTAGGAGTGATAACTCAGTGGTGAGAGTGATGACTCACCATTTTGAGTTAAATTCCCTTAGAATGGGTACCGGGTGAGGTGTAATGATGAGGTGGAGGTGTGAGGATGAAAATAACTTGATTAAAATAATTAAATTAATTAATAATGTGAGGATGAATATTAATATGGGATGAAGGGGTCATGATTAATTAAATATATTACGTTAATTGATTGAAGGGGACTAAGGGGAGTGTGACCCAAATTTGGTGTCTACATTTTCCCCTTTTTGTCATGTAGCTTGTATTTGGTAAGTGATGCTAAAAAAAACAGAAGTGGTTTCCCCAAATATAGGTGAGAGTGGGGTTGGCCCGGTAGGAGTGAAGGTGATCCCCCCTCAAACCATGAACTATTGAAGTTGGAGGAAGCAACAGTGAGTGGTTTGATAAACAAGTTGTTAATAAAAAACAAGGGTGGATGGGGTGTAGGTAAGGGTAATGGTTGGTTCGGTAATAGGTAATGGAAATTAAACACAGGAACATGCATAGATTGTGATAAAGTACCAGGTGGAAGAGCTTGCAAACTCTACATTGTCAAAGGTTGATAGGTTTATCCAAACGAGGTTGAAGTGATTCAGGTATCCAAGGTATAGGATATGGTCATGAAGCACAATGAGGTCAGGTGTAGGAATGGGTAATAGGTTTCATTCCATAGCACCAAAGGTATGGTTGAGATAAACATCACATCATTAGGAAAGGTAAGGTCATTAGTCTAAACAACATGGGTAACAACATTGCAAGGTATATTGAGTACACAAATTCAAATGTCACAAAAGGTAGTTTAGGTCAGGGTATATAGGTCAGGGAACATGTAGGGTCAAGGTATAGGTAAATAACATGTCCCTAAAAACAATTAAGGAAATGTACAGGTAATTTAGGCGTGTGGGTAAGGTGTAGGTGGTTTTTGTAAGGGTAATAGTTGTATGAGCAACATTGTTTAAGGCTAAATGGGCATAGGGTAGGTCAAATGGTTATGTCAGGTGACTGATGTCGGTTATAACTTAACCGACATCATTTGTCTAGGACACAACATGACCGACGCTGTCGTTCATGTCGATTTGGTGCTAAAAGGGGGAAAAAAAGGAAAATAAACTGTGATGTATAGATTCATTTGTTTCTCTTGCCATTTGTGGAAAACAAAGAAGAAGTGAAAAGTGGAAGTAAGAGACTATCTGAATCTTTCAGTTGAGTTGAAAATATTAAAATCATTTTGTTTACTACGGGTTAAGTTTGGGTAGGAAGTTAATTTTGAAATTTTGATTAAAATGAATAAAACGAGGGGTGGGAAGGTCAAATGTATCTTAAATAGGGTTGATAATGAAGGTAGGATAGGTTTGGGTGGGTTGGGGTAGGTGTTTAAGTTGTTTTTGGGTAATTTTTGATAATGGGGGATAGGGGTTTTAGTTTTTGTAGTCGCGATAGTGACCGACGTCAGTCAAGGGTTGGCAATGCCGCTTGCATTTATCCGGCTTTGATCGGATAAAGGGTGACCGACACCGGTCAAAGTGATAGGCATCTGTCTAGGCAACCGATGTCCGTCATCGTAAAAATTTACTAAGGTAATGTAAATGTAGTTGGGAAATTTAAACATGTCAGGAAATGGTATGGTGAAGGTTAGTGTAGGTGGAAGAGTGTAAGGCACCATGTTGTAGGTGTGTGATAGGTATGTAGGTGAAATGGTCTAGGGAATTGGGTAAGTATGAAAATGGAGACAAGTAAGTTTTTAGGTGAATTAGGTAAAGGGGTAGGTATGAGTGATGGTTTTAGGTGTGGGAAAAATATGGCTAAGTATGAGTTCAGTTGAGGTTTTAAGGAATAGGTAATTTGAGAGGGTCACAACTTGATAGTGTTGTTTTGGATGATGCAGGTGAGAGATCAGCTGAGGATGAGAGATTAAGTACCACCCCTACTAGTACAGATAAGGGTGAGCATGACAGGGGAGGAGTGGGAGCACCTAGAGGAGGTGGGACTAAGTTCGATCAAGCATTATAGATGTATATCCTGACACACACACTATTTATACATAGACACTCCCATTATATAGTTGATGATATTAACTGGATGGATGATGTACTCATTTTTAATTTCCATTGTTCTTGTGTATTATGGAAACTAGTTAAATTAGGAATGATTAAGTTGAGGTCATGTAGGCATGGTGCAATCTAGGTCATTTAGGCATGGATGAGTTTAGGTGAGTTAGGCATGGTGGAGTTCGGAGATTTAGGCATGATGGAGTCAAGTTTAGGCATGGTGGAGTCTAGGTCATTTAGGCATGGTGGAGTTAGTTTTAAGCATGATGGAGTCAGGTTTAGGCATGGTGGAGTCGAGGTATAGGCATGGTTTGGTCATGTTTTTGCATTTGATTTAATTTCCAAGTTATTGGTAGTATGGAAAATAAATGATGATGTATATGTATGTTGTGGTGTAAATTTCCAAATATTTGATATCATGGAAATGTGAAATGACCGATGTATGACATGGTTGATGTTATAAAATGGTAGGTATGTATGTATGTTTTTATGATTGTTTACATCCCGGTTTATGTAAAATGGAAACTAACTAAGGTATAATGTGAATAAAAAGGGGAAAATTTGTTAGGGGAAAGATTGTTCGAGCTAACCTCCGGGGTCCCATGCCCTTGGAGTGTTTCCTACATATCCCCAAAGTGAAAAGGGGCCTCAGGCTGATGTAGTTCTCCCATAATCTAGGGAAGAATAGGATGAGGATAGATGAATGGGTCGGTAGGTTTTAAGCATGATTGAGTCTAGGTCATTTAGGCATGGTTGAGTTTAGGTAATATATGCATGGTTGAATTTAGGTCGATAGGCATGGTTGAATTTAGGTCGAATAGGCATGGTTTTGTTTAGGTCCTATAGGTATGGTTGAATTTAGGTCAAATAGGCATGGTTGTTGGCTATGGTGAATAGATATGGGTGATTTTTGTGGAAGAGGAATTCCCAGAATGTAGGTGTTGAAGTTCTGGTCCTATGAAGGTGGATCAATAAGTAATAAAAGAGGTGAATCGTAAGAACCATTACGAGTCTATCATACCAAATATTGGCTTATGAACATAAAACCCTAAAGGTGGTACATGAAGGTCACATGATCACAAAATTTCACATTTTCTGTAACATCCCTCAAGTACGTAGAAGATTAGAGAGGAAAGGCAAAGTGAGGTGAGAGAGGTTTTTTTAGTGTAACCTTGGTGTGAAATAGCATGCCTCTTCTGCAAGATACCCAAGATCAAAATAGGCACGTCCATGATGAAAAAGTTATCTTTTTCATTTTTATTGTGTTTTATAGACTGATCGATGTGGGCATTCTATGTGGGATAAATATAATATATCCTTGAGGTCTTCATGAAGTTTGATCGATGTAGTAAGCTTCAATATTTTTATTTTGTTTGTAGAGAAATACTCTTCTTTTTTTATAGAATTTGTGTTTTTTTAGGGCTAACTTTTATAGTTGTCCTTCGAGGGAGAAGTCTATTTATAGCAGCGAGATAGAGAGGTGGATGTCCGAAATCATATTTTTCTAGAAGTTTTACTCAAGGATTTTGATATTGAAAATATCATATATTACTTTTGAATTGTTTTTTTGGACTTTTAGGTCATGGACAAGACTATAGAGAAGTATAGGCTTATTTTATGAAGAAAAACCATAGCACATATGGGTAGCTATGAAAAAGAGGTTTTAAGTGATGAACGACCATGGGATTCCATCTTGAAAAGGATGAAAATTATCCATGAGAATCATGTCATGAGTAGAGTCATGGTACTCATATTGAAGATAAGCATGAAAGGTGACGGGTAAGCACATGATTATTTTTAGTTGTTGATCCTTAAAATAGGTAAGTGGAAGGTGAATTTTTATCAAGGGACGAGTGTTTAATAGATAGAAGGTGATATAGGACTTGATTAAAAAATAGAATGGTCAAATATGCAAGGTATTGAGGGGCTCGGGTTTGGGTTTACCTTTGAGTGAAGATAAATGATAAGAACCCTATTTATAGGCATGAGTAATGATATAGGTCCACACCAATTAGGAAAAACCTTCCTTGTTTACTTTTCTCCTCCTTTGTTACATGTTGATTTTCCTTCAGGATGAGGTCACTAACCTGGAAGGTTCACTCTTGGAAACATTTATCATAGGCACATTTTACACATTTTTGGTAGATTTGGAGGTGATCGATAGCATTGAGATGGTGTTCATCTAATAACTCAAGTTGTGCCAAATGGTTCTTGTGAAATTCATCATCGTTGATCATATGTTTGAGTGAGACACAAGGTGATGGAATTTTGGCTTCGAGTGGCAATACATATTTTGTACCATAGACCAAAGAAAAAGGTGTGGCATCAATTGAGGTATGAATACTAGTGCGATAATCCCATAAGGAAAAAGGAATGTGCATGTGCCAATCCTTACCAGTATCATCAACCAATTTCATAAGAATTTTGTTTAAGGTTTTGTTGGTTGATTCAGCTTGGCCATTTGTTTGAGGATAATAAGGTGAAGAAAAACTAAGTTGAATGCCGAAGGCATCACAAATTTTTCGTAGGGTTTTGTTTTTTAATTGTTTTCTGTTATCAGTGATGAGGCGGTGAGGAACACCAAAGCAAAAAATGATGTGATGATTGATGAATTCACATATTTTCTTGGATTTTGTAGAAATAAGAGGTACAAATTCCACCCATTTAGTGTAATATTCGGTAGCAGTAATAATCCATTGATGACATTGGGAAGAATGAGGGTTGATCTCTCTAAAAAGATCCAAACCCCATTGAGAGAAAGGCCAAAGGTCTCGTGCGACCTATAAGGTGTGACTAGGGGTGTAATGAGGATTAGCATGCTACCGACTATTGGGCTCAAATATTGGCCAAGTACCAAAGGGTGTGCACGCAGGGACCCGGTAAGAAGAAGGGAACTTAGGGAAAGCACACAGGAAAAAGGGGTTTAAGAAGGGTTTAAATGAAACCAGGGCACATGTAGGAAGCAGAACACAAGTTTAAAATACTTAGCCATATTTGGAATTCTAGAGGAACTTGAGGAAAAACATGAGGACCCAACTAGGCATGATGAGTGGATAAGGTGCCAACCTAGAACCTTGGAGGTCAAGAAAAGGATATTCCACGCAGGGAATATTCCTAGAAGACATCATTGCAGAGAGTGGAGGGTTTGCAAAGGGATAAAAATTCACTAATGGAGGACCACATCAACACTTGGCATGCGATTTGTCTAGGAGAGAAGGCATGGCGGTGGGTGTTGATCCTATAAAGAGATATGCTCGGGATAAAGATAGAAGGAGACACAAAGATGATAATAGAGGAGAAGATAAAAGAGGGACAAAGAGATAGGAAAATATAGAATGCAAGAGAGGATGGGAGACAGAGGGAACACATAAAGAATAAGAAGCAGAGTAATAATGTGTTGCAATAGTGCTAGGGTTTAGAGCACTTAGTGCTAAGGGTTGTGAGGGATGCCATAAACCTCTGTATGGCACTAGGATCTGTAATAAGGGTTAAAATGGGAAAGGTATAGATAGGGTCTCATATGGGGAAGGATCTGTGGGAGTTAAGTCCCTGTCATTTACTATATATGGTCTGAGATGACCCTT
The DNA here is from genome assembly GCA_018340775.1 of Taxus wallichiana var. yunnanensis. Classification (NCBI taxonomy): domain Eukaryota; kingdom Viridiplantae; phylum Streptophyta; class Pinopsida; order Cupressales; family Taxaceae; genus Taxus; species Taxus wallichiana. The sequence continues at coordinate 309,792,865 of CM031235.1, forward strand.
TTGACTGTAATGTGGCTACTTGAACTATGTTAAATCAATATATATTTGGGTTCATTCTGTATATTTTTCTTAAGGGTGTAAACCCTCATTTCATTTGACTTATCATGGCTCGATCCAGTTTATTATGCTTCTTGCAATGTTCTTTAGATTTTGTGATGCACTAATGTTAGATCTACTAGTTACATTTTCTACCTCTTTAAATAAGTGAATGTACTCCTAATTCTACAAATCATCCTTCATTAATGGAGGAACCTTATCAAAAATCTCATATAAACTAGGGGCTCAAAGTGCCCGCACATGCCTCGGTGAGTACCCAGCGCCGCTAGAGATAGGTTGGTGCACTTGTGGTTAGTAAAGTTGTTAAGGGTAAATAAATGACTACATCTTGGTTCCTTTTCTAGGACCTCTTTTCAAAGTTGTGAGAATGGTGTGCGATGACAGAGTGCTTGACCTTGAACAATGTTAAAGCATGGCTTAAAAGCACGGAGGATGAGTTTTCTCAAATATTTAGTACTAGACCTGAGTTTGATGCACATAAATGGGTATAAGAGCATTTGTATTATGAGATATATGAGACCTTTTGTTGCTTTCCAAAGAGAGTTTTATGAATGGATTTCATTGTATGAATGTAGATCCATCTCGTACTATAGACCTCGCGTATGGACCCTAGATGAGTACCAAAGGAGGAATGATGTTCATTTGAATTGGACACATGTTGTTGATCATTAGTGGAGTAGAATGTTGATGAGTTACACCTTAGAGTATGTGATTTATATGTATTCATGTCTAGAGATTACTGATTTTGAGTTCTTGAGGGAGCCAAGATGATCATTCTTGTGTGTTATCCCTTTAGCTATAAATATCCTAATCATTACTCTAATTTTAGAAGTATTTCCCATGGCTAGCTAAGCTTCTTCTAAGCATTGGGTGAGGAATCTAGGGTGGAGAAAGATGGCAGACCTTGCGGCTAAAAAGGAGAGGGAAGAGAGACGACTCAAGTATAATGAAGCTCATGAGAGGGAGTTAGATAAAAAACATGAAGTTGTTTGAGAAATGGATTAATGGACGTAGACATTATGGGAAGGAATTGAGGTTCACGCAGAGGACGTGGAGCTTGAGCAATATTTTCTACCCCATCTTGGAAAGCACAGGAGAAAGACCCTTTAACTTCTGATGAGAGCTCATCACTTGGAGAAAGGAGATGCATCGGCACACATCTAAATCCACCTAGTGACCAATCCACAGTACTTAGGTATATTGTCTAGAATGACATTTGGGAAAAGTTTGGGTACACAAAGCTTGGGTATCACATCTAGAAGCGAGTGGGACACACATCCGTAGCAGTAGCAGTGTAATATCACAAATTGTTGGTGCATAGTTTATCATGATAGTGGGGACACAAGGAACGCCACTTCAGACCACTTTAGGACACTTTTCAGCCATAGGAGGAGGATCTAGTGGGATAGGAACTAGCAGACCTAGCACACTGGTAGATATGGAGGATTTGGTGGATCGAGGGACAGACGGCCGGTGGATCTAGTGGATTTGGTGGTGGAGGAAAAATTGGAGGAAATCAAGGTTCTGGATCAGGCAGACAAGGGCCTCAACCACCTTAGCAAGTATTTTTCAAAATGTCTTTACACCTACTAGAATACAAAGGTGTTGAGGATGTTGTAGAGCATGTACACAAGTGTGAGTTGCTATATAGTAGAAAAGGGGATCACTACCCTAGAACGGAAGGTAAGTCAATTTGCAACAATGTTGTAGGGATGCACGCATAATTGGTATCGAAAGTATGACTCCCACTAGAAAGTGGTAGATTACATTGTGCTGCATAATGCCTTCGTAGATGATAAGTTTAAATGAAAGAGCATTAGCATGATGAAGAAGATTCAACAAGCTATGGAAGAGATTGTATGGGAGTATGATGCATGTTTTAAGACTCTCTTATCAAAAATATCGTATGGCATTCATCATTCTCGATGCTCAAAGTGGTTCGTTGGAGGACTAATAACACCTTTCGGGGATTGATGTCACATAAGACTTTCACATACTCGTGTGAGGTCTTTAAGGCTTGCCTATGCACTAAGGATGTTGGAAGCATAGATATCGTGTTAGCCTTTTTCTGAAGCTCATATTTCTACAATGGTAAAGCAATTGGAGAATCTATCTACAAACTCGGTGCATGAGACTCGTTATGGGATATGGTGCATAGATTGTGAGGTATAGGGGCACACAAAGGACAATTTTTCTTGGAGATTGGTGCATGCCATTATAGTAGACTATGATATTTTCCATGGGGATCAAGATTCCAGTAGGTGTCCACTACTACAACGTGTGATCCGTAAGAATGTGTCTTTCTACTATAATTTTTTTACCTCTACTACTCATGACACTAAGGATTATAGATTGATAGACCCAGATACATGATGCCATTTATATTAGTTTGCACCGCACCGATATTACAAACAATTCCAGTGATGATGGTCACCACTATGAAGGACACATAGATGGAGGAGCTTGTGGAAGATGATTTTATGGAGTATTCCAAGGTTGAGGTAACCGTGGAGGTGGAAGAAGTGAGTTCCCGCATGGAACTTGTTACAATTGTGGGTCTACGGAGCACTATAAGTGTGAATGTCCTGACCTACTACAATGCTCTTGGTGTGGAAAGAAGCATAAGTATGAGGAATGCCTACAGATATTTGAACATATGATCTAGTAACACTAGAAAGATAAAGGCATTGGGATGGTAAGCGTTAAGAAATCAGACTCATAGTGGATGCCAAGAGTAGCACATGAGGCAAAGTTAGAACCAGTACTGGTGATGACATGAGCTAAGGTTACATGTGACAAGGATATACTAAGGTAGAGATAATTGATTATAAGGGAAGATGTTGTGTATAGGAAGTATCCATAACCTACCCATCAGAAGGAAGTCTATCAAGAGACCATGGACGTAATCAGTAATCTTCAAGGGTAAATTCAATGTCTAAAGGAGCAATCCCAAAATTTTGAGTAGAAGAAGAGGGTTGAGGCTCCATTTGAAGGATCTAGACAATGTCAAGGAGGTATGTAAAATGTTGAGATGATAAAATAACATTCCTCTATTAGGATAATGGTTGAGGCATAAGAGACCAAGCGTTGGAGTAGAGCACAAGAGGCAAGTTTTGCATGCTAACCACCCCCTCATAACATCAACTACGATAAGGAGATTACCATGAATAAATTTGTTGATGGATGGATCCTATGTAACATTCTAATTGACACAAGCACGGAAGTCAATATTCTCACCCTAGACACTTGGAATCAAATGGGAATTCCCCCATTACATCCATCTTCAAATTTGATATATATGTCCAAAAGAAAAGGGTGATGCTCATTGGTGTTTTAAAGGATGTTGCTATCACTATCCAAGGAGGAAAATTCACTCAGGAATTCTAAGTCTTAGTGATTGTTGAGGCTAACAACTTTCTATCATTACTTGGGATCCCCTTGTGCTATAAGAACAATGTTGACTTGTGTTTTGAAAAGGGGTACATAAGCTTTGAGAACAAAGAGGAATGGGTTATCATTCCTTTGACAAATAGGAAATTAGTGCCCTATAGTTAGGCTTTAGTAGAAGAGGACCTAGATAGAATTTATGTGTGCAATATCTAAGACCCCGACGTTATAAAACCAACCGAGGATGACATTATTCAGTGGGAAGACACTCATTCTATAAGTGATATAACTAGTTTGGCATGTGATAATTGGGTGCACAGGACATATAAGTTGTTGGGAAGGCAATTAAGAGGCTTTTTCACAAGGGTAGCAAAGGTGTTCTCAATCAAACACCTAGGGGGAAAGAAGTTTCCAAGTTACTCTAGAGGAGCTAACCATGATGTTTTCCTACAAGAAATGGAGACCTAGTGGATAAGTGAGGTCGAGAGGATGGGGGATGCTCAGTTATACCTTGCCCGGAACTGCAACACATTGGTGGGTGACCCATCACGATAGCCTTCTAGAGTGGCACAAAATGAGAATCACATTCTCTGTTAGGTTTTCCCATAGTAATGCACCTACTATCATACAATATTATCATGGGAAGGAGTCTACCTTGTTTCACATCCAAGCATGTGAGAAGGCTTGGATGGAAGGTGTAGAAGTCTTGACATCTTCTTTATGGGTGCATAAGTTGTACTCCACTTTACAATGTTGTGAGCATGCATGGTACATTCACTCATGATGCGTCATCGACAGAAATTGATAGGATTTGATGGCTGACCTCCTTCAAGCTTTTGAATATCGAGCACCAAGGCATAGGAGTTTGTTAAGTGCCTAATGATGGGAGATAGTGCCATGGAAGAGGATAGAATACTAGAATTATTGGGTGAGCTCGGCTTATAAGATCACTCTTATGAGGGACAATTAGACAAGATACATCTTGAGTATTCTTACATGGAGAAAGAGAAGGGAAAGATGGTATGTGTGATAGATGGCAAAGAAGTGGAGAACTTGGATGTTAACCATATTGTGGGTACGTGCAAACAAACAGATAGTGCTAATGAGTAAGCACATGCCTATCATGAACTCGCTCAAAACAAATAAGATTAATATTGGCTCAAAAATGGAACCTAAGAAGGATACTATTGGAGATTATTGGTCGAAAAGGAAGTGTCAAATATCATTGATCTATTGCGCGAGTTTCATGATTTATTTCCACACAGTACCATGATCTTAAGGGAGTTCACGACCGATTCGAAGATACCTTACTGAATGAATCCAAATTTATGTGTCCAGGTCAAGGAGGAGATAGACAAGATGATCACATCAAACATCATTGAAGCTATGGAGGAATCAAAATGGATAAGCCCCATGGTCATAAGAATTAAAAAGGATGGAAGGATAAGGATCTGTGTTGAATACAGAGACCTAAATGTGGTATGTGTAATTGATCCTTTCCCAACCCCTTTTACCAAGGAAATCCTAGGAGTGACTAGGTGTGAGATCTATTCCTTCATGGATGGCTTCTCAGGATATCATCAAGTTAGAATTATAGAGGACCAAGAAAAACAAATTTTTCCAGCTAATGGGGAAGATTTGTCTAGACGGTCATGCCTTTTGGACTAAGGAATGTACCTTTTGTGTTTTTACACATAGTGGTCCAAGTATTTCAGGATTTTATCCATAAGTTCCTTTAGTTCTACCTTGATGAATGGGCAGTCTATGGACTAGTAAAAGACCATTGTGACAATTTATGGTTGATGTTTCATAGATGTCGATAGTTGCGCATATCCCTCAAAATCAATTAATATCTCTTCGATACTCTATTTGGAAGCCTATTGGGGCATATCATATGTAAGGAAGGTTTGTTGGTGGATCCTTCCAAATTTTCCATTATTGTGAGATTGGGGTAGCCTACCAGCCAGAGCACAATCTATGGATTCCTTGGGCATACAGGGTATTACCAAAAATTTATTAATGGGTACGCAAAAATCGCCATGCCACTAGAGGAGTTATTGAAGCAGGGATGTACATTCCATTGGGGAGAGGTGCATCATATGGTGTTTGATACATTAAATAATAATCTTATCACTACACCCATATTATGCCTTTTTGGGACAAGCCATTCCATGTACATGTTGATGCTTCGGAGATGGAAATTATGGAAGTCTTAGCACAACCTAGAGAGGGAATTGTTGACCACCCCTTTTGTTTTGCTAGTAGGAAGTTAACACCAGCAGTGTAGAACTATACTACTTCTAAGTGCGGAGCATTGTCCATGATCTACGTGCTACACAAACCACATTGCATTGAAGTACTTAGTAAACAAGCCCATTTTACAAGGGCACATAAGTCAATGGGTCATGTTGTTCTAAGAATTCAATTTTATGGTAGTTATGAAACCGGGTAAGAGTAATTTGGGACCTAACCACTTATCAAATATTAACTCGGGGAGGACACGTAGAACATTGAGGATAGAATGTCGATACGTAACTATTTAAATTACGACGCCGGCCCTCGACTTGGAAGATATAGCTATGTTTCTCATAACAGTGTGTGGCACTTTGGAAGGAATGAGGACTTTAGAAAGAAATCGATTAGCAATACACGCCGCGACCTAAATGTTAATTGGTGGAGACTTATACAAGCTAGGTCATGATGAAGTTTTACATTGGTGTGTGTTAGAGCATGAAATTGTTGCAATCATGGAGGAAGCACATGGTGGGATTACGAGGGAACTATGCATGGAATGAAACCGCACACAAGATCCTTCCGACAGATCATTTGTGGGAAACCATCTACCATGATCGTATTAAGTTTTGCAAGCCATATGGCCATTTCCAATGCCTTGGAAAACCAAGAAGAAGTGATGAGATGCCCTTGAGACCAATAACGAGTGCAGAGCCATTTGAGAAATGGGAAATTGATTTTTTAGGACCAATTTCACCCACCACATGAAGGACATGTTCGTGTTATATCATTACATGCATAGATTATCTTACGAGGTAGGTAGAAGCGAAACCTACAAGGGATTACACAGAGGGAACAACAACTAGGTTCTTGTGGGAAAATATAATCAACAAATATGGATGTCCACTAAGTTTAACAAGTGATAAGGGTACTCATTTCTTGAATGAGACAGTTAGAATCTTGTTGGCGTAATTCATGATATCCCACCACAAGAATGCACCTTATCACCCTATATTCATATTTATGCCCTTAGAATAACCTTCTAATCCCTTGCGCGTAGGCCTATCACCCAAATGGGTCTTTGGGTACTCACCCGAGGTGCATGTGGAAGCCAAGCCCCTCCTTTATGTGAGCATTGCAAGAAGATGTTGTCATTGATGAAAGATTAAGTGCATAAAATTAAATGATCATGCATACATTCTGAAAGCATAGTATGATTCATTTACACTAACATAACCATTTAGATTAAAAAAAAAAGAAACATCATACAGATAGTATATCTGATCCATAACATAAATAAAAAGACACTAGGGTTTACACCCATGAACAAATTCATGTTGATCATAGTTCAGTAACCACATTACATTCACAAGATCCATAACAGACCAATATAGAGATCTAACTTAGGTATCAATAGTTATAGTTATTCTCCTTATTACAAAAATTTAGTAGACCCATCCCCTAGATAGGTTAACATTCCTGTAGTCCTCTAATGAGAACCCCAATCCCTATAACCTCCTATTATTTCTACAGAGCTTCTCCTTTCATCCTTTTTATGATGATCCTGAACCTTTCCCTCATTGAACCATTTGGTGAATTATCTCTGCAAAATGGTCCTCTCTCCTCTCTTTCTTCTACCCAAGCATATCTATAAATGGTTTTAGCACCCACCTCCATGCCTTCCTTTAGGAAGATCGATTACCAACTGTTAAGGTGGTCCTCCAATGGAGCATGATTTTTCTGATTTGAGCTCTCCACTTTCTAAAATGATTTCTTTCGTGAATGTTCCATGCATGGAATATTCTTTCCTTGACCACCAAGTCACCGGGTTCCCACCTTATCAACTCAAAGCATGCCTAGTCGGGTCACATTTTTCCTAAAATACCTCTTAGAAATTTGAATATGACTAAGTCCTAAAATCCTTTTCTTTCCCTTACGTGTATGTTGTGGTTTCTACTAAACCCTTATAAATCTCATATCCTACGCATTTTTCCCCATGCACCCATCCTCTTCACTGGTCTCGAGCACACATGTGCCCTTTGGGACTTGGTCAATATTCCCGAGGCCCAACACACTCACAAGATAATGGAACTATTGATGCATTTAAAAAGATACTAAGTCACACACTGACCAAAATTTGTGATGTGGGAAGAAAGGATTAGCATGATAAACTTTCCACCATGTTATGGTCATATCGGACTACTTATAAAAGACTCGAATAAGGACACACTTTTTCAACTAGTTTTTGGTGAGGAATCAATATTAGTTATTGAATTCATTTTACCACCATTATGTATAGCACGAGTAAGAGGATTAACTGATGAACAAGTGCTTGAGGAGAGGATCGATAATTTAATGCAGTTAGATGAGAAGAGTGCCATTTCTCACTGGAGTTAGAAGATAGAAAAAGTTAGCCATAAGGCATGGCATGATAGACACATCAAGAACAAAAAGTTTGAGGTTGGGAAGATGGTTCTATTATATGATTCCAAGTTTCTACACCACCCTGGAAAATTCAAAATCCATTGGATGGTCTCGTACATTGTATCCTATATACACTATTTAGGTAATTTCCAGTTAAAAGTGTTGGATGGAACACAGTTACCAAGCCATTTCAATGGGAGTAGGATAAATCCCTATTATAAATAAGTCTTCCTTGTGTTTGTAAATAAGGAAGTATTTCCATTTAGCCTAGGATTTCCCTTAATGTATTTCCTTTCTTTGTGTTTCCCTTTCTCGTTGCTTATTCCCTTTATTTTTGTTTGTTGTGTGTGAATTGTGCACTTTAGTAGCCACTTATTATTTTCAAAAAAATCTATGCGTAGAGGACCGTGCATCCATTTTTGTGTGGGGTGGAGTGATGCAACAAGTACTAGAAGCTGGTAGTGAAATTTTTGTTTCGATGTCCTGGTTTGAAGGATCAAAAATGTGTAATTTGGAAGAGTGTGCATAGAAAAGGTGAACATAATAATTTTTGGTGTCATGAAGACTTTACAAAAACCATGTACAAGGGTGAGAAGTGTAGGAACAACATGAGGTAGGTGACATTAGAAAATAGGGAAAGGAAAGAAGAGGTACCCTTTAGTGCTGCAAGCGCACACGTAAGGATCTTCTGGTCGATAAGGGTTTCTGCATGCCGAAGGTTGTAGAGTTTTTCACGAAGGATTCGGCACGAGGTTAAAAGCACTTAAGGTTGGATTTAGAATAATTTTTTTCCTTTATTGCAAAGGTACATTGGTAGGTGACATGGAATTTATTGTGGAAAAGGGAAAAAACTATAAGTAGAAGGTTATGGTACATTATTTTTTACCTTATATTTGTGTTATCGAAGATCTCTTCCAAATTAGGGAATCCTTGAAGAGAAGTTACACTAAAAAGGGTTGTGAAGATCTCAAAGTGCATATCCAATTTGATTAACAAACTAGAGTTGAAAATAGTACATGGGCGTGAGGGAGAGGGTCATAGAATTTTTCTAATCTCGCAAGTGAAATACATCATCTTGTGTAAGGAAGAGTTTTCTAGGTTATGGTTCCGCAGCTAGGGCACAAGATTTAAGGGATTTTTGTGAAAGGTTAAAGCCAAAGAATTGACCAGAGCTAGGATCAGAAGGAAGGAAGAAATTTTAGTGACCCGACAGAGAAATGGCACCAAGGATACAAGCAACTATTTCACCGAAAAAGGGAAAGGGAAAAGGGAAACAAGTTGTTTCCACAATCTTCAATGAGGAATGGTACTCAAAGATGCAATACCTAGATGGCATATTTTTTGGAAAAGAATGGGGTCTCACATGCAAAATATGGCTCTAAGTGACTACAACCATTGGACAAGCATCATAGAGAACAAGACATCATTGGAATTGGTTCACCCTATAGAAAAAAGGACACCAGATGGAATTCCTATCTATGATGATGAGGTAAAGGTGAATATGGAGAAGGTTAGGTTATTGCAACTCTATGAGTTTTCCTATTTCGACAAGCCAAAGATATTATACCAAAGGTTAATGTCACGTATACATGAATATCATTTTACTTCGCAGGACATAGGATGTGAATAACTCCCCAATTGATTTCCAAATTTAATGGTTTTACCTACGAGGGAGAATCATTTGATGATGACTTGGATGATAATGAGGCCATCAAGAAGACTATTTAAGCTTATGACTATAAGAAGAGGTCTCGATACTTTAACATCTATACTATTTCTGACCCTTTATTAAGGATGGTCGCGTGTTTGGTCACAAAACTAAATGTGTAGGAGAGATGGCCTTAGATCAACAAGGCTTTGTTTAACATTTTTTAGAAGATCTTAGAGGGGACCATCTATAACCTCTCCTTATTCACAAAGCAAATCAAATCCTCGCACCACGCGCGATGGAGAAAATATCATGTTTGGTAACTTCCTCCTTACCATTGTCTTTTCAGAGATTAGAGTGCCTGATGGGCCAGATAAATTTGTGTGGGAGTACCTAGATGAGAACCCCTCCCCTGCCAAAATATTTGAGAAGTACACTTATGACACCATGATGGCCACCCACAAGCACGCCTAGAAAAATGGTATAAACAGATGTGTGACACATTTAGCGTAGAGTGGAGGATACCTAAGTAGTTACCTATTTTACTACAAGGAAAAGCTAAATTCATCATGTGCCAACATTTTTACATTAGCAAGTTTACTCTAGCAGATGGTGCCAAGGGTCCTTGGTGAAAATTACCATTCTCCTTGACAGAACAATACTTCCAGGATAGAGTCAATAAATTCAAAGAAGCAAAGAACCTAAGGTTTGACCTCAGCATGGTAGACCAGGATTACCATGAGCAATGAAGGACTTTGATATACCCAAAGAAGCGCGCCTATGTGGAGAAGTATGTCTCCCATGACTTACATCTAGTAAATCCAAAGAGCATTTCCTATTTTTGGGAGGACCGTAGTAAGGGTATACCTGTGAATAAGGCTGAATTAGGAGAAGGGTTCTTACATTGAAAATGATGTCTCTATCCTAGAATACCCCACCATAAGAAAGAAGGCCATGCCAAGAAAAGGAAGATAGAGGAGGTCGTTGAGAAAAAGGCACCAAGTACACAAATAATGCAATTGGTAGGTGAGTAGGAGTTAGGTGTAAGGCAAAGCACCTATGGATGGAGGAATAATTCCCTTGTAGAAGAGAAAGAGAAGACAATTGGGGAAGAGGTGTAAAACAAAGTGAAGGCCCCCTGAAAATAAGAGTCACCGGAAAGAGAGGATCCACCTAGAGAAAAAGAAAAGAAGAGTCTCCTATATTAAAATCACCAATTAGGAAGAAACAAAGGGTAATAGAAAAGGTAGACTTAGAAGAAACAGAGAGCATGGAGAATGAAAAGGGCAATAGGGATGATGAAGAGCACAGTGAGGCTTAGGACCATCCTGTGTATGATGTACATGAGTCAAAGGAGGAGGGAAATGAAGAGAAGGATGAGGATGAAGGAGGTACTCACGGTAAGGGGGAAGTGAGGAGGTCAACATGAAGGATCAAAGGACTCCAAGCTTGACCAAGGAGCAGATAGAGGATGCCATAGAAAGGGAGGTAGTAGGCATCATAAAAGACTTGGTGGATCAAGAGGTGGAGCATAGAATCGAAGAAGTTCTCAAGGAGACAGAGGGAAGTGAAAGCATAGAAAAGGAGTATGGAAGCATGGGTGGAGATCCCAGCCTGGCGGTAAGCTTCCCAAAGGTAGTATGTACAGGAGGAAAGGGTATGGTAGTGGCGCAGGAACAAGGGATGACCTACATCAATGATCCAAATAAGGTACTACATGTGTGTTTTCAAAGTACCATGTGTTAAACCAACTCCTTGCATGGTCTTCTTTCGATTAATATTGTGTGTATCCATGTACAAAGAAGAAGATGTCTTGGGATTTTGAGTCCTGCGTTGATGACCCCGAATTCAGTCAACCATGAGGCGTTGATGAAGATACTAGATACCAAAGGAGTAAACCCTCTGGTGAATGCTCAACAACTATCAGATGAGTAAGTTTGTAATGCACTTTAAAATGTTTTGGTGGAGGTTGAGGTGAGGATATTTGGGAGGAATGATAGAATAAGGGTCCTGGAAGAAGAGATTGAAAAGAAAAATGAAGAGATAATTGAAAATGAAAAGGAGCTAAAGCAAGAGGAGTTGATCAACGCATAATTAAGGTGTAAATTAAGGGAGGAAAAGGTAAAGGTGTGAGAGATCCATAAGAAGATAGAGACTATTTTAGATGCCATAATCTTAAAGCACCCAAACCTAGCCCCACCTAAGAAAAAATATGAGTTGACCATGTAATGCTTGGAAGACCTGACCCACATCCTCACCATGGAGAGGCAACCGCTCACATTTGAATTAGTAGAAGAGGCATATGTGTGCCAAAAGGAGGAAGAGAAACTAAGATCAGTGAAACTATTACTCGGTATTCTGAGCTCCTTGCCACTATGAAGACCATCATGTAAATAGTTGAGATTTTTATGACAATTGTACTGACAGAGATAGGGTAGCAAGAATACTAGTTACTATGCATGAGGCGTATCTAAAGGAGTTTCAAGAAAATAACAAAGGAAATAGGGCGGAGTGGTAGAAGATCCTAGCCATAGTTGAGAAAACATTGGAAGCAATCGAGACCTTACGGGGTTTGATTAAGAATTAGCTTAAGGAACTATATCCCCAAGTCACCCACATAATGGATGCGTTGGATGATCTTAGTAAGCAACTAGAAGGAATTGTAGACACATTGAATGCTAAGAGTGACATATTGATTTTTGATGAGGTGAGTGCTTTAGTGGGTGACCTACTTCAACAAGCACAAAGTGAGGTGGATTCCTGGGAAAATATTGAAGCAACAGTAAAGAAAGAATTCCCACTCCTCCTACAGTAGTAGCAAATTATTCCATTCTTTCATTCTTTATTCAGATTTTCCCTATCCCACTATTCTTTATTCTTTGGAGAAGCAAGATGTTTCCAAGGATGGAGAACACACTTAGTTTGGGGTGATGTTGGGCCCTAAAATATTGACTGAGAACCAAAGGGTGCACGTGGGACCAAAAGAAGAAGTGTACTTAGGGGAAACCGTAAAGGACAAAATGGTTTAAGAACAGTTTAAGTGAAACCAGGGACGTGCATGGGAAGAATAACACGGAGTTTAAAAGACTTAGCCATATTTGGCATTCTAGAGGCACTTGAGGAAAAACATATAAGGACCCAACTAGGCTTGATGATTGGATAAGGTGTGTTGGGCCTCAGAATATTGACTAAGTCCCAAAGGGCGCAAGTGTGCATAGGACTAGTGAAGAGGATGGGCATGTAGGGAAAAGCATGCAAGACATGGGGTTTTAGAAGGGTTTAGTATAAACCTCGATATGCACACAAGGTAGAGAAAAATATTTCAAAACTTAGTTGTATTTAGCTTTCCAAGAGGCACTTGAGGAAAATAGTGACCCAACTGGGCATTCTGATTTGATAAGGTGCTAGCCTGGCAACTTGGTGGTCAAGGAAATAATATTCCATGCATGGAACATTCCTGAAAGACATCATTACAGGAAGTGGAAAGCTTGGATCTAAAGAATCATGCTCCATTGGAGGACCACCTTGAAACTTAGCAACTGATTTGTTACTTCGTAAATGCATGGTGGTGGGTGTTAAACCTATTTATAGAGATGCTCTAGAGCAAGAAAGACAAACCTGAAAGGAGAAAGGATGAAATCCAAAGATCTGCAAAAATAATAGGAGGATATAGGGATTGTGTTTATCATTAGAGGACTATAGGAATGTTAACATATCTAGGGGATGGGTCTGTTAAATCTTTGTAATGAGGGAGAATAGCTAGAACGGTTGATACTATAGGATTTAGATCTCTATATTGGCATGTTATGGCTCTTGTGAATGTAATGTGGTTACTTGAACTATAATCAACATGAATATATGGTTATATCTAAATATATTGTTCATGGGTGTAAACCCTAGTTCCTTTTTCTTTATGTTATGGATCAGATCTACTATTTGTGTGATGTTTCTTTTGTTATCTAAATGGGTATGTTTGTGTAATGACTCATCGTACGCTTTGAGTAATATATGCATGGTCATTTACTTTTTGCATTTAAACCTATCATCAATGACAACATCTCCTCACAATTCTCACATAAAGGAGGGATTGGCACTGCACATGCCTCGAGTGAGTGTCTAGTACACGTTGGGTGATAGGCTAGTGTGAAAGGGATTAGAAGGTTATCTTAAGGGAATAAAAATAACTACATCTTGGTTTTGTTACTAGGACCTCTTTTTGAAGTTTTTTTAGGATGATGCATGATGGCAGAGTGCTTGACCTTGGATAGTGTCAAGGTATGTTTTAAAAACATAGAAGATGAGTTTTCTCGAGAGATTTAGCATTGGACCTAAGTCCTATGCACACAAACGAGTGGAAGAACACCTATATCATGAGTTGTATGAGACCTTATTTTGTTACTTTCCAGTAGAGTTGTATGAATGTCTTTCTACGTATACATCTAGATCAAGCTAGTATTTTAGATCTCATGTTTGGACCTAAGATGAATATTAGAGGCTACAGGATGCCGATCTAACTTACATGTGTGTTGTTCATCATTGGTGGAGAAGAGTGTTGACTAGTTATACCCTAGAGTAAGCTATTTCTATGTATTCTTATCCTAAGGTTGCTTTGAGTTTGAGTTCTTGAGGAAGCCTAGAAGATCATTTTTATGAGCTATCCCTTTCACTATAAAGATCCCGATTTTCACCCCGAGTTTGGAAGAATTTTCTATGGTGGCTAAGCTTCGTTGAGTATTGGGTGAGGAGGCTAGGGTGGATGAAGATGGAAGATGTTGCGGCTGGAAAGGAAAGAAAAGAGAGTTGACTCAAGTATATTGAATAATGTGAAATGGAAATGAATAGACAATGCAAGATTGTGGGAGTGATGGATTTATGAAGGCGTATATTCCAGTAGGAATTGAGGTTCATACGGAGGACGTGGAGCCCGATCACTGGCTAACCCATCTCGACAAGCCCACAAGAGAGATCCCTTCATCTTCTAATGATATTCCATCACTTGGAGAAATAAGATCCATCGATGCATCCAATCCACCTAGTGACCAACCCCGAGTTCATAGTCTCCCTAATCAAGAGATAAGTATTACCAACCCAGTTGGTATTGGTAGGAGTGATCGATCTACATCTAGGAGATACAATTTCTTATTTGGTACATCTATTGCTACATTATCATTCCCATTGTTTAGAGTGATATTTTATGGGACAACATTTGGGTAAGGTGTGAGTACACAAATCTTGTGTATCACATCTAGGAGTGGTGTGGGATACACATCCGTAGTGGTGCAATATCACAAACCATTGGCATAGAGTTCATGGAATGTTGGGAATGCAAAACGTAACCACTTGGACTCCATTATTGGCCACAGGAGTTGTATTTAGTGGGGTCAGATCTGGAGGATCTGGAGGATCTGATGTGTCAGGAGAGATAGGACCCAGTGGATCTAGTGGATTTGGTGGTAGAGGTCACACCATAGGGAATCAAGGTTCTGGATCAGGTGGACAAGAACCTCAACCACCTCAACAAGTGTTTTTTGAGATGTCTTTGCACCTACCAGACTACAAAGGTGTTAAAGATGTTACAAATCATGTTCATAAGTGTGATCTACTATGGCACGTGAAGGGGATCACTACCCCAGAGCAAAAGGGAACTCATTTTGCAACAACATTGCAAGGGTGTGAACATAGTTGGTACCGAAGTACAGCCCCACTAGACAAAGGTGGATTACACCGTGCTATGAAATACCTTTTGACTAAATTTCATATCCTTAAGTTTGAAAGAAGAGCATTAGCACTATAAAGGATATCTAAAAAGGAATGGAAGAGAGTGTGTGGGAGTATAATGTGTGTTTCAAAACTCTCTTATCAAAGTTATCCTATGATATTCACCCCTCTCAACATGCTCAGTGGTTTGTTAGAGGATTGATAACCCCATTTAGGAGAGCGATATCACACAATATTTCATAGACCCGTGTGAGGATTTAGAGGCCGCCCATGTGCCGAGGTTGTCGAAGCATGGATACTAGTGTTATCCCTTTTCTTGAGGCTCAAATTGCTGCAATGGAAAAGCAAATTGGAGAAAATATATATGAATGTGACTTATGAAACTCGCAGGGGTCTTTGGTATGTGGATTATGAGGTAGAGGGGCATACAAATTATATTTTCCCTAGAAGATTAGTACGTGCCATGACATTTGATTGTGAAATTTTCCATGGAGATCATGATGCCGATGAGTTGCCCACTACCGCAGATCACAATCTATAAGAATGTGTTTTTCTATTGCAAGATTTTCACCGGACTACCCCCGACACCAAGGATTATAGATTTATTGATGAGATACATGATTCCATTGACATTGGTGTGCGCTAGACCAGCCACGCAAGTAGTTCTAAGGATAATGATCATCACTATGAATGATGCATGGATAGAGGATCATGTGGGAGAGTATTCCAAAGAGAATTTTGTGGTCATGGTAACCACGGAGGAAGGAGTGAGTTCCCGCATGGGACATGTTAGAACTATGGATCCATGGATCATTACAAGTGTGAGTTCCTTGATCTGCTATAATTTTTGTGGTGTGGAAAGAAGAAAAAGTATTCAGAATTCCTAGAGTTATTTGAACACATGAGCTAGTAGCACTAGAAATACAAAGGTGTCGGGATAGTAAGTTTGAGGAAGGCCGATTAACAATGGATTCCAAGAGTGGTGCGTGAGTCAAAACTAGAACCCGTACTAGTTAGGACATGAGTTGAGGCTGCATGTGTGAGGGAAGTACCAAATAAAATGCCACTAGTCGTTAGAGAAGAGGTGGTGCATGGAAATTATCTAGACCCTACTCATTAGAAGGAAGTGTATCAAGAAACAATGGATGTGATTCGAAGCCTACAAGGAGAGATCTAGTGCCTAAAGGAGCATTCAAGGTAGCTAGAGCAAAGGAATAATGTTGAGGCTCCACAAAAGGATCTAGATGAGGTTAGAGAAGTATGCAAGATGTTGAGGCAAGAGAATATCATTCCCTTTCTTGGAGAGTGGTTACGGGAGAAGGTACCATGCATTGGAGAAGGGTGTGAGAGGCATGTTCTGCATGCCAACCTTCCTCCCTAAAGCCTTGAGTATAACAAGGAGATTACCCTAAATGATTTTGTAGATGTTTAACTTCTAAGAAATATTCTGATCGATACACATGTGGAATTCAATGTTATCACCTTGAATACATGGAATCAAATGGGAAATCCCCCATTATAGCCATCCTCAAATGTGTTGTGTATGGCTAACAAGACAAAGGAAATGCCCATTGGTGTCTTGAAGGATGATTTTATCACTATTCAAGGGGTGAAATTCATTGGAGATTTTGAAGTCTTGGTTGGTGCTATCCAAGGCGACAGCTTTCCAAAGATTACTTGGGCATCCTTGGTATTACAAAAACAATGTTGACCTAAAGTTAAATAAGGGATACATAAGTTTTGAGAATAAGGAAGAGTGGGTCATCATCCCCTTAACTGATGGAAAATCAGCACCATATATTGAGCCCTTGGGAGAAGAATTTCTCGATAGATCTATGTGTGCTCTATCGGTGGACATTGAGGTGATCCACCCTACGAGGAGTTATCTAGTTTTAAGATGCTCATTCTATGAGTGATACAACTAGTGTGGCATGTGATAATTGGGTGCATGGGACTTATGAGTTAATTGGGGGATAGATAGGAGGCTCTATGATATAGCCTTCTAGAGTGGTTTGAGGTGAGAATTGCATTCTCTGTAAGGTTCTCCCAAAGCAATGCTCCCACTACAATACAAGACTACCATGTGAAGTGTTGGTATCAAGTTTTACTCTCCTTCACAACTTGTAAAGATCATGAACTAGCACAAGACACTTCAAGAGTAGATAGATGGTTTGTGTGTCATTTGTAGCTGGGGATCACACCTATCTGCTTGTTTGCATTCAAGATTTGAGGAAGTGGATAGCACCTTCATAAGGGTTTTGATCTAACCCTCACTATTTTAGGTTGTGCCTATCAACCAAGGAAAGAGAACCTATATTGCAGCCCTTGTATGGTAAAGGAGGTAGAGATATCCTTGTGTTTTGCATATGATATGAAAGAGGCCTTGTGAAAACATGATCAAGTATCCATTATCCAAACTCAAAGGAGTTGTCACTACTAAATGATGGATATGCTTTCAAAACAAAGCTAGGGCTGCTAAAGACATGATAAAACCCTGATATGCTTTGTGCATTTTTGTGAAAGGATTGAGTTCTTTTGTTGATACACAATGCAATGCAGGGGTAGTATGGGTAAGATGAATTAGTTTGAATGAAATTATGATGGGAGAAGTTTAGACAAGACAAGATAAGGAATTACCAACTTCTTTGGGAACCTTTGCAAAAGAATTACAACACCTAAACAACAGATGTTTCAATAAGTTTGAAGTACTCTTTCAACTAGGATGTGTGCACAAATGGAGGCCCAAATCTGCACTATTCCACACAAACTTTGATAACCTGCCACAAAAGCTTGAAGCAAAATATCAATGAAGCATCTAGAAACCCTTATTTGATCATGACCTAAGGTACACCCAAAGGTTTACAAACACCCTCAATATTCAAGGAAGGTAAGATGAATTTAAATCTATTTATCTTCACTCAAATGAATGCTCTTCTAAATGAAAGATTGCAGATGCCTTCAAACCCTCTACAAGAAATGAGACCATGTATGATCAAAAGAGATCCCAAACACAAGATTGCAACATGAGCATGAAACACAAATTGAAAACATACTGAAATACAAGTGTATGCAAGTTTTTCCAAGAGATAAAACCAGTCAATCCATAAATTTGATCAAATACACCAGCAAGGGAATGTTATTAAGACAATCTCAAAGCTTGTTGATGGCTTTATAGCTGAAACCAACTCAACATGATGAACATTTGATGCAAGAAGGAATTAAAAATGGCTCTCAGGTAGTTTCTCCAAAAGAAATGGACTACTTCCAGTTTCCCTCGTGAAAATTCTTCTCTCTTTCTCAAAAAATATCAACAGGCCTTACAAAATGCTTCAAAATTACAACTTATACCTATGCCAGCTTAGATCCTTGCATCCCAAGCAAAGAATATGCTCAAAGGATCAAATTTGTTACAAAACCCTATCCATTTGATGAAAAATGATATTAAACTATGAAACAGCTCGTAAAAATGCTAGGGATGCACAAAAACAATAAAATATTACATGATCTCGATCCTTATCCATCCTAGGGTCACATTTTTGTCATTCCAACATGCCAG
Source organism: Taxus wallichiana var. yunnanensis (assembly GCA_018340775.1). Taxonomy (NCBI): domain Eukaryota; kingdom Viridiplantae; phylum Streptophyta; class Pinopsida; order Cupressales; family Taxaceae; genus Taxus; species Taxus wallichiana. Next base: position 309,811,887 of record CM031235.1, read on the forward strand.
CATGCATTTGCAATCATTTTCCACCTTTTTCCCTCATCATTTTTAACTCTGCAACTTTAATTTTTACTTTTCTCGTTTTTACACGGGCTGAGAAAAATATTTCATGAAAAACACTATAGGGCACCAAATTAGCTCAAATGAATGATGCCATTGCATTCAAAAGGCTGAGGGGATGCGAATTCATATAAAATTTCATGCAATTTGGTGTAAAAATGATGAATCCAAGCATCTTGGAGCTCCCATGGCGGCAAGAAATGAAAATACTCAGCAACCATCAATCCAAATTCAACTCTAAATTTACGCCATCCACGTGTCCAAGATCTCCCCCTTTTTACCTTTGGATAAGGCAGACACGTGGCCAAATATGATTAGAGATGCCCCCAATCCTTAAAATGCATTTTAAACCTTTTTGAACTTTGGGAAAATTTTGAAAATTTTCCCGCTTGCCCCTTGGACCCGCCACGTGTCCTTAGGTGGGCCCCACTAAAAGCCACGGGCCAAAATAATGAAATTTGCTCCTTTTTTGAGAAAAGGAAAATTTCCTCAAAAACCTCCATGGGCCCAAACACCCGCTACTTCTTCTACCACGTGGCGGTTCCCATTCGATGTGGAGCTAACCTTCCTATTTTTCCTTCATTCCTCCGCGAGCACAAAATCCTCCTGCGGGCCCGCGCTCCCCTTTTTGCCTTTTGGAATAGGCCACGTGTCACCCCCTAATTGGATGTGGGGGACACCTCCAAATTTTCCGTGGGTCCATTTTTCATTTTGAGAATTTCCACCAAAGTTTGTAAATTTCTCCATATTTCCTCCGTGCTCCAAATCTCTCGCCAATTTTGGGACACGTGTCCTCTTCCCATTCAACATAGGCCTTCGGGTATAATTTTTCCTTTGGCATTTTGAAGCCAAAAACTTCAAATTTTTCCAACTCTACCTCCGTTTGACCCTCCTAGACACGTGTCCTCTTTTCATTGGACACAAGCCCTCGGGTCAAAATTTTCCCCGAAACCTTGAATCAAAATTTTTCTCTAACCCACCCCCGCCACCTACCGATCCTCCAACTAAGCAAGTCATGCCACATAGGCACATCACTGTAGCAAATGCGGGGCCACAAAGAAAAATTTTCTTTTGTCATTTTTTCAAAAAGTAACAACTTATAACATTTTCCCAACCGCCCGGCCAATAGAAACCACCACATCACCAAAAGGATGCAAGGATGAATTTGATGGGAAAATGACACCCGTATGCCCATCAAAACGTAAAAAATGCAGGGGATGCCCTAGAAATTGAAAAAATTCACAAGGAGGGCAGATTTCTCAGTTTTAACTCCAATGAAACATGATTTTACATTGATTTAGGCCTGGGAATGAGATTTTAATAGCAAACAACTTGGATTCAATCCATTTTAATTTTTTACACAAATTTGACAAAGGGAAAATGGCTCAGCCTAAAAAAATGAAGAAATTAGGGCACAAAAGAGGGGAACTTGGAAATTTGTTTCAATTTAGGGCAAAATCATGACAATGTGAGCAATTCAAAGGCATTCAATTGGAAAATATGAATTGTAGGTCACCAATTTGAGAAAATGAAATGTTTTTTGAGCAAAACTGGATATGGAAAATCAGGGCACAACTGCAAAATTAAAATTTGCACCAACAATGGCTCCTGCTTGGGATGGGCACTCCCAGTGAGTGCCACAAGATCACAACGTAGACCAAGTGCCAAAAATCCATTGGGTAAGGAGTTTAAAAATGTAGAGCAGCCCAAAAACTAGAAATTTCACCAAAAATAGGCCGAGAAAACCAGACCAAAAATGGTTGCCAAGGACAAAAGGGAAAACCACAAGCCAACAACAAAAAAAACAAAAAAACAAAAAAAAGGGCTATACAAAATGTACAACTTGTGCATACCTCACATGGGGATTTAATCCAAGAAATGTTTTAAATGTCTACCATTAACAGAAGCTCCAACAAATCCCCATCCAAATCCTTGAGAAAAAATGTATTTTCTCCAATCCTGATATCAATGGCATAAGGGCCCATCCATAGAGCATCAAACTTTCCATGCTTTCCCTTGTCTTCATGCCTACTATCCCACAACAAAACCAGATCTCCAACACTGAAGGCTCTAGGAGTGACCTTCTTATCAAACAACTTCTTCAATTTCTCTCTAAATCTGACATGCCTTTGGTGAGAAGCTCTTCTTTCTTCATCCAACTCAATGATCTGATTGATCCTTGATTCATATGGGCCATGTTCTTGATCTTCCAACTGTTGGGAAAACTGAAAAGTGGATAATTGCAGGTGTAAGGGCAGCAAAGCCTGAGTTCCATATACCAATTCAAATGGGCTCTTACCAGTTGCTCTTTTAGGAGTTATTCTATCATCCCAAACTATAAATTTCAATTGCTCTCCCCACTTCTTCTTGTTGATTTCCAAGGTCCTTCTGATGATCTTGAGTAAGTTCTTGTTACTTGACTCAGCTTTTCCATTGCCTTGTGGATTGTAGTTTGAAGAATAAGTCAGATTTATCCCATATTCATTACACATTGCCATCAAAGGCTTGGCTCTAAAACACATGGCATTATCATATACAATCTTAACTGGAACTCCAAATCTGCATATGATATGATTCAATAAGAAATCCATTACCACTTGGTGTGTTTCCTTTCTAGATGGAATTTCCTCAACCCATTTTGTAAAATAATCAGTTGCTACAAGGATCCATTTATGACCAGCACTAGAAGGATCTGAAATCTCACCAATGAAATCCATTCCCCATTGTTTGAAAGGAGCTTCAATTGATACAGGCTGCAAAGGAAGGGAGCCTGAAGCTTTCAATCTTCCTGAAAAACGTTGGCAACTATCACACTTTCTAACCAACTGGGTTGCATCTTTAAAAAGAGTAGGCCACCAATAACCAGCTCTTAAAATCTTATGTGTTGTCACTCTCCCAAAAAATTTCCTCCACAAACTCCCCCATGGAAATCAGCAATCAACTTGGGAGCTTCATCTTCAGTTATGCATTTCAAGAGGACACCTTCAAGGTTCTTCCAAGCCACCCAAGGTCTCATTTATGATATATTTTTGAGAAGCCAGCTTGAGGGCTCTTTTCTATTTTTATTCAAGTGACTAGGACAACATAGGTGTCTGAGGTATAAAATCACATCTTTGTACCACTCAGACCTCATCAATTTTTCAAGAAGGTCTGCCCTTTCTTCCTCTAGCTGATTCACTTCTACATTTTACAAATTACTCTCAGCCATGAGCTTGGCAAGACCCAAACCTCTTACCAGCTTTGTTGTTTGGATATCCATATCATATTCTTGTAATTTTTTGACCCATCTACATCTCTTTGCTTGATACCTCCATGTCTGATAAGATGTCTTTAACCATGGTGTGGGGAACATAAGCAACAACCTTTGAACTCAAAATGTAAGGCCTAAAAATCTTTGTTGCTTTTACCAATGCAAATGCCTATTTTTCCATGATTGTATACTTCAACTCAACTTGCTTGTAAAGCCTTGCTAAAGAAGGCAATAGGCCTCTCAACTCCATTCTCATCCTTTTGCAACAAGACTGAAGCAATAGTAAATTCAGAGGCAAAAGAAAAGATTTGGAAAGGCCTCTTATAGTTTGGAGCTGCCAAAACAGGTGCATGCTTAAGTGCCTCCTTTATTCCTTCAAAAGCTTGAATGGCAGCCTCTTCCCACTTGATAATTTGATCCTTTCTTAGCATGCTTGTGATTGGAAGAGTTAGCTTAGCAAAATTGGAAACAAACCTTCTAATGAAATTGATTTGGCCAAAGAAAGATTGGATACCTTTCTTGGTTCTTGGAATGGGCACTTTGCTGATTGCTTCCACTCTCTCAGGGTCTATCATAACACCTTCTTTAGACACAATATGCCCCAACAGCTTGGCCTTTTACATGCCAAAATGAAACTTCTTTGGATTAAGTGAAATTCCATACTCTCTACATCTGATTAGCATCTTCTCTAGGTGTTGCAAATGGTCTGCTTGCTGCCTCGAAAAAATAGTCACATCATCTTGGTAAACTACAATAAATTCATTGATATAACCAGCAAAGGCAACATCCATTGCCCTTTGAAAAGTAGCACCAGCATTCATCAATCCAAAAGGCATCCTTACAAAAACATAAGTCCCCCAAGGAGTAGTGAAGGCTATCTTAAGTCTTTCTGATTCTTTGACAACTACTTGATTGTATCCGAGAAACCATCCAAAGTAGAAAGCATCTCTGACCTTATTACAAGCTGCAACATATTCTCCATGTTTGGAAAAGGATAGTTGTCCTTCATAGATGCTTTGTTTAGATTCCTAAAATCCACACAAAGTCTGATATCTCCGTTCTTCTTTCTAACTGGGACAAGGTTTGCCACCCAAGATGAGTATCTAGTAGGCTGAATGATGCCACCATCTCTCAATTTCTTCAACTCTTCTTGCATTTTCATGGAAAGAAGTGGGTTAATAGGCCTTTGTTTTTGTCTAAATGGCTTGGTTTTGGCCTCAAGAGGAATCTCATGCTGAAATAAATCTTCTCTATATGCCTTCAGCTCTGAATAAGACCAGGCAAGGCAGTCTTGATACTTCTTTAAAAGTTGGGCATAGGACTATTTTTCCTCTTTGCTGAGATGGCTGCCCAACCAGATCTTCCTTGGTTTATCCTTGGTTCCCAAGTTGTGCTCTTCCACATCCCTTGAAGCAGACATCTTTCTATTTATGATGCAATCAACATTGTTAAAATTGGATTCAAGTGCAACAAGACCTTTGGGAATGGTGTTTGTCTTCAATTGTATAATATCCTTGTCAAACAAAGTTTCTCTACCTTCATTCATGCATACCATTGGTTCCCAATCAATATTCTGACCAGAAAACTCACCTTGGCATTGTAAGAATCTCAATACTTGGGCATCATTATCAAAAATCTGCCAATGTTTCACATTATCCGGGACAACTGGCCTTGTTAGCACTTCAATGTTATATTCACAAAAAGGTGAAATGGTACAATTTTCAAATCTAGAGCCAAGTACAGCCAACTTATCAGCAGCAGCATTAAGACTTCTATCATGGTAAACAATGTTAAAGGAATCAAACATTTCAATCAAGTCCCAAACAACATGCTTATATTGTTTCATACGCTGATTTTTTGTGGCATATAACTTCCTTACTTGCTTGACAACCAGCTCTAAATCTCCTTTAGCAACAATATCCTTTACTCCATACTTCCATGCAATCCTTAATCCCAATAATAATGCCTCATACTCAGCAATGTTGTTAGTGCATTCAAAATTGAGCTTGAAGGAGAAAGGAAACTCTTCCAAACTAGGAGAAACCAGCACTATACCAGCACCATTGCCAAATTTGGAGCAAGCTCCATCAAATAGTAATGTCCATGGAGAACCTACCATACCAAGGCACTCTGATTTGTCCATCTTATTCTCTTTTCCATCAGCAAAACCAATGAAGTTGTCAACATCTACATCAGCAAACAACACTTCATAAGAAGCATTGTTGGGATCTTCAATCAAGTGTAACATCTTCTTTTCACCATAGAGTTTGACAAGGCTGCCCTCAATGGGAATGGTGGTGAAAGACATGTCCATTTGAACACTACCACCAACACTTGCAGCCCACTTTCTTGACAAAATCATACCCCATTTGGCAGGGCAATCAACAATTACAACATCAAGTTTTAAATTCTTACCTGGATAGGCTGCAAGTTGCACTACTAAACCCTTCACACAACCAAAAACTGGAACTTCCCTTGAATCCATGGTTGTACACTTCCCATATGCTGTTGTCACCTTGATATCCAACTCATTCATGACTTCTAGAGGCATGACATTACATGATGCACCAGAATCAAACATGCAATTGTGAAGCAACCTATCTTTTATGAGCAAAGTTGTGAAGAATGGATCAACATTCAATTGGGAATCAACCAAGGATGTCCCCAAATATACTTCAGGTGCCTCTCCAAAATCTTCCATTGGTGGTGGTGTTTCAAGGCCAGTAATGCTTTGAAGAGGATTCTCAACAACATTTACATTTCTGCTTGGGGTAATCTTTTCTTCTTTCAATCCCAAGTACTCAAATGCTCTCTTCTTATGCTCAGGAATTCTAAGAAATTCAATAATTGGAACACTCACTTTAATTTGGCTCAAAACCTGGGCTATATCATATGGAACATTCTTTGGTAAGACAGCATTGGAAGGGAAACAAGAAGGTTCATCAGATGGAGAAGTATTCTTGTAGCCTAGGCATGAAGAGGACTGATATTTTTGCATGGGACAACAGGGTTCTTGGAAATTGTTTCTTTTCTAGGATTGTCTTTGGGAATGCTTGTGAGCAAGGGTGTCTTTGGTTTGGCTTGAGGACCAGCTCCTCTAACAACTTTACTTCTAGTATTGTACTCTTTCTCTTGACCAACCACAACATTCATTAACAATTGTCTATCTTCCTCCGAAGGAATACCACCATCATACTTCTTGATCATTAAAGCCCTTAGATATTCAAAGTCATTATTAGGAATTTCAAAGGCCTGAACTACATCTACATCATGAGTTTGAGGAAGAGAAAGAAATGGTACCCTCTTTATGCAATCCCAAAAGGTTGCAGCAGTCCTTGCACTTATCACATCTGTTGATGTTGCTACTTGTTGTGAGCCTAAGAGCTTCCCATCATACAAATGTCATCATCCATTTCATTCTCATTATCATCATCAATATCTTTCTGGTCCATTTCACATGGAGGATGAGGAAGAAAACATCTATCACACCAATCCATATCAGAAATTTCTTGAATAACAGCAACAACCCTCAGCAACCACTCTATTTTCACGTGCTTGGGGTTGTCTATTTGCAGATCCAATAGGCCCTTTACCTCTATCATCTTGTCTTTGATCACCCCTAGGATGATTGCCAAATCTATCATGGTTTTGAGTTCTTTGTTGTCCTTGTGAACTTTTCCCAATTCCTTTCTCAGCCGGCTAATTTGTAAGAAATTTCTTTGACAACTACTACCAAAGTCTTGACAACATCTTCCAAATCAGCACCCTTGCTAGCTTGAGGCTTCTCAGGGTTTATCAGCTTCACACCATCCCTCTTAAGTGGTTTACCAATAGCTTTAATATTATTTTCAATTTGAAGTGCCATGGTGAAAGCTTGCCTCAAGTTTGTAGGATTTTTGTCTCTCAAGTAATAGGCTGCCTTTTTATCAAATGCATCTGCATATTTGATCAAGCAAGATTCATCACAAGGCCTCAAAATGACAGGCAACCTTCTCAATGTTTTATTAAATCTTGTATTAAAGTCATGTAATGTCTCATTTAGGTTCTTCTTGATATTCTCAAATTCAAACAAAAGGAATCTAGGATCAGTCCTGTCACCATACTACAATCTAAATGCATTTTTCATCTCAGTCCATGAATCAATAGAGTTATCAGGTAGAGCCTTGTACCAATCCCTAGCATCTTCTTCAAGTGTATGGATAAACAACTTGATATACACATCCTCAAATTCTATCTCAAAATCTTCCATCATATTATCAAATAGTTTGAGATGTTGATCACCAGTAATGGCATTGTTACCTTGGAATTTTGGTAACCTATTTCTCACATCTTGTGGGACAACATTTGGATAACCATCCATTCCTCCAAAATTTATAGGACCAAAGGTGTTAACAACAAATGGAGGTCTAGGCTGAGCCATATTGTTTGGTGGGGGTGATCTTGGAGGTGAAACAATCTGGTGAGGAGTAGTAATGGGTCTGATTGGAATAGATGAGTGATCTTTAAAATGACAACCCCCCAAAGGCTCTCTCTCTTGATAAACTTTAGCAAACTTAGAAACCACAGGAGCAGATTTAGGAGCAAGTTTTTTAAATACACAAGAAGGTCCCTCACCTGATGGAGAATGAAAATCAGCAAGAAGATTTCCTGAATCAGATCTACTTGAAGAAGAATTATAATCTTCAATAACAGGCTGCTCTCCTTCAAATTCAACTATGGGGATCTCTTTTCTTGCAACCAAATCACCAACCACTTTCCACACTCTTCTTCCTTCTAGTTCTGAGCTTCTTGATTCAGTGAGAAACTTCTTAGAAGAGTCCTTGATGAAGAGGGATCTCCTTCCCTCCAGCTTGACAGATTTAAACAACAAGTTTCAAATGACAGAGATGTATAAGACAACTGGTATTTCAAGATCCCAATAGCATGGAGTCGCCACTAAGGAATTCCACCTTAGTTGTGTAAGAAAGCACTAAAATATTCTATCAAATGTATGCTATGACTGAAAACTTTGCAAGGGTTTACAATTCAGATCTTCTTCTTCTTAATTCAACCAAAAAAATGCATCCAAATTATATAAACTGCTTGGTAAATGAGAAGAGTAGGCTGAGCTTGAAATCATTTTTACCCAAAACATGCAGATCTAAAGTATGAAATGATATCTCAAGAATGTAACAACTCAAATACTTGATCACACAAATGCTCAAACCTTTCAAACACTTCAAAACCACTAAGAAATTCAAAGAAACTCCCCGGCAATGGCACCACTTGGGTGTTGGTATCCAGTTTTAGTCTCCTTCACAACTTGAACAACATCATGAACTAGCACAAGACACTTCAAGAGTAGATAGATGGTTTGTGTGTCATTTGTAGCTAGGGATCACACCTATCTACTTGTTTGCATTCAAGATTTGAGGAAGTGGATAACACCTTCATAAGGGTTTTGATCTAACCCTCACTATTTTAGGTTGTGCCTATCAACCAAGGCAAGAGAACCTATATTGCAGCCCTTGTATGGTAAAGGAGGTAGAGATATCCTTGTGTTTTTCATATGATATGAAAGAGGCCTTGTGAAAACATGATCAAGTATCCATTATCCAAACTCAAAGGAGTTGTCACTACTAAATGATGGATATGCTTTCAAAACAAAGCTAGGGCTGCTAAAGACATGATAAAACCCTGATATGCTTTGTGCATTTTTGTGAAAGGATTGAGTTATTTTGTTGATACACAATGCAATGTAGGGGTAGTATGGGTAAGATGAATTAGTTTGAATGAAATTCTAATGGGAGAAGTTTAGACAAGACAAGATAAGGAATTACCAACTTCTTTGGGAACCTTTGCAAAAGAATTACAACACCTAAACAACAGAGATGTTTCAATGAGTTTGAAGTACTCTTTCAACCAGGATGTGTGCACAAATGGAGGCCCAAATCTACACTATTCCACACAAACTTTGATAACCTGCCACAAAATCTTGAAGAAAAATATCAATGAAGCATCTAGAAACCCTTATTTGATCATGACCTAAGGTACACCCAAAGGTTTACAAACACCCTCAATATTCAAGGAAGGTAAGATGAATTTAAATCTATTTATCTTCACTCAAATGAATGCTCTTCTAAATGAAATATTATAGATGCCTTCAAACCCTCTACAAGAAATGAGACCATGTATGATCAAAAGAGATCCCAAACACAAGATTGCAACATGAGCATGAAACACAAATTGAAAACATACTTGAAATACAAGTGTATGCAAGTTTTTCCAAGAGATAAAACCAGTCAATCCATAAATTTGATCAAATACACCAGCAAGGGAATGTTATTAAGACAATATCAAAGCTTGTTGATGGATTTACAGCTGAAACCAACTCAACATGATGAACATTTGATGCAAGAAGGAATTAAAAATGGCTCTCAGGTAGTTTCTCCAAAAGAAATGGACTACTTCCAGTTTTCCTCGTGAAAATTCTTCTCTCTTTCTCCAAAAATCTCAACAGCCTTAAAAATGCTTCAAAATTACAACTTATACCCTATGCCAGCTTGGATCCTTGCATCCCAAGAAAAGAATATGCTCAAAGGATCAAATTTGTTACAAAACCCTATCCATTTGATGAAAAATGATATTAAACTGTGAAACAGCTAAAATGCCAGGGATGCACAAAAACAATAAAATATTACATGAGCTCAGATCCTTATCCATCCTAGGGTCATGTTTTTGTCATTCCAACATGCCAGCATGCATTTGCAATCATTTTCCACCTTTTTCCCTCATCATTTTTAACTCTGCAACTTTAATTTTTTACTTTTCTCATTTTTACACGGGCTGAGAAAAATATTTCATGAAAAACACTATAGGGCACCAAATTAGCTCAAATGAATGATGCCATTACATTCAGAAGGCCGAGGGGATGTGAATTCATATAAAATTTCATGTAATTTGGTGCAAAAACGATGAATCCAAGCATCTTGGAGCTCCCATGGCAGCAAGAAATGAAAATACTCAGCAACCGTCGATCCAAATTCAACTCTAAATTTGTTTGTCCACATGTCCAAGATCTCCCCCTTTTTTCCTTTGGATAAGGTGGACATGTGGCCAAATATGATTGGAGCGGCCCCCAATCCTTAAAATGCATTTTAAACCTTTTTGAACTTCGGGAAAATTTTGAAAATTTTCCCGCTTGCCCCTGACCCGCCACGTGTCCTTAGGTAGGCCCCACTAAAAGCCATGGGCCAAAATAATGAAATTTTCTCCTTTTTTGAGAAAAGGAAAATTTCCTCAAAACCTCCGCAGGCCCAAACACCCGCTGCTTCTTCTGCCACGTGGCGGTTTCCCATTCACTGTGGAGCCGACCTTCCTATTTTTCCTTCATTCCTCCACGAGCACAAAATCCTCCTACAGGCCCATGCTCCCCTTTTTGCCTTTTGGAATAGGCCACATGTCACCCCCTAATTGGTTATGGGGGACACCTCCAAATTTTCCATGGGTCCATTTTTCATTTTGAGAATTTCTCACCAAAGTTTGTAAATTTCTCCATATTTCCTCCACACTCCAAATCTCTGCCAATTTTAGGACACGTGTCCTCTTCCCATTCGACACGGGCCTTCGGGCATAATTTTTCCTTTGGCATTTTGAAGCCAAAAACTTCAAATTTTTCCAACTCTCCACCTCTCCATTTGACCCTCTTGGACACGTGTCCTCTTTTCATTAGATGTGGGCCCTTGGGTCAAAATTTTCCCCAAAACCCCGAATCAAAATTTTTCTCAAACTGACCCCCACCACCCACCGATCCTCTAACTAATCAAATCATGCCACATAGGCACATCACTATAGAAAATGCGGGGCCACAGAGCAAAATTTTCCTTTGTCAATTTTTCAAAAAGTAACAACTTATAACATTTTCCCGACCGCCCCCGGCCAATAGAAACCTACCACATCACCAAAAGGATGCAAGGATGAATTTGATGGGAAAATGACACCCGTATGCCTGTCAAAACTAAAAATGCAGGGATGCCCTAGAAATCAAAAAAATCACAAGGAGGGTAGATTTCTTGGTTTTAACTCCAATGAAACATGATTTTACATTGATTTAGGCCTAGGGAATGAGATTTTAATAACAAACAACTTGATTTGATCCATTTTAATTTTTTACACGAATTTGACAAAGGGAAAATGGCTCAGCCTAAAAAAATGAAGAAATTAGGGCACAAAAGAGGGGAACTTGGAAATTTGTTTCAATTTAGGGAAAAATCATGACAATGTGAGAAATTCAAAGGCATTCAATTGGAAAATATGAATTGCAGGTCACCAGTTTGAGCAAATGAAACATTTTCTGAGCAAAACTAGATATGGAAAATCAGGGCACAACTGCAAAATTAAAATTTGCACCAACAGAAGGAACCCACCTCTTGCACATCTAGGCATTAGTTTAGAACCGCACCTTGATGGGGAATAGTCGGAAAGGCTAGTGCATCTTGTTCACTCGTGCCACCAGCATGGAGCTAAGAAAAGTATAAAAGAACTAAACCATCATTGGTCTAAGAACTTAATGATGGGAGATAGATCCATGAAGATAGATTAGAGAACTATTGGAACCTAGTTTAGAACCGCACTGATGGGGAATAGTCAAGAAGTGCATCTTGAGCGTGCATGCAAATGGAGAAGAAAAAAAAAAATATGGTCTACATGATAGATGGAGAAGAGATGGAAAGTTTGGATGTTAATCATACTGAAGGTATGCATGAAGTTATTGATAGTGTTGATGAGAAAACATGCATATACCATGAACCCCTAAAAACAAAGAAGGTTAACATTGGTTCGGAGGATGAACCTAAAGAGGCCACTATTGGAGACTATTGGTTGGAGAAGGAAGTCTCAAAGATCATTGATCTATTACGTGAGTTTCAGGATTTATTCCCATGTGGGTACCATGAACTTAAAGGCATTCACCACTCTCTGGGGGAGATGAAGATCAAGTTGAAAGAAGGTGTGCACCTGATTTAGAAGAGGCCCTATTAAATGAATTTGAATCTTTGTGTCAAGGTTAAGGAAGAGATAGACAAGATGATAACATCATGCATCATTAAAGCTATGAAGGAATCATAATGCGTAATCCTTATGGTCATCAGCATTCAAAAGGATGGAAGGATAAGGATCTATATTGACTACAAAGACCTGAATGTAGTATGTGTAAATGATCCTTTTCCAACCCCTTTTACTAAGGAAATCCTAAAAGGAGTGGTTGTGCGCTAAATCTATTCCTTCACGGATGGGTTCTCGTGGATATAATCAACTCGTAATCACAAAAGAAGACTAGGAGAAGACAAATTTCACCATTGAATAGGGAATTTTTCCTATACGGTCATGCCTTTTGGACTAAAGAATGTGCATGATGTGTTCTTGTGCATAGTGGTCCAGAATTTCAAGATTTTATCCACAAGTTTCTGTAAGTCTACCTTGATGACTGGATAATATATGGACTAGTGAAAGACCATTGTGACAATTTAAGGCTGATGTTTGAAATATGTCGGTAGTTGAGGATATCCCTCAACATCAAGAAGTGTGTTTTTGCTACACCATTTGGGACCCTGTTAGGACACATCATATCCAAGGAAGGTTTACTAGTGGATCCCACAAAAGTTGTAATTATTGTGGGATTGGGGGAGCCTACTAGTCAGAGCATAGTGCATGGATTCCTTGGGAATACTAGGTACTATAAGAAATTTATTAAGGGATATGCCAATATAATCGTGCCCTTGGAGGAATTTCTTAAACACAAGAATTCCTTTCACTTTGGGTAGAGGAACATCAAAGGGAGTTTGACACATTGAAGGATAAGCTTGTTATTGTACCCATAATAGGTTTTCCTTTTGGGATAAGCCTTTCCATGTGCATGTTCATGCCTCAAAAACATCCATTAGAGTAGTACTGGTACAACCTAGTGAGGGGATTATTGATCACCCCTTTGTTTTACAAGTAGGAAACTGACACCAACAGAGAAAAACTACACCACTACTGAGTGTGAATCACTTTCGATGATCTATGTGTTGCATAATTTTAGGCAAAAGATTCACCGGAAACACCTTTCATATTTTACATAGATCACATGGCCTTAAAGTACTTAGTAAACAATCCCATTTTTCAAGGGCATATATGTCGTTGGGTCCTGTTGTTTCAAGAATTTGAGTTTATAGTTGTTGTAAAACTAGGAAAAATTAACTCAGGGCCTGACCATTTGTCAAGAATTGATTCAAGGGAGGATGCACGCACCATTGAGGATGCTATGTCGACGTGTAATTATTTCGGTTGCGATGTGTGCCCTCTCACTTAGAGGATATTTTTTTGTTTCTCGAACGAGTGTGGAACCGTAAGTAATGAAAGCATTGGAAAGAAACTAATTATCTATATGCACCGTCCCTACATGCTAATTAGTGGGGACTTATACAAGTTAGGCCATGATGAGGTTTTACACATATTTTTATTAGAAATGAGCGTGTTGCAATGATGGAAGAAGTACATGCCAGATTATAGGAGGGTACTATGTAGGGAATGCCATAGTGTAGAAAATTCTACTCACCGGGATTTGGTAGGAAAGTATCTATAAGGATTGCATTGAATTTTTCAAGTCCTATGACCATTTCCAACGCCTTGCAGACCAAGAAAAAAATATGAGATTCCCCCGAGACCTATATCTAACACATAACCATTTGAAAAGTGGGCCTATTTCACCTGATTCTAGATCATTTCTTCAAATGTTGACAAAACAAATAAGGGTAAAGGGCTAGGAGGAATACCTATTGAGATGTTGGTTGTAGGTTGTCATGTGCGTATGACTTATGAATCCAAAACGATCGTGAGAGCTTCCTTTTTTCTTGGAGGAACTACCTAAAATGGAAAACAAGACCACAAAATGAAAGTTAAACAATATATACAAAGGGATTACCTAGCATGTGCTAGATCTAGGAATTATGATACTTCCTGACAGCTTGTCAATCCACCGTTTAAAACAAATTAATGCTAACAATAAAGGAAATCCCGCTGTAGTTAAAATGATTTAGGTGTCTCATTCATCTACAATAAGCAAATTCATTCACAACAAAGCTAGGCTATGATTGAATCAAAGGTAAAGGTCACCATGGTACCGGTACTAGTCAAGGTTAGGTTCTAGGCTATTTGGGGTATTTGATGGAGGTTTTAAGCTCGATCTAGGTTTCTAGTCAAAACACAGAGACCAATGTCACTGGTATGACCAAAGTGTTGGTTTAGGTTAACTGGAGACTGTTGTGGGTAGCCGGCGATGGTATGGTCAAAGCACACAGGAAACTCAATAAATACTTAGCAAGGTGATAAATCTGAGGCTAGATGGAAAGGGAAGGGAAATGGCAAGGTTTGTGTGGATCCTAGATATGCACATGGATGATTAAAATCTAGATATGGGAAATTTAAGGGTTTGGGTAAAGGAATGGTCAAGTTTTCATGGAGGTAAAATGGTGGGGGAATGGAAATGAGAGCAGAAACTAATAACAAAAGTAAAATAATCTACCTAAATGATAATGGACAAGTGCATGTTAACAAGACTTACTGTTTGTACGATCTTGACATCTATTTGGCAATGGTGGGTGATCAAATTGAAGGAACTCAGTGTGGTGTTGGTGCTTCCCTGGATGCTCTCATGAAGGAAAATGGCTCTGTGGTTACTTCAGGTGCTGGCTATGGATCCTTTGATACATGTACGGATGTTGGTTCTACTTGCATGTAGCTCTGGTTTTGTCACTTGTTCTCAAAAGATGTATCAACATTTCAACAATGTGTCCACCTAAAAATAAGGTTTTTTTAGGGGTTAAATGGTAACCGAGGATAGTTCCAACTTAACCGGTGGTGGTTTAAGGTAATCGACGCGCTTATGGTAGGATTTCCTAGGTTTACTAAACTAGGCAGATCCCCTTGATTTTTTGGGATCTCGTTTGTTTTCCCCATGGATTAGAATGGAAACTTCCTTCTACCATGCGGGAATGTGGTTAGAGGGAATGTAGGCTTTCATTTTTAGGGTTTGGGTAGGTCTTAGTTAGTTATGGAAACTTATTAAGAATAGGTCTTAGGGTGAGGTGGCTAGATGAGGTGTCTAGGTGAGGTGGATATGTGGGCATTATCTCAATTAGGATATTTAAATAATAAATATTGTGAGGATAATGAATTAATTTAATTAAATTAATATTAGTGTGGGATGAAAGGGGCCATGGTTAGGTGAATGTGTTCAAGGTGTTTATTTGACGAGGTATCAAAGGGGAGTGTGACCTAATTTTAGTGTCTACAGGGCCATTAACTTTGTAAGATCTATTTCACTTGTCACACGAAGGACGGGATCACATTATGTCATCACTTGCATGGATTACTTAACAAGGTGGGTGGAGGAAGTTCCTACAAAGGATTGTACATCAACGAAACCTATTATATTCTTATGGGAGAACATAATAAGCAAGTATGGATGTCCTTTAAGCTTGACCGATGATAGGGGTACACATTTTCTAAATGAAACAGTCAAGATTTTGTTGGTATATTTCATGGTGGCCCATCATAAGACTACTCCATATCACCCACAAGCTAATGGAACTGCCAAGGTGTTTAAAAAAATTCTGAGTCAAACTTCGAAAAAAAATTGCGATGTGGGAAGACAAGATTGGGATGACAAGATATCAGCCATTCTATGGGCATACAAGACAACGTATAAGATATTGAACAAGGCCACACCATTTTAATTGGTGTTTGGCACAGAGGTTGTTTTACCAGTAGAATTTATGCTACCATCATTATGTATTGCATGCGGGAGGGTTAGATGATGAACAAGCAAATCAAGAGTGCATGGAGAAGTTAATACAGTTGGATCAATGGTGATCACTTGTTAGATGGAGTCAGATGAATGAAAAGGAATGGTAAAAATCATGGCATGATCATCATATTAGAAACAAACAATTCAAGGTTGGGCAGATGGTCTTGTTATATGACTCCAAATTTCTATGTCATCTTGGGAAACTAAAATTACATTGGTTATGACCATATATTATCTCTTACATCCTTGATATGGGTGCATGCCAGTTACAATCACTAGATGGGATGAAATTACCAGGATATTTCAATGGGAGTAGGCTGAAGCCCTATTATAAATAAGTCTTCTTTGTGTTTGTAAATAAGGCAGTATTGACATTTAGCCTAGGATTTCCCTTAATGTTTTATTTTCCTTTTGTTTCCTTGTCTTGTTGTTTGTTTTTGTGTAATTTATGCACTAGTAACCACTTATTACTTTCAAGGGTTGTGTATGCACAAAGGACAGTTCATTTGTTTTAGTATGGGGTGGAGTAAAGCAAAGTAAAATAGAATCTAGTAATAGTTTTTCCTCAATGGCCTGGGTTAAAGGATGAAAAGAGTGTAAGGTAGTAGAGTGTGCGTGGAAAAGGTGGATGAGAAATTTTGGTGTCAGGATAAGGCTATACAAGGACCATGTACAAAGGATGAGAATCATAGAAATAACATGAGATAGGTGAGGGAAAAAATCATTTTGACAAAAGAAGTGCCTTCAATCTCGTAAATGCGTGCATAAGAGTCTTTGGTCAATAAGGATCTTTGTGCACCAGAATGTTGTAGAGATTTTTGTGTAGGATTTGGTGCGTGGGTAAGAGCACTTAAGGTTGAATTTAGTGGAAAAAGTCACATTTAATGCTAAGTACATTTGTAGGTGGAATATCATTTATTACGGGAGATAGACAAAAATCTATAAGTAAACGGTTGGGAAAATCATTATTTACCTTGCTATTATGAGATTGAAGAAGATATTGTGAACTAGGTTATCCACGAAGAAATATTTGTGTGAAGAAATAAGATTGAAAATATGAAGTGCATGACTAGGGTGATCTTCGAACTAGATTGGAAGGATTACGTGGGTGTAGGGAAGTTTCGAGGAGTACATTGTCTTTGGAATTATTTTCCAAGTTAGGGTTCTACAGCTTAGGGTGGGAGAAGAGAAGGATTTTTCATGGAGTTGAGCCATAGATCTGAACAGAGAAAGGAAGAGAAATAAGGAGTGTTTTATTCTTTTACCTCGATA
Organism: Taxus wallichiana var. yunnanensis; assembly: GCA_018340775.1. Lineage (NCBI taxonomy): Eukaryota > Viridiplantae > Streptophyta > Pinopsida > Cupressales > Taxaceae > Taxus > Taxus wallichiana. The sequence goes on from CM031235.1 coordinate 309,829,289, forward strand.
AGAAAATGACACCAAAGAAGGGAAAAGGAAAAGGAAAACAAATTACCACCACTATTTTCAATGAAGAATGGTATGTGGAGATGCAATACCCATATGGGGTGTTACTTGGGAAGGAATGGGTATCCCATGTGAGGAAGATGGATGTGAGTGACTATAACCACCGCACAAGTACCACATAAAAGGAAATGGTGCTAGAATTGGTTCATCCAATGGATAAGAGGACACCATAAGGGATACTAATTTATAGAGATGAAGTGAAAGTAAAATTGGAGAAGTTCGGGCAGCTACAATTGTTTGATTTTCCCTATTTTGGAAATCCTAAGCGGTTAAACCAATGGTTGATGTTGTGCATGCACAAGGACCATTTCTACTTTGTGGGCTGTAGAATGCACATAACTCCCCACTCATCTCCAAGTTTACTAGCCTTATCTACGAAAGGGATTTGTTATATGATGACCTAGATGATAAAGAGGCTATTAAGAATATCATGGAAGAGTATGACTATAAGAAGGTGTCTCATTACTTTGATATCTTAGATATCTTTGACCCAGTGATGAGGATGGCCACATGCTTGGTACCCAAGCTGAATGGGAAAGAAAGGTGGAAACAAATAAACAAAGCATGGTTAAATGTATGCCATAAAATTTTTAGAAGGGACCATCTATAACCTATCTACCTATATTGCAGAGGAGATCATCAAAGATCTCGTAAGAAGGAGAGAAGAAAATGTTTAGCAATGTTATTCTCACCGTCATTTTCTTGGAAATTGGGGTGGTGATGGGCCGAGAAGTTTATATGGGAGTATCTCGGATGAAGATCTGTCATCACCAATCCGGCACTATGATAATTCTTCACCGGGAACTCCTCGTGCTATGATTATTTACTAATGCACAACCTTTAGTTTGGTGGATGTAATCTGGAAACATAACACAAGAATACCATCGACTATGATAAGACGGAATGATGACAAATCTAAAATATCAAAGTAAATTATAATATTAACATGAAATTGTTACAATCTCACCCATGAGGTACTTCAAGTGTTATTGACTTCACTTGACTTTCACCAAGACTATGGGAGAAACTTTACAATTACACCTCTTAATGGCTTCTTCAACACACCTTTAAACTGATGGCTTCCTTTGCACACTTCCTACAATATTTCTCACTACTTCCTTCTATGCTAAATGAGGGGGGTGGCCTCTCCATTTATAGAACTTCCGTGCTTATCCATCTTATCTCTAAGATAGGATAAGAAATCCACTCGACGAATCATATTCCATACCTTAACTCTTATCTCGTACATGTAAGCTTATCTATTAAGATAAGATAAACCTTATCATTTTACATGGGTTCCACATTTTTAGACTTTTTACAAATAAAATACACAAAATATTTATGACCTCACTCCTTGTCTTTATTACCAATCTAATATTTATAATTCCTAATCATGTAGACCCTACTTCTCTAATTACCTAAACTTTGACATTTTAACATTACCGGACCACTTATGACAAATATTTACTTTTTACAACATTCCTATTGTACTTTGACTGTTACCATACTCCACATTATTGGCGGCACCGTACTGACGGCGCCGTTATCTTCTATCAAACGCTACTACTAATTATACTTAACAACATCCTATTCCTAATACATACATTAATGAAATAGAAATTATGGAGGAAAATTTTAGTGTCGACATCTTCCCCCTTCCTAGCTTCTACTCCGTCCTCGGAGTAGACTATTCTGGTGCTTGGAAAATCTTCAACTTGTCGTGGTTGACCCATTTCGTAATGGGAGTGCCATCCAATTCCTCCAATTGGTACGTACCATTTTCATGCACAACTGCTATTTTGTAGGGCCCCATCCATTTTGGAAGAAATTTTCTCTGTCTTCTTTTTTTGTATCTGGAATCATATAGTAGAACCAAGTCATTCACATGAAATGGAGACCACCGGATCTTTTGATCAAAGTATTCCTTCTGCTTCATTTTCTTCTTATGGCTTGTATCCTTTACTATTTCTCTCATTTCCTCCAGCAAATGAAGATGTACCAACCTTTCTTTTACTGAATCACTTTCATCCATCCTTTCATTTTTCATAACTCTCACAGTGGGAATATCAAACTCAATAGGAAGAACTGGATCAATGCCATAGGCCAACTGAAATGGGGAGTATCCTGTTGTTGACTTTGATGTTGCCCTATATGCCCACAATGCTGCATGAATCCTTTTATCCCATTTATGTACCTGCAAGGCTGCATCTTTTGCTAGAATTTGACACAACACAAAATTTGTTCGTTCCACCTGTCCATTTGTGCTTGGCTTGTATGTTGTTGCCTTCCTGTGCTTAATAGAAAACTTATTGACTAGGGCTTCTACCACCTCATTAATGAAGTGGCTTCCTTGATCTGTTACAATTTCTAATGGGAAACCAAATCTGGTGACAATGCGTTCATACATGAACCTTGCCACTTCATCCATGGAAGTTGTTTTCAATGGCCTAGCTTCAACCCACTTGGTTAAATAATCTGTGGCAACTACAATATACTTATTTTGGCGTGATGTAGTTGGAAGTGGACCTACAATGTCTATTCCCCACTTTTCAAAGGGACCAAGGGGAAGAATAGGACATAATGGAGCTGATGAAGTCTTACGGTTACCATGTGTTTGACAAATATCACATGTCTTACAATAATTATAACAATCTTTAAAAAGAGTGGGCCAGTGATAACCTGCATCCAAGATCCTTCTTGCTATAAGTTGTCTAGAGAAGTGCCCTCCACATGTACCATTGTGGAATTCTTCTAGCAGTTCCTTCCCTTGATCACGTCCAACTGCCCTCTTGTACTGTCCATCAGGTCCTATTCGAAATAATACTCCATGTAGAATAGAATATGGACGACTGGCTTGAGTAATCTTTCTCTTAGTCTTTGCATTGGCACCATCAGGAAACTTGAATTCATTCAGATAATTCCAAATATCTATGTATTCACTAGGGATTGTGTCAAGGGATAACAATGTTGCATCGGGAAATCATCATCATCACAAGATGATCCTAAACCATCATAGGCTCGAGAGAGTGCATCTGCATTGACATGCTTCTTTCTTGGCCTATCTATAATATCAAATTCAAACTCTTGTAGCAAAACTATCCATCTCGCTATCCTCCCCGATGGGTTAGGCTTATTTACAATATAGTTTAGAGCCTCGATGATCTCATGTTACAACTAGAAATTTTTTCCCTAGCAAGTAATTTCTAAACTTCTTTACAGCAAAAATGATAGCCAGAGCCTCTTTTTCAGTTACAATGTATAATTTACCTCAGCACTGCTCATTTGTCTACTCCCAAAGTAAATTGGATGTTCATTCCCATTTTCATCCTTTTGGCTCAAAGTACTTCCTAGTGTTGCATCTGAGGCATCAGTGTACACAATGAATGGCTTGCTCCAATCTGGATTCTTCAAAACAGGTGAAGACACTAGGGCTTCCTTCAATTGTCCAAAAGCTTCATGCGCCTTATTTCCTGGTTCATAAGTAACATCCTTCTTCAAGAACTAGGTTAGTGGCTATGCAATCTTTGAGAAATTCTTGATGAACCTTCTATAGTAACCCACATGGCCTAAAAATGATCTCAACTTACTTCTATTAAGAGGAAATGGTAAATCTTTGATTTTGAAACTTTATCGTGATCAGCACTACAATACCATCTCTGGATACAACATGCCCTAACAAAACACCTTTAGAACATCCAAAGACACACTTTGTAGGGTTTAGTGAGGCTTGTGCTTCATCTAACCTTTGAAATGTTGTCTCCATTTGGTGCAGGTGGTCCAACTTGCTCCCATAGATGCAAAAATCATCTAGAAATACTCTGATGAAGGTCCCAATGTAGGGTTTGAACACCCTATTCATCAAACGCTGGAATTTTTGTGGAGCATTACACAACCCAAAAGGCATAAATCTATAAGCAAATGTTCCCCAAGGAGTGGTGAACATGGTATTCAGCTGATCTTTCTCTGCTATACAAACTTGGTTGTAGCCGCTATATCCATCAAAGAAAACTATAGCACTCTGCCAGCTACTTCGTCCCAAGATCTGATCTGAAAATGGAAGAGGGTAATGATCCTTCTTTGTTGCCTTATTGAGCTTCCCCGTAATCAACACAAATGCATAGCTTCCCATTCTTTTTTATTGAGATCACAATGGGAGAAACCCATTCTAAATTCTCCACGTAAAATATGAATCCCGCATCAAGTAACTTATCTATTTCTTTTTTACAGCCTTGGAAAAATTAGGATTCATTCTATATGGCATTTGCTTTATGGGCTTAGCACCCATCTACCACTCAATACAATGTTCTACCCAACTTACTTGATGGAGTTCCTTGTAATCAAAAGTGAATAGGTGTATGTACCTTCGAAAGGGCCGGAGGTAGGATTCCTTCTCACTCTCCATCATAGCATCACCAATCTTTATTTGTTGGATACGATCATCAACTTCTTCTTCAGATAATTTTATGGGGTCATGAGTTGGTGTGACTAGAAGGATATCCATGACTGAAACATCCACCTCACTTTCTTCATCTTCAAATGTCCACTTCACTCGGTACTAGAGTAATCGTGAGGATGTCCAATCATCGCCATCACTTGAATCCACAGTTTCTCGCCTTATGATGTCGAGGATCACATTTATCTTCACCCTCTCTCTACCATGTCCAAGTGTCATGAAACCTTCATTCCAAAGTAGTTTCTTGCATGAACTCTCCTTAGCCATGGTCTTCTCAGCAGCATTGGGTACGCAATAGTACCATTTTTCATCACCTAAAAGTCTACCACACATACCACACCCATAACAGATATTGCCACATTTGAAACTACACCTTCTGGTTTAGTTTTTCCTTTATTTAATGACCTTAACATAAGTGTTGAAGGGAGATCAATTTTTAAACCCAACATATTCATTACAGACTCAGTCATTACATTAACTGCAGCACCTCCATCAACTAAGACATCATGAATTGAAATACCATTACATAATACCTCAACTTGTGGAGCATAGGGATCTACCTCTGCCTCCAAAACAGGGACCTCAACCTCCTTCCTTCTTCGAGCATTGAGTCCACCTCGCAACTCCCGCCTCTTCTCAAAAGACATAGCCAAGAGTTGACCATATGTAATATTTTCAGGCCTTTTGGACAGATCTTCCAAGATGGAGTATGGTCCTTGCCCCCGTGAAATCGAAAATCCCGCACTCCCAACTTTCTTCTCCTATGTTTCTTACTAGTTTCTTCTTTCATCTTCTTAGGATCATTTCCATCTTGATTATCTTTTTCTTTCTTTCTTTTTGTTACAAACACATCTACTTCATTATTTCTGCTCTTATCTACTACATTAAAAGAATTCACAGTGCTTTTCCTTTATCATTATCTCCTTTACCGTATGTAGAAGCTCTATCTAGACAATTATACTTATAATGACCCTTTTATAACAACCATAACAAACAACTTTAGAAATATTTCTTTTTGGACCTATATCTCCTCCCCGAGAACTAAATTCCTTTCCTCAAGAAGATTAATAGTTAATCGACCCATCTTTTTGAGTAGATCTTCATACTCAATAGATGTACTAGGAGAAATATTTGTGCTCACCGGGAGTGGTTGTGGATTCTGGACCAAAGGTGCTGGTGTAGGCTCTACTTTAGCAACAATTTCTTTGGGCTCCTCTTCCATGCTTTCTTCTTACCTTCTTGCAATCTCCTTTGCTTTTCAATGGTAGCCGGGCGGTCATACTTCACTCGTTGTCGATCTCCGGCTTCATCCCAAGAATGAAGTTCTTACTGAGGAGATTATCCATGCCATTCATCAACCCATCCGCTAATCCTTCCTTCCGAGATCTAGGCATCGAGCTTCCTCCTTAGCTCTAGAACACGAGCATGATAATCCCTTATCTTCTCCTTCTCTCCTTGGGATAGCTTTGTGATCTCGATCATGAGATCTGCATATTTCGTTGTTCACCAAATTCTTCGAGAAAACTTTCGCTTAATAAATCCCATGAATTTTTCACATTATCACCTAGTGTTTCAAACCACCTAAGTGTCAACCATCCAAAAAGGTAGGAAAAATTCAATCCATTGTTCTCCTTCTTATAAGGCCATTACAAATACAAGATCGCTTAAACTCTTGAATGAAAGAAGAAGCATCTTCATTAGATTGAGCTGAAAAACAGAATCTTTCCCATTTTCAAAAGTAACCACCGTGAAATACCAACTCACAAGTACAATCAACAAGACTTATGTGTACAAATAATTGGAATCACTATACTAGAAAGTGACTTTACACCTTTCTACAATAAAATAGAAATGACCACGGTAAACTATGGTAAAACTTGACTTACTGCGGTAAAAACTGACTTTACTGTGGTAAACACTATTCACGGTAAAAAGTGAAGTTACTGTGGTAAATACTATTCACAGTAAAAAGTGACTTTACTGCGGTAAATACTATTCCAGCAAAAATGACTTTACCATGGTAACTACTATTCATGGCAAAAATGACTTTACCATGGTAACTACTATGCACAAAAAAAAACAAGGTTACCCTCTAATTGATTTTTGACTAAGTGAGAATATCTCTCCGTAAAATCCACTAACGAGGAATGGTCCCTAAGAACGGAACCAAAATGTCATCACCAATCCGGCACTATGATAATTCTTCACCGGAACTCCTCATGCTATGATTATTTACTAATGCACAGCCTTTAGTTTGGTGGATGTAATCTGGAAACAAAACAACAACATAACACAAGAATACCATCGACTATGATAAGACAGAATGATGACAAATCTGAAATATCAAAGTAAATTATAATATTAACATGAAATTGTTACAATCTCACCCATGAGGTACTTCAAGTGTTATTGACTTCACTTGACTTTCACCAAGACTATGGGAGAAACTTTACAATTACACCTCTTAATGGCTTCTTCAACACACCTTTAAACTAATGGCTTCCTTCGCACACTTCCTACAATATTTCTCACTACTTCCTTCTATGCTAAATGAGGGGGGTGGCCTCTCTATTTATAGAACTTCTAGGCTTATCCATCTTATCTCTAAGATAGGATAAGAAATCCACTCTGACGAATCATATTCCATACCTTAACTCTTATCTGTACATGTAAGCTTATCCTTTAAGATAAGATAAACCTTATCATTTTACATGGGTTCCACATTTTTAGACTTTTTACAAATAAAATACACAAAATATTTATGACCTCACTCCTTGTCTTTATTACCAATATAATATTTCTAATTCCTAATCATGTAGACCCTACTTCTCTAATTACCCAAACTTTGACATTTTAACATTACTGGACCACTTACAACAAATATTTACTTTTACAACATTCCTATTGTACTTTGATCACTACCGTACTCCACATTATTGGTGGCACCGTACTGACGGCGCCGTTATCTTCTATCAGATGCTACTACTAATTATACTTAACAACATCCTATTCCTAATACATACATTAATGAAATAGAAATTACGGAGGAAAATTTTAGTGTCGGCAGATCCCTCCCCCATGAAGAGATTTGAGAAATAAACATGCAATACCATGATGGCCGCCCATAAAGCGTGCCTAGAGAAATGGTATAAGTGAATGCACGACACATTTGGGGCTAAAAGAAGGATACCGAGAATAGTTTTCAGTATTAGTAGATGGAGAAGCTAAGTTCACTTGTCTATCGAATTTTTGTATTGGCAAGTTCACTATGTCGATGGAACCAAGAGCCCATGGTGTAAGTTACTCTTCTCCTTCACCACCCAAGATTTCTAAGCAGAGGTATATCACTTCAAGCTAAAATACTAAGGTTTAACCTTAACAAGGTGGACCAGGACCACCGTGATTTTAGAAGGAAGTTGGTATATCCAAAGAAGCACACCTAAGTGGAGAAGTATGTCTCCCATGAGGTGCACATGACAAAACCCTTGTGCTACCAATCATTTGGAAGGGTCGCAGCAAGAATATACTTACACATTAGGCCCAAATATAAAAAGGTTGCTTACTTATAGAATGATGTCTCCATCCTAGAGGATACCACTAGTAGGAAGAAGGATGCACCAAAGAAGAGGGAAATGGAAGAGGCCCTGGATAAAGAGGCACAAGAAAATAAAGCACCAAGTTTGCAGAGATAGCACAATCTATGGGCATGCCAAGTCGTGCACCAAGCTAAGAACATAATCACATAGGAATAATTCTCTCATCAAGGAGAAGGAAAATACACTTGAGGAAGAGGTTCCTAAAAAATAAGAGTCTCCTGTAAAGGAATCACCTACGAGGAAGAGGAATAATTCCCAACTAGGAAGAAACAAGGTAGTGGGGAAGGTACACTTGGATGTGATGGAGATATTGGAGGCCTACAGGGGGTGAGAGAGATGATGATGAGGATGAAGAAGTTCGAATCATCCCATGTACAATGTACATAACTCGGAGGAGGAAAGAAGTGAGGCTAAGGGTAGAGAAGAAGAAGGCGCTCAAGGAAAATGGGAGAGTGAAGAAGTAAATACTAAGGATCAGAGGACCCCTAGCCTCACCAAGGAGTAGATAGAAGAGGCCACAGAAAGAGAAGTAGCAGGCATAATAGAGAATTTAGTGGAGTAAGAAGTGGATCGATCACATATGAAATACTCAAGAAGATAGAACAACAGAGCGTAGGGAAAGAGTATGGAAGTGTGGGTGGAGATCCCAGCTTAGCGGTGAGCTTTCCAAAGGGTGCATGCATAGGAGGGAAGAACCTGGTATTATCACAAGGGAAGGGAATGGGTTATATCCATGATCCAAAGAAATTGTTATGCACACACTTCTAGAGCACCATGCCTACATACCAACTCCTGGAAATGTCTTCATTCAAGAATAAGGCATGTACCCACGAACTAGGAAAATGTTATCTTTGGTATTTGAGTCCCATGTCAATGAACCAGAGTTCAAAGTTAACCAAGGGGTTCTCGATGAAGATGTCGATACCAAAGGTATAAATCATTGGTGAATGCTCGGTGGTTGTCTAATGAGAAATTATGTAATGCACTCAACACGGTTTAGTTGAAGTTGAGGCAAGAAATTTTGGGATGAATGATAGGGTGAGATTCCTAGAAGGGGAATTAGAGATGAAAAAGGAAGAGCTCATTAAAAAGTGAAAGGATCTAAAGCAAGAGGAACTAATTAGCACATAGTTAAGGCACAAAATGAAGGAGGAAAAGGTAAGGGAGCACGAGGTGTATAAAAAGGTAATAATGATTATAGATGTTATTTTCTTATAGAATCCAGACCTAGCACCTCTAGAGGAGAAGTATGAGTCAACCTTGCAATGCTTGGAAGACCTAACTCGCATCCTCACCATGGAGAGGCAACCTCTCACTTTGGAATCAGAATAAGAAGTGTTAGCATGCCAGGAGAAAGAGGAAAAGTAAAGGTTGTGGAGATAGTCACTTAGTACACTAAGCTCCTTGCCAATGTAAAGGTTGTTGCACAGATAGCTGAAGCTACTTATGATAATTGCATGGACAAAGATAGAGTGGCAAGAATTTTAGTTTCCACCCATGAGGTAGACCTCAAGGAGTTTTAGGAGAAGAATAAAGGAAACAAGGTAGAGTGGGATAAGATCTTGGTGAGGTAGAGAAGAATTCAAAAGCCATTGAGACCTTAAGAGGCTTGATCAAAAATCAGCTAAAGGAATTATATCCTCAAATCACCCATAAGATGGATGCATTGGATGACCTTAGGAAGAAGTTGGAAAACATTGTTGATACGTTGAATGCTAAGGGTGATGAACTAGGATTTGAAGAGGTGAGCACCTTAGTAGGTGACCTCTATCAATAGGCACAGGGTGAGGTAGATGCCTGGGAGAAGATTGAGGTAGATATAAGGAAGTATTTCCCTCTCAATCTTCAGTAATAAACAAATTCCTCTTCATTCCTCCATTATTTATTTCTTCCATTTCTCATTCTTCATTCTTCATTCTTTAGTCCCACCATTATTTATTCTTTGGAAAGGATGTTTTCGAGGATGGAGAACAAGCTTAGTTTTGGGTGGTGTTGGGCTTCATAATATTAACTAAGTCCTAAATGGTGTGTGCACATGTGGGACCATTGAAGAGTATGGGTACACGGGAAAATCACATAGGACATGGGGTTTTATAAGGGTTTAGTAGAAACCACGACACGCACACAAGGAAGAGAAAAGGATTTTAGGACTTAGTCATATTTAGCTTTCCAAGAGGCACTTAAGGAAAAACATGACCCGACTAGGCATGCTGAGTGGATAAGGTGCTAGCCTGGTGACTTGGTGGTCAAGGAAAGAATATTCCATGCATGGAACATTCCCAAAAGACATCATTTCAGAATTGGAGAGCTCATATCTGAAGAAGCATGCTCCATTGGAGGACCACCTTAACACTTGGAAATCGATCTGCTACTTTAGAAATGCATGGTGGTGGGTGCTAAACCTATTTATAGAGATGCCTTGGAGTAATAAAGATCCACCTAAAGGGAGAAAGGATGAAAGGTGAAGCTCTAAAAAATAATAGGAGGATCTATGGATTTTGATTCTCATTAGAGGAATGTAGGAATGTTAACATATCTAGGGGATGGGTCTACTAAATCTTTGTAATGAGGGAGAATAGCTAGAACTATTGATACCAGAGTTTGATCTCTATATTTTCTTGTTATGGATCTTGTGAATGTGATGTGGTTACTGAACTATGATCAACATGAATATATTGTTTTGTTCCAAATATATTTTTCATGGGTGTAAACCCTAGTGTCTTTTTCTTTATGTTATGGATCATATCTACTTATCCTATACTTTCATAATATATGCATGATCATTTATTTTTCTGAATTTAAACCTATCATCAATGATAACATATTCTCACAATGCTCACATAAAGGAGGGGCTTGTCACCCACGTGCACCTCGAGTGAGTTCTCAAAACCCGTTGGGTGATAGGTCAACAAGCGGGGGGTTAGAAGGTTATTCTAAGGGCATAACAATTACTACAAGGTTCCAACCTAGTACCTTAGAGGTAAAGAAAAGGATATTCCATGTAGGGAATATTCCTAGAATACATCATTGCAAAGAGTGGAGGGTTTACAAAGGGATAAGCATTAACCAATGGAGGACCACATTGATACTTGGCACACGATCTATCCTTGATAGAAGGTATGGCGGTGGGTGTTTCACCGATTCTTAACAAAAATGAAACAAATAAGAGGTAATAGGCCAAAGAAGAATACCTATTTGAGATGTCAGTTGAAGGTTGGGCATGCGTTCTAATTTCCGATCCAAGTTTATCGTTAGAGATTCCTTTTTCTAGAAGGAACTACCTGTAAATGCAAAGCAATACAACCAAATAGAATTCCACAAAACAATGAGTGCACTTCCTAGTGGGAGATAGATCTAGGAAGTGTGATGCTTCCTGAACAGGCTGTCAATCCACTTTTATATAACAATATTAATGTTATTCAAAAGATACATGAAATAAAGATCCTATTGTAATTGAAATGATTTGGGTATCTCGTACAAAACAATAAGAAAGGTTGTTCAAAATATTGTTTGAGGTCAAAACGGGTCAAGTGATGGGCTGGTATGGGTTGTAGGTCTGGTATAGGCTCTAGGTAAGGTCTGATAAAAGTTACAAGTGATTCTAGGCTATTAGGAAATAGGTATTAGCTTTACTAACCGAGGAAGCTTGCCAAACACAAGAGACCGATGTCCGTTAGGTGTGATTGACAACGGTTTATCTATGACCGATACCGGTTAGGGATAACCGATCTCAATTTATGTGGGAATGGTAAAATATCAAGAATAATTCTCCGATTCTCTCTGTGTCTGCATAGAGATATGGGGTGGTTTTTGTGGAGAGGTTTTTAGGTAGAGTATCTGACTTGGGTGAGGCTTTTGTGAGGTTTTTTGGGTGTTAAGGTAAATTTAGTAAAATCCTGATAGGAGATAAAGTAACCAATGTCACCTAGTGATTGATGTGGGTGAAAGGGGAACTGATAACGGTTAGGGTACCCGGTGTTGGTAGGGGAAATATGGAGAAATTTTATTAATAAATAATTTTGGAATTATCTTTGATTACACAGAGAATGGATGGGGACTGGTTAGGTTTGTGATAAGGTGATAAGATCCCATAAATGTGTAAAAGGTTAGGAATAAAGATCCGGAAGGTTGTGGTGGCTGGATAGGGATATGGGCTAGAAAGTGGGGATGGAAAAATACAAGGAATAACAAGTTATAATAACAAAAGGATAAAGAACCTAATGAGTAAGTATAAAAATGATACATAATCAAATGCACTTACTTTTTCCTACAAGATTGGTGGGTGAAGGAAGGTGATGGTTGATCTATGAACTTGTGGTCAGTGTCACAGAAGTTCTTCCTGGAGTATCATTGTGAATGTCAATACCTTCAAATCAGCCCTGGTACTTGCTTAGGCCTCTGGCTGGATGTATTATGTCATCTTGATGCTGAGAAAACTCGAGTTCATGCTTGAATTTATATATCTCTCCCAAAACTCGAAGTAACCCACGTGGGAAAAAGGTTTCCAAATTGTATATATGGTGACCGACAACGGTCAAGGTGACCGACGTCGGTTGAGGGTTAACGGTGTCGGTTAAGGTGAGATATCCTAGGTTTACCAAAAATAATAGATCTTGGCTATTTTTGGCGTGCTTTACTTGTTGGCTCGGTCTCAAGTGATGGTTAATGCTTAGATAAGCGGGCATGTTGTTGGAGAAGGAATAGAAATTTAATGCTAGGGTTAGACTAAGTCCCAGGTGGTTAGGATAAGTGGAGACTGAGTCTTAGTTAATTAATAGGCTAAGAATAAGTCCATGGTGAGGTGTCTAGGTGAGGTGTAAATTAACCTAATTAAAGTAATTAGATTAATAAATAATGTGAGGATGGGCATTAATTCAATTGTAAATAATTAAATTAATATGAATGTGAGGTAAAGGGGTCATGGTTAGGTGAACACGTTATGTTAACTGATTAAAGGGGACCAAGGGGAGTGTGACCCAAATTTGGTGTCTACTTTTCCCCTTTTTTCATGTATCTTGTATTAGTATGCGATTTTAACAACAAAAGAATTGGTTGAATCAAATATAAGTGGGAGTGAGGTTTCCCAAGTATGGGTGGAGGTGATCCCCTCAAACTAGGAGTTGATGAGGTGTGAGATAGAATCGGTGAGTGGTTTGATAAATGATTTAGTGATGAAATTTAAGGTAGGTGAGTTTTAGGTAAGGGTATGGGAATTTTGGGTCATGGGTAATGTTCAAATTGGGTAATGGGTAATGACAATCGAACGCACAACACGTATAGATTTTTACATGGTACCAAGTTGAAGATCTTGCAAACTCTACATCATCTAAGGTCGATAGGTTTATCCAAACAAGGTTGAAGTGATTCAGGTATCCAGGGTATAGGATATGGTCCAAACATGACGTAGGTTAGGTGCAAGAATGTTTAGGTATGTTCTAGTACACCAAAGGTTTGGTCAGGACAAACAACACAAAAATAGGAAAGGTAAGGTCATTAGGCTCAAACAACACAGGTAATAACATCGTAAGGTATAGTGAGTACACAAGTTTAGGTCAAGGTATATTGGTCATGGCATGGGTAAGGCCAAGGTATAGGTAAAATAACAGGTCCCTAAATGTAATTAAGGAAATGTATGGGTAATTTAGGCTTGTGGGTAGGGTATAATAAGTGTTGGTAAAGCCAAAAGGTATGTGGCAGTAAGGATTTTAGGTCAAAATGGGAAAAATGTAGAGGAAATGGTATTTGCAGATGACTAATGTTAGTTATAAGGTAACTAACATCAGTTTTGGGTGACCGACATTGGTCATGTTGGGTTAGGGTTATAAGGTTGAAATTCTATATTTTACGGAATCATTGTTGTCTTTTGACTTTGAGAAAATGACAGAGCTGAGTGACTTGTGCATTTTTCAGGGAGGAAAAGACAAGGCATTGTACCAGGCTGAGGTGGAGGTGACTAAGTGGTGAGAGGAGCCAGGTAGAAGGGTCCATAAGATCGCTTTTGTGAAGTGTGATTGGTGGGGGATTCAAGGTATACTCTATCATGGTAGAGGTGGGAGAGGGTTTGAGCAGACCACCAAAGACAACGGCTAGATGTGCCACCACGTAGGTGACACCGTGATGAGGTAAGAGGTGTTTTAGAACTTGTTATTTGCTAAAAATTTGGTGAAAATTGAAGAAATTGGGGTGGGGGTTTTCACTTGAAATGTGGGTTAAAAAGTGGGTAAAATGAAAGGAATGAGTAATGGGAAGGTTACAAATAGGTGAGATATATTTGGGAATTAAGTTGGGATAGGGTGGGGTGGGTAGATTAGGGGTTTTAGGTAATTTTTGTCAATTTTTGAAAATGGGGGATAGGTTTTCAGTTTTTGACGACGTGACAGAGACCGACGTCGGTCAAGGTTTGGCCAATGTCTCATAGGACTTACTTTGGAATTGGTCTAGCCTTAGGTGACCGATATTAGTTAAAGGAAACTAATGACGGTCATGGGAAAATTGGTGATGGTCAAGACAACTGGTGTTGGTTAGGGTTAAAGAACAACAGGGGTAAGAAAGGCTAGTTTGGAAAGAAAAATGGGTAAAGAAGGGGTAAGTAAAGATTGCTTGTAGAGGGATAAGGGTAAAATAGGATCTTTGGTGATATGGGATAGGTGAGTAGGTGAAATAATGTTAAGGTAATGGGTCATAATTGTAAAGGGTAGTAGGCTTGTAGGTGAATTAGGTAAATGGGGTAATCATGATTGGTGTGGTTGGGTATGGTTTTGGGGTTAATAGGTAATTGGAGGTAGTTAGGTCTGAACAATGTTGGGATTTTTTAGATACAGGCTAGGGACTAGCTACGGATGCAGGACAGAGTACCACCTCTATTAGTAGTGATGTGGTGTAGTGTGAGTGCGAAGGAGTGGGATCATATGACCAATGTTGGACTAATTGTGATATGACACTATAGGCGTATAGCCCAAGATCCTATCTTGATGGTCACACTCATTAATAGATGGGATTCAGTTAACAACATGTTTTGATTACCAACCGGTGAGATGATTATCACCCTAAAGGATGTGTACACAGATCCCGTGGCTACCGATTGTTGGGGATCCAGTGTATTCTATTTTGTCTGAGGCATCTATGGATCCGATAGTGGCCATATTTGGGGAGGTAATAGTCGAGAGGTATCATAATGTGAGCCCGAGCTATAGAGATATGTATGTGTCCCATCCTCAAGAGATTAGGTTATTTTTTTTATGATGGAGGCAAGATGTTTTTTTACCTTACCATATGTTAAGGGTGGGAGATTCCCACAAGCATTTATGGGAGTGCTCCAGGATATGGTGGAGAAGTGGATCTATTTTACATGGGCACCAAAATTCCTTGTGCAACTGTATAGTGAGTTGTGGGCCTATGGGATATTGTGGAGATTTAGTTTGTGTTGCACTTTTCTTCGCATTGTTGGGCATACAAGCACATTGTATTTGTATCGTCCACTTGTTTTTCCCCGACTTGATTGGTTTGGGGCTGGTTTGGTCGAGTCGAATATATAACGATGGGTACCAATTGGTGGGTAGCACATGGTGGCTAGGGCCACACATTATGTTTCATATTACAGGTGGTTCTTGGAGGCATTCTCTAGTGCAGATATTGTTTAGAGTCCATATGATGGTTATCCCTCATACAAGGACATGGCGAAGGAGTTAGAAGAATTATAGTTACTGAGGTGGATTCAGGGGCATCATGCCAATGAGCACGAGATGATACTTTTGACAGAGGTCGATGGTAGTTTGGGTTGTGTGCAAGTATTTCTACAATTTAGCTAAATTTAAAGCAAGAAACTACCACCTAGAAATAGCTTCCTAACCTAGCTAAAAATGAGAAATGTGCACCATCATGATGAAGAAATAAGCAAGTCCTACCCTCAACATTATAACTTTGAAATGATCAAAACATAATGTAAATTAATGAACTCTATTCTCCTTAATTTCCTAATTTAACATTAAAATGAACCTAAGTAGTTCAATGGCAATCAAATTATATTTGCTTGCTTTGATCCTTCAATGGATGCTTGGGTGTGAGGCTTAGCTCTTCAAGAATGGAGGATGGAGGGCTCAAGAATGACAAAAGGCTATTAGTATGAAACTATGTGCTTTCTTTTGTCTCTTGAGAGATTTAGGTGTAGGTGTAGAAGTAGAGGGAGGGTTGTTTATATAGCCCAAAGGATAAAGGATTCAACACATCCTCATGAATGTGGGACTAATGGAGATGTAGAGTTAGTTATGGATAAGGGGGTTTAGTTTGTCCTCTAGTGGCTCATGTGGATAAAGGGGGTGTATTAATTAATCAAGATGATTAATTAATACATGTGCAAGCTTTTATAAGCTTTTAGATGGATATTAGTGTGATTTGGACCATTAGGAGGGAATTAAACCAATTAAATAGTGATTTATTGATTTAATGAGAAGAGAGGCTAATTAATTAGACTAGATAGAAGGTGTTGATTAACGAAGGGTATGTGTTGGATAGGGGACTTAATTAATTAGTGTAATGTAATCAATTAATGACAATGGAAGAGAAGATGAGCACTATTGACAATATGTTGTCAATTTATGGGAAAGGAGATAATTAGCACAATTTAAGTATTTAAATTGCTCGAGCATAATTATAGGTGTCTACATGGGTTACTGAAGGACGTGCCTCTACCTTTCCCACATTACATGAGAGATGACATGGAGAGACATATGTCTCCACCAAGACCGAGTGTGTTGAGAGAGCAAGAGGAGCAAATAGTGGATAGGCGGATCGATGATGTTGGGTTCACCGATAGATATAGGTAGTGTTGGGTGGCATAGCTATGTGTGGAATGACCGAGGATAGGGTAGATAGACTTATCTACCATCACAGTGTAGAGGGATACCTTACAGAGTTAGGTGGCTACCCTTTAAGCCCAAATTATAGATTTACGAGGCATCTTACCGGGTTAGATGCACAATTTACCATTTTACAGGCTCAAGTGGCATCCTTACAGGCATAGGTAGCACAGAGGAATAGCACCCACACATGTTGGAGATGGATATGGGGATAGGTAGTCACCTTATAGGCATAGGTAATAGGTTTACAAGGCTCATTTTCTATTGCACAAGCTTAGGTTGTGGCCTTATCGGCCTAGGTTACAGCATAGGAACCTCCACAAACTCATGGATAGGGTCCCACACTATAGGAAGCTATGGTGGGACAAGGTTCCATGGTATAGGGACGAGTACATGGCTCACAAGTACAGGGCTAGAAGCCGGCGTAACAGTCGAGAGATCACAGGTTGTTGTGAGACCTATGGAACCACCTCAGATGGTTTCGATGGTGAGGTTCAGGATGTCCTAAACATAGTATGGTATTACCAGATCATCTAAAGACCATCGGGATAGATGTCCTTTCCTATACTAAGTACAAGGCACATTAGGTAGAAAGTAAGAGGACTAGATCCCACACTTATAGTTTTGAGAGCAAAAGGGACGGTGAGCCTAGAGGTAGGGTCAGGGAGAGGCTATGAGTTCACAGAGGCCACTCCCATGTGAGGGGTAGGTAGAGATTAGGTCAAGACCCATGTTAGGTGGAGAGATGTATGTAGGTCATTCTGCTAGAGGTGAGGAGGAGGAGACAAACATGGATATCAAGTGGAGTGATGATTAGTCACCTGATATGATTGGTGTATCGATTTTTGTATATACCGGCCTATTTACCAATGATAGTGAGGATGTATATGAGGGTTTTGATTTTTGATTTTATAACGGCCTGTGTGCTGAAGATAGTGAGGATATATATGAGGATTTTGAGATTTTGATTTTATACCGGCCTGTGTGCCAAAGATAGTGAGGATGTATATGAGGGTCTTGATATACTTGAGTATTTATTTGTATCAGTGTACATTTGTATTGATACACATACTTTCCCATTTATATATAGTTGATGATGTGTATGTATTAATGATGTACTTGGTTTTAATTTCCATTGTTATTGTGTATGTGATGGAAACTAGGTGAATTAGGCATGATTGATTCAAGATCATGTAGGTTTTGGTTTAGGTCGATTAGGCATGTTGGATTCTAGGTGAGTTAGGCATGATTGATTCTAGGTCATTTAGACATGATTGAGTTAAGTCAGTTAGGCATGGTTTGGTGATGTTGTTGGGTTTGATTTTATTTCCACGTTATTGGTAGTATGGAAAATAAATGATGATGTATATTTATGTTATGGTTTAAACTTCCAAATATTTGATATCATGGAATGGTGAACTGATTGATGTATGATGTGATGAAATGGTAGGTATGCATGTTTGTAAGAAAGGTAAGTATACATGTTTATATACTTGTATGTTTGTTTAATTTCCAAGTAATGTAGAAGATGGAAACTAACTAATGGTAGAATGTAAATAAAAAAGTTGGGGAAAATTGGTTAGGGTAAATAATGGTCGAGATAACCTCTAAGGTCCCAATGCCCTTGGAGTGCTACCTACATAGCCTCGTCCAAAAGGGACCTCGGGATGACGTAGTTATCCAATAAGTTATGGAAGAATATGATGAGGTAGAGAAATGGGTTAGCATATTTTAGGCATGGTTGAGTCTAGGTTATTTGGGTATGATTGATTTTAGGTCACTTAGGCATGATTGAGTCTAGGTCATGAAGGTAGGGGTGAATTGAGGTCATTTAGGTGTGGTTAAATTGAGGTGTTGAAGGCTTGGTCCTGTATAGGATAATCAATAAGTAATGAAGAAGGTGAGTGGTAAGAGGTGATAGAAGAGCCGCCTATTTGATAAAAACCATAACACGTCTACCATACTAAAGATGGGCTTATGAACGTAAGACCCTAAAGGCACTTTGCATGATTGAATATTCTAAGGGTGAAGAAAGTCACATGATCATGAAATGTCGCATTTGTAGTACATCCCTTGAGTGGGTGGGAAATTAGGGTGAAAAGGTGATAAGGTGAAAGCAAGTTGGTTTTAGCATAACCTAGTGTGAGCGATTATGCTGACTTGAAAAAAGACCTAAGATCAAAATAGGCAAGTCCATGAAGAAAAAGTTAATCTTTTGCTTTTTTCTTTTGTTTTTGAAAAAAGCTGGTCAATGTGGGATGAGTATATTATCTCCTTCAGGTCTTCAAAAATTTAATCAATGTGGGAAGCTTCATAATATCTTTATTTTATTTTTACAAGAATAGTCTTCTTTTGATGATAGACTAAGTACAATATAGTTGTTTTCATATAGCTATCCTTCTAGGGAGAAGTCTATTTATAACCATGAGATAGAAAGCGTAGATGTCCTTTTTGAGGGAGTCATCTTTTTGTGGGAGTTTGACTCAAACAAGTTAATCCCATCTTACTTTTAAATTTTTTTTTCTTTTGGAATTTTAAGTCATGGAAAAGACTATAGAGGAAAATAGGCTCTTGTGTTTTAAGAAAAAACTATAGCACATAGAGGTTAACTGTGATAGAGAGGTTTTAAGTGATGAACAACCATGGGATTCCATCTTGAAAAAGAAAAAAATATCCATGAGAATCATGCCATGAGTAGAGTCGTGGTACTCATATTGAAGACAAGGTTGAGAGGTAATGGGTAATCACATGATCCTAGTTTAGTCATTGATCCTTAAAATAGGTAGAATGGAAGGTGAATGGTGCTCAAGGGATGGGTATTGAATAGACAAGAGGTGATATATGAATTAATTCAATAGTAGAATGGTCAAAGATGCAAGGAATTGAGGGGTTTAGGTTCGGGTTTACCTTCGAGTGAAGACAAATGATAAGCACCTGATCCATAGGTATGAGTAATGATATAAGGTCCAAGCCAATTAGGAGAAAATTTTCCCTGTTTACTTTTTTCCTCTTTTGTTACATGTTGATTTTCTTTCAAGATGAGGTCACCGACTTGGAAGGTTTGTTCATGGATGCATTTTTCATAGGCATGTTTGATACATTTTTGGTAGATTTTAAGGTGATCAAGAGCATTAAGATGATGTTCATCCAATAACTCGAGTTGTGTCAAACGATAGTGGCTAAATTCATCATCACTGAGCATATCTTTGAGTGATATATGAAGAGATGGAATTTTGACTTTAAGAGGTAGGATAGCCTCTGTACCATATACCAAAGAGAAAGGTGTAGCCACAATTGAGGTACAAATACTAGTACGGTAAGCCTATAAGGAAAAAGGAATGTGTGTGTGCCAATCCTTTCCAATATCATCCACAACTTTCATAAGAATTTTTTTAAGGTTTTTTGGTTGATTCTCGCTTAGACATTTGTTTGAGGGTAGTAGGGTGAATAAAAATTGAGTTTAATACCAAAGTCATCACAAAGCTTCCATAGAGTTTTATTTTTGAACTTGTTTTCCATTATCAGTGATGAGACGATGGGGAACACCAAAGTGACAAATGATATGATGATTGATGAATTCACATATTTTCTTGGATTTTGTTAAAATAAGAGGTATGGATTCTACCCATTTAGTGTAGTATTTAGTAGCAGTAATAATCCATCAATGGCACTGTGAAGAATGGGGATTGATTTCTCCAACAAGATCCAAACCCCATTAAGAGAAAGGCCAAAGGTCTCGTGTAACCTATAAGGTGTAACAAGGTGTGTGATGAAGATTAGCATGTTGTTGGAATTTCACACAATGTTTGACATAGTCACAATAGTCACAGTTGAGGGTTGGCCAATAATAGCCTAGGCGAAGGATGTGTTTAGCGATAGCTAAGCCACTGAAGTGACCTCCATAAATTCCATCATGAATTTCCTTGATGGTGTAGGGAATTTTAGAACTTGTAAGGCATCGTTAGAGAATACCATCAAAGTCGTGTTTATAAAGAAGACCTCCCATGATGACATACCAAGAGATACTTTTGAGAAAGGAGCGCTTTCCATTGCGAGTAAGGTCTGGAGGTAGAACTAAAAGGGAAAGGTAGTCAACAAATTACTTATACCAAAGGTCACGTGGGTCAGTTTGAATGGTTCCAACGAGGTTGAAGTCTTGAAATAGCTAGGAAGGTGATTGAATCCTTTGTACTGTGACAAATATTTTTGAGTTAGAGGGCGAGGTGGGTAATTGAGAACAAAGTTAGGCCATGGTATTAATAAATTTGTTAGTGGAACATGGAGTGGTTTGAAGTTCAAAATAGTAAAAGCTACTCAAAAGTATGTCTACATGATGTTTATACTTTTAAGTATTTCATTACAACACTGGTATATACCATTTAATTGATTGACAACTACTTGAGATTTACCAAAGATATTAATTTATTTAGCATCTAAGGCGATGGAAATTTGGAGGCCTAATATGAGTTTTTCATATTCAGCAATATTGTTAGTGCATTCAAAATATAGTTTGAAAGATAATGGCTTAGGCTCACCATCAAAAGGAATGAGGATAAATCCAGCCCTACCTCCATGTTGACATTTGGAACCATCAAAGAATAAGTTCATTGATTAAATGGTATCATCCAATGAGAGGGGGCAATGGATTTGTCTGGGGAAATCAAAGTTATAGGGTTGATCTCAAAAGAGAGGTGCGTCTCTACAAATTCAATCAAATGATAGTTTAGCATTTGATAGATTTTTGATGAGTGAATTTGAGGTCTAGGTTTGTAAGAAGCATGAGCCAATGTGCAACACACTGATGTTGGTAGGGCTTAGCATACATGTAATGTAAGGGGTCTGTATTGGTGACAACAAAATTTTTGTGGTTAAGTAGGTAATGGAGAAGTTTAGTAGCGACAAAAACTAAGGCTAAATAGATTTTTTTGGTGTGGGTGTATTAGGTTTCATAATCCAAAATCATATAGCTTATATAATAAACCACTTTCTCCCTATGTTTCTCATCATATGAGTGATCATGGCACCCAAGGAATGATCTCGTAGTAGAAATGTAAAGGTAAAATGGTTGGTCATCCTTAGGAGGGATGATTACATGTTGTTGGAGGGGTACCATTTTAAGGCCTCAAAGGCTTTGTGGCACTCATTATCCCATTTAAGGAGATTCCCTTTTGAGGAGATGATGAAAGGGGTGGCAGCGGTCGGAAAAATGTGAAATAAAATGACAAATAGATTACAACTTTCCTTGCAAACTACATAGTTGGTGAAGGTTATTAGGTGGAGGCATTTCAAGAATAGCCTTGATTTTAGTGGGATTGACTTCTATGCCACACAAAGAAATGATAAAACCAAGGAGTTTACTTAAGAGGACAGCAAAAACACACTTCTTAGGTTGAAGGTGAACACAATACTTGATGAGATGGTCAAAATGACCTTAAGGACTGTAAGTTCTTCGGCTCGATGTTTGGATTTTGTAAGAAGTTCATCTACATAATCTTCCAATATGCGATGAATGATGTCATGAAATATATAATTCATAGCTGTAGATATGTAGCACCATTATTTTTAAGTCCAATGGGCATGGCTCGATAGTAGAAGATCCCCTGGAGTGATGAAGGTGGTTTTGTGTTGATCTTCCGGGGTGAGTAATATTTGGTTATAACCCAAGAATCCATCCATGAGTGATAACATTTCATTGTCGGTAGTGAGATCAACTAGTTGGTCTATACTAGGTAGAGGAAATTCATCTTTAGGGTAGGCTAAATTAAGGTCATGGAAATCCATGCATATGTGGATTCCTCCTATCATTTTTGTGATAGGAACGATGTTAGAGATCCATTAGGGATAATCAATAGGTAGGATGAAGGAAACCGAGAGAAGGCACTAAATTTCTTCTTTGATAAGAAGGGAAATGTGAGGATGCATTTTTGCAGCTTATATATTACATGTTTGCCTTCAGAATAGTTACAATATTGTGGACCACAATGTTTGGGTCAATACTGGGAATATCAGTGTAGGACCAAGCAAAATCATTGCTATGATCTCGGAGGAATGAGGTAAAATCTTCCTGTTTGGAAGCATCTAAATATTGTCCTATCTTTAGAATGTGTGGGTCATCCTAAGTGTTAATATTGATTTCGATGGTCAATTCATTTAATATGGTTTGTGTCTCGGAAGTAAAAACTCGGTGAATATAATAATCTTCCGCACCAAGGTAGGTGAGAATAGACTCATCATCTTGACATTGAACGATGTTAATATATGGTGTATCATCATCAATCATGTCAAGATATAGGAAGGGAAGGGAAGAGGGACCCTCGCCATCACATTGATAAGTCAGAGGTCCCAAGGAAATGGTGTTTACAAAAAAATAGGAGGAATGGATTCTAGATCCATAGACTCCGTGGGTGAAGGTGGGGAAGTTAGTAGATGGGGTGAAGAAGGTTTGTCATCCTCAATGAGTTGACGTGGGCTTTCTTGAAAGATGGTTTAGCAAAGCCAATACCACTATGCAATCATTGTTTCTATGTGTGGTACACGGGATGATAATATGATGGACCTGTTCATAGAACCCAAAGCCAAAGCCTTTTCATTAACAACGGTGGAGGAAATTGTGGGTGAAGTGGCGGTTGGTGAGAGATTAAAGGTCAAAAGAAAATGGTCATGTTTGGGAAGGTGGCTTGGGCGAGTAGGTAGAAGTATCAAGTCCCCATATGTTAAGTTTGTACAAAGGTGAGGAGGACCATAAGTGAAAACCTCACCTACACGGTGATCATAGTGAGGATGTTGATGAAGGTTACCATACTCTTGAGGAGTAAGGAATGTTTCGATGTTGTATAGGAAATACTCCCCTAGAGTGAGATGTTTAAAAACACCTTCTAATGGATCGGTAGTTGGTATATGGGTGGTGGGAATAGATGAATCACTAGGCAATTGGGAAAAAGAATAATTGGTTGATTTAGAAGTAGAAGGATTAGCGGATGGGTTAGCTATGGAAGCTATGGAGGCAGTGGGAATGGAGGAGGTAGGTGTGGAAAAGGTAACAACAGCATTGGTGGATGGGGTTGTGGGTGAAGAATAATTCGCGATAGTAGTATATTCCTTAACGGGTACAAGGACAACATTAGGTTGGTATAACAAGTTACAGGTTTTGAATGGTGAAGGGTCAACGAGGATGGTATAGTTATGTCCTTCATTTTCAAATTTTACACAATGATGTAAGGTTGAAGGAACACAACCCATGATGTGGATACAAGGTCATCCTAGCAACAAGTTATACTGAAACTCCCCCTCTAAGACATAGAATAGTTTCGAATGGTACGGGGGCCACACAAACATGGAGGATAATGGTGCCAAGAGTGAAAGTGATGGCGTCATTGAATGAACGCAGCATAATTGGTTTATTATGCATGTAATTTTAAGGTATGCACATTTGATTGTACATGTGGGAGGATATGATGTTGATGATGGCATGGCCATCAATCATTACGCTTCAAATGTGAATATTATCAATATAAATGGAAATGAAAAGGGAGGGATCAAGATCATCTGATTGGAGAGGTATAATATCGTCATCACAGAAACTGAGGGCAGCTACTTGGTGAGTAGTGGAAGGTGTAGAGGAAGGGGATGAATTAGTGAGAGAAGCTATATGGTAAGGGGTGAGAATGGAGGCCACAGGTGTCGATTCATTAGGTAAAACCTTGATGGATTGAAGAGCCTCCATGAGGGCCTATCGATGGGATTTATAATTTTGAACGAGGTCATAAAAGGACATTTTTTAGAGGGGATTGGTGATATCGTTTTATCATTTTTCGATGGGATAAACCATCGAAATAAGATATTTGGGTCCCTGAATGGTTATTTTTTAGTGCAAGCACAAATGGTATGTTGGGCACAGGATTGGCAGACGGGTGATTTTCCTTCTCCTTTTCTTTTTCTTTCTTGCACGATTGGAAACTTGAATCATGATAATATGAGGAAGAGATGTGGATGGAGAAGGTGTGTCAAGAAAATTATAATGACATGATGGAAAAAAACCTAGTGCGGGGTAAGAACCTTATGAAATGAGTAGGGTGCACTGGCATTTTGGTGGGGTTTTGGCTATTTCTCCTATACAAACCATATTGATCTCAAATTTTAGAGGTGGATAAAAGGGTTGTGGAGGTGGAGGTCCAGTTGCTTGAATAGGTAGTGGGTGAGGATGTGTAGTGATAGGTGGAGGTGGAACTGGTCCTTGTCTAGAATATCATCTTCATCAAAGTTTTGTTTAGGAGGACAAAGTTGGAGAAGAATGGTTTTTAGAGCCTTATAATTTTCTACATCATGTCCTGACACATGATGGTAGGCGTAAATTTTAGTATTGTAAAACCCTTTTGGTTTGGGCTTGAGTGGGTCGTAAGGTCTAAGGGGGAAATGTGATGATGGAGGTATCTAAAAGGTTAGCTAGAATTTTGGTGTAAGACCCTACCAATGGATCACAATGTGAGGTGAGTGTTGGTCTAGATTGAAGTGTAGGTGATTGTGATGTGTGAGGTACTACAGGAGGTGGAATTAGAGATGGGATAGGTTTGACCACCGATTTGGTAGGTGGTACTATTTTAGGCTTGGGTTTTACCTTCCTAGGTAAAGGTGTGGTAGATGAACTAGCGATGGAAGGCATTGTAGGCTTGACTACCTCTTTAGAGGGTAGTGGGTTTTTCAATTTTGGTTGCACCTTCTTGGGTAAAGGTGAAGGAGGAGTATGTGATGCAGAAGGGAAAGAGGATGGCGGAAGAGGATAGGTTAGCCATGGTGATAATGGAGGTGCGGTAAAGGTTTTTTGTGGCAGAGGCAAAGTGGAAGGTACATAATTTGAAGAGAAGGAAGTCTCATAGGTAGTGATGAGGTTATTGTAGTTGGTGGGGGTATAGGTGGTAAGAAATATGTGGGTAATGGTGAAGGTGTATGCTACATTGATAGGTTGGTTGTAATAAAGGATTTTGATGAAGAGGTGGGCTACGGCACTTTTGATTTTCCTTGGATAGGTGGTTGTTTGGCCAAGGTCATGTGGGTGAGGCTCTAGGATAGACGAAAGGGGCGAAGGTGAAAAAGGCATGGTGGGTGAAATAGGTGTGTGCAGCCTAAA
Organism: Taxus wallichiana var. yunnanensis; assembly: GCA_018340775.1. NCBI lineage: Eukaryota > Viridiplantae > Streptophyta > Pinopsida > Cupressales > Taxaceae > Taxus > Taxus wallichiana. Next base: position 309,855,374 of record CM031235.1, read on the forward strand.
AATTTGGGTCTTATTTTTAGGTGCAAGATTGGTTTTTATGCGAGCTTGGGAAGATGTTAATAAATCCAAATTAATGGGTGGGTGAAATAGGCTTGATTTCATCATGACACCAAGGTAGTGATGGGTCTAGATGTAGGGAAAGGTATGGATACATGTAGGTTTTTAGGCATAGGATCAGGTTTAGTTGTTGGTAAAGGTTTAGATGTAGGAAAGGGTGATGAAGAAGAGGTCATTTCAACAATCATGATCATGATTGATTGTTTTTCTTGAAATACCAATGGATAGATCATGGCAGTATCCCTAGGTGACATTTGCATTTGGGTTGAAAAGGGTAGCCAAAGGCATCCCCAAAGCATGAAATTATCAACGTAATCCAAGCAGTCAACTAGGCATGAAAATGGCACTATTGTAAGGGAAGATGACATTGGCTTAGTAGCAATCCCTATAAAATATGTCTGTGAGATAGGAACCGGTTGGCTTTATACTATGTGGGTAAGAGAGCCAAGAGTAGATCAACGAGATCCTGGAATGCTAATGGGGAATTGTCCCCAATAGGAAATGGTGCATCTAAAGGATCCCCTATGGGTAGGGGAGATAATAGTTGGGATGAGATATTTTCTTCTTTCAGTGGAGAAGAAAGTGAGGATGACTCTCCCATGGGTAGGAGAGTTAATACCATTGGTTGTTCATTAGGTTACAAGGTAAGTGGTGAACCGACATTGGCAGAAATTGTGGACTCCTCCATGGGTGAAGGGGGAGATGAAGGGGACTCCTCTATGGGTGAAGGAGTAGAGGGAGTAGGCTCCTCCGTGGGTAGAGGAGCTCGTGCTAGAATCTCTTTGATAGATGGAATAGAAGGAAATTGCATAAGGGATGGTAGAATTTCAAACATAGTATGGATCTCACGTACATTACTTCCATTAGTTGAAGGTTTTCCGTGTTGGTTTGATAATGGGGTATGGTTAGGGAATGGCTTCTTGAAGATATGAAAATTCTGATTGGTGGGTGCATTCGGGTTGTCCAGGACAAGATCTCCATTATCTAACATTTCTGGATAGTTTTCTTGAAGGTTATATAATTACCATAGGTATGGCCTTTTACTCGATGATAGTTACAATAGTCATGTTCCTTGTACCATACCATCATAGGATGAGTGGGGTCAAAACTAGTCTGTGATATTATGGGTGGAAGAGTAAATTTTATGGCCTTAATAAATTTTTCTAATACTTGAAGAATAAGGATCTTTGATTGGAGTGTACTTTTGTTGCTCCTGTTTGAACTAAAAAGTTTGAATGGGAGAAATATTAGAGGAAGGTTTTTCTTGGTTAGATGGGTGAGATGGGCCAGCTTTGAGAACTACCATGTTGGCAGATCCTTTGGATTTTGAATAATTGTTTTGGGGCTTTGAAGACAAAGAGGCATCATTTGATTTAAACGCGGCATTTTTGTTACGCAATTGAATTTTCTTCTCTTTAATGGCACGAATTTCTATTTTTCATACCATGGTAAATGCTTCATTTAAGGATCGCAAGGTTTGTACTTGGAGAGTTAGTGAGATGTACCTGCACAATCTCTAGTGAACAACTCTATAAGCTCATTTTGAGGTAGCTGGAATGTAAGTTGGTTGATGAGGCTTCGCCAATGAGTGATGAAATATGTGATAGATTCATTGTCATACTTTGTCATGTTGGGTATAGGTCAGTTATGAAGACATTATTGACAACATTAATCGAGAAATGGTCCACGAAGGCTTGAGCCATTTGGTTAAATGAGTAAATGAAATGTCTAGGTAAACCACTATACCAATCTAATGTGGGTCCTATCAAGGACATTGGGAATATTCATCGGAGTAAAGCATCATCGTGGGTGATTAGATAACACCCATGTTTGAATGACTACAAATGTTGTTGCAGAGTCCTCTTTCCTATTGAAATTGTTGAATTTGGGCATTTTCCAATGCACAGGGTATGGGTGAATGGGAATAGATGGATGAATAGTCTCATTACAGATTTTGTCATAAGTTAAGGAGTTGTGAGAGCCAAAAATTGATGCTTCTAATGTTTACATCTTTTCCATCATCATATTAATGAGGTCATTAGTGGGTTGTGATGAATGGGTGCCCCCTGTAGTATAAAGGGGTTGAGGATGAATGTATAATGTGACGAGAATTCTAGAATATGTTGGTTCCAAGTATGAGAACTGTGAAGGGGGAATAGATGTAGGTGGAAAATATCCCGAATAAGTGATAGACGAGATTGGGGGTTGTTGGTGACATGTGTAAGTAGGTGGGGTAGTCATAACGAATCAGTGATTGGGGGTAAGGACCAGGGATGGAGAGGACAAGGTTTTAGAATGGGGTATGGATTGTTGACACCCAGTGGTTTCAATGAAATAGGTATATATGAGGTGGCGGGTGCAAACGAGGCTATTCTCAAGGTGGCTAGCAAAGGAATAGTTGACACCACGGTGTGACAAATGTCGTAGGTGTAGAATTTATAAGACGTGGGATCCAGGTTGAGACATCACAAGTGGTAAAGTGGATGAAGGTAATGTCGATATAGTGGTATCTAATGTGGAAGTGGGGATGATGGTAGGAGGGATAAACACGGGTATGCCATATACCAATTATCTCGAAGAGTCCCGGGTACATGAGTGAGCAAGATAATATTGTAGGGTAGTGGGATTCTGGTCAAGGAGTCTTGCAAACTCCTCATCATGCAGTACTAATAGTAATGGGTTGAGTTGGATCCATAGGTGACAGGATGGAAGGTGGTGATGGGATAGGTGGGAGTATTTTAAGGCTAGCATGAAACAAAAGGTTGTTAGCTTGGTGAAAGTCAAAACCATGTGAATTAGCATAGACCTGGTAAATTGTTCTCTGTAAATGACACAAAAAACAACAAAATGGAGGAGAATAGATTTTTAGAGGTGAAACTATTTAGTGTTTTAATTAAAAATTAAAAATATAGTAACCAATGAGGGTTAGGTTAACTCGATGACGGTGACAGAGTGATCGATGATGGTTAGAGTAACCGATACCGATTCATCGGAAATTAATAGTTTTGCAAATGAGGCAAAAACTAATCAAAATGAAATGAAGAAGTTGTAATTGATAGTGATTTTAAAATTTAGGTGATATGATGATGTCCCGAGAATTTCAAAATAGATGGAAACCAACAACAGTTGGTAAACCGATGACGGTCACTAGACCGACACTTATCACCGTGGAATTTGAAAAAGTGAAGAAATTTTGACTTTTGTGAAATAAATCAAATGGAATATCAACCCAGAAACTTGAGTATCATAGTAATGGTTCCTAACACACTCAAAAATAGTCAAAATACACCAACTATGATGGCAGAGTGTGAAAGGAAGAATAATATGAAGAAGGTAACCTGACAACTCAAAACAAAACTCAAGAAAAAGCTTTAAAAAACATGAAATCCTATAAGTGAAATTTATGTTTTATCTTATGCTATTTAGGACTGACTTGTGAATTAGAATAAAGTTTTTTGGTTGGGAAGGTCTCCTACAAAGAGGAAAGATCTAAGGGTAGTTTCAAGTTATGTTTTGGTGGGGACGGTCCTTTCTCTGAGGTAGTGAGTGGACAAAAAAACTAGTTGGGCACCCACTATCAATCCTCTCGATCATGTGATCATTGATAACTTCTTCCTAGTAAGGTATTTTTAAGAATATGTGTTAATTATGTTTGTGCATTTTGGAAAAGAGAGAGAAGAGAAAGTGCTCTACGATTCAATCATGTCAACCATCAGCTAGGCATGAATTCCAGTGTATAGGTTTTCCTTAGTTTTAATGTAAGCTAAAAATGCAAGCATATAAGTATGAGACACAAGTATTTTAGAACCCAAATTGAAATGTGATATTTGATGTAAATAAAGAGTGAATAGGAAAGAGAATGACTTTCACTAATGCAAATGCAAGAAGAAAAAGAATGATTATTTTTAGTCCTAAAATACAAATGTCACTTAGACAAATAGAAGAGAGAGAATATTCCCAGAGATAATTTAATGTTAACTTCCTTTTGAAAAGAAACAAACATACAACAGTTCCCTAAGAATGAATAAATGCAAGGAACCCTGGATGGGTCCCACCGGGTGTGCCAAAATGTTTCACTGGATTCTTAGAAAATTAATGAAATAGATAAGAGGTAATAGGCCAAGGAGGAATACATGTTTGTGATGTCGGTTGAAGGTTGTGCATGTGTTCGATTTCCTAATCCAAGTTGACTATGAGATTTTCCTTTTGTCTAGGAGGAACTACCTATAAATACATAATAATACCACCAGATAGATTTAAACAAAACAATGAGTAGGATGCCCAATGGGAGCTAGATCCGAGGAGCGTGACGCTTCCTGAACAGGTTGTTAATCCACTTTTATATAATAGTATTAATTTTATTCAAAATATACATGAAATAAAGATCCTATTGTAATTGAAACGGTCTGGGTATCTCATACAAAACAATAAGAAAGGTTGTTCAAAATATTTTTAAGGTCAAAACAGGGCAAGTGATGGGCTGATATTGGTTGTAGGTTTGAGTACAGAACTAGGTAAGGTCCGATAAAGGTTATTAGGTATTTTGGGCTATTGGGAAATAGGTATTATCTTTTCTAGCCTAAGGAATATTTCCATACATAGAGACCGATGTTGGTCGTGTGTGACCAATGACAGCTTTATCTATGATCGATACCGGTTAGGGATAATTGATCTCGATTTTGTGGAAATGGTAAAATATCATAAATAGTTGTCCATTTTCTCTCTGTGTCTACATAGAGATATGGGGAGGTCTATGGAGAGGTTTCAGGTAGAGTATCTGACTTGGGTGAGGCTTTTGTGAGGTTTTTTTGGGGTGTTAAGGTCAATTTAGTAAAATCCTGACATGAGATACAATAACCGATGTTGGTTTGGTGACCGGTGCCGGTGAAGGGGGAACCAACGATGGTTAGGGTAACCAGGATATCGTAGGGGAAATTTGGAGAAATTTGATTAACATGTGGTTTTGGGCTTCTTTGTGATTGCACAAAGAATGGAGGGGGACTGGTTGGGTTTGTGATAAGGTGATAAAAACTCAGAAATGTGTAAAAGGTTAGGAATAAAGATCCGAAAGGTTGTGGTGGTTGGATAGGGATATGGGCTGGAAAGTGGGGATGGTGGAATACAGGAATAACAAGAGGATAAAGAACCTAATTAGTAAGTACATAAATGATACATAATCAAATGCACTTTTATATAATAGTATTAATGTTATTCAAAATATACATGAAATAAAGATCCTATTATAATTGAAACAGTTTGGGTATCTCGTACAAAACAATAAGAAAGGTTGTTCAAAAGATTGTTTGAGGACAAAACAGCTCGTGTGATGGGCTTGGTAGGGTTTTTGGCCTAGTGCAAGCTCTAGGTAAGGTTTGATAAATGTTACCAGTGATTAAGTTATTAGGAAATAGGTATTAGCTTTACTAGCCGAGAGGAAGCTTGCAGCACACGAGAGACCGATGTCGTCGATCGTGTGTGAGTGACAACTGTTTATCTATGACCGATACTAGTTAGGGATAACCGATCTCAATTTCTGTGGGAATGGTAAAATATCATAAATAGTTCTCAAGTTCTCTCTGTGTCTACACAGAGAGATGGGGAGGTTTTGGAGAGGTTTTAGGTAGATTATCTGACTTGCGTGAGGATTTTACGAAGTGTTTCTTGGGTGTTAAGGTAAATTTAGTAAAATACGATATGAGATAAAGTAACCAATGTTGGTCCGTGACCGATGATCTTTGGTGAAAGAGGAACCAATAACGGTTAGGGTAACTAGCATTTTAGGGGCAATATGGAGAAATTTTATTAACAAATAAATTTGGACTTATCTTTGATTACCTGAGAGAATGGATGGGGCCGGGTTGGGTTTATGATAAGGTGATAAAATATCATAAATGTTTAAAAGGTTAGGAATAAAGATCCAGAAGGTTGTTGTGGTTGGATAGGGATATGGGCTAGAAACTAGTGATGGCATAATACAGGGAATAACAAGTTCTGATAACAAAAAGATAAAGAACCTAATGAGTAAGTACAAAAATGATACGAATCAAATGCACTTACTTTTTCCTACAAGATTGGTGGGTGAAGGAAGGTGATGGTCGATCTGTGAACCAGTGGTCATTTTCACAAGATTTCTTCTTGAAGTGTCACCGTGAATGTCAATGCCTTCAGATCAGCCCTAGTACTTGCTTGGGCCTCTAGATGGATGTATTATGTCATCTTGATGCTGAGAAAACTCTAGTTCATGCTTGAATTTAGATATCTCTCCCAAAACTTGAAGTAACCAACCTGGGAAAAAGGTTTCCAAATTTTATATATGGTGACCGACAATGGTCAAGGTGGTGACATCGATTGAGGTTAACCAAAGATTGGTTAAGGTGAGATCTCCTAGGTTTACCAAATTTTGGCGCGTGCTCGCTTGTTGGTTCGGGTCTCAAGTGATCGTTAACACTTAGATAAGGAGGCATATTATTACGAAGGAATAGGAATTTAATGTTAGGGTTATACTAAGTCCCAAGTGGTTAGGATAAGTGGAGACTGAGTCTTAGTTAATTAATAGGCTAAGAATAATTCAATGATGAGGTGTCTAGGTGAGATGTAAATTAACCTAATTAAAGTAATTAGATTAATAAATAATGTGAGGATAGGAATTAATTCAATTGTAAATAATTAATTAATATGAATGTGAGGTAAAGGGGTCATGGTTAGGCGAACATGTTATGTTAACTGATTAAAGGGGACCAAGGGGAGTGTGACCCAAATTTGGTTTCTACAAAGTGGTGTTAATCCTATAAAGAGAGATGCTCAAGCTATAGACATGAAGGAGACACAAAGAGGATAATAGAGGAGAAGATAGAAGAGGAAAGAAGAGATAGGAAAAGATACAATGCAAGATAGGATGGGAGATAGAGGGAACGTATAAAGAATAAGAAGAAGAGTAAAAATTTGTTGCATTAGTGCTAGGGTTTAGAGAACTTAGTGTGAATGGTTGTGAGGGATGCCATAAACCTCTATATGGCACTAGGATTTGTAATAAGGGTTAAAATGGGAAAATTATAGTTAGGGTCTCATATGGGGAAGGATTTACAAGAGTTAAGTCCCTATCATTTACTGTATATGGTCTGAGATGACCCTTTTGACTATAATGTGGCTACTTGAACTATGTTAAATCAATATATCTTTGGGTTCATTCTGTATATTTTTCTTAAGGGTGTAAACCCTCATGTCATTTGACTTATCATGGCTTAAATCCAATTTATTATGCTTCTTGCAATGTTCTTTAGCTTTTGTGATGCACTAATGTTAGATATATTAGTTGCATTTTCTACCTCTTTAAATAAGTGAATGTACTCCTACTTCTGTAAATCATCCTCCATTAATGGTAGAACCTTCTCAAAAATCTCACATAGAGGAGGAGTACGGCACCCCGTATTGCTCGGTGAGGTCCCAACGCCCACTGGGTGATAGGCTAGCATGCTTGGGGTTAGTAAAGTTGTTAAGGATAAATAAATGAATGCATTGACACTTTAAAAAATTCTTGACATAGTCACAACAATCAAGGTTTAGGGTTGGCAAGAATAGACCAGGAGAAGGATGCACTTAGAGAAAGCTAGACCACTCAAGTGACCCCACAAATTATTTTATGTATTTCCTTGATGGTGTATGGAATTTCAAAACTCATAAGGCATCATACGAGGATAACATCAAAACCACATTTATAGAGAAGAAAACTCATGATGACATAGCAAGAGACATTTTTGAGAAAGACTCGTTGTCTATCATGAGTAAGATTTGGAGGTAGAATGCAAAGAGAAAGGTAGTCATAAAAATGCTTATACCAAAGGTCATGTGGGTCAGTCACAATATTTCCTACAAGGTTGACATCTCAAAATAGATAAGAAGGTGATTGCAACCTTTTACGGTGACAAATATTTTTGAGTTGGAGGATGAGATGGGAATTTTAGAAGCAAGACATGCCATAGTATCTACAAATTTATTAGTGGAACACGGGTGGTTTTAATTTCATAATGGTCAAAGGTAGTCAAAATTATGTCAACATGATGTTTATACTTTTGAAGTATCTCATTATGACACTGGTATATACCATTAACTTGGTTCACAACCAGTTGAGAGTCACCAAAGATATTAATTGATTTAATGTCTAAGGCTATGGAAGTTTGAAGACCTAACATGAGTGCTTCATATTCAAAGTGATATTGTTAGTACAATAAAAATCTAGTTTGAAATATAATGGCATAGGCTCACCATCAAGAGGAATGAGGATAACTCTGACACCACCCCCATGCTGACATTTGGAACCATCAAAGAATAAGGTCATCTGGTAAATGGTATCATCTAAGGAGAGGGTAGCGATGGATTCATTAGGGAAATTGAAGTTAGAAGATTGATTTCGGAGAGAGGTGCATCTGTGAGTTGGTCAGAAATGGTTTGTCCTTTGACAAATTTTTGATGGATGAATTCAAGATCTAGGTCTACAAGAAGCATGAGCCAACATGCAACATGTTGATGTTGGTATGGATTAGTGTACATGTAATGTAAGGGTTCAATATTGGTGACAACAAAGGTTTTGTGGTTGAGTAGGTAATAGTGAAGTTTAGTAGTGACAAGAACTAAGGCTAAGCAGATTTTTCAAAGTGAGTATGTCTAGTTTGATAGTCTAAAAGCGTATGGATTCAATAGTAAACCACTTTATCCCTTTGTTTCTTATCACGATGAGTGATCATGGCACCTAAGGAATGATCAGTAGAAGAAATGTAAAGGTAAAATGGTTGGTCATCCTTAGGGGGATGAGAATAGGTGGTTGGAGGAGGTATTGTTTTAACGCATCAAAGGCTTTATGGCATTCATCATCCCATTTAAAGGACACATCCTTTTTGAGAAGATGATGAAATGGATGGCATCGGTCAAAAAGTTGAGAAATAAAGAGATTTGAAAAGATTGCGAACTTTCCTTGCAAATGAAAAAGTTGACAAAGGTTAGTAGGTGGATGCATTTAGAGAATAGCCTTGATTTTAGTGAGATCAACTTCAATTCCGGAAAAGAAATGATAAAACCAAGGAGCTTTCCAGAGAGAACAATGAAGACACACTTCTTAGGTTAAAGGAAAACATAGTATTTGATGAGTTAGTCAAATATAACCTTAAGGAATATAAGGTGTTTGGCCCGATGTTTGGATTTGGCACAAATATCATCAACATAATCTTCCAATATGCGATGCATAATGTCATAAAATATATAAGTCATTCCCTGCTAATATGTAGCACCTACATTTTTAAGGCCAAAGGGCATGACATGATAGTAGAAGGTCCCCTAAGGAGTGATGAAGGTGGTTTTGTGTTAATCTTTCTGGGGTGAGTAATATTTTGTTATAACCCAAGAAATCATCCATGAGTGATAAATTGTTTCGATCGTCTTTGCGTGCATCGAATCGATACTAAAACAGATAAGGGTGTAGGAGGTTTACCTATTATTTGGTGATGGGTTAAAGGTGGAATGCACATGTGTAAACTTCCGATCGTGGTTGATCATGTCATCTCCTCTTTGGTTGGGAAGGACTACTGTAATAAGAAAACACTACCACAAAAGAGAGTTAAACAAAGATATATGGTAGTGGACTTCCTAGCTTATGCTAAATCCAAGAAGTCCGATACTTCCAAGAGAGTTGTCAATACACTTTTTATAAATTAATATTAAGAAACTAAAACATGTAAATAAAAGTAAACTAGTGCTAGCGTTCTAATTTTGGTGCCTCAGTCGCTATTATTGTTGATTCAATTAAATACTAAAAGCGTGTCGATAAAAAGGTATTTGGGTTGGGTCTTATGTAGGTTAGGTGGTCTACAGGTCCTCACAAACAGGTCCTGTTGGGGTTGGGTAGGGTATTTTAGGTTGTTTGGGTGAAGAGGTAGGTCACCGTCCGCTGCTCTGTGTTGTGAGATAGAGATCGGTGCCGATCGGTCCGATCGAATCTTGGTATAGGTTAGACAGATGTCGGTTATGGTTGATCAAGATGATCGAGTCATTGTAGAAGTGACAGAGGTCTAGGTGGGTGGTGTTTGGGTCCCCTCTATCTCATAATAGAGTGTTGGGAGGATATGGGTGAGGTTTAGGTGAGTGGTAGGTTTAGGGTCAAAGTGTTGGGGTCTTTGGGGTGGTTTTGGGTGTGTTTAAATGGAAGGTAGGGAGCTAATGAGATAGTAGGGTGACTAACAAGATGGCTGGGCTGACCGACCACGCTTAGGGTTAACCAACGATGGTCACCGGTATTTGGTCGAGTTCGATAGGGGAGTTAGGGTGCTCTTTGTGATTGGCTAGAGGGTTGCTAGGGAATGGGATGGGGTGAAAAGGTGTCCTCGGTGTGGGTGTGGGTTAAATAGGTGAGGTTGGAGGGGTAGGAGGGAATTTTTCTCTTGGAGGAGGATAGAGAAACCGAGACACAAAACATGAGTGAAGGATACGAGGATCCATTTACCTGAGAGTCTAATGCATAGAAGAGTGAGAAGCTTGTGAAGAAGAGTGATAGACGTTAGTGAAGAGGGTAGGTTGGTTGGAGAATTTCTGTTTGAGTTCTTTCTTGTTTAGATTCCTTCAATGGTTGTTCTCACCAAGGCTATTGTGAATACCTCCACTAATGCTCTATGTTGGGAGTTCGAGATAGCTTTGTTGTTCTAATGAGTTTCCAATCGGGAATGCAAAATGTCGAAGTGCTCATGTGATTCAAAAAAATCAACCAACCAAAATACCAACCCTTTGGAAATAGCTCGGGTTAGGTATTTGTAGGTGACTGACGTCCATCCACACCGATCCGAAATCGATCGACTATAAATGACACCAATTATGTCGTGAGGTTTTTTTTTTTTTTGAAAAGTGGGGAATATGCCTTCCCCACTTGATTTTGAGTGGTGGAGCACATGTGTCCTCTACCCTTAGCATGGGTAATAAGACAAAGAGGGGTCCTATGAGTGGAGTGGCCACTATTAGGGCTTTCTAGAAGGGTGTGGGATAGGTATGGGTAAGTTGGGGAGTGGAATGGTGAGGTGGAGGGGCAAGTGGGGTAGTGGAAGGGTGAGGTGGAGGTGCAAGTGGGGCAATGGTGAGGTGAGGTGGATTTGATGAGTGGGTAAAGGGGGAATTTAATTAATTGATGTTAATTAAACCCCTAGGATGTGTGAATGAGGGTCATTGTGATGTGTGAAAGGGGTTGTGAGTGACCAATTAGGGCTAAATCGACCACCCGTGTAGAATGTGGTTATTGGGTTATTTTGGAGGAGAGTTGATGAAAGGTGATGTGTTTTGGTGTCTACATTTTTCCCCTTTTTTGGGCAGCTTGTAGTGGTAGGCGGCATGACAAAAATGAAAGGTAGTTTTTGCCCCATGTGAAGGTAGGGTGAGGAGGTAAAGGTTGGGTGCCCCAAATAGGGGAATGAGTGATCCCCCTCAAATTTGGTATCGACGATGAAGAATAGAGAGATTCAAAGTGGGTGGTTTGAGAAAGTAAGGTGAGAGGTGTGAAAGAGATGAGGTACGTGGGTATGGTGATTGTAAATAGTAGGGTGGTTGAGTAGGTAGAGCATTCAAGCATATGCACACATTATAAAATGTAATGAGGTACGAAGATTGTGCAACATAATAAATTTATGTCACCGAGGTCGTAAGGGTCATCCAAACATGAGTTGTTAAGGTCTGGTATCCATGGTGAAGGATACGGTCCAGGCACTCGATGAGGTAAAATGTAGGAATGCGTAGGGTGGTTCTGGTACATCCAAAAGGTCAAAAGTTCAAGGTTTGTGTTTGGACAAGGGTCATGGCCATAGGTAAGGTAAGGTCAATCGGCTTAGAAAAATAGGTACCATCATCACAAGAGGCAATAAGTGAGGACAAGAGAATATCCATATAGTCAATGTTTGGGTAGGTAGGCATGGGTAGGTAGGTGTGGGTAAGTAGGTGTGGGTAGGAAGGTGTGGGTAGGTAGGTGTGGGTAGGCAACCGTGGGGTAGGTAGGTGTTGGTAGGTAGGTGTGGGTAGGGTAGTGTCAATCAAGCATATGCACACGTAGAGATTATGACATAGTACCATGGTGGAGTCAAAGTTATACGCATTGTTAAGTTAGGTTATAGGCATGGTGGAGTTAGGTTTTAGGCATGGTTGAGTTAGGTTATAGGCATGGTGGAATTAGGTTTTAGGCATGGTGGAGTCAAGTTTTAGGCATGGATTGATTTCTTAGGTAGTAGGCATGGTGGAGTCAGATCGTAGGCATGGTTGAGTTGATTTCTTAGGTATTTGATATGATGAAAAATAAATGATGATGTATGCATATGTTTCGGTTTAATGTGTGATATGTATGGTAACATGGATCATGTTGTTATAATTGTAGGTAATGTATGATTGTGGTAACAGTGATGAAATGAATTTCATAGAAATGTATCAATTGCCAATTGTTTGTTTATAAAATGGAAACTAAATAGAGTAGAATGTGACTGGAACATGTAGCTAATGGCGAGAGGTTAGAGGTTACGAATGAGAAAATGTGAAGAAGGTGATGATGATGATGGTCGAGCTAACCTCCAAGTGCCTCATGCCCTCAGAGTGTTGCCTACATAGCCTCGACGAAAAGGGGCCTTAGACCGATGTAGTTCTCCCTTAAAATAGGGAGGAAAAAAATGGTATAGAGAAGGGTTGGGAGGGTTGAGGTAGGTTGTTTTCATGGGTATTTAGGTAAGGGTAAATAGGTAATGGTAAATGGTATAGTTGAGTAGGTACATGTCATGGGTTTGGGTAGATAGGTAGGGTCAATGGGTATGGGTAGATGGGTAATTTCAATGGTATGGGTGAGTAGGTATAGGTCACGGGTATGGGTAGATAGGTAGGGTTAATGATTAGGTCAAAGGTATAGATAAAGGGGTAGATATGTGATATTTGTGGGTAAGGATAGATAGGTAAGATGTTAGGTTAGAGGTATGGGTGTGGATTGGTAAGGTGATGAAGATCAAATGTGTTGTGAAATAGATATTGATAGGTTGAGGTAGGTGTGGGGGAGAGGTAGGTGGAGGTAAGTTGTGACACTTCATTTTGGTGGAAGAATGTCAATAGTTCAAACATCGTAGCTATAACAGGGTTGATGATGCATCCGAATTGGCAAGAGACCATCTATTGTCGCCAAATCACCGCACCCTCCGAATGGCCGGATGTGAATAGGACATTCGGTGTGATTGGGACACATGGGATCACCTCTCAAGCCGTGGGACTTGGGCTCGAGGTGAACCTCCTGAGAAGGCCGCTTCCTCTTCCTAAACTAAGTGTTTGACTACTCCTAGTGTAACAAAACGATTATCTAGTCCTATGCTAACATTTTCATGGGGTTTTAGGGAAAGAGTTTTACAGAAATGAAACTATACTAGGGATGGTGATGCACTTTGAATAAAGGGTGTCTTCAGATTTAGGAAGGGTTAATTTGAAAAGGGTGTGTGCACCACAGTCAACTTCACCTACCGCAACTTAGAGAGGGCAGGATACCACAAAGTGCTAAGAGACACGCGTTCCTTTTGTTAAAATTTATCGACCGAGAAATATACCGGTTTCCCAAAGGAAGAAGGATGAACTCAAGAAGGGTGAACAGACACCACAACTCAACCGCATGCAATACTTCACCACTCGATAAGCACGTAACTCCAAGAACTGCCGCAATAGAAACTTAAACTTGCACAGTGTACCTGCAAGTATGAGAAAGGCACAAAGAAGCATAGAAGGATGAAAGGACCGAGATTAGTCACAAAACACACACTTTTATTGCTTCAATAACATGCACAATGCATCATACATTCAGAAGAGGCAATAGTTGCCATTACAGTCTTGAAGAGGAGGCTTGAAAGTTCCCTCAACACACAAGAACAACTTGCAGAAGAGAGAGGACCCTTGAAAAGTATACACTCTTGCCTGAGATATCTAACCGTCCAACTTGTCTCGAACTGGCTGGAACCCTTTGAAATGAGCTTCCAACTCACATTTATAGAAGAATATGTGAGAAAGAAGAGGAAATGGTCATAATTACATTCCTAAAATGAAGGCCCATGATGTATTTATTACAGTTAGTTGAACTACCTGAGAAGGTTCCATCATGGGTCATTAATTGCCTGATGACCAAGTCTTCTCAATTAATTAAAAGAATATTTAAATAAAATATTTAAATAATAATAATAAATATTATTATTAAAATATTTAAATAAAAATATTAATTTAATTAACATAATGTTGGGACCCCCCGTTGACCGTTTGACTTGAAGAGGAGGGGGGTCCATGTGGATAGAATCTGCACATAGCCAAATTCGATGAGCTTCGAATCCTCTAACTCGGTGTTGCAATTGATTTTGAACCCCACACTAACTCTTTCCTTGCTTTGGTAATCACACTCTTTTGCATTGAGTCCTTCGAATGGTGAGCTATCAAACTCGATTCTTATCATTTTCCTCTGTTAACTCGAGGCCATTTACGCATTCCTCGTTCAAACTTCATGAAACATCACCACGAGCTCCTTGCGAAGTCACCGAGTTCTTCATCCAGCAAACGATCTTACCTTTCCTGGGCTCAAACTCACTTGAATGTCGAGCTTAACCCAACATTTCTGAAAAGAATGGTTTTACCACAATGCTCACGGTTCTTCCTTATCATATAACACTTGCAGTAAGAATGTTTTAGCTTGGCCATAATAAGCACAATTGTACCCTCCAAACGATGAGAAAATGCCATTAACAATAAAGACCTAATGCTGCCATGATGATGACCTAGGCTTATGCCCATAACATGTCGATAGACACCCTTGAAACTGATTTTTTGGCCAAAGAGCCCTTCGGTATTTTGGCAGTGCACTCGGAAATCTCGGCTCCAATCAACAATTATGCCACTATTGGGATTATGGCATAGGTAGCCGTGAGCTACACAATATACTCATTTTTTCAGAAACTAAAAGATCCTTTATGTTACAACTTGCAACACATAACAGAAGCCCTTCAAAAAATACATTGAACAACTGGGGCAGCCAAGAGGACCTTGGAAAAATGTACAGGTAACAACCATATGAATTCTCCCTTAGTCGTGGATCAAAGCTGATAGAAATGAGCTAGATAAAAATAGCTTGAAACTACAGTATAATCGTCCATTTGTTAAAACAAGTTTCTCTGAACCTGGTAAAGGAATACTTTATTGTCTGATTGGACGCACATAATGGAAAGGTATAAATATTGCGTACTGCGCCCCTCGGAGTTTTTTCAAAGAGACCATTTACACGTAACAAGGATGCAGCATGTAAAACGGCCGACCGGGTATTTTCAGAGCTGAACTTCACATTTAATTCGCTTCTAGGAGAAAGAATGCTGAGCAATATGAATCGTTTCATTCTGCGCCGTTTTAAACCTTCATCTCTTGGTTCGGGCAAATTTTATGAAGCCTTGAACAGCGTGACTCCAATCCATCGTATACGGCAGTGAATATTTGTTTTCTGCAACTGCTTGCCGATCTGAGTTTAGAATAAGGATAAGCCTACGAATTTGAGGGTGCGTTCGATGCTGAACATATAACAACACATTGACAACCCGCTTGTTTCTTTGCCGAAAACGGCTTCGCATCCGTATTACACACGCCGCTGCCTGTGCGTGAGAGTTTCTCGCGACCATCGAATGTTCAGAACTGTACAGAGGATGAGGAGAAGCATGCTGGCAAAGGCGAACTGAACAGGTCGACATCTGTTTGCTTGTGAAAGCGTATTCCTGGAAATGCAGGTCTGCAATAGTTTAAGATATCTATATGAATTTATAGGGGTGTTGTGTGTGGTACGCAGAATGTGCAGAGCCTCCTTCAAACAACCTTCTGTACATAACGCTGTGAGATTGAGATTGAAAGTGGATGGTATTGGCACTGGCATTGCATTGCAGCGTGGGAAATGACAATGAACCACTGTAAGCATCCTCAGAAGTGGTAATATGACTGAGTTCTGAACCTTTCGACTGCTCATTATTCACCTCCACATTGAACGGGTCTTCGTTACATTGATCTTCCCCAACCAATTTGCCTATTTACTCGGTCCTTGACTGAGCTTTACTTGTTGAGTCCTTACACATGCACCAGATGGCTTAGCCGATAATCCATCTATCTTCATGAGCACGTTCTCGTTTACCATTCCAACGTGTTTTGACCCACTTGATGACTCGCCTGGTATTCCGGAAATAAACTAGAATTCTTCTCTACGTGGAAAACTCACGACGGCTTGTCATTGCAAAGTTTCCACTTGGCGGTGCTGTTCCGAACCTCCCCCGCGCGGAGTGAACAGCTTGGAATGCCATCTACTTATTTCCCATTGGCACTGGTCGCCCGAATCTCCGCATAACGGCTTGGCCACACCAATCCACGGGCCCCGGCCTCAGCTTTGCCGCGCAAACTCGGCAATTTGACCCGATTTCTCCACTCCACGGAAGTCTGACCATGGCTTTCCATCCCAAAATTTCCCATTGGCATTGCTTGCATTATTTCCCACGTCCTTGGCAAGATGAAACTCGGGACCCCCTTTACGTGAAAACCTGGTGTTGGCTGTCCGCTGCAAATTTTCCACCATGGAAATCGGGATGAAGATATCCTATGTGGGGAAATACTGATTTGGCCTGCCATCATCAAATTTATGACCTTGGCAATATACTGAAATATTTCCCATGTGGGAATCTTACAATGGCTTGCCATCATCAAAGTCCAACCCAACAAAAGGGATGAAATTCTCCCAAGCCAATGCCTTAGCACGGATTCGAACCCCAACTTTTCCTTCTCGACTTACAATCGAACCAAACAAAACTCTGGATGCTCACGACCTTGTCAGGCTCGACTGAGTGAGCCAATGCTACCACGTCTGAGCTCCATCCTCAACTGATCGATTCTTTTTCATTGGCCAGGCTATACACGAATGTTCAGGTGATCGGGGTGGTCAGGTGTTCGTTACATTTCATGAAATAGTTTGAATGCATGTATAGGATGTCCATGCCTTCTGTAAGCTACAATTACCATATTCCATGAGAAGAGATCTGGATCAGTCATGCAGTTGAAGACTTTACGAGCATCCATCAAACTTTCACACTTGTCATACATGTAGATAAGTTTATTTGGTAATAGCGTGAGTCTTCCAAATGTGTGTCCCCTATTATTGATGTGAGAGTGGATTTGCTTGGCCTCCGCAAGGGCTTTCTTAGTAATGCAAGCCTGTAGTAGATGAAGATATGTTAAAGAATTTACAGATGGATTATGTGTTGTAAGAAGAACGTGTACTGCCTCCTTCAAGCGACCCTCTCCATAGAGTGCTACGAGATTTTAATTGAGATGTATTTGGTTGCTTGGTTGCAAGCATTTTTTTTTTTTTTTGTTCAAACACTACCAGATGACCTCATCGTCATATCTGCATAATCTCATATCATCTTGGTCAAACAAGATAATTTTCCCAAGTGATTGGTCGAGCACTGTCTTAGTGGATTAAACCTGGCCTCATGTTAACTTAGCTTTCCTTGACTCGGCCTTCAGATATTTTTGCATCGATCTCCACCGGGATCCTTGTACAGTTCCTTTCATTCGTCAATTTTCAACGAGCTATATTTTGCATTAACAAGGCCATCGTCAAGCTCTTACAATTGAGAGTCTCTACTGAGATGATTTCCGAGATGACTATCAATTTGACACCGGGTTCTCTATCAACTCGACCCCGAACTCTTCACTGAGTCGAGATCAACTGGGTGCCTTTCGATGCTAGGTGATCTCTTCATATGCAATTTAGGAATTATTTTTAATTATTGCATTTCGATAATAACCGAAGGTGGGTTCCTGGGACTATTATTTTATTTTGAACGTGATAGGACCCCGTTGTCCAATCTTGCCAGGTGTGCAAAATTGGATAACACCATCGATACACAAACCACGGGTAGGTGTGCTGAACCTCAAGCCCCTAAAAAAGGCCTTGCAAGTTGGATTGTTCCCAAGTTGAAGCAATGCGGGATCAAGATAGATTGTATTAGTTGCATCATTTCATGGTAGGTAGGAAAAGTATGGTAAGGTGGGAAAATGGTGATATGGTGAAAGTTTGGAAACGTGAAGGGGAATAACGCACCTCTTGTATAAGATGGTCGATAACTTAAATAGGCGAGTCCATGAAAAAAAAGGGTATGTTATTTTTGGTTAATGGACTGATCGATGCAGGAAGTCTATGTGGGATGATTAGATAATCTCCTTGAGGTCTTCGTGAAGCTGATCGATGCGGGAAGCTTTGAAATGGGCCTAGTCCTTTTTTTTGACTAGGTAGAGTATGGCTAGTGCAGTATAGTTGTCCTTTGAGGGAGCAGTCTATTTATGGCAACTAGATATAAATGGTATATGTCCTTTTGAGGGATTCATCTTCATGTTTGGAAGTTTGACTCAAGGAGGGTGGTCCCATTTGATAGGTGAATTTTCTTTTACCAATTAAGCCATGGACAAGGCTATAGAGGAATACAAACAACGTAATTCAAAAGGTGGAGTGGAAGGTGGAGATAAATTTGGATGTTTTAGAGGGGTATATGGAATGGTATATGACCATGGGATTTTATCTATGAGGGGATGAAAATTATCCATGAGAATCATGCCATGAGTAGAGCCGTGGTACTCATATTGAAGATGGGTTTGAAAAAGTGACAAATAGTCACATGATTCTTTGTTTAATCATAAGTATGTGAGATGGTGATAAGAGGAGTGGGTTTTCACAGACAAGCTCATAATATTCAATGGGTGATAGAGCATTTGGTTCAATAATAGAATAGTCAAAGATGCAAGATGTTAAGGGGCTCAGGTTTGGGTTTACCATCGAGTGAAGATAAATGATAAGCACCTGATCCTTAGGTATGGGTAACGATATAGGGTCCAAGCCAATTAGGGGAAAATTTACCCCAGATATTTTTCTCAGCTTTGGTGATGTGTTGATTTTCTTTCAAGATGAGATCGTCAACTTAGAAGGTTTGGGGGTGGATGCGCTTGTCATAAGTGCATTTAATACATTTTGGTATATTTGGAGGTGATATAAAGCATGTAGACATTGTTCGCCTAGTAGCTCTAGTTGTGCCAAATGATCTTGGTGAAATTAATCATTGGTGAGCATGTATTTGAGTGATATGTAAAGAGATGGGATCTGGACTTCAAGAGGCAAGACAGCCTTGGTACCATAGACCAGAGAGAAAGGTGTAGCTACAATCGATGTGCGAATACTAGTGTGGTATGCCTATAGGGAAAAAGGAATGTGCGTATGCCAATCCTTCCCAGTATCGTTGACCACTTTCATGAGGATTTTGTTCAGGGTTTTTTTGGTTGATTTGGCTTGGCAATTGGTTTGTGGTAATAAGATGAAGAAAAACTGATCTAGATACCAAAGGCATCACATTTTCTAGATGGTATTGTTTTTGAACCTGTTTATCATTATCGGTGATAAGGCGATGAGGACCACTGAAGTGACAAATAATGTGATGGTTGATGAACTCAAAAAATTTCTCATCTTTTTTAGAGATGAGGGGAATGGCTTCTACCCACTTTGTATAGTATTCATCAGAGCTTATGATCCATTGGTGGCGCCGAGAAGAATGAGGGTTGATCTCACCGATGAGATCGAGGCCCCATTGAGAAAAGGGCCAGAGGTCTCATGCAACCTGCAAGGCATGACCCAGGGTGTGATGAAGGTTCAAGTGTTATTGACATTTCACACAAATAAGTTTGATGTAGTCACAACAATCACGGTTGAGGGTATGCCAAGAATAAAGCAGAGGTGTAAGATATGTTTAGCGACAACTAGTCCACTGATGTGACCCCCACAAATGTCGTCGTGTATTTCTTTGATGGTATAGGGTATTTTGGAGCTAGTGAGGCATCGAGAAGGATCCCATCGAAGCCACGCTTATAGAGGAGACCTCCCATGATGATGTACCAGGAGAATTTTTGGAGGAAATCTCATCGGCCATTGCATGGGTAAGGTCCTAAGGAAGGATGGAAAGGGAGAGGTAGTCAGAGTATTGTTGGTACCATAGATCTGATGGGTTAGTGGTAGGTTTCTCAATGAGATTAACCACGTGAGAGAGGTAGGAGGGTGATTTTAATCTCCACACAACAACAAAGATTTGTGAATTGGTAGGTGATGAGGGTATTTGTGAGGTGAGGCAAGCCATGGTATCTGCGAACTTATTCGTAGAGCAGGGGATGGTTTGTAGGCTATATTAGGTGAAGGTGGTTAAAAAGAGGTCTACATGGTGTTTGTACCAATGTAATTCCTCATTGTGACATTGTATAGACCATTGACCTAGTTTACTACCAATTGAGAATCACTGAAGATATTAATGGTTTTAACATCTAGGGTTACGGCAGTTTAGAGACCTAAATGAGTGCTTTGTATTATGTGATGTTTTGGTACACTCAAAGTCAAGTTTGAAAAAGGGGATTGATTCATTATCATGCGGAATGAGGATGATTCTGGCTCCACCCCCACGTTGACACTTAGATCCATCAAAGAATAAGGTCATTTGATAGTGTAGAGGTTCCTTGGCAGGTTCATCGAGGGAAAGGGTAGCGATGGATTCATCAAGGAATTCAAATTTATTAGGTTGTTGGTCAAAGAGTGGGGCATCAGCCACTTGGTTAGTCATATCCCGACCCTTTATTTATTTTTATGAAGAAAGGTGATATCTAGATCGGTGAGCAAAGATGAGCCATTGGGAAATGCATTAGTTTTGGAATGGTTTTGAGTACATGTAATGCAAGGGGTCAGTGTTGGTTATGACGAAGGTGGTGTGGTTAAGTAGGTAGTGACGAAGTTTGGTGGCCACAAAGACTAAAGCAAGGCACAAATTTTCTGTGTGTGTATATCTAGTCTCGTAATCCATAAGGGTGTGGCTTATGTAATAGACCACTTGCTCCCTATGTTGGTCATCCCGGTGAGCAAGCATAGCACCCAAGGAATAGTCAATGGTGGAAATGTAGAGGTAGAATGGTTGATCATCCTTAGGTTGGGTAAGCACAGGTGACTGTAATAGGCATACTTTCAAGCCTTCGAAATCTTTATGACAGTCCATGTTCCAATGGAGGGTGATATCCTTTTTAAGGAGGTGGTGAAAGGGTTCGCAATGATATGATAATTGAGAAAAGGAGCGATAGATAGATTATAGTTTACCCTACAAGCTATGAAGTTGGTGTAGGTTAGTGGGTGGAGGCATCTCAAGGATGGCCTTGATTTTGGCAGGGTCAACTTTAATGCCTCGCAAGGAAACAATGAAGCCCAAGAGTTTACCGGATATGATGGTGAAAACACACTTATTAGGTTGAAGGCGTACGCAATATTGGATGAGATGGTCAAAGATGATTTTAAGAATGGGTAAGTGTTTGGCGCAACTTTTGGATTTTCCCAAAAGGTCATCGACGTAGTCTTCCAAGATATGATGCATGATGTCATGGAAGATATAGGTCATGGCTCGTTGGTAGGTGGCACCTGTGTTCTTTAGTCCAAAGGGCATGATGCAATAGTAAAAGGTCCCCCAAGGGGTAATGAAGGTAGTTTTGTGTTGATCCTCAGGTGCAAGTAATATTTTATTATAACTTCGAGAACCCGTCCATGAGAGATAGCATCTCATGTCCAGCAGTGAGGTCAACCAATTGGTCGATGCTAGGTAGAGGAAAGTTATCTTTAGGGAAACCCGTGTTAAGGTCCTAGAATTTGGTTCATATGCAGAGTCCCTCCTTTGGTAATGGGAACAATGTTGGAGATCCATTCGGGGAAGTTGATGGGTAAGATGAAGGAAATACAGAGGAGGCATTGGAGCTCTTCTTTTACGAGAAGGGAAATACGTGGGTGCATCTTACACAATTTCTGTTTGATGGGTTTGGCATCAGGTAAGGTGATGATATTGTGGACCATGATGTTAGGGTCAATACAGTATATCGGCATATGACCAAGCAAAAGCATTACTATGGTCACAAAGGAAAGAAGTGTAGGCATCCTATTCGGCGCAGTCCAAAGATTGTCCTATCTTCGTAATGTGGGGGTCATCCGATGTGTGGATTTTGATTTCGATGGTTGATTCATTCAAAGATGTTTTGTGTTTCGGAAGGTAGTGTGCGGTGCAGATAGGAATCTTCCACACCCAAGTAGGTGAGAATGGAGTCATCATTATGACATTGGACAATGTTGATAGAAGGGGTGTTGTCATTGATCATATCAAAATAGAGGATGGGAAAAGAATTAGAGCCTCGCCATCTCATTGAATGATGAGAGTTCCCAAGGAAATGGTGATTTTGGAAAAAAAAATGTAGGAGGAGGAAAAGACTCGGGTCTATAGACTCCACGGGTTATGCGTATGGACTAGGTGAGGGGTCTGTGAGGTTGGGGTGACTCAACGATGAGGTCGACATGGGATTGTTTAAGCATGGGCTCAACAAATCCCACCCCCTGTTCGGTCCCCGTGTTTGTGAGTGGTGCAAGGGATGATAGTGTGATGGCCTTGTTCATAAATACCAAAGCCAAAACCATTCTAAACACATTGGTGAAGGAAGGTATGGGAATAGCACAAGTTAGTTAATGAGGGAAGGGTGGTGGTAAATTATAGGGTTTGGGTTGGTGGTTTAGGTGTGTAAGTAGGAGTGTCTATGCCTCTATAGGTCATATTGGTATGGAGGTGTGAGGGTCCATAGGTAATAACTTCACGATGCGGGGGGTCATAGTGGGGATGTTGCAGAAGGTTGACATACTCTTGTGGGGTACGAAAGGTATCGACATTGTAGAGGTGGTACTCCCCAATGTCGGTGAAGAAAAACACCTTCTAATGGATTAGCATTTGGATTATGGGTGGAAGGAATGGATGTCTCTATGGGGTTTCAAATGAGGAGGTTTCGGGTTTTATAGTAGTAGATGATTCTCCAGGAGTTTGTGTGGTGGTGATAATAGGTGAGGTAGGGGTTTAAGAATAAGTGGTAGAGATGGTGGTAGCGAAGCGGAGGTAGAAGTGGGAGTGGTGATAGGTATGAGGACATCATTGGGCTGGTATAACCTTTTACATGTTTTGAATGGTGAAGGGTCGAGTAGGAATGGTGTAGTTGTGTCCCTCATGTTAAAATTTGAGACAATGATAAAGGGTGGAGGAGACACATCCCATGGCACGAGATCTAGGTTAGCCGGTAACATGTTGTATTAGAACTCTCCTTCCAGACATAGAAGAGCTTAGGGATACTACGACAACCAACATGAATGCATAAGATCACTATCCCCAAGGTAGTGGTTATGGCGTCATTGAAAGAATGCAACATAATTGGATCATTATGCATGTAATTGGTAGGAATGCACATTTGGTTAAATGCATAAGAGGATATGATGTTAATTTTAGCCCCACCATTGATCATAATATGTCGAACACGTATATTATTGATGTAGGTAGTGATGAAAAAGATAGGATCAGGGTCCTCTATTTGGTGAGGTGTGATCTTGTCATCGAAGAAAGTGAGGGAAGCCACCTAAGGTGAGGTGACAGGTGTCGAGGTGGGAGGTGAGGAAATAAGGGAGGCCACGTGGTGTGGTGTGATGATGGATGCAACCGGTGTGGGGTCATTAGGTGGAACCTCAATGGATTGTAGGACCTCAATGAGGGCTTGGCGATGAGATTTAGAAGTTTGGATGAGGTCATACAAGGACATTTTGAGTGGTGATTGGTGGAGTTGTTTGATCATGGTGCGATGGGCTCTCCCATTGGAGATAGGGAAGGCAAGTCCTCGGATGGTGATTTTTGGTGCAGGCGCAGGTGTGATGTGAGGTATGGTCGAGGCAGCAGGTTCATCTACTTTGGTTTTTCCTTTATCACATTGAGCCCGAGTGGCTATTCAAACCATATTGATTTCAAATATCGGTGGTGGGTAGGAAGGGTATGATGTGTGAAATGATGATGATTGAGTCGGTAATGGCATGGAAGGGGTGATTATTGTGGTAGGAGGAATGGGATCTTTGCCTAAAATATCATCCTTAGTGAAAAGTTGTAGGAGTGCTTTGTGAGCTTGGAAATCCTCCACGTTATACCCTGCACGACGATGGTAGGTGCAGATCTGGGAGTCAACAAACCATTTTTCTTTTGGTTTAAGATGTTTATAGGGTCAAATGGGTGGTAAGATGATGTGGGAGGAGACCAAAGAGGGTGGCCAGATGGTAGCATAGATCCTACCATTGGGTCACATGGTGAAGTGGGTGTGAGTTTGGGTGAGGAGCTTGATAGTGACTTAGGAGTGGGAGCCACTAGTCACAGTATGGGGTGGTCTGGGTAGTTTGGGTACGTTTAGGTTTGGGTTGGGGTGTGGGTCACACCTTTTAGGTAAGAGTGCAAAGGGGTGATCTAGTTTTTGTTTTAGGTGTCACTTTGGGATGTGGGGTGGTTAGTAATGCAAAATGATGGTGTGATGAAGAGGGTCATGCCGAAGGTGGGAGAGGATGGGTTATCCAAGGTGAGATGGGTAGCGCTATGGAGGTAGGCATGATAGACGATAGTAGTAGCGATTGGGGTTGTTGAGTAGGTCGGGAAATTTTGTAGGGTTGGGTGGAAGGTGAGGTTGAGATAATTGGGAAGGTTGTCAACTTTTTGCTACACTGTGCACTTGATTTTGCTATTAAGGTCGATGGATGAGGGCCCAAGAGGGATGGTAGTGGTGAAGGGGACAAATAGGTAGTGGGTGATTCTAGTATCGGCATCCGGGGTGGTTGGTGTTTTGGTTTTGGTAGGGGTGTAATTGTGGTGAGGGGGTGAGAGGGGGTAGTTAGATCAATTTTGATTTCTAGATGGGTAAGGCTTGATGTGGGTCGACCCCGTGAAACGAGAGATTGTGGAGATTGATGAAGGGATGGGAAGTGAGGATGTAAAGGATGTAGATTAATGAATGGATGGGAAGATGAGGATGTAAAGGATGTAGTGATTATAGAAGCGTGCTCGATGGTGATTCGTTGACTATGAGGGTAGGGGGTCAATGACATAATTAGGTATGGTAGTTACAAATGGTCGATGGAAGATGAATCCATTCGCACTAGATTATCTTCTACTAGTAGTGGGAAGCCAAAGTGAAGATGCTAGTGAGGGTAAAGGCATATGTTTAAGAAGTTCTTCTATAGGTGCGGCTATGGGGTATGGTGCAAGTGGCATGGGTAGGATATCAAAGATGGCATGAACCTCCTAGGTATTTTCACCGCTGATGGACGTATTTTTGTGTTGGGTGGGGGTGTATGATTAGGAAATGGTTTTAGAAGATGTGAAGGTTTTGGTTTCTATGCGGGCGAGGTTGGGATTGTCGTAATGAGATCTCCTCTATCTAACATTTCTTGGAAAATGTTTTTGAAGTTAATGCAGTTGTTGGTATTGTGCCCTCGGGTATGATGGTAATTGAATATTCCGTTCTCCTTATACCATAAGGGTATCGGATGGTCAGGATCAAAACTAGCATGTTGTTTGATAGCCGGAAGAGTGATAGCCCCTGCATTTAGGATTTTTTCTAGAACAATGAGGGTATGGTTCAGCAATGGGGGTATATTTATTTTGTTCATGTTTGAAGAGGAATGTTTGCACTAGTGAGAGGTTAGGTGGAGGTTTTGGTAGGTTGGATGGGTGAGACAGGCCAACCTTTAGGACCACTACATGGGCGGAGCCTTTGGCTCTAGGAGGGTTGAGAGGAACAGTTGGTGGTGTCTTGGTGGTGGAAGTGGGTTCATGTGGTTTAAAAGGAGCACCTTTTTTACACAATTGAATCTTTTTCTCTTCGATGGCTCAGATTTTGAGCTTTTGGGCCATGGTGAATGCCTCATCAAAGGTGTGAAATGTCTTGATTAGTAAGGTGGATGATATTTTTGAGCATAATCCTGTAAAGAACTCTATTATTTTGGTCTCCAATAAGGGGAATGTGAGTTGATTGATCAGGCCACGCCAATGAGCAACAAATTCTATGATTGACTCGTCATCATATTGATGCATGGTGTACAAGTTAGTCATGGTGACTTTCTTGACTACATTGATGGAGAAGTGATCCAAAAAGGCTTGGGCCACCTGGTTGAAGGAGAAGATAGAGTGCTTAGGTAGGGAACTATACCAATCTAGGGCGGGTCCATTGAGGGACATAGGAAATGTTCGCAAGAGCAAAGTGTCATCATGAGCGATGAGATAACACATGTGTCTAAAAGACCTCAAATGTTATTATGGGTCTTTCTTATTGTTGAACCAGTTGAATTTTGGCATTTCCCAAAGGTGGGGGAATGGGAAGATAGGAACAGAGAAATGAATAGGCTCATTACAAATCTCCTCATAGGTCAGAGATGTGCATGAGCTGGAAAGGTATGCCTCTAGCGTTTTCAAATTATCCATCATCATTTTAATAAGATCGGGGTAGTTGTGATGGAGTTTGACTTCCCAAAGGAGGGAGCGGGAGATGAGAAGAATACGATGTGGAAGGAATCACTTTATGTGAAGGAGCCGCATACGAAAATTGTGGAGGTATATGTGAGGATAAGGATGAGGATGGGTAATATGTTGAATAAGAGGTAGAGGCTACTGGTGGAGGTTGAAAGTGGAAGGAAGTAGTAATGGGAGGAAGTGATTACGGAATATACGTAACTAAATTCTAAAGGGGGTATTGTTTGGCGATACTTGTAGTGATTGAGACGGAGTGGGTATGTAGGTAGTGGATGACATGGGCCCACTTGGTAATGGGCATGGAGACAGTATGGTAGATGCTACAAAGGGTGAAGACGTCGAGGTTTAGTAAATGTTGTATAGGGGGTGGATACTATCGTGGTAGGGTCGAGCTATGACACCACCGGTGGTAAGGTAGAAGTAGGTATAGCCGAGCTAGAAGTAGCTGACATGGAGGTAGGTGTGAGAGCAGGGGTGTGGACATGGGCATACCATAGATAAGATAGCTCGAGGAATCGTGAGTGGATGAGTGGGCTAGATAGTGTTGTAAAGAGGCAGGGTTCTGGTCCAGAAACCTCACGAAGTCCACATCACCCATAATAACAATCTGCGGGTAGATTGGGGTCCATAGGTGATGATATGGAAGGAGGTGATGGACTAGGTGGAAGAGGTTGAAGGCTAGCATGGAACACAAGTGCATTGGCTTGGTTGCGTGTCAACACCATGTGAAGGGGTGTATATCAGAAATATTGTACTTTGTAGATTACACAGAAAGTAGTAGGAATGAAAAATAATGTGTATTTGTAGGTAGATTGGGTGAATGTGTTAGTTAAGACCCAACATAGGATAACCGACCCCAGTTATGGGTGACCGATGTCATCAAGGTTAACCATTACCAGTTACTGAAAGATAACAATGATTTAACAAATTCAGACAAAAGAGTGATGATGATCAGGTGGGAAAGCTTTATGGTAGCCTTTTAGCAGAAACAGCGAGTGTACAAAAAGTTACAAAAATTATGACAAAGAAAGAAATCTGAAAAGGGGTCTTTTAGGTAAGTTAACCCAAAAGAACATAAACCAACACCGGTTGGGTATAACCGATGTCGGTGAGGAGTAAACCAATGCCGGTTACTGTGGAGATTGAAAAATTAGTAGAAAAGTGTATTATGGTAAATTTGAATAAGAAGAATGATCAACCCAGAGATTGGTGGATGATATAATGAAGCCTCTGCATGCTCAATAAAAGTCGAATACACCAACCGTGAGTGCGAGAGCGTAAAAATGCAAAAAGAAAACAAAAATGGAGAAAACGTATTCTCACACCTCAAAACACACTTCAAGAAAACGCTAAAAGAAGATGTTACCTAACAAGTGATTTTAAATGTGTTAAGCTTACACTATTTAGAAGGACTGACTCATGAACTTTAGAACGAGTTTTTGGTGAGGAAGGCTTCCTATGAAGAAGGAGATCTAAAAGGTGAGGTTTCAGGTTATGTTATGGTAGGGGTGGGCCATCCTCTGAGATAATGACTCAACAAAGTAATGAGTGGAGTACCTACCAACCTAATCATGTGATCACGATGATGGATGTTCCCGGGTAAGATGTCATTTAAGAAGATGTGTTTTTTGAATTTTTGTGCAGTTTGGTAAGACTCGGAGGAGAGAGAGAGAAAGTAATTTTCTACTATTCATTTGACAACCATCACTCAAAGATGACTTCCAACATATAGGTTGTCCTCATTTAATGTGAGCTAATGTAGTAAATTAGATTCAAATGTGATTATTTTAAACCCAAATCAAAATATGATATTAGATGTCACAACCGATGAATAGGAGAAGGTTTGATTTTTCACTAATGTGATACTAGTGAAAGGGAAGAAATGTTCATTTTAAAGCACCAAAACATGATTTATTTTAGACAATAGAAGAATAAGAAGATTCCAGAGAAGGAGATTAATGTGAAAACCTTTTAGAAAGGAAAAAATATATACAACCTTCATCTAGAAATGAAGAAATGCAAGGAACCCGAGATGGATTCCACTGGTGTGCCAAAATGTTTCAATCCTTTTTGTGTACAATCAAATATTGAAATAGATAAGGGTGTAGGAGGTTTACCTATTGTTCGGTGATGGGTTGAAGGTGGAATGCATACATGTAGACTTCTGATCTCAATCAATCATGTGAAATCATCTTTGGCTAGGAAGGACTACCCTGTAATAAGAAAATAATACCACAAAAGAGAGTTAAATAGTATATGGTAGTGGACTGC
Organism: Taxus wallichiana var. yunnanensis; assembly: GCA_018340775.1. Lineage (NCBI taxonomy): Eukaryota > Viridiplantae > Streptophyta > Pinopsida > Cupressales > Taxaceae > Taxus > Taxus wallichiana. The sequence continues at coordinate 309,884,170 of CM031235.1, forward strand.
CTAGTGTATGCTAGATCCAAGAAGTGTGATACTTCCTAGAGGGTTGTCAATCCACTGTTTATAAATTAATATTAAGAAATTGAAACATGTAAATAAAAGTAATCTAGTGCTAGCATTATGATTTGGGTGCCTCAGGTCCCTATCAGCGTCGATTCAATTAAATATGAAAATTGTGCTTGTAAAAAGGTATTTGGGTTGGGTCCTATATAGATTAGGTGGTCTACAGGTGTCACATACATGGTCAATTTGGAGTTGGGTAAGGTATTTTATGTTGTTTGGGTGAAGAGGTAGGTCATTGGTCTACTCTGTGTTGTGAGACATAGAGACCGGAACCAGATTAGTCCCGATGCCAATTAAGTTTAGAACATGCGATTACGGTTGATTAGCAGTATCGGTCACCGTTTGTAGAAAGTGACAGAGGTCTAGGTGGGTGGTGTTCTTGGGTCCCACTCTGTCTCAGAACAGAGTGTTGGGAGGATATGGGTGAGGTTTAGGTGAGTGGTAGGTTTAGGGTCAGAGTCTTTGGGGTCTTTGGGGGTGGTTTTGGGTGTGTTTAGGTAGAAGGTGGGGAGCTGATAGATAACAAGATGACCAATAGTGGTCAGGCCTAACCGACCGTGGTTAGGGTTAACTAGTGATGGTCACTAGTATTTGGCTAGAGTTTGAGAGGGGGAGTTAGGGTGCTCTCTCAGTGGCCTCGCTAGAGGGTTACTTAGGGAATGGAATGGGGTCAAAAGGGTTCCTAGGTGTGGGTGTGGGTTGAATAGGTGAGGTTGGAGGGGTAGGAGGAATTTTTTTCTTGGAGGAGGAGGATAGAGAAACTAGAACACAAAACATAAGTGAAGGATACAAGGATCCACTTACCCGGAGTCCGATGTGTAGAAGAGTGAGCAGCTTGTGAAGAAGAGTGATAGACGTTGGTGAAGGCTAGTAGGTTAGTTGGAGAGCTCCTATTTGAGCTCTGTCTAGTTTAGGTTCCTTCAATGGCTATTCTCACAAAGGCTCTTGTGAATACCTCCACTAATTTTCTCTTTTGGGAGTTCGAGATAGCTTTGTTGTTCCAACGAGTTACCAATTGGGAATGTAAAATGTCAATGATCATGTGAGCCAAACAAAATCAACCAACCAAAATGCCAACCCTTTGGAAAGATCTTGGGCTGGGTATTTACAGATGACCAATGCCGATCCCACCGACCAACATCGATCGATCACCGTAACCGACATCGGTTATGTTGGGGAGGTTTGTTTTTGAAAATTTTGGAATATTCCTTCCCACTTGATTTTGAGTGGCGGAGCACATGCGTCCTCCACCCTTAGAATGGGTAATAAGACAAAGAGGGGTCCTATGAGTGGGTGGCCACTATTAGGGATTTCTAGAAGGGTATGGGCTAGGTATGGGCAAGGTGGGGAGTGGAATGGTGAGGTGGAGGGGCAAGTGGGGTAGTGGAAGGGTGAGGTGGAGGTGCAAGTGGGGCAATGGACTGGTGAGGTGGTTAGGTGAGGTGGCCAGTCCAGTGGCAAGGTGAGGTGGCTTTGATGCATGGGTAAAGGGGAATTTAATTAATTGATGTTAATTAAATCCCTAGGTGTGTGAATGAGGGTCATTGTGATGTGTGAAAGGGGTTGTGAGTGACCGAATTAGGGTTGAATCGATCACCCGTGTAGAATGTGGTTATTGGGTTATTTTGAAGGAGAGTTGATGAAAGGTGACGTGTTTTTAGTGTCTACAATAGCATCTCCGGCCGGCGGTGAGGTCAACTAGTTGGTCAATACTAGGTAGAGGAAAGTCATTTTTGGGCAAGCTAAGTTAAGGTCATGGAAATTTGTGCAAATGTGGATTCCCCCTGTCACTTTTGTGACAAGAACAATGTTAGAGATCCATTAGGGATAATCAATGGGTAGGATGAAGGAAACTGAAAGAAGGTGTTGGAGTTCTTCTTTGATAAGAAGGAAATGCAAGGATGCATTTTTTGCGCTTCCGCTTTCATGGGTTGGGCATCGAGAATGGATACGATATTGTGGACCCACAATGTTTGGGTCAATATTGGGCATATCACCGTAGGATCAAGCAAAAGCATTGCTATGATTATGAAAGAAAGATGTGAAAGCTTCCTATTCAGCAGCATCTAAAGATTGGCCTATGTTTAGAATGTGTGGGTCATCCTGAGTGTGAATTTTGATTTCTATGGTTGATTCATTTAACATGGTTTTCATCTCAAAATGTAATGATCATTGAATATAATAATCTTCTGCAACAAGGTAGGTGAGAATAGACTCATCATCCTAACATTGAATGATGTTAATAGAAGATGTATCGTCATCAATCATGTTAGGATATAGTAAGGGAAGAGAAGAGGAGCCTCTCCATCTCGTTGATAAGTTAGAGGTCCCAGGGAATTGGTGTTTGCCAAAAAAAAAAAAAAAAATTAGGAGGAATGGATTCTGGATCCATAGACTTTGTAGGTGAAGGTGGTGAATTTGGTGAATGGGATGGGGATTGTTAATCATCCTCAATGAGTTATACTCAAGCCTTCTTGGGAGGTGATTTGGTAAATCCAATACCACTGTGGTCTTTATTCTTATGAGTGGTGCAAGGAATGACAAAGATGTCGGCCTTGTTTATAGAAACCAAATCCAAACCCCTTCCAATCACAAAGATGGAGAAAGGTGTAGGCAAAGCAAAGGTTGGTGAGAGATTGAATATCGAAGGAAATGGGTCAATATTTAGAAGGTGGCTTGGGTGAGTAGGTAGAATCATCAAGTCCCCCATATGTTAGGTTGGTGCGAAGGTGGGAGGACCATAGGGGAAAACCTCACCTATGCGGTGATCATAAAGAGGATGTTAGTGAAGTTTACCATGCTCTTAAGGAGTAAGGAATGTGTCAATGTTATAAAGGTGGTACTCCATTAGAGTGAGGATTTGAAAAAAACCTTCTAAATGATCGAGTAGTGGGAATGTGGGTAGCATGAATGGATGAATCACTAGTCAATTGGGAAGAAGAAGCGTTAATTGTTTTAAAAGTAGATGGGTTGGATGATGGGTTAGCTACAAAATTTGTGGCAACAAAGTGGGAATATAGGAGTTAGTTATGGAAGAGATAGCGGAAGCATTGGTGGATGAGGTAGTGGGTGAAGGAGTGGTAGCAGCAGTAGATGCCTTAACTGGTAAAAGGCCATCATTGGGTCGATACAACATGTTACAGGTCTTGAATGGTGAATGTTTGGATGGAATGGTATAGTTGTGTCCTTCATGTTCAAATTTTAAACTGCGGTGTAAGTTTGAAGGAATACAACCGATGGCATAGATCCAGGGACATCCAAGTAGCATGTTGTACTTAAATTCCCCCTCTAAGACATAGAATAATTCAAGAATGGTACAGGGGCCCACAAGAATGTGGATAATGATTTTTCCAAGGGTGGAAGTCATGGCATCGTTGAATGAATGTAGCATAATTGGGTTATTATGTATGCAATTGGTAGGGATACACATTTGGTTGTATGCATGGGAGGAAATGATGTTGATACTAGCACCGCCATCAATCATAATGCGTTAAACACATATATTATCAATGTAGATGGAAATAAATAGAGCGGGGTTAGGATCGTTCAATTGGAGAGGTATAATCTCGTTGTCGAAAAACCGAGAGGAGAAACTTGATAAGTGGTAGTAGGTGTAATGGAAGGGGATGAAGTGGTGAGAGAGGCCACATGGTGAGGAGTGATAATGGATGCAACAAGAGTAGGGTCATTAGGTAAAACCTCAATAGATTGTAGAACCTCAATGAGGTCCTATTGATGAGACTCAGAGGTTTGGACAAGGTCATATAAATACATTTTTAAAGTATCCTAGTGCAACTATTTAAGCATTGTAAAATGGTAAACCTCGTTAGAAATAGGGTATGTGGGTCCACGGATGGTGATTTTTGGTGCAGGTGTAGATGGAATATTGGGTAAAAGAGTAGTGGATGAGTTGGGTGTTTTCTCCTTTCATTTGTTCTTCTAGGATTGATTTGAAATTTGAACTATATTAATCTATGGTGAAGGAGTGAGTGATTTGATATAGGTGTGTAGCAAATGATCGACAAAAATATGGTGATATTGGTTTTGTGGAAACAATGTAGCACTTTGGCACTTTGGCAGAGGTTTGGCTAGCTCTCTTATGTGGACCATATTGATATCAAATGTTGGAGGAGGATAGAAGGGTTGTAGAGGGGTACATGAAGGTCATTGAATATGTGCGGGACGAGGATGTGTTTTGATAGGTGCGAGTGGAATAGGGTCCTCATCTAAAAGATCATCATCGTCAAAGTTTTCTTTAGGAGGACATAATTGGAGAAGAATAGTCTTAAGATTCTTACATTTTCCACATCATGCCCTGACACATGATGGTAAGCACAAATTTTGGTATCATCAAACCCTTATGGTTTAGGTTTGAGTGGGTCATAAGGTCTAAGTGGTGGAAATGTGATGACAGAGGTTTCCAAAAGGTTAGCTAATATGTTGGTGTAAGACCCTACCAATGGATCACAATGTGAAGTAAGTGTGGGTGACTTTGGTGGGAGAGGTGTCACTGGAGGTGGAATCGGAGGTTGAGTAATTTTGACCACTTGTTTGGTAGATATTACGGTTTTAGGTTTGGATTACACCTTCTTGGGTAAAGATGTAGTAGGTGAACTAGTTGTTCAAGGTGGTAGAGGTTTAACTAAATCTTTGGAGGGTGGTGGGTTCTTGGGATTTTGTTGCACCTTATTGGGTAAAGGTGAAGAAGACGTGTGTGATGTAGAAGGGAATATAGATGGTGGATGGGGATGGGTTAGCCAAGGTGATAATAGAGGTATGGTGAAGGTTGTAGTAGGTGGTGGAAGGTACTTGGTTGAAGAGAAGGGAATGGCATAGGTAATGATGAGGATATTGGAAGTGGTGTAGGTATAGGAAGTAAAAAGGATGTAGGTAATGGCGAAGGTGTAATTTGTGTAGGTAATTTGGGTGGGATAGAGGATCATGATGAGGAGGTAGGTTGTTGTGTTTTATGTTTCCTTAGGTAGGAGCCTTCTTGACCAAGGTTGATGGGTGGGGTCCTAGGATAGATGGAAATGGTGAAGGTGATAGAGGGGTAGTGGACAAAACTAGTGTATGCGACCTAATAGGTTGGGTATTCCTCTTAGGTGGGGGAATATTCTTTGTGATGACTTGTGAGGATGTGGCTAAATCTAGTTTGACATGAGGATGGACTAGGCTTGATGTCGGCATGACTCCCAATGTGGCAAGGGTCTAGACGTGAAGGAAGATATAGGTGTAGGTAAATTTTTAGGTATTGGAAAAATTTCATTTGATAATAAAGGTTTAGGTGTGGGAGAGGGTGATGAAGAATACGTCACTACAACTAGCATGGGCATTGTGGGTTGGGTAGTCTGAAACACTTTTGGATAGATCATGGAAGTATTAGTAAACAACATTTTCATCTGAGTTGAGAAAGGCAGCCAAAGGTATCCCTAAAGCATGGAATTGTCAACATAATCCAAGTGGTCGGCTAAACGTGAAAATGGCACCGTTATAGGGGATGATTTTGATTTGGTAGTAATCCCTGTAAATAATGTCTATGAGATAGGGAATTGGTTGGCTTTAGACTATGTGGGTAAAAGAGCCGAGAGAAAATAAAGATGATCCTTGAAAGCCAATGGAGAATTTTCACCAATATGAAGGGATACTACTAATGGATTCCCTATGGGTAAGGGGATGATAATTTAGATGATGTAGGTTCATCTTTCTATGAAGAAGGTAAGCATGACTCTCATGTGGGTAGAATAGTAAGTATTTCGGGTTGTTCATCGTGTTTAGAGGTGATTGGAGAAACGCGCATCGGTGGATATGGAGGACTCCTTTGTGGGTGAAGGAGGAGATAAGGAAGACTCCTATGTGGGTATAGGAGTAGATGAAACAAGTCCCTCCATAAATGAAGGATCCTGTGTAATAATTTCATCAATAGATGAAGTAGAAGGAAATTGAGGAAGAACTAGTATGATGTCAAAAATAGCATGAACCTCACAAATGTTAATTTCATTTGTCAAGGTTTCGCTAGTTTGGTTAGCCAATGAGATGTGATTTGGGAATGGCTTCTTGAATATGTGAAGGTTCTGATTATCCAGTGCATTAGGATTATCCAAGATGAGATCTCCATTATCTAACATTTCTTGGATGATATTTTTGAAAGTTATACAATTACCATCGCTATGACCTTTAACGTGATGATAGTTACAATAATCATTTTCTTTGTACCATGTAGGCATAGGACGAGAGGGGTCAAAACCAATATGTGGTTTGATGGGTGGAAGAGTGACTACTTTGGATTTTAGAAGTTTTTCTAAAACTGAAGAGTAGGGTTCTCCTATGGGAGTATATTTTCGTTGCTCCCACTTGAACTAAAAATCCTAAATAGGAGAAAGATTGGAAGAAGGATTTGATTGGTTGGATGGGTGAGATGGGTTAGCTTTCAAAACTACCACATTGGAAGATCCTTTTTTAGAATAATTGTTTTGTGGTTTGGAAGAAGAAGAGGTATCGTTTGATTTAAACATATCATTCTTGTTACGTAATTGTATCTTCTTCTCTTCAATGGCATAAATTTCAAGTTTTGGGCCATGGTGAACACCTCATCAAACATGTAGAAGGTTTAAACTTGGAGATTTGGTGAGATGTGTCTAGCACAAGCCCTAGTGAACAACTCTATTAACTCGGTTTGAGGCAGTTGGAATGTGAGATGGTTAATCAGGCTCCACCAATGAGTGAAAAAATATGTGATAGATTCATCTTCATATTGGTGTGTCATGTACAAGTCAGTCATGGTGACCTTCTTGACAATGTTGATAGAAAAATGGTCTAGAGAGCTTGAGCTACTTGGTTGTATGTAAAACTGGAGTGCCTAGGTAGAGAACTATACCAACCCAAAGTAGGTCTCGTCAAGGATATTGGGAATGTTCGTAAGAGTAAAGAATCATCATGAGCGATCAGATAACACCCATGTTTTAAAGACCAAAAGTTTTGTTGTGGGTCTTCTTTGCTGTTAAATCAATTGAATTTAGCCATTTCCTAATGCATAGGTTATGGAAGAATCATAATGGATGGGTGAATAGGCTCATTGAAAATCTCGTTATATGTCAGAGAGTTACGTGAGCTAGAGACAGATGCT